>CANIUD010000006.1:562500-1243832 GCA_947470075.1 Closterium sp. Yama58-4
TCCCCCCCCCTTAAGAAAGGCGGTCAATATCCGAAACACGCTTGCGCGCGAGGTAGTCGGCAATAAGCGAGGACGCGTCAAGCGAGGCGGATGGCACCCACGTGTCGTCCTCACTGGTGCGATCAGTCCAACGGATGAGGAAATCCACGTGGCGTCGGCTGTCGAACACGATGGGCCAAGATCTTTGACGGGTCAAGGGTCGGCTCCGGGACAGGTCGTGCCGTTGTTTCAACATTCTGTCGTGCGATGTCTGTCGTGGCCGGCACGTACTTGCGAAGTAAGCTGATGTGGAAGGCGTCATGGATACGCCACTCGTCGCGTAGCAGCAGCTTCGCGGTGATAGGTGTCACCATCTTGAGAATCTTGAAAGGCCCACAGAATCGTGGCCGTAGCTTAGACGGTCCGGGCAGGTTGAGGTTCTTCGTGTCAAGTAGGACTAATTGCCTGCTGACAATTGGAGTTCCCGGCGTAGAAGATCAGTGTATTTGCGGGAAGTTGTATTTGCCTTGCAGATTGCGTCTGCTGCCTTTTCGTGAATATCTTGCAGCTCCGTCACAAATGTTTGTGACCGCGGGACCGGGTTGTCGAGTGTAGTCGTCGTAGGTATTGTCGGGCCCATCCCGTAATTTAGGAAGAATGGTGAGTGATTAGTCGTGCTGGATGGGGCGTTGTTGAATGCGAACTCCAGCATGACAAGGGACTCTTCCCAGCGAGTCGGGTCGGGGCAGCTTGTCCTGATCAACTGCTCCATAGTTTGATTGGTGCGCTCTGTCTGTCCGTCCGTTTGCGGGTGGTAATCCGAGGAGAACTGTAGCTTCGTGTCGTACTGCGCCCACGTTTCCTTCCAAAACTTTGACGTGAACTTCGGATCTCGGTCGCTGATGAACGCCGAGGGAATTCCGAGCAGTCGCACGACCGTTGAGATGAAGAGGCGTGCATCATCTTAGGCGGTGTTTGTTGTACGACACGGTGCGAAATGTGCCATCTTCGTGAGACGATCGACGACGACGAGAACGGCGTTGTTGCCGGACGGTCCAGCTGGCGGCCCTGTGACAAGATCCATTGTCACTTGTTGCCACGGTCGTTCGGGTGGCTCGAGGGGTTGCAGCAGTCCAGCTGGCCGTTGGTGAGTCGATTTCATGGCTTGGCACACCCTGCATGAGGACACATATCGCTGCACGTCGTTGGATGAGTCAGGCCAATAGTTTTGACGGTGCAACAATTTCTGGTTTTTGTCAACCCCGAAATGTCCGGAGAAATTGGAGTCGTGGACCTTTTGGATGAGGAGTTTACGCAGCAGTCGGTAAGCGGGAACCCAAATCTGGTCAGTTCCGGCCTTTAGATAATCGTCCCCTTTCTGCGTCGTAGCCTGCTGGTATTTTCTGTTTGTGAAGAATGGGTCCGTAGTGTAGCCGTGGGTGAATAGTCCGGTAAGTAATGGGTTGGAATGGTTGATGAGTACTACAGCGGATTGTACTGTCGGTCGGGTAAGGGCGTTGGCGATGTTATTCGCCCCTTTCTTGTATGTCATGCGGTAGGTGAAGTGGCTTTCCATGTAATCCAGCCACCGAATTTGTCGCGGGTTGAGGTTGGGCTGGGCTCGCAGGTACTGTAAGGATTTGTGATCCGTGCGAACAATGACGTCGGCACCGACCAGGTAACAGTGCCACAGTTTGAACGCGTGTATGATGGCGAGCATTTCCTTGTCGTGAATCGGGTAGTTGCGCTCGGCTGCCTGCAGCTTGCGTGATTCGTAGGCGATCGGCTGCAGCCCGTTCCCGAAATCTTGGAGTAGCACAGCTCCGATGGCGAAATCTGAGGCGTCGGTGACGACTTCGAACGGCTTCGATGGGTCGGCGATTCGCAAAACCGAAGGGGAAACGAGAAAATTCTTCAACTCCTGAAAAGTCACCTCTGCCTCCTCCCCCCACACAAAATTCTTGTCCTTGTGCAGCAGGTCGGTCAGCGGGCCGGTTATCCCCGCCATATTCGGGATAAACCGCCTGACGTAATTCACGAACCCCAGGAAACTCATAAGTTCCGTGACATTCGTCGGGGACTTCCACTCCTGTATAGTCTTGATTTTCGCCAGGTCAATTTTAATGCCGACGCGGGTGTTAAATTGTAATGTGTTATATGTTGGTAGGCTGTAGTGGGGTAGCCAATATGGGGTACAACCCCAACTAGGGTTTGCTACTTGTACCCAACTGTTTCATTCAATGCATCATTCTTGCCTAGTTCTTTTAACATGGTATTCAGAGCAGGAGGTCCCTAGGACCTACCGACCGTTTTTTTTTTTAAGGGCCCACCACCGCTCGCATGCGGTTACCACGCTACCCCGTGCCCTAGCCTCGTTAGCGCCCTCGTGCGTCCTCGTTAGCGCCCTCGCGCGCCCTCGTTAGCGCCCTCGCGCGCCTCTCGTTAGCGCCCTCGCGCGCCCTCGCTGCGCCCTCGCTAGCGCCCTCGTGCGCCTCTCGTTAGCGCCCTCGCGCGCCCCTCGCAGCGTCGCCCGCCCGCCGAGCCGCCCGCTCGCAGCGTCGCCCGCCTACCGCGCTGCCCGTTTCGCAGCCCGCCCGCCGCGCTGCCTGCTCGCAGCGTCGCCCGCCCGCCCGCTGCCCGCTTGCAGCGTCGCCCGCCCGCCCGCTGCCCGCTTCGCAGCGTCGCCCGCCCGCCGCGCTGCCCGCTCGCAGCGTCGCCCGCCCGCCTCGCTGCCCGCTTGCAGCGTCGCCCGCCCGCCCGCTGCCCGCTTCGCAGCCCGCCCGCCCGCTCGCTGCCCGCTTCGCAGCGTCGCCCGCCCGCCGCGCTGCCCGCTCGCAGCGTCGCCCGCCCGCCCGCTGCCCGCTTGCAGCGTCGCCCGCCCGCCTTGCTGCCCGCTTGCAGCGTCGCCCGCCCGCCCGCTGCCCGCTTGCAGCGTCGCCCGCCCGCCCGCTGCCCGCTTCGCAGCCCGCCCGCCGCGCTGCCCGCTCGCCGCGTCGCCCGCCCGCCCCGCTGCCCGCTTCGCAGCCCGCCCGCCGCACTTCCCGCCTGCAGCGCCGCCTGCCCACCGCGCTGCCCGCTTCGTAGCCCGCCCCCCGCACTGCCCGCTCGCCGCGTCGCCCGCCCGCCGCGCTTCCCGCCGAGCTACCTACCTGCAGCGCTGTGGCAGCTTCCTTTGCTCAGTCGCACTGTCGCTATGGCTTCCATCCGCGTGCTGTCGTTCGATGCTGAGGGCCGCCCTGTGAAGTTCGCCACTTGGCTGGATGACCTGCAGCTGTTCCTTCTGAGCGATAGCAAGGAGCATGTGTCGCTCTATGATTACGCGTCTGGTGCTGCACCTGCCCCCCCTGCCACAGCTGAGCTTAGTGTTCGTTCCCACTGGCAGACTCGTGACGCAGCTGCTCGCCTAGCCATTCGCAGTCACCTGCCGCTAGCTGAGCTCGAGCATTTTGGCGACTGCAAATCCGCTAAGGCCCTGTACGATGCTGTCGTTGCTCGCTACTCCTCGCCTGCCACAGCCGAGCTTAGCCGCCTCATGCTGCCGTACCTGTTCCCTGAGCTGTCCACCTTTGCTACAGTCGCCGATCTTATCACCCACCTTCGCACTAGTGATGCTCGCCTGCGTGCCGCCCTTCCCACCGAGTTCTGCGCTAAGAATCCCCCTCCCCTGTACTGGACACTCCACTTCATAGTCACCCGTCTCCCTGACACCCTCAGCTCAGTTCGAGACCACTTCCTTGCTCGCTGTCCCACTGAGCTCACAGTCGCCCTCCTAGAGGAGCAGCTGCTAGCGGCCGAAAAGAGCATTGTAGCTGTCGGTGCTGCTCGTGGCGCTCCTCGCACCCCCATCTTTGAGGGGTGTTCTCCCTCTCCCCTCGCTCCCTCCTACGCTACTGCTGCTGCTGTTGACTTCCTTGGTGCTGAGTCTGCTGGCGCTGCTTCTGCTCCTGGTGGGAGGCGCCGCACCGGCAAGGGCAAGGGGGGCAAGGGTGGCGGGGGTGGCGCTGGGGGGGGAGGAGGTGGGGGAGGTGGGGGGGGAGGCGGTGCTGGAGGGAGCGGTGGCGGGAGCGCTGGTGGGAGTGGGGTCGGCGGTGGAGGCGGGGGCGGCGGAGGAAGCAGTGGCAGTAGTGGCGGCGGCGGCGGTGGCGGCGGTGGCGGTGGTGGCGGTGGCGGTCGGAGCGGTGGTAGTGGTGGCGGCGGAGGTCGGAGTGGAGGCACTGGCTCAGGCCAGAGCTCCCAGCAGCAGCAGCGTCCCCAGACGACCCAACAGCTTCGTGAGTGGCTTGCTCAGCGTGGGACGTCGGGGGGCAGTGGCCGCTGTTCCTATGTCATTCGCACAGGTGACCGCAAGGGACAGACGTGTGGGAGGTTCCACACCCCGTACCGCTGCTTCTCCCGCCTTGACGACGCTTGGCGTGAGGAGATGGGCGAGGATGTTGAGCGCCCCCGCTGGGCTGAGCTCATGAGGGCTGGTGTTGATATCTTTGCTCTTGACTATGATGCTATTATTGCTGCCATGTATGCATTGACTGTTAGTGCCGAGGGAGACTGTTACTTGTGTGTGCCGCCTGACCCAGGTATAGAGCCCGCTGCCCTGGGTACTAGTGAGTCTGCTCTCTCTGTGATGGTGCCCCCTGTACTTGCAACCTCCAGTGCTGTCCCGGCTGGTTTCGAGTCTGCTCTCTCAGGTACAGCACCCACAGAGACTGCTCTCTCAGGTACCGCACCGGCTGAGGCCTGTCACACCTTCACCCTTGACTCAGGTGCTTCCCGTTGCTTCTTTCGTGACAGTACTGAGCTCACACCGCTTCCTGCACCGGTCCCAGTCTCCTTGGCTGACCCCTCTGGGGGCCCAGTCCTTGCCCAGTCCACCACTGTCCTCCCTTGTCCGGCGGTTCCGTCTGGCTCGTTGTCGGGTTTCCACCTCCCCTCGTTCTCGACGAACCTGGTGAGCAACGCTGTCCTCCAGGATCAGTGGGTTGACACCTTTACCCCTGGAGGACAGCGTGTGGCGATCTGCACGTGCTCCAGGACCGGCCGTCACCTGGCTACGTTTACTCGTCGGCCGGGGTCGAGTCTCTACACACTGACCACTGCGTCTCCTCAGGTCGCTGCTGTCGGTCAGGTGTCTGCGTCAGGTCTGGTAGCCCACGCCTGTGAGTGTCGTTCCCTGTCGCACCAGACTCTTCTCTGGCACCACCGCCTGGGTCACCCCTCCTTGCCACGCCTCCGTGGCATGCACCGTCGCCACCTTGTGTCTGGTCTTCCCAGGTCCCTCCCTCCCCTCCCTGCCTCGCCTGCGCCGCCTTGCCTTCCTTGCGTCGAGGGGCGGCAGCGCGCCGCTCCTCACTCCTCCTCGTTCCCCCTGACAGAGGCTCCTCTGCAGACCCTCCACCTGGACGTGTGGGGCCCAGCCCGCGTTCGTGGTCAGGGCGGTGAGCGGTACTTTTTGCTGGTTGTCGACGACTACTCGCGTTACACCACGGTCTTCCCCTTGCGCACCAAGGGTGAGGTCCCTGCTGTTCTGATCCCTTGGATCCGCACGGTTCGTCTCCAGCTCCGCCGCCGTTTCCGGACGGATCTTCCTGTCCTGCGTCTGCACTCTGACAGAGGTGGTGAGTTTTCCTCCGATCTCTTGAGGACCTTCTGTCAGGCGGAGGGCATCGAGCAGACCTTCACGCTTCCGGACTCCCCACAGCAGAATGGGGTTGCTGAGCGCCGCATTGGCCTGGTCATGGAGGTCGCTCGTACCTCCTTGGTCCACGCGGCGGCTCCCCATTTTCTGTGGCCGTTTGCTGTCCGGTACGCCGCGCATCAGCTCAACCTCTGGCCCCGTGTCTCCTTGCCGGAGACCTCGCCCACACTGCGTTGGACGGGGGAGGTTGGCGATGCGTCGCGCTTCCGGGTGTGGGGTGCTCGTGCCCTTGTCCGCGATACGTCCGCGGACAAGCTCTCCTCCCGCACACTTCCCTGTGTCTTCCTTGGCTTTGTCCCTGACGCGCCGGGCTGGCAGTTTTACCACCCCACCTCGCGCCGGGTCTTCGCCTCTCAGGACGTCACCTTTGACGAGTCGGTCCCTTTTTACCGTCTCTTCCCCTACCGCACTGCCCCCCTCCCTCCCCCGCCGCTTTTCCTTGCTCCTGGTCCCCCTCCGGTAGACCCCCTTCCCCCTCAGGGTCCTGCTCCTTCAGGTGTCTCTCAGGTAGACCCTCCTCCCGTCGTAGAGCCTGTCGAGGTCACAGGTGACTCAGGTGCTGCTGCAGGTGGTGCTGCTGGGAGTGCTGAGCCTGGGGGTGCTGAGCCTGCGGGTGCTGGGCCTGGGAGTGCTGGGACTGCGGGTGCTGGAGCTGAGGGTACTGTGCCTGGGAGTTCGGCGCCTGGGGGTGCTGAGCCTGGGGGTGCTGCGACTGGGGGTGCTGAGCCTGCGTGTGCGGAGTCTGGGGGTGCTGCGCCTGCGGGTACTGAGCCTGGGGGTGCTGCTACTGAGCCTACGGAGCCTCGGGTTGCTGCGTCTGGGGGTGCTCCGGTTCGGGGTGCTGAGCAGTCTCTCACACCGCAGCAGCTTCGTGACTGGTACGTCCGGCGCTTTCGCCGTCCTTGTGGCTCGGCTGGAGTTGGGGGTGCTGGAGCTGCTCGTCCTGGGGGTGCTCGTACTGGGGGTACTGGAGCTGCCGGGACTGGTTGTTCTGGGAGCACTACGACTGGAGCTGCTGGAGCTGGGGACTCTGGAGCTGGCGGTGCTAGCGGAGTTGGAGCTGCCGACTCTGGGGGTGCTCTTCCTAGCGGTGCTGCGGACCCTGGGGGTGGCGCTGCTGCTGGTGCTGCGGACCCACCTGGTGGAGCTACTGCTGGTGCTGAGGACTCGGACGTTGGAGCTGCTGCTGGAGCTGAGGACCCGAGCGGTGGCGCTGCTGCTGGTGCTGGGGACCCGGACGCTGGAGCTCCTGCTGGTACTGAGGACCCGGCCGCTGGAGTCTCTTCTGCTTCTGGAGACGCTGCGCGGCCGCGGCCGTACTTCGTACCGCTCCTTCAGCAGGTTCTTGGGCAGGCTCCTCCTCCTTGTCCTCCTCCCTCCGTAGACTGTCCTCCGCCTGTCCAGCCGCAGTCACAGTTACCGCCTACCTCGCCTCTCCCTGCTCCCTCTCCTTACACTGGTCCCACAGGAGGTCTTACAGAGCGTCGTGAGCCTGAGTCTCGTCCTGCGTCGCCTGTTCGTACTGCTCGCACTGGTCGTCGTGTCCGTCGTGAGCGTCCTCCTCCTGTCCCAGGCACTCACTACATGACTCTGCGTCCATCTACTGCTCCTCAGCGTGTCCCTCTACCGTCTCCTCCTGCGTCCTCTTTGCCTGCCGTTCTGGACCCTGAGTCTGACCGGTATCGTGCTGAGCACCCTACTGTCACGCGTCTCCTAGCTACTGTTGTCACTGACCCTACCTTTGAGTCCTCGGCTGCGTCTGCTCTGGTCGCTGAGTTGGTTGACTTTGCTGCTGCCTGTCGTCTAGACTACGCTGTTAAACTGTATTATGCTTGTAGGCTGTAGTGGGGTAGCCAATATGGGGTACAACCCCAACTAGGGTTTCATATTTGTACCCAAACTTCTGCTAGTTGATGATCCTTGCCTAGGGATTCTGATATGGTATTCAGAGCAGGAGGTCCCTAGGACCTACCGACCGTTTTTTTTTAAGGGCCCACCACCGCTCGCATGCGGTTACCACGCTACCCCGTGCCCTAGCCTCGTAGCGCCCTCGTGCGCCCTCGTTAGCGCCCTCGCGCGCCCCTCGTTAGCGCCCTTGCGCGCACCCTCGTTAGCGCCCTCGCGCGCCCCTTCGTTAGCGCCCTCGCGCGCCCCTTCGTTAGCGCCCTCGCGCGCCCCTTGCTAGCGCCCTCGCGCGCCCCTCACTAGCGCCCTCGCGCGCCCCTCGCCGAGCCGCCCGCTCGCAGCCCGCCCGCCCGCTCGCTGCCCGCTTCGCGGCCCGCTCGCTACGCAGCCCGCCCGCCCGCTCGCTGCCCGCTTCGCGGCCCGCCCGCTTCGCAGCCCGCTCGCTCGCTGCCCGCTTCGCGGCCCGCCCACTTCGCAGCCCGCCCGCCCGCTCGCTGCCCGCTTCGCGGCCCGCCCGCCTCGCAGCCCGCTCGCCCCGCTGCCCGCTTCGCGGCCCGCCCACTTCGCAGCCCGCCCGCCCGCTAGCTGCCCACTTCGCGGCCCGCCCGCATCGCAGCCCGCCCGCCTGCCCGCTGCCCGCTTCGCGGCCCGCCCGCCTCGCAGCGTCGCCCGCCCACCGTGCTGCCCGCTTGCAGCGCCGCCTGCCCGCTTCCCGGCCCGTCCGCCGCGCTGCCCGCTCGCAGCGTCGCCCTCCCGTCGCGCTGACCGCTTGCAGCGCCGCCTGCCCGTAGCGCCAGCCTCGCCCGCTGCTCTCTATCCGTGCACAGTCGCCTTCCCCTGCTGCGGCAGCTTGCGTTACTCTGTCACACTGTCGCTATGGCTTCCATCCGCGTGCTGTCGTTCGATGCTGAGGGCCGCCCTGTGCGGTTCACCGCTTGGCTAGATGACCTGCAGCTGTTCCTCCTGAGCGATAGCAAGGAGCATGTGTCGCTCTATGATTACGCGTCTGGTGCTGCGCCTGCCCCTCCTGCCACAGCTGAGCTTAGTGTTCGTTCCCACTGGCAGACTCGTGACGCAGCTGCTCGCCTAGCCATTCGCAGTCACCTGCCGTTAGCTGAGCTAGAGCATTTTGGCGACTGCAAATCCGCTAAGGCCCTGTACGACGCTGTCGTCGCTCGCTACTCCTCGCCTGCCACAGCCGAGCTTAGCCGCCTCATGCTGCCGTACCTGTTCCCCGATCTGTCCACCTTTACTACAGTCGCCGATCTTATCACCCACCTTCGCACTAGTGATGCTCGCCTGCGTGCCGCCCTTCCCACCGAGTTCTGTGCTAAGAACCCCCCTCCACTGTACTGGACACTCCACTTCATAGTCACCCGTCTCCCTGACACCCTCCGCTCAGTTCGAGACCACTTCCTTGCTCGCCGTCCACTGAGCTCACAGTCGCCCTCCTAGAGGAGCACCTGCTCGCGGCCGAAAAGAGCATTGTAGCTGTCGGTGCTGCTCGTGGCGCTCCTCGCACCCCCATCTTTGAGGGGTGTTTCTCTCCTCCCCTCGCTCCTCCCTCCTCGCGCTGCTGCTGCTGTTGACTTCCTTGGTGCTGAGTCTGTTGGCGCTGCTTCTGCTCCTGGTGGGAGGCGCCGCACCGGCAAGGGCAAGGGGGGCAAAAGTGGTGGTGGTGGCGCTGGGGGGGGAGGAGGTGGGGGAGGTGGGGGGGGAGGCGGTGCTGGAGGGAGCGGTGGCGGGAGCGCTGGTGGGAGTGGGGTCGGTGGTGGAGACGGGGGCGGCGGAGGAAGCAGTGGCAGTAGTGGCGGCGGCGGCGGTGGCGGCGGTGGCGGTGGTGGCGGTGGTGGCGGTGGCGGTCGGAGCGGTGGTAGTGGGTGGGCGGCGGAGGTCGGAGTGGAGGCACTGGCTCGGGCCAGAGCTCCCAGCAGCAGCAGCGTCCCCAGACGACCCAGCAGCTTCGTGAGTGGCTTGCTCAGCGTGGGACGTCGGGGGCCAGTGCCCGCTGTTCTTATGTCATTCGCACAGGTGACCGCAAGGGACAGACGTGTGGGAGGTTCCACACCCCGTACCGCTGCTTCTCCCGCCTTGACGACGCTTGGCGTGAGGAGATGGGTGCGGATGTTGAGCGCCCCCGCTGGGCTGAGCTCATGAGGGCTGGTGTTGATGTCTTTGCTCTTGACTATGATGCTATTATTGCTGCCATGTATGCATTGACTGTTAGTGCCGAGGGAGACTGTTACTTGTGTGTGCCGCCTGACCCAGGTATAGAGCCTGCTGCCCTGGGTACTAGTGAGTCTGCTCTCTCTGGTATGGTGCCCCCTGTACTTGCTCCCCCCAGTGCTGTCCCGACTGTTTCGAGTCTGCTCTCTCAGGTACAGCACCCACACAGACTCCTCTCTCAGGTACCGCACCGGCTGAGGCCTGTCACACCTTCACCCTTGACTCAGGTGCTTCCCGTTGCTTCTTTCGTGACAGTACTGAGCTCACACCGCTTCCTGCACCGGTCCCAGTCTCCTTGGCTGACCCCTCTGGGGGCCCAGTCCTTGCCCAGTCCACCACTGTCCTCCCTTGTCCGCGGGTTCCGTCTGGCTCGTTGTCGGGTTTCCACCTCCCCTCGTTCTCGACGAACCTGGTGAGCAACGCTGTCCTCCAGGATCAGTGGGTTGACACCTTTACCCCTGGCGGACAGCGTGTGGCGATCTGCACGTGCTCCAGGACCGGCCGTCACCTGGCTACGTTCACCCGTCGGCCGGGGTCGAGTCTCTACACACTGACCACTGCGTCTCCTCAGGTAGCTGCTGTCGGTCAGGTGTCTGCGTCAGGTCTGGTGGCCCACGCCTGTGAGTGTCGTTCCCTGTCGCACCAGACTCTTCTCTGGCACCACCGCCTGGGTCACCCCTCCTTGCCACGCCTTCGTGGCATGCACCGTCGCCTCCTTGTGTCCGGTCTTCCCAGGTCCCTCCCTCCCCTCCCTGCCTCGCCTGCGCCGCCTTGCCTTCCTTGCGTCGAGGGACGGCAGCGCGCCGCTCCTCACTCCTCTTCGTTCCCCCCCACAGAGGCTCCTCTGGAGACCCTCCACCTGGACGTGTGGGGCCCAGCCCGCGTTCGTGGTCAGGGCGGTGAGCGGTACTTTTTGCTGGTTGTCGACGACTACTCGCGTTACACCACGGTCTTCCCCTTGCGCACCAAGGGTGAGGTCCCTGCTGTTCTGATCCCTTGGATCCGCACGGTTCGTCTCCAGCTCCGCCGCCGTTTCCGGACGGACCTTCCTGTCCTGCGTCTGCACTCTGACAGAGGTGGTGAGTTTTCCTCCGATCTCCTGAGGACCTTCTGTCAGCGGCGGCTCCCCATTTTCTGTGGCCGTTTGCTGTCCGGTACGCCGCGCATCAGCTCAACCTCTGGCCCCGTGTCTCCTTGCCGGAGACCTCGCCCACACTGCGTTGGACGGGGAAGGTTGGCGATGCGTCGCGCTTCCGGGTGTGGGGTGCTCGTGCCCTTGTCCGCGATACGTCTGCGGACAAGCTCTCCTCCCGCACGCTTCCCTGTGTCTTCCTTGGCTTTGTCCCTGACGCGCCTGGCTGGCAGTTTTACCACCCCACCTCGCGACCCGGTGTCTTCGCCTCCTCAGGATGTCACCTTTGACGAGTCGGTCCCTTTTTACCGTCTCTTCCCCTACCGCACTGCCCCCCTCCCTCCCCCGCCGCTTTTCCTTGCTCCTGGTCCCCCTCCGGTAGACCCCCTTCCCCCTCAGGGTCCTGCTCCTTCAGGTGTCTCTCAGGTAGACCCTCCTCCCGTCGCTGAGCCTGTCGAGGTCACAGGTGACTCAGGTGCTTGTGCGGGTGGTGCTGCGCTGGGATGTGATGAGCTGGGGGTTGAGCCTGGGGGTGCTGGGCCTGGGGGTGCTGGGGCTGCAGGTGCTGGGACTGAGGGTGCTGGAGCTGAGGGTACGGTGCCTGAGAGTACGGAGCCTGGGGGTGCTGCGCCTGGGGGTGCTGAGCCTGCGGGTGCGAGGCCTGGGAGTGCTGGGACTGCGGGTGCTGGAGCTGAGGGTACTGTGCCTGAGAGTTTGCCGCCTGGGGGTGCTGAGCCTGGGGGTACTGAGCCTGCGGGTACTGAGCCTGGGGGTGCTGCTACTGAGCCTACGGAGCCTCGGGTTACTGTGTCTGGGGGTGCTCCGGTTCGGGGTGCTGAGCAGTCTCTCACACCGCAGCAGCTTCGTGACTGGTACGTCCGACGCTTTCGCCGTCCTAGTGGCTCGGCTGGAGTTGGGGGTGCTGGAGTTGCTCGTCCTGGGGGTGCTCGTACTGGGGGTACTGGAGCTGCCGGGACTGGCTGTTCTGGGAGCACTGCGACTGGAGCTGCTGGAGCTGGGGACTCTGGCGTTGGCGGTGCTAGCGGAGTTGGAGCTCCCGACTCTGGGGGTGGCGCTGCTGCTGGTGCTGCGGACCCGCCTGGTGGAGCTGCTGCTGGTGCTGAGGAGTCGGACGGTGGAGCTGCTGCTGGAGCTGGGGACCCGGCCGGTGGAGCTGCTGCTGGTGCTGTGGACCCGGACGCTGGAGCTCCTACTGGTGCTGAGGACCGGCCGCGGAGTCCCTTCTGCTTCTGGAGACGCTGCGCGGCCGCGACCGTACTTCGTACTGCTCCTTCAGGGGTTCTTGGGCAGGCTCCTCCTCCTTGTCCTCCTCCTCTCCGTAGAGTGTCCTCCGCTGTCCAGCCGCAGTCACAGTTACCGCCTGCCTCGCCTCTCCCTGCTCCCTCTCCTTATACTGGTCCCACAGGAGGTCTTACAGAGCGTCGTGAGCCTGAGTCTCGTCCTGCGTCGCCTGTTCGTCCTGCTCGCACTGGTAGTCGTGTCCGTCGTGAGCGTCCTCCTCCTGTCCCAGGCACTCACTACATGACTCTGCGTCCCTCTACTGCTCCTCGGCGTGTCCCTCTACCGTCTCCTCCTGCGTCCTCTTTGCCTGCCGTTCCGGACCCTGAGTCTGACCGGTATCGCGCTGAGCACCCTACAGTCACGCGTCTCCTTGCTACTGTTGTCACTGACCCCACCTTTGAGTCCTCGGCTGCGTCTGCTCTGGTCGCTGAGTTGGTTGACTTTGCTGCTGCCTGTCGTCTAGACTACGCTGCTAGCCTTGTCGCTGAGTCAGAGTCTGCGTCTGTCTGTCCTCCGTCCGTCGGGGTGAGTGTGCTCTTGGCACGGACGTCCTTGAGGACAAGCAGGAGGACTTTGACTCACTTGCGGCTGCTGTACCTCATCTCGTGGCCTGGTTGCTTGCCCCTGAGGGAGACCCGGATGCACTAGACATCCCCACTCCGCGCTCTTACGCAGAGGCGATCTCGGGTCCCTACTCCTCTCAGTGGCAGACAGCCATGGACGCAGAGATGGCATCCTGGAAGTCCACAGGCACCTACGTCGACGAGGTTCCCCCTCCTGGGGCGAACATCGTCGATGGCATGTGGATTTTCAGGGTGAAGCGGCCGCCAGGTTCTCCGCCTGTCTTCAAGGCTCGTTACGTTGCTAGAGGCTTCAGTCAGCGTCAGGGGGTCGACTTCTTCCAGACCTTCTCCCCCACCCCGAAGATGACCACTCTTCGGGTTCTGCTGCACGTTGCTGCTCAGCGTGACTACGAGCTTCACTCTCTTGACTTCAGCACAGCGTTCCTGCAGGGCAGCCTACACGAGGAGATCTGGCTGCGCCGCCCACCTGGCTTTACTGGGTCGTTTCCCCTTGGTACCCAGTGGAGTCTCCGCCGGCCAGTCTACGGTCTCCGCCAGGCGCCACGTGAGTGGCACGACACACTGAGGACTACTCTTGCGGCTCTTGGGTTCGCGCCGTCTACTGCTGACCCGTCGCTGTTTCTGCGCACAGACACGTCGCTGCCGCCGTTCTACATCCTCGTGTACGTCGACGACTTGGTTTTTGCTACTGCTGACACTGAGGCACTCGCTCGTGTGAAGTCGGAGCTGCAGAAGAGACACACCTGCACTGACCTGGGTGAACTGCGTAGCTACCTTGGCTTGCAGATCACCCGGACAGAGCTCGCCGCACCATCACCCTGACTCAGTCACACATGGTGCAGCAGGTCCTTCAGCGCTTCGGCTTCCAGTTCTCCTCACCACAGGCCACACCTCTGGCTACCAGCCACTCGCTCTCAGCTCCACCTCCGGACGAGTCCGTAGAGCCGAGTGGCCCGTACCCAGAGCTTGTGGGCTGCCTCATGTACCTGATGACTTGCACGCGACCTGACCTTGCGTACCCTCTTAGCATCCTTGCTCGTTACGTTGCGCCTGGGAGACACAGGCGAGAGCACTGGGAGGCTGCTAAGAGGGTGCTGCGTTACCTGTGCAGTACATCAGGCATGGGGCTGGTGCTTGGAGGACGCGACAGAGTTGTCCTCACTGGTCACTCGGACGCCTCTTGGGTGGACGACCTGGCTACGCAGCGGTCGTCACAGGGTTACACCTTCAGCCTTGGCTCTGGTTCTGTCTCGTGGCGGTCCACCCGCTCTTCCTCTGTTCTCGGCTCTAGTTGTGAGGCTGAGATCTACGCCACAGCCATGGCTGCACAGGAGTTACGCTGGCTCACCTACCTGCTGACTGACTTGGGAGAGCGGCCTAGTTCTCCTCCAGTTCTGTACGGTGACAACAAGGCGGCTCTTGCCTTGTGTCAGGAGCACAGACTGGAGCACAGGACGAAGCACATTGCTCTTCGCTACTTTCTTGCTCGAGAGCTTCAGCAGCGCGGTCAGCTTCGGCTTGTGTACGTGGACTCGAAGGCCAACACCGCTGATATCTTCACCAAGGCGCTCCCGCCTAGTGATCATCAGCGACACTGTACTTCTTTAGGCCTTGTGTCCACATTCCCTCATTTGCTTACTGCTTGACTTTCTTTGTACTGTACTTTATATATATCTTGTTGCTTGCTTGCTAGGTTTTGATCACTGTGTTGCTTGTCTTGTACTATATCTAGCACTGCATGTGAACTGGCCTTGTGCCCTTTGCTTGTGCTCGGAGTGTGGTGACGTTGTGATCCACCCTGGGCTTTGCTTTGCTAGACTGGTCTTGTGACCCTTTGTTCTCCCCCACTTTGCCTATGGGGGTGTGTTAAATTGTAATGTGTTATATGTTGGTAGGCTGTAGTGGGGTAGCCAATATGGGGTACAACCCCAACTAGGGTTTGCTACTTGTACCCAACTGTTTCATTCAATGCATCATTCTTGCCTAGTTCTTTTAACAGCGGGAAATGACGTGGCCCAAAAACTCCAACTCCTGCTTAAAAAACTCGCACTTAGAGCCCTTGGTGATGAGTCGGTTCTCCTGGAGTCGTTTAAACACTGCATCAAGGTCGCGGAGGTGCTGTTCCCGTGTCTTGCTAAATATCAGGATATCGTCCAAATAGACGATGACGCAGCGGTCCAGTAGATCCCGAAACACCCTGTTCATGGTCAACTGAAATGTCGAAGGCGCGTTCGTGAGGCCGAAGGGCATCACTGTAAATTCGTAACTCCCGTAGCGTGTGCGAAACGCAGTCTTGTGACAGTCATCGGCGAAGACTCGAATCTGGTGGTAACCGCCACGCAAGTCAATCTTCGAGAAATATCGAGCGCCGCGAAGTTGGTCGAGGAGGTCGTCGGTGCGTGGGATTGGGTAGCGAGACTTGATGGTCACCCGGTTTGGCGCGCGATAGTCGATGCACATGCGAAGCCCGCCGTCCTTTTTCGGAGTGAACAGGATTGGAGTCGCGAAGGGTGATGTACTGGGGCGGATGAACCCCTTCTCCAACAGTGCGGTAATTTGGCTCCTCAGCTCCTCGAGTTCCGGCTGGGTCAACCGCCACTGTGTCCGAACAGTTGGTTGCGCGCCAGGTTCCAGCTGTATTTGTGGTCTTCGGGTCTCTTGGGGTGGCAGTCCAGGTGGCAGGTCGTCGGGGAAGATGTCGGGGTACTGTCGAATCAGCTCCGCTAAATCCGGTGGTACAGCTGTACACAGCTTCTCGATGCCTTTTCCCTCGGTGTCCACTGCCAACTCGCGTAAGCTGGCGGCGAACAGCTGCGCGCCTCGGTTGAAGTGGCGAGCTATAGTGATAGCTTTGACGCACGGGGCTTGGATGTAGTCAGGTGTCCATGCAGGTAATGTTATCAGCCCCTCGTGCTTGTTGATGCTGCACGATCCCGTTGTCCAGTCGATGATGGGGTAGTGTCGTCGCAGCCAATCACACCCCAGCAGCACGTCACAGCCGTCCAGCGTTGTCGCGAGAAAACTTCATGCTGAAGCCGAAATTGTCGCCGCATTCGATCCGCACCGTCCGTGTTTCTTCCGTTATCGCCAGAGGCGTCCCATCCACGAGGCGGGCGTCAATTTCGGGCAGACACCTGTCAAGTTGCAGCTTGCATTTTTTTGCTGTCGCCAGGTTGAGGAGACTATGGCTGGCCCCCCCATCGACGAAAATTTTTTAATTATGTTTTAACACCTTGCCAGCTACCAGCACAGGGTGATCCACATGATTATCCCCGTTATTCGGCCGAGTGCGATCGATTGCATGAATCGGAACTCCGACTCGGTGGGGATGGTGGGGTTCGGGCGACGGAGTACAGTGAGTAAAGGTCCCGCTAATTACTGACTTTTCCCATTTCCCTGCTCCCGTCAGTGGCGTTTTCTCGTGGCAGTCGCGCATGTAGTGACCCGTCTTCCCACACTTATAACACGGTCCCTTAGGAGGGCGGTCGGGTGTATGGACGGCGTTGATAGTGGCCCAATGGTTCTGGCCACGAAGACGGTTTCCCTCCCGGGAAGCCGTTCTCGCGTACTGCATCAGTGTATCCGTTGACTCCCGCCAGCCGTACTGCTTCTAGGAATGATGTCGGGCGGCCACGGCGCACCTCGTACTCTATCTCGTATTTGAGGTCGCTAATGTATTTATCCAACCGCTCTGCTTCCGACATGTCATCCACTTGGTCGGCGAGGCCCATAAATGACGCTGTGTAGTCTTGGACAGATGCCATCTGCAGCCAGGTACGCAGCTTCATGCGATCTTGCTCCGAGGCGGATACGTGCTCGAAGCGATCTCTGTTAAACTGTATTATGCTTGTAGGCTGTAGTGGGGTAGCCAATATGGGGTACAACCCCAACTAGGGTTTCATATTTGTACCCAAACTTCTGTTAGTTCATTCATTCTTGCCTAGTTACTTTGAGATGGTATTCAGAGCAGGAGGTCCCTAGGACCTACCGACCGTTTTTTTTAAGGGCCCACCACCGCTCGCATGCGGTTACCACGCTACCCCGTGCCCTAGCCTCGTAGCGCCCTCGTTAGCGCCCTCGCGCGCCCCTCGTTAGCGCCCTCGCGCGCCCCTCGTTAGCGCCCTCGCGCACCCTCGTTAGCGCCCTCGCGCGCCCCTCGTTAGCGCCCTCGCGCGCCCCTTGCTAGCGCCCTCGCGCGCCCCTCGCTAGCGCCCTCGCGCGCCCCTCGCAGAGTCGCCCGCCCGCCGCGCTGCCTGCTCGCAGCGTCGCCCGCTCGCCCCGCTGCCCGCTTCGCAGCCCGCTCGCCCCGCTGCCCGCTTCGCGGCCCGCCCGCCCGCTCGCTGCTCGCTTCGCGGCCCGCCCGCTTCGCAGCCCGCTCGCCCCGCTGCCCGCTTCGCGGCCCGCCCGCCCGCTCGCTGCCCGCTTCGCGGCCCGCCCGCTTCGCTGCCCGCTCGCAGCGCCGCCCGCCCGCCCGCTACCTGCTTCGCAGCGTCGCCCGCCCGCCCGCTGCCCGCTTCGCAGCGTCGCCCGCTCGCTCGCTGCCCGCTCGCAGCGTCGCCCGCCCGCCCGCTGCCCGCTCGCAACGTCGCCCTCCCGCCTCGCTGCCCGCTTGCAGCGTCGCCCGCCCGCCCGCTGCCCGCTTGCAGCGTCGCCCGCCCGCCCGCTGCCCGCTTCGCAGCCGCCCGCCGCGCTGCCCGCTCGCCGCGTCGCCCGCCCGCCCCGCTGCCCGCTTCGCAGCCCGCCCGCCGCACTTCCCGCCTGCAGCGCCGCCCGCCTCGCCTGCTGCTCCCTGACTGTGCACCGCCGCTTGCTCCTGCTGTGGCTGCTAGCTTCGCTCTAGCGCGTCCCCTCTGCTGCTGCCGCTGCTCTGCTGTGCCCTCACGCCTGAGCTATGGCCTCTATTCGCGTTCTTTCCTTCGATGCTGAGGGCCGTCCCGTGCAGTTCACTTCCTGGCTCGATGACCTGCAGTTGTATCTTATGAGCAATAGCACGGACCACATCTCCCTCTATGACTACGCGTCTGGTGCTGCCGCTGCTCCTGCTGCCACAGCCGAGCTTAGTGTACGTTCCCAGTGGCAGACTCGTGACGCTGCAGCTCGCCTGGCTATTCGCAGTCACCTGCCGTTAGCTGAGCTAGAGCACTTTGGCGACTGCAAAACCGCTAAGGCCCTATATGACGCTGTCGTTGCTCGCTACTCCTCACCTGCCACAGCCGAGCTTAGCCGTCTCATGCTGCCTTACCTGTTCCCTGACCTGTCCACCTTTGCTACAGTCGCCGATCTTATCACCCACCTTCGCACTAGTGATGCTCGCCTGCGTGCCGCCCTTCCCACCGAGTTCTGCGCTAAGAACCCCCCTCCCCTGTACTGGGCACTCCACTTCATAGTCACCCGTCTCCCTGACACCCTCAGCTCAGTGCGCGACTATTTCCTTGCTCGCTGTCCCACTGAGCTCACTGTCGCCCTCCTAGAGGAGAAGCTGCTAGCAGCCGAGAAGAGCATTGTGGCTGTTGGTGCTGCTCGCGGCGCTCCTCGCACCCCCATCTTTGAGGGGTGCTCTCCCTCTCCCCTCGCTCCCTCCTATGCTACTGCTGCTGCTGTTGACTTCCTTGGTGCTGAGTCTGCTGGCGCTGCTTCTGCTCCTGGTGGGAGGCGCCGCACCGGCAAGGGCAAGGGGGGCAAGGGTGGCGGGGGTGGCGCTGGGGGGGGAGGGGGTGGGGGAGGTGGGGGGGGAGGCGGTGCTGGAGGGAGCGGTGGCGGGAGTGCCGGTGGGAGTGGGGCCGGCGGCGGAGGCGGGGGCGGCGGCGGGAGCAGTGGCGGTGGTGGCAGCGGCGGCAGTGGCGGCGGTGGCGGTAGTGGCGGTGGCGGTGGGGCGGGTGGTGGTGGCGGTCGGAGCGGAGGTAGTGGCGGCGGTGGAGGTCGGAGTGGAGGCACCGGCTCGGGCCAGAGCTCCCAGCAGCAGCAGCGTCCCCAGTCGACCCAGCAGCTTCGTGAGTGGCTTGCTCAGCGTGGGACGTCGGGGGGCAGTGGCCGCTGTTCCTATGTCATTCGCACAGGTGATCGCAAGGGGCAGACGTGTGGAAAGTTCCACACTCAGTACCGCTGCTTCTTCCGCCTTGACGACGCTTGGCGTGAGGAGATGGGCGAGGATGTTGAGCGCCCTCGCTGGGCTGAGCTGATGAGGGCTGGTGTTGATATCTTTGCTCTTGACTATGATGCTATTATTGCTGCCATGTATGCATTGACTGTTAGTGCCGAGGGAGACTGTTACTTGTGTGTGCCGCCTGACCCAGGTATAGGGCCCGCTGCCCTAGGTGCTAGTGAGTCTGCTCTCTCTGGTATGGTGCCCCCTGTACCTGCTCCCTCCAGCACTGTCCCTGCTGCTTGCGAGTCTGCTCTCTCAGGTACAGCACCCACAGAGACTGCTCTCTCAGGTACTGCACCGGCTGAGACCTGTCACACCTTCACCCTTGACTCAGGTGCTTCCCGCTGCTTCTTTCGTGACCGTACTGAGCTCACACCGCTTCCTGCACCGGTCCCAGTCTCCTTGGCTGACCCCTCTGGGGGCCCAGTCCTTGCCCAGTCCACCACTGTGCTCCCTTGTCCGGCGGTTCCGTCTGGCTCGTTGACGGGTTTCCACCTCCCCTCGTTCTCGACGAACCTGGTGAGCAACGCTGTCATCCAGGATCAGTGGGTTGACACCTTTACCCCTGGAGGACAGCGTGTGGCGATCTGCACGTGCTCCAGGACCGGCCGTCACCTGGCTACGTTTACTCGTCGGCCGGGGTCGAGTCTCTACACACTGACCACTGCGTCTCCTCAGGTCGCTGCTGTCGGTCAGGTGTCCGCGTCAGGTCAGGTGGAACACGCCTGTGAGTGTCGTTCCCTGTCGCACCAGACTCTTCTCTGGCACCACCGCCTGGGTCACCCCTCCTTGCCACGCCTCCGTGGCATGCACCGTCGCCGCCTTGTGTCTGGTCTTCCCAGGTCCCTCCCTCCTCTCCCTTCCTCGCCTGCGCCGCCTTGCCTTCCTTGCGTCGAGGGGCGGCAGCGCGCCGCTCCTCACTCCTCCTCGTTCCCCCCGACAGAGGCTCCTCTGCAGACCCTCCACCTGGACGTGTGGGGCCCAGCCCGCGTTCGTGGTCAGGGCGGTGAGCGGTACTTTTTGCTGGTTGTCGACGACTACTCGCGTTACACCACGGTCTTCCCCTTGCGCACCAAGGGTGAGGTCCCTGCTGTTCTGATCCCTTGGATCCGCACAGTTCGTCTCCAGCTCCGCCGCCGTTTCCGGACGGATCTTCCTGTCCTGCGTCTGCACTCTGACAGAGGTGGTGAGTTTTCCTCCGACCTCTTGAGGACCTTCTGTCAGGCGGAGGGCATCGAGCAGACCTTCACGCTTCCGGACTCCCCACAGCAGAATGGGGTTGCTGAGCGCCGCATTGGCCTGGTCATGGAGGTCGCTCGTACCTCCTTGGTCCACGCGGCGGCTCCCCATTTTCTGTGGCCGTTTGCTGTCCGGTACGCCGCGCATCAGCTCAACCTCTGGCCCCGTGTCTCCTTGCCGGAGACCTCGCCCACACTGCGTTGGACGGGGGAGGTTGGCGATGCGTCGCGCTTCCGGGTGTGGGGTGCTCGTGCCCTTGTCCGCGATACGTCCGCGGACAAGCTCTCCTCCCGCACGCTTCCCTGTGTCTTCCTTGGCTTTGTCCCTGACGCGCCTGGCTGGCAGTTTTACCACCCCACCTCGCGCCGGGTCTTCGCCTCTCAGGACGTCACCTTTGACGAGTCGGTCCCTTTTTACCGTCTCTTCCCCTACCGTACTGCCCCCCTCCCTCCCCCGCCACTTTTCCTTGCTCCTGGTCCCCCTCCGGTAGACCCCCTTCCCCCTCAGGGTCCTGCTCCTTCAGGTGTCTCTCAGGTAGACCCTCCTCCCGTCGCTGAGCCTGTCGAGGTCACAGGTGACTCAGGTGCTGCTGCAGGTGGTGCTACTAGGAGTGCTGAGCCTGCGGGTGCTGGGCCTGGGGGTGCTGGGACTACGGGTGCTGGAGCTGAGGGTACTGTGCCTGAGCGTTTGGCGCCTGGGGGTGCTGAGCCTGGGGGTGCTGCGACTGGGGGTGCTGAGCCGGCGTGTGCGGAGTCTGGGGGTGCTGAGTCTGGGGGTGCTGCGCCTGCGGGTACTGAGCCTGGGGGTGCTGCTACTGAGCCTACGGAGCCTCGGGTTGCTGCGTCTGGGGGTGCTCCGGTTCGGGGTGCTGAGCAGTCTCTCACACCACAGCAGCTTCGTGACTGGTACGTCCGGCGCTTTCGCCGTCCTAGTGGCTCGGCTGGAGCTGGGGGTACTGGAGCTGCCGGGACTGGTTGTTCTGGGAGCACTACGACTGGAGCTGCTGGAGCTGGGGACTCTGGAGCTGGCGGCGCTAGCGGAGTTGTAGCTGCCGACTCTGGGGGTGCTCTTCCTTGCGGTGCTGCGGACCCTGGGGGTGGTGCTGCTGCTGGTGCTGCGGACCCACCTGGTGGAGCTACTGCTGGAACTGAGGACCCGAGCGGTGGCGCTGCTGCTGGTGCTGGGGACCCGGCCGCTGGAGTCTCTTCTGCTTCTGGAGACGCTGCGCGGCCGCGGCCGTACTTCGTACCGCTCCTTCAGCAGGTTCTTGGGCAGGCTCCTCCTCCTTGTCCTCCTCCCTCCGTAGAGTGTCCTCCGACTGTCCAGCCGCAGTCACAGTTACCGCCTGCCTCGCCTCTCCCTGCTCCCTCTCCTTACACTGGTCCCACAGGAGGTCTTACAGAGCGTCGTGAGCCTGAGTCTCGTCCTGCGTTGCCTGTCCGTACTGCTCGCACTGGTCGTCGTGTCCGTCGTGAGCGTCCTCCTCCTGTCCCAGGCACTCACTACATGACTCTGCGTCCCTCTACTGCTCCTCAGCGTGTCCCTCTGCCGTCTCCTCCTGCGTCCTCTTTGCCTGCTGTTCCGGACCCTGAGTCTGACCGGTATCGTGCTGAGCACCCTACTGTCACGCGTCTCCTAGCTACTGTTGTCACTGACCCTACCTTTGAGTCCTCGGCTGCGTCTGCTCTGGTCGCTGAGTTGGTTGACTTTGCTGCTGCCTGTCGTCTAGACTACGCTGCTCGCCTTGTTGCTGGGTCTGAGTCTGCGTCTGTCTGTCCTCCGTCCGTCGGGGGTGAGTGTGCTCTTGGCACGGACGTCCTTGAGGACAGGCAGGAGGACTTTGACTCTCTCGCGGCTGCTGTACCTCATCTCGTGGCCTGGTTGCTTGCCCCTGAGGGAGACCCGGATGCACTAGACATCCCCACTCCGCGCACTTACGCAGAGGCGATCTCGGGTCCCTACTCCTCTCAGTGGCAGACAGCCATGGACGCAGAGATGGCATCCTGGAAGTCCACAGGCACCTACGTCGACGAGGTTCCCCCTCCTGGGGCGAACATCGTCGATGGCATGTGGATTTTCAGGGTGAAGCGGCCGCCAGGTTCTCCGCCTGTCTTCAAGGCTCGTTACGTTGCTAGAGGCTTCAGTCAGCGTCAGGGGGTCGACTTCTTCCAGACCTTCTCCCCCACCCCGAAGATGACCACTCTTCGGGTTCTGCTGCACGTTGCTGCTCAGCGTGACTACGAGCTTCACTCTCTTGACTTCAGCACAGCGTTCCTGCAGGGCAGCCTGCACGAGGAGATCTGGCTGCGCCGCCCACCTGGCTTTACTGGGTCGTTTCCTCCTGGTACCCAGTGGAGCCTCCGCCGGCCAGTCTACGGTCTCCGCCAGGCGCCACGCGAGTGGCACGACACACTGAGGACTACACTTGCGGCTCTTGGGTTCGCGCCGTCTACTGCTGACCCGTCGCTGTTTCTGCGCACAGACACGTCGCTGCCGCCGTTCTACATTCTCGTGTACATCGACGACTTGGTCTTTGCCACTGCTGACACTGAGGCACTCGCTCGTGTGAAGTCGGAGCTGCAGAAGAGACACACCTGCACTGACCTGGGTGAGCTGCGTAGCTACCTTGGCTTGCAGATCACCCGGGACAGAGCTCGCCGCACCATCACCCTGACTCAGTCACACATGGTGCAGCAGGTCCTTCAGCGCTTTGGCTTCCAGTTCTCCTCACCACAGGCCACACCTCTGGCTACCAGCCACTCGCTCTCAGCTCCACCTCCGGACGAGTCCGTAGAGCCGAGTGGCCCGTACCCAGAGCTTGTGGGCTGCCTCATGTACCTGATGACTTGCACGCGACCTGACCTCGCGTACCCTCTTAGCATCCTTGCTCGTTACGTTGCGCCTGGGAGACACAGGCGAGAGCACTGGGAGGCTGCTAAGAGGGTGCTGCGCTACTTGTGCAGTACATCAGGCATGGGGCTGGTGCTTGGAGGACGCGACAGAGTTGTCCTCACTGGCCACTCGGACGCTTCTTGGGTGGACGACCTGGCTACGCAGCGGTCGTCACAGGGTTACACCTTCAGCCTTGGCTCTGGTTCTGTCTCGTGGCGGTCCACCCGCTCTTCCTCTGTTCTCGGCTCTAGTTGTGAGGCTGAGATCTACGCCACAGCCATGGCTGCACAGGAGTTACGCTGGCTCACCTACCTGCTGACTGACTTGGGAGAGCGGCCTAGTTCTCCTCCAGTTCTGTACGGTGACAACAAGGCGGCTCTTGCCTTGTGTCAGGAGCACAGACTGGAGCACAGGACGAAGCACATTGCTCTTCGCTACTTTCTTGCTCGAGAGCTTCAGCAGCGCGGTCAGCTTCGGCTTGTGTACGTGGACTCGAAGGCCAACACTGCTGATATCTTCACCAAGGCGCTCCCGCCTAGTGATCATCAGCGGCACTGTACTTCTTTAGGCCTTGTGTCCACGTTTCCTCACTTGCTCACTGCTTGACATTCTTTGTACTGTACTTTATATATATCTTGTTACTTGCTTGCTAGGTTTTGATCACTGTGTTGTTTGTCTTGTACTATATCTAGCACTGCATGTGAACTGGCCTTGTGGCCTTTACTTGTGCTCGGAGTGTGGTGACGTTGTGATCCACCCTGGGCTTTGCTTTGCTTTGCTGGACTGGTCTTGTGACCCTTTGTTCTCCCCCACTTTGCCTATGGGGGTGTGTTAAACTGTATTATGCTTGTAGGCTGTAGTGGGGTAGCCAATATGGGGTACAACCCCAACTAGGGTTTCATATTTGTACCCAAACTTCTGCTAGTTCATTCATTCTTGCCTAGTTACTTTGAGAATCTCGTAAGGCTGTGCCCCACTCCTTCCACGTGCGTATCTTGGTCACACCGAAGATCGACTCTGCCACTTGATTAGTCACTGTTGAGGTCCCGTCTGCCGCATGTGTCACACCTGTCGGGGTCCCCGTGTCCAAGGTTCGTCGCCACCACTCAAGCGCTGCGCCCCGAAGAAGCGAAACCGCGTAATTAATACGCGTGGCATCGTCATTAACACCTGCTGCAGTGAAGAAGACTTCAACACCGAATAGCCACCCCTTCACTGTGGTAGTTTTGTCGGTAGGGTTGAACGGGGGTGAGTTGACGGGTTTAATCTTGATCGTCGTTACTGCAATTGGTGTAGCTGTCGCGCGCTGCCTATCTTCTTCTTCGAAGTCACGTGTGAGCGCATCCAGCGGATTGCTCAACGCTTAACTGTTGCCCTCGACTTCGTCCTCGGGCGACTCCTGCCGCGCTTCACCTCGCGGCTGGCGTAGCTCAGCGTTTTCCTCTCGTAACATTGTCACTTCAGCCGAGTGTCTTTACTGTTGCCTGCAGTGCTGCCATCTGTGCTAGCATGTCGTTCAGCTTCTCCTGATCCGTGACTCGCACACTTCGTCTGGTGGGCAGAGGGGTATCCGTGACCTTCAGGCAAAACGGAAAACACGAACTATCGGATTTGGACAGGACTGAATTAACAAACCTTGCAGCCAACCGTCGTGTAGTCCACTATACCAGCCACACTCGTGCCACCAAACTACCCTCGAAAAGCGGGGTGAACTAGGAAAGTAGCTCTGATACCAGGTGTTATGAGTTGTAAAAGGGAGTGCGCAGATTAACGAATAACGAGACTGTGATTGCACGAACTGGGAATACAATGAAAGCACGTGCTGAGTCTGAAAATCGGGGCTGTACGCGAAGGAGTCAACCCCGATAAGGAATTCGGAAAAATACCTTATAGCGTCTGACTCCCAACCACAAACTGGGTAACCACCCAAAGGAAAGTGATATACCTTTGCCTCCACCCCCCTCGTAGACCAATCAAATGGCGGTTTGTTTGCTCTATCCTGCAGACGGACGTGAGTATGGAGTTGACAGAGTTCACTACCCAACTACAGCAGCACCCGCTTGGCTGGAGTAGCCAAGCCGCGCTTTAGGGTTCTGCTGCGTCTCCTAAGCGTCGATGTTGACGGCACGGAGGGACCAACTTCGATAAGTGTTTTATAAGACGTCATTATGAGAGGTCCCAAAACCGCGCTGCGAGTAGGGACTAAAACCACTGAGTGGGTGGGACTAAACGTGACTGCTCGCTAGTGACAGTACCCTAGATCACTGCAAAGTTGTTTCTTACTGGCTGTCCCAGACCCGCAAACGAAACCCTAATTTCCTTCTGACCGACTGACAGCGAGGGCTGGTGGTGACATACCGGAAGTAGCTGCCAAAAAGGAAGCCTAGAGTGTCTCTCTTATCATTCTTATTTCTCTTAATACTTTGTTTTTCCATTTATTGGCTTATTTCGAAAATGCCGCACGCATTTTCTGGGCCGGCGGCGATGCCCTCCGCACCGTCCGATCCCGCCGACGATGCCACCAGCAGCGGCGACTTGGGTCGCGCGGAGATTAAAGACAGCCCACGTCATCATGACGTCACCAACATACCTCCGCGACCGTCTCCTTCCAACGGCCGTCGCCATCCGCCGGAAGTTCTCCATCTGCACTTACCGAGTCCGCGATCCGGACCCGCTACTAACGCGTACGATTTATCCGGCGAGTCGGAACGATCTCCCAGCGTCCATTCTACAACGGGAGAATCCCCGCAAAACTCGGCCACTTTCCTCCGCCTTACCTCCGTTTCGTCCAAACACTCCTCCGTCTCCTCCTCCCCCATCCCCAGCCCCATCGGCGCTTCGCCTTCCCCCTCCGCCTTCTCCGTCTCCTCCGCTTCCTCCTCCTTCTCCTCCCGTCCTCGAACCGCGCCCAGCAAGCGGGGCCAGTACAGCCGTTCGATCTCCATGGGCGCCGGTATGGCGAGAGCCGTCGGATCTGTCACGAGCCATCATCAAGTGGACAATAACGATATCTACGCATTCTGTCCGCTCGCGACTTCCGCGGGCGGCATCCCCACGCCACGCTCCCATAGATTAAGCGAGTCAGGCCTCCCCGGGTCGCGCTCGTTCTCGTCTACGATTGGTATACCCGCGGCGCGGTCTACCGTGGAGCCTCTTAAACTCGGGCCACTTATCTCCGCGGTCGCGAGCGGTAGCGAAGAGGAGATTCGCGACGCGGTTTACTGCGTCAGGCGAGCGCTCAAGGGCTGCCCGGAAAACAAAGAAAGGCTGATTCGGTCAGGAGGAATACCTTTTCTGGTCAGTCTTATGAAAGTTCCTGATCCACTGACAGTGGAGCATGCGGTCACGGCAATTTTCAACATCTGCCGGATGGAAGCCGGGCAGAAGGAAATTTTCTCTGAGGGGGGGTTGGAGGCGCTGGTGGACGTTCTCCGGGCAGAAGAAAACAACGAAGCTGCCCGGGAAAACGCGGCGGCGGCGATTTTCTGCCTGGCGAACACGGAAGAGCGAAAGCAGGTGGTTACAGAGAGAGGGGCGTTGCAGCCGCTGGTGGGATTGCTGCAGACTAGTAGTTTGAGAGGGCAGAGAGATGCCATACTCACCATGTGGAGTTTGGTTAGGTTTCTCTGTGCGTGCGCTCTTTATGGCTGCCCGAGTGATACAGCACGGGGTGATGCAACAGGAGCATCAGTAGCCACAGCAGAAGTAGGAAGAGGAGCTGGGGAGGCGGAGGAGGAGAGAAGCAACGGTTCTGCAGTGGCAGCAGGTGAATCAGGAAGCAGCAGAGGGGAGAGTGGGGAGGAAAGCAGGGAGTGTAATAAGGAGGGCAAGGAGCAGGGCGGAGAGAGGTCTGAACCTGTGGAAAAGCCCCTCACCATCGCTGCTTTCCTCGCCACTGGTGCTGTGCCCGTTCTCATCGGGCTCTTACAATCGTCGGATCAAGGGCTGGAGGAGCGATCAATGGCCATCCTTTCTCTCCTCTCCAAGTTCCCCGAAGGTCGACGGGCAATCTGGGAAGCGAATGGCGTGGAGGGGGTTTGTGATGTGCTGGAGATGTCGTCGCAGCGGGCTAAAGAGGAAGCAGTGGCAACGCTATTACGAATGGCTGGAAGTGACGCGGCGGTTAAGGCGGTTCTGGTTAGGGAAGGGGTGATTCCGGCGCTGTATAAGATTCATAAGGAGAGCGAGGGGAATGCGAAGGTGAAGGCTCAGACTCTGCTTGACATGCTACGGAGCAGCGGAAAGTGATTGTTAAGTTGAAGTGAAAATTCGAGCTGGTTTACAAACCACCCTGCTGCTAGCCCAGTACAAGACCTGTTCATGTACTGTAGTGAGGGGTGAAGGCACAGATTCTGCTTGACATGTCGCGGACTACCGGAAAATGATATAGAGTTATCTACTAATTCTTGGCACTGTAGTGTATAAGAGTGACAGTGGGTCAGGCAGGGTGAGGAAGGGGCATTCGAATCTTCCTCTTCGCTTTCTCAGGACCGAGAAAGTGACTTAGTCTATCTTGGTCGACTCAAAGGGATTTCAGCTTTTCTACTGTGTATGAGCGACAAAAGGCAGGCAGGTTTGATGGTTTAAGGTTCTCTCGTCTTAGCCTTCCACTTGTTCATTGGGAGTGAGAAGAGAATGTTTTGCTAAAGCAGCTGTTCTGGTGATAGGCATTTCTGATGAATTGTCAAGGGATCTAACTGGTGTGCAGTACTTGCAATGAAATTTAACTACATACCGTAATTCACTTTCGTAGTGTACATTTGTTTTGTACCATTCAAAATGGTGCAGCTAAAGATTCAACAGACACTGCCAAAACATGAACATACCAGTAAGCGCCAAAAATTGTCACTGACACTGTTCCTTCAAACTACACCCACTATACACACAGGAGTCTGCCTACAAAGAGGGAGATAAGCAAAGAGCCTTACCAGCAAGCACACACAACACCACAGTAGAGTCTCAGCTATTGTTGCATCAGCTGCAGCATGACCCACCATGTCTCAAAATGATTTGCCTTAACAGACTCGCAATGACCCTCCCTCCCTCACTCCTCGCTTCCCACTTGTCTCTCTCACTAACCCACATACCCACCCAACCATCTACAGTTTTATTCGATTTGGTCTCGGAACATAACACTTGGCACTTGTCGATAACCAAAACGGCACGGCACTCGGTCATTAACCACTCAACCAACAATGTTTCTGCCCTCTCTCCACTGTCCCTGCATCCCCTCAAAAACCCCCAGCCCCTCTCTCTGGCATTTTGCTAGAGACAGCAGTTCAAGCGAGACCATGAAGCGGGACTTGCTGGTCTGTCCTTCCCTCCTGTCCCTCCTGTCCGCTCCCTCCTGTCCCTCCTGTCCGCTCCCTCCTGTCCCCTCTCCTACCCTGCATTCCCTCCAGTCACACTCAGCACTTGGCACTCCCAGCGTCCTCCCGTTGAGCCAGAGGCAGCTCGAGAGAGACCATAAAGTGGGACTTGCCGGCCTCGCGAATGTACTGCACGTCGCCGTTCATCAGCTTCACAATCTTGCGGCAGATGCTCAGTCCCAGGCCCTCCTGGGACTTGCTGTGTGCGTCGGCTCGGTCAAACATCTGGTGGATCAGATCCTCTGGGAGGCCCTCTCCCGCGTGGCTCACCCTGGAAGAACAAGGGGGGAAGAAAGGGGAGAGGGTGGATGGATGCACAGGGGAAGCAGTGAGGAAGCAGCGGGGGGGAGGGGTTGGCAAGCAGAGCAAACAGGACGAGCATGGGCGAACCCAACAACACCATGGCTGCACTACAAGACTCATGGCTTATCGGCTTGACTCTTGATTTCCCGCTTGACGACAGTGACTCCTCCACGCAGCTTGCGGCATGGGCACAACCTTGACCTCCACCCAACCACCCACCAGTTGCTGACTAGCAAGACTCGCAGATGATCTCATTGACTGGGTTGACTGCATTGACCACGTTCACTCACTTGAATTCCAGCTTCACACCTGTCACTCCTCCCGGCAGCTCAGTGGGCATGGGCACCTTCTTGACCTCCATCCACCCACTGGCCGGGGTGAACTGCTTTTCATTGAGTTGACTGCATATACTCACTAGACCACATTGACTGCATTCACTCACTTGAACTCCAGCTTCACAACCGTCACTCCTCCCGGCAGCTTGGTGGGAGTGGGCACCACCTTGACCTCCACCCACCCACTGGCTGGAGTGAACTGCACGGCGTTGAGCAGGAAATCTGCCAGCACCTGCTGCAGCCGCACCTGTTTAATCAATTGGGAGGGAGAGGGCGTGAGAAAGACGGGAGGGGGAAGGAACAGGGAGGGCGAGAGGGGAGCAGAAGAGGCGGGTAAGTGGAGTGGGGGAAGGGAATGAGCAGGAAGTCTGTTAAAAATACCACAGTGGAGGAAGGGGAGGGAGGAATGGCTGAGGAGGGGGACGAGGTGGGTCAGGGGTGCTCGGATAGTTTGTGCCATGGGGGAGGGGAAGAGGGGAAGGAGGAAAGAGATCAAGAAATGCCTGAAAGAAAGAAAGAAAGAAAGAAAAAAACACACACACACACACACACACACACACACACACACACACACACACACACACACACACACACACACACCAGCAAAAAGAGTGGTAGCAGCACATGTAGACGGTTCTTGAGCGGGAAAATCGTGTCATGCAAATCTGCCCCACAGCCTTTGTTTTTGTTTCCATTTCGTGTTTTTCTTTTCTTTGCTATGCACTATAATATGGAGCTAAAAAAAGTGTTATCGGGTCTGAAGTGGCAATACGCACGATGTGTGAACTCAGGTGGGGTATCACAGAAGAGTTGCTTGCAGGCCCTTTCACTTTCTGAGGCGCCTCAGGGCATGCTTTCAGACACGTATCATGCATACCTGGTCGCCAAAGACGTTCATGGTCTTGAACTCCGGCGGGGTGTCACAGAAGAGCTGCAAGCCCTTGCGAGACGAGGAAATCATGCCCTGGCTGACCACGCTGTTCATCACCGTCGCCATCATGAACTCCGCTGTGTCCAGCTCGAGGTAGCTGTTGGAGCAGAGAGAGGGGGTGAAGAAGGGGAAGAGGGGGAGCAGAGAGAGGAGGAGATCATGCCCTGGCCGACCACGCTGCTGATCACCGTTACCATCATGAACTCAGCCGATTCCAGTTCCTTGGCCTTGGCCTTTCTATTCCCTTTACACCAGGTTAAAAGCATCCTTTCCTACACACCCACAGTCCCCAGCAGTCCCTCCCCTCTCCCCTTCCCGCCCCGCACTCACCCTTCCCTCAATGCTGGCCAGACACAAGTCGTCCAGAATCCTTTTCTGCTGCTTCTCGCACATGGCGCTCGTCCGTGACGTGCACAGGGTCGTCCGTGACGTGCACAGGGTCGTCCGTGACGTGCACAGCGTCTCTCCTGCTTCGCCGCACTCAAGCACCACTCACGCCCATCCCGTCTCTCCTTACTCACCCTTCCTCGATGCTGCTCAGGTCCGCTTGAGCTGCTTCTCGCACATGGCGCTCGCCTCGCACATGGCGCTCGCCTTGCACACCCACAAAGTTGCAACACTTCCACGATCTCTCCACAGCAGTCTCCTGCATCCGCAGCACCTCCCTTATCCTCCCCCCCCCGGCACTCACCTTTCCTCGCAGCTGGCAAGGTCCATATCGTCCAGGATCCTCCGCAGCTGCTTCTCGCACATGGCGCTCGTCTCCACGAGCTGCTTCTGGTCCTCCGTGAGCTCCGTGTGCTCAATGAACGACCGCGCAAACATGATGCCGTCCAGCGGGTTCTTGATTTCCTAGGCCCACGCCTTGCCATTCCCCCACACACCCGACTACCTGCATTCCTTTTCACACGCCCACACACAGCCCCCAACAGACCCTCCCCCTTCCCACCCCACGGCACTCACCCTTCCTCAATGCTGGCAAGGTCCATGTCGTCAAGAATCCTCCGCAGCTGCTTCTCGCACATGGCGCTCGTCTCCACGAGCTGCTTCTGGTCCTCCGTGAGCTCCGTGTGCTCAATGAACGACCGCGCAAACATGATGCCGTCCAGCGGGTTCTTGATCTCCTGCCGGATGTACGCCAGCTCCTTGGCTTTCGCCTCCGCTACCTTCTCTGCGGCTTTCTGCACCGTGAGCGCTTGCTGGAGCTCCGGGGAGGCCGTGTGGAGGAAGCAGAAGACGCCCGTGATGGCGCCCTCCGCGTCTGTGCGCTTCTGCGCCGTCAGCAGCACCTCGACAAGCTTGCCCTGTGGGAGTGGAATGGGGTTGCAATGAGGAAGAGGAGGGGAACGAACCAGCTGACAGCTTGGTGACATGGTACATTGGGACTAGATAATGCAGTGAGGAGAGGCCACGCAGCCGCCTTCTAACTAAACTAACAGGGTCCTGCAGGAAGTTCAACCCGCAAGCTAGAAAGACGCACCTGGCGATCCAGGAAGGAGAAGGGGAAGCGCTCGGTATCATTCCCGTCCATAGCGTTGTTGAGGATGATCATGAGCTTCGTCATGGCGTCGCTGCTCTTGAGGCGGCACAGCGCGCCAAAGACGTCGCCAGTGAGCATCTTACCCATCACCTCCTCGCGCTTCAGCCCCGCCAGCTTCTCCATTGCAGGGTTCCACTCCGTGCAGTACCCAAACTCTGGAGGGGTGTGGGGGAGGGAGGGGAAAGGGAGGGAGGGAGGGAGGGAGGGAGGGAGGGAGGGAGGGAGGGATGGAGGCAGGGAGGGAGGGATGGAGGGAGGGAGGGAGTGGGGGCGTAGAGCAGAGGAATCGGGGTTAGAAACTCGTCCCCACCACCTTCCCCTTCCCCTTCCTTTCCTCCCTTCACGACCACAAAAGCACCCCCGACCCATCCAAAACGCGCTCGAACGCCCCCAAAACTACCCCAATCGCACCCCAAGCGCCCCCCAAGCGGCCCCAAACGCACTTCAAACGGCCCTAACCGCAACCCAAGCGCCCCGTAAAAGCACACCCCCAACGCACGGGACCTGCTCTCGTGTTTGCCTCACCGTCGGAGCCGAAGCTGGGCGGGATGAGCGAGTGGTGGGAGCGCACGATGGGACCCCATACCCACCACAAACGCGCCCCAAAAACGACCCAACCGCACCCGAAACGGCCCAGAAACACACACCCCAAACGCCCGCAACCTGTGCTAGCATGTGGGGGACTGACCGTCAGAGCCGAAGATGGGCGGGATGAGCGAGTTGTGGGAGCGCACGATGGTGGAGTAGTCGCCCTGGATCTTGGTGAACTTGTCCATCACCACCTTCTGCCCCGTCACGTCCTGCCCCACGAAGCACACGCCCACCACGTTCTCGTTCACGTCGCGGCTCGCGCACGCGTTGACGACGAGGATGACGGCGTTCTTCTCCTTCTGCGCGCCCCACGTGCGCAGCTGCACCTCGATGTTCTGCTCCTCCTCGCCTGGATTAGGCAGAGGGGAGGGGGAGAGAGGGGGCGGGGTGGAATGGGGCGGGGGAGGCAGGGGGGAGGGGAGTAAGAGAAGGGAGCGGGGAGGCAGAGGGGAGAGGGTAACGGAGACGGAGGAGCGAGTGAGTGAATTGGGCCGATGAGGGAGAAGGCAAGGGGGAGAAAACAGAGATTAAAGAGGGTGGCTGTGAGCGGAAGGGTAACACAAAGCATGGCTGGAGGGTAAAAAACCAGCCACTTGGACCGAATAACTGTGCATGGCCCAGCGACCGCCCCATGGCCTCGGCCATGGGCAGGCGCGTTCAAAGGCACACATGCACGCTCATTCCCTTCCCCACATCACGCACGCAACGTGCAGGGAAGGGTATGGACAACGCACCTTGCAGCGCGAGGTAGAGAACACGCTCGACGACCTCCTTGGACTCCTCGTGAACCAGATCGTGCACGAGCGACCGCCCCATAGCCTCGCCCACAGGCAGCCCCGTCAGCTCCGACACCTTGGCGTTCCAGCCGTTGATGCACCCGCTGGAATCAACGGCCAGGATGGGCGCCGTGGCTGTCTCAATCAGCCGCACCATCTCATTCGCAACGGTGCTGAGCTCGTCCATCCCCTGCAGCTTCAGGTCGTTCAGCCGCGCGTGGATCATCGTCTTGGTCTCCGAATCATCAATATCCTGGAAGCTGCCGCGGAGAATGAGCTGGAGAGAGTGGATAGCGTCCATCTCGACGTCCTCCCAGGGGAGCGAGCGCTGCTTGACGACCTCGAGGAACGCGGCGAAGGACGAGCGCGGGTGCATGCGCTTCGGGTCGTCCTTGTCTTCCGGGTTGTGCCTCTCGCCGCCCCACTTCACCTCCTTCTCCGCGTGCGACCGGAACCAGAACAGGAAATCCTTCTCGGTAATCCGCGCCGCCGCCATACCGCATACGGCGTTCCCGAGGGACTCCGCGTTGGGATACCCCGCGTCGGCCAGACTGTCCGTAGACAGACCAGTGGAGTCCTTATGCTGCTCGAGCAACCAAGATGCGATGTCCTGAATCTGCTGCTCCGTGGGGGTCGTCCCGAGCAGCCAGAACCGCCCGCCGTAGAAGAGAGCCGCGCCGTCGCACTTGACGAGATCCATGATGTTGGGCGACTGGGAGACAATCCCAATGGGTGCGTCGCGCAGCAGCATGTCGCAGAGGAGCGTCTGGGTGCGCAGAATGTGCTTCTCGCGCAGCTGAGCAGCCAGCTCGACCTCCATGTTCAACTGGAGGCCGAACACTTGCATGAGGAACTCGCAGGCAGAGCGCAGCGGGAAGGGCACGTAGCGGGGCGTGGAGTGGTGGCACACGACGAGACCCCAGAGCTTGCGGCCCTTGGACTGGCCGGCGGCGACGGCGTCCTCGTCGTTGTCGTTGATGATGACGGCCATGACGAGCGAGGCCGTGGAGCCCATGTTGCCCATGTACTTGAGATGGCACGGGTGCACGCCGCGCAGGGTGGAGCCCGCAAGAGAGATGGGCTGCTTGAGTGCGTCGCTCTGAATCACCGGCACCTGAGGATTAGAGAAGGTGTTGAGGCGGCAAGGGGGGGTAGAGAGGGTAGCGAGCAGGGGAGGAAGAAGGAAAAAGGAAAGGGAGAGCGGTGAGCAGGGAATGGGAAGCGTTGACAGAAACGAGGATGATGCCGTGATAGAGGGGCGATGGAGCCTATATTGCCCGTGGAGTTTCAGCTCTCAAGATAAAGAAGCTTGGTGCCCTTTGGACGTGCTCTTTTGAATGTGAACATAATGAATTCAGCGAATTGTATGCTTTCCCGTTTCCATTCAAGAGCCTTCAACCATCGAGCATTCTCAGAAACAAGCGTCCCTGAAATTGAGAATTGATCGAAAGTGGAGCGAAGTCTTAGATCAAGCAAACACGGTTCTTCATGCACAGAAACGGCAACGCCTGCGGAATAACGAGAGAAGAACTCGCACAAAGGCACTGCCAGTGGCCCACATACACACCGCTTTGCACCCATTCTCGCCACCCGCCTCGCGTCACTTACCGGAGAGGAGTTGCAGTCGCAGATCATGCGAACGCGATTCTTCATGAACAGGAAACGCGACGCCTGCGGGATGTCCGTCGCGGGGTAGTGCAGCCCGAGGTACGGCTCCATATCCGACCGTCGGATCTCCGCAATAACCTCGCCGTGCTCGTCCTCGTGGAACTTGTAAGTCATCACCCGGTCGTACCCGGTCAGCTCGCGAACCTCCTCCACGACGGCGTCGCACAGTAACCCGATGTCGCCACCGGGAAGGCCCTGCAGGCGCGAAATGGCCTTCGCCGCGAGCTTGTGCGACTGGAGCGCGCCGGCGGCGGTGACGGTCGGGTCGTTGGGGCGCACGGGCTCGAAGTCGATCACCAGGCCGACGTCAATGCGGTGCAGAACGGCGTAGAAGGGCTTCTGCGAGCCGCGGCACTGCACGGAGACGGGGTTCATCATGGACACGTCCTGCGCCGCCGCCGCCTTCTCGAGCGCCGAGACAGACGCGGGGGTGAAGAGCGTGCGCGCATCCGTACCGATGTCTGCAAGAGAGCGGGAAATGGAGCGAGAGAGATAAAGCAAAGACGAGAATGAGAGTCGCATCTACACACCAAGCATCAACTCACCAAGCAGGCCCTTAGAGCCAGTCGCATCTACTCACCAAGCAGGCCCTTAGAGCCAACAGTCGGCACAGCCTGCGGCAGCAGGTCGAGCATTTCCGGCGCGTTCTCGCTGTACGCAATCACCTTAAACGTCTCCTCCTCCACCGCAATCATGCACCCGAACGTCTGCGTAATCCCTCCGCGCTGCATGCGCTGCAGGTACGCCGTGATGGTGGTCGACGGCATGCTCTCGGCGCCGGTGCCGCGGCTAGCATCGACGGACTTGCTGTAGTCGAAGGTGTCCCCGGTGTTGGCGGAGTTCTCGAAGGCGGAGTGCAGCTGCGCGTCCGCCGTGGCCTGCGCCACGCGGATGTCGCGCTTGGACTTGTGCGAGCTTCCGCCCGACGAGCCGGACATGCGCGACGACATGGCGGGCAGATGCTTGGATACCGGAGAAGGTTAGAATGCGGTGACAAGAATTTGAGGCTGGTGAAATATTATGTGCGACGATGACGGATTGTAGTGAGAGTGTTGGAGCCTGGATGGATAGGAGCAACGTAAATGCGCGTATAAAAATGGGAGGCAAAACACAAGCAGGAAAGGAAGACGTATGGTGTTTTAGTGACTGTGTTAAGAATGAGTGGCAAGACGACCGTCATTCAAGGCAAACACGAGCGGCTGAATGAAAGGGACAACAGAAAGGAGCGATATTGTTAATGCCAAGCAAGCTGGAAACAGACGTCCTATGATTCCTACTTGGTTCCATGTTACTTTTCGTTTATTACTAGCACTCGAGTATCGCTGCAAGAGGCTGGATGAAAGGCCGATGAAAGGACAGGAAACCCAAGAACGGCGTACGGTTCCCAAACGATGACCGACACCAAAGCACTTACCAACACGGCTTAACGCAAATCGTAGACTACACATTAAGAGCAAGACATAGCATGCATCGTACCTAGTCCTTGCTGAGGAAAACGAGCTCCAGCCCTGCAACCTTCAGCTGGATGTTCTCTTGATTGCGACTAAAACAAGCAGACGGAAAAGCAAAAATAGAGATTTTTGCAGATTCAAAGGCAGAAAGCGATTCAGGGGGAGGGGAGAAAAGGGAGGACAGGCAGGTTGATAGGAGGAGGAAGCTGTTGTGCTCGGATATTTCGGTGAGCTCTTGTTCAATGCAGCTGTAACGACAGAAACTTATACAGGTTACGGTTCTCGTGGATTTCGCTTGCTTCGTCGTGTCCAATGGTTATCTTCGATTTTGCAGAGGGTTTGAACAGAACTCTCGAGATTTGCGTTTGAAATTACACGCGTCCCTGGGACTCGTGATTCACCCAATTCCCAAGGTGAGGTGAGGTGGCACGGGCAGTGACGGGAATGTGGGTTGGGCGGGTCAGCTGTTCACGCTGGAAGTGGGTGTTGGGTGGGTGGAGGGGTGGGGTGTGGGTGGAATGAAAATCACGATTCACACGGGGCTGACGGACTGCCAGCTGCACTGCCCGTGGATGTGGGCGGGAATTGCCTTCTGAAAAGACACGGGAGCTGTGGGAGCTGTGAACCACAACCAATCACAGAAGATGACGCTCGTGGAGTGACGATTACAGAATTAGTTCGCCACCAATCGAAAGTGGTTCTTTAGGTTACTGGTGCCGTGTGTTCTTCGCCAGCACCGCCTCTTGCCAGCAATCACGGCAGACATCTCGATAGGGAAAAGATCCAGTGATTCGACGGAGACCAATCAAAGGGAGGGTCTCTTGCCAGATCGCTGCCAACAGCTGACTGTCACGTGATGCCTTACGTCACGGATGCCCCAATCTACACCCAGAACTTGTTGCCAAGGCTGATGTGGCCAGAAACCAGTCACGACCATCGCTTTTTGGTTGTCGAACCAAGAACGAGCAAAATATCTGGCAGTTAACCAGCAATGCAAAGATAAAACAGCCCTAGAGTGAACAGTTCCCTGTCTGTCCAAAGTTATTCATTATACGCTCTTTTCAATGCGGAACAGATTGAGGTGATTATCCCATATATACTATGCATAATCAAAGGTTTGAGGAACGAAAGAAAGCCCTAGTTGATATCTTCACGGCTGAAACACAACTTGGTTGGAATGCAACCAAGGGAATAATCTTGTTGCGCTTCGAACACAACTGGTACCGACCCACCCATGGATAATGCAGTGAAACCAAGCAACAAAAGCAACATGAGCCCAAGCTCCTGTAGATCAGCACTACCAGTGTAGAAGAGGAAGCAACCCAAGGCCATGCTACCCTAAAGCATCTCAAAGAGGAAGCAGCCGGCCATGTCACTTGTAGGCAGCCAGAGTCACACAGAAGATTGTGTATGTAGAAACGTATGTATTACCGTATGCTTAGAGCAGAAGAACACGGTACTAACAGTGTAATAAAAGCCTGCTGTTGGTGAGCAGTAGAAGCAACAGGTGGGTAAACAGACTGGCAGGCTACAGCCCATGCAAGTGACCGAGGGCCAATGAAAGTGATACAAATAATCAGAGCAGCGGCAGAGGGTAACAAAAAGCAGGAGACGCTAGAGGGCAGCGGGGGGGTAGTAGTTGCAGACGAGGAACTGAGCCACCCCGGTGAAGTTGGCCTTGTAGGGACAGAGCGCCTGGCGAGGGAAGGGGAGGGACGGGGCGTGGGATGGGAGAGGGGACGACATCGGCAGCGGGTAAAGCAGAGCAGCAGGGGGATAGCAGTTTCAGACAAGGAACTGAGCCAGCCCGGTAAAATTGGCCTTGCAGGGACAGAGAGCCTGTTGGGCGGGGTGGGGCAGGTATGGTGGAAGGGACGGGGGGAAGGACGGAGGGAGGGATGCGGGAAAGGGACGCGGGTCGGAAGGGGGAAGAGGTGTGTGGAAGGGAGCAGGGACATAGTAGGAGGAGTGGTGCAGGGAGCAGTGATAGTGACCACATGTGTAAGGAGGAAATAGAGAGAGAGGGAGAGATACCGGTAGAAGCAAGCAATGCACCTTGCCATACCCCACTCTTCTCGTCTCTTTCCATATAAGCTGAATGAATCCATGCATGCGCTACTGCGAGTGATGGTGACAACGTGTATGAGGAGGAAAGAGGGAGAGAGGGAGAAAGGTAGGCCAGGAGGAAGCAGCAACGCACCTCACCACACCCCACTCTTCTTGTGTCTCGCCATGTGAGCTGAATGAATGCATCGCACTCCGCCCCTTGCACACACGCCCCTGTGCTGCTGCTGTAGTGCTTGCCCTGGCGAGTGGACGGAGGTCAATGAGAGGTCAACGGGAGTCAATGGGAGGGTCAATGGGGGTCAATGGGGTCAGCATAGACAGCACAGTAGGACATCCTGTACTCTAGAGGACCTGCTCCCTCCACCACTCCCCACCCCTCTCAAATTCTCCACCCCTCTTCTACCCACTTTAACCACCCATCGCCCCCTGTCATTACACTTCCACCAACCCACTCATCCATCCTTCTTTGTCGTTTCGTCCCCACCATCCCTCTCCCTCCGAACCGCGTCTTGCCTGTCTCCTCCTCCATTTCCTTCCCCTCACTCACCCCCAGACCTTCTTCCTCTGCACTGCACACGCTTCAACCGCCTCTGTGACACTGAATAACGCCTCCTCCTCCGTCTCCACCGCCGTCCACAGATACACCTCCCCAAGGCCCACCTGTCTTGTCGCTTTCTCCCCCCGAATCCCTCTCCTTCCGCCACGCCTCTTGATTTCTCCTCCCTTTTTCGCTTCCCCCCCATCCCCCCACCCTCCTCCCCTCTCCACCAACTCCTCCCCTTCCCCTCTTCCCCTCCCCCGTTCCTCTACCCACCTGTCTCATCATCTCACCTGCGCTGCCCACGCTTCAACCGCCTCTGCAGCGGTGAATAACGCCTCCCCCTTCTCCACCGCGGCCCAAAGATACATCTCCCCCGCGGCCCACAGATAGACCTCCCCCGCGGACCACAGATACACCTCCCCCAGACCAGGACCGCCCGCCTATATCAGTTGCTCCCGCATTCTCACCTGCTCCGCCCACGCTTGAACCGCCTCTGCAGCGGTGAATAACGCCACCCCCTTCTCCACCGCGGCCCACAGATAAACCTCCCCCAGGCCCGCCTCCCCCGCCGCCTCGTTGGCTTCTGGGCGGCATTGCGCGTTGGCACCCACTGAATCCGCGTGTGCTTGGGCAAAGCGGGCTAGAGCGGGGTCCCAGAGGAGAGGGGGGAGAGGAGAGTGCATGTGCCTGATTCTGTTGTGTGCCACCACCCATTCCCGCACCCGCCGAATATCGTACGTCTCAAACCCTGCCAGCCTTCTCCTTCTAGCTGACGATTCTCCGGCCTCCACTGCTGTGATTTTGTCGGATACAGTCACGGTTTCCGATTTTGTAACGTCTGCTACAGAGAAATGTGGTGCCTTTGAACCACTGGGTGGTGTGCTGCTCCCGACTGAAACGGCAAATCCTGAAAGAAAACGTGGGACCCTCTTTGTGCCTGCTTCGGAAACGTGGGAGAGAAAATAAAAGAGATGGATGCGAAACTCTCTTGGGGGACATTGGAAGATTTACGAGTTCCAGAAAACGTTTTAAACGCATTCGATATCATTCTTGCTTGCCTTGCCTGGATCTGCATGTTGATGAATTTTGTCCGTTGATTCTTCCCGCATTCTTATTCTAACCGTCGAATGGGCCGATTCCGAAACGTACGGGAAGGCGTGTCTCGCTACAGTAACATGAGCCAGGGAGAGCAGCAAGACAAACGCCAGTAACGAGTCGCTTCGTACTGAGACATCACGAACTCCCCGTGAAACTTCCACGCACACGAGGCCCATTAGGGTTCGGTAACTGGTTGAAAAACAATTCGTGGCTGGAACGATCGGGAAAAGACAGGGAATCGGCAATCAGATCACTAAGTAGCTGCAGATCTAATTGGTATCATTTTTCCAGTTGCGCATTCATCCCTAACTCCTTGAAACTCCTACGTCCCTCAGTAACACAAAAAGGCCATGGCTCCCTGAAAGTACTGCGTTTCGCAAGGATCAATGAAATAGTCTAGACGTTGGAGCAAGGGAGTGCAGAATCGGCAATGCCGAGGAAAACACCAAGCTTCTGCTGCTATGGCTGTGGTAGCGCTTCGAATCCGAAGATGTGGCGTGCACAGCTGGGTGGGAAGGAAGGAATGACGATATAATATCGAAGCTCTCTGGTAATGATCTGCAACCGTATTGTAAACCCGCTTATGGTTTCTGCAACCTGCAGCACCAGCTCTGATCGTTCAAGAATGGCCTTCGGGGAGTGTTAGATCCTCGTTATATCGCGTCCAAATCCTCGTTACATCGCGATCATGAATAAGCAATTGTGGTTTGAGGTGTGGTTTAGACTTGCAGATGGCAATGCAGATGATGAAATGTAAGTAACTACCCTGCAACATTCCTTGCAATGTGGAGATTGCAGTCAGCATCCCAAAGCACCGTCACGTACACCAAAGCAGATAACCAAATGGGTGATAATGTTGAAGGATAGTGTCATTTCATTACATTACTGAACAAAGTTATGAAAAAATGGTCACTACGTCCCTACGATATCCCCGCACCATAAGCAACCTAGGTACACCATCCACAAGCCTGTCCATATACTCCATATAACAATAAGGGGGATGATGAGCAGGCGGTGGGGGCAAGCTGACAAGCACCAACGCCGCCATCTTAGAGTATCTTTTAATAATCGAATTCAGCTTAATCGTGGTGTACAAAAACTTATTTATCTGACCCTCATCGAAAACCTTTTCCTTGGACTTGCCTCCCCCAGGTCCGGGCAAATGCTGCTTGGTTCGGTGCTGCCTTTGAATGTTTGCACCTGGGCTCGGGCCATTAGTTTCTGTAGATGCGTTACGATGCATGTGAGTATTTGCCTCCATCATCTTGGCTATGTTCGTTCGTGCCTGTTACAAAAAACGTGGAGAGGGTAGGGGAAGGGGAAGGGGAAGAGTAATTGTGCATGACATTGTACGTATGTGTGTGCATGTACGCATGAGAGTGTACGTATGTGTGTGCATGTGCGCATGAGAGTGTACGTATGTGTGTGCATGTGCGCATGAGAGTGTACGTATGTGAGTGCATGTGCGCATGAGAGTGTACGTATGTGTGTGCATGTGCGCATGAGAGTGTACGTATGTGTGTGCATGTGCGCATGAGAGTGTACGTATATGTGTGCATGTGCGCATGAGAGTGTACGTTGTGAGAAGAAAAGGTAGAAGAGAAGTTGATGGATTGATTGAAAGGATGGGGGGTTTACATAGGAGATGAGTTGGAAACTAGCCTAGGTGAACATTATTGGACCCCAACCAAGGAGTTGGGTTGGGAGATTATTGGTGGGGTCCAATAATGTTGGCCAAGTTGGAGTTGGGCCAACATTATTGGAGGGGACCAATAATTCTACCCATCCCAACCCTTGGGGTCCAATAATTGGACCAAGGTTGGGTTTCCAACCTACAAATTGGGTAACCCCTGCTTGTACACCCAAACTAAGTTTGGGTGCTTATCTCTAGCCTATCCTATAGCATATATGCAGGTTACAAGAGAGGAGATATTCTAACACAACCCCTTAACCTGCAGAGATGCGGAAAGGCTGGAGAGCAGCAACCCCTGAATCAAGGCGCTCCTGGAGGAGCGAGGCCAATGAGGCGGAGGAGAGCAGAGTGCGCGGGGCGAAGAAGTGCTTTGGTGAAGATATCCGCCAAATTGGCTTCAGTGGCGATCTTGCGGACGGCGATAAGATTCTGTCGGACGAGGTCGCGGATGAAGAAATAACGGAGCTCGATATGCTTGGAGCGACCATGAAAGACTGGATCCTGGGTGAGGTGGATGGTGCTGGCGTTGTCACACCAGAGCGTGGGACAGCGCTGGGGGGCACCAAGCTCTGCCAGAAGAAAGCAGAGCCAGCGGGACTCTTGAGCGGCCATGGTGCCCGCATAGAGCTCAGCTTCGCAGGAAGAGAGAGCGATGGCGGAGGAGCGGGTGGAACGCCAGCTGATAAGTCCGCTGCCGAGGGTAAAGCCATAGCCTTGGGAGGAGCGGCGGTCTGGCTGATTGTCTGCCCAGGAGGAGTCACTGAAGCCCGAGAGAAGGGGAGGGGAGGATCCACCCAGTGTGAGAGCGTGATCCTTGGTGCCGCAGAGATAGCGAAGGACCCGCTTGGCGGCAGCCCAGTGTTCCTCAGTGTGACGGCCAGAGCCGACGAACCGAGCAAGGACGCTGACAGGGTAGGCGAGGTCGGGGCGGGTGCACATCATCGCGTACATCAGCGACCCAACGAGCTCGGCGTAGGGCCGGGAGGAGGAGGAGGGGGAGGTGGGTGGCGCAAGTTGGTGACCGAAGGGGAGGGGGGTGGAGACTGGTTTGGCCTGCGCCATCTCAAACCTCTCCAGGACCTGGCCGATGTAGTGGGACTGGGAGAGAGTGATGGTGCGGGCGGATCGATCACGGGTGATAGCCATGCCGAGGTAGTTCTGGAGGGGACCAAGGTCCTTGCACTTGAGTCGTTCCTGAAGTGACCGCTTCATCTGGTCCATGTCGGCCCTGGAATCCGCCAGCAGGATCATGTCGTCAACGTAGACCGAGATGAAAAAGCGACTGGGGGAAGAGCGGATGAAGAGGCTGGCGTCGGAGTGGGAGGGGGAGAAGCCAAGGGACTGGAGAGTAGCAGATAGCTTCGCATGCCATTCTCGTGGTGCCTGCTTCAGGCCATAGACCGGTCGCTTCAGCTGCCAGACGGTGTTGTCGGGGAACTTAGCATGGAACCCGGGAGGTCGGCGGAGAAAGATGCGTTCGTGCAGTTCACCTTGCAGGAAAGCGTTGGAGACGTCCATGGAGTCAATCTCCATGTCGTCTCTTGCACCGATGTCAAGAAGGGTGCGTAGGGTGGCCTGCTTGACGGTGGGGGCGAACGTGAACCAGTAGTCCTCAGCCCAGGTCTGGGTGAACCCCTTGGCAACGTAGCGGGCTTTGTAGACTGGTTCTTCTCCCGGCAGCTGCTTGACTCGAAAGATCCACTTGCCCTCAACCAGGTTGGCGTCAGGAGGGAGGGGAACGTCAATGAAGGAGTTATTGTGGATGAATGCTTCACATTCCTGAAAGATGGCGGCTATCCACTTATCGGCGTCAGGGCAGGTGATAGCCTCTTGGAAAGTGGAGGGGACGAAGATGGTGGGAGCGGGGATCGCGCTAAGGAGTAGGGCGCCGAGGAGGTCAGGGGAATTTACTGTGAGAGAGGGAGTGTGGCGCCGGACCATGGTGAACTCCTCATGGGAGTCCTCCAGTTGGTTGAGGGAGGGAGGAGACGGTGCACCAAGGATGGGGTCAAGGGAGCGGGTGTGCATGCGAGGGAGGAGGAAGGGTGAGGAGCGGGCAATTGCCCTGCGCCGCTGCTGCTGCTGGTGCTGCTGGAACCCCTGCTGCTGCTGCGGCTGCTGCCCCTGCTGCTGCTGCTGCGGCTGCTGTTGCTGTTGTGGCTGCTGCGGCTGCTGCTGCTGCCGCTGCTGGTGCTGCCCTTGCTGCTGCTGCGGCTGCTGCTGCTGTTGCTGCTGCTGCTGCTGCTGCTGCTGCTGCTGCTGCTGCTGCTGCTGTTGCTGCTGCTGCTGCAGCTGCTGCTGCTGCCCCTGCTGCCGCTGCTGCCGCTGCTGCTGCTGCTGCTGCTGCTGCTGCTGCTGCTGCTGCTGCTGCTGCTGCTGCTGCTGCTGCTGCTGCTGCTGCTGCTGCTGCTGCTGCTGCTGCTGCTGCTGCTGCTGCTGCTGCTGCTGCTGCTGCTGTGATGGATGAGGAGGGGAGTGGGAAGGGGAGGGGGGAGGGGGAGCCGTGGAGTGTGCGGGGGAGGCAGGAGCAGTGGGATCGTAGACGTCGGCGGATGAAGGTGGCGGAAGCGGGGTGGGGAGGGGTGGGAGAAGAGGTGCCGGAGGGAGGAGGGGAGGGAGGACGGTGTCGGCCCAAGCGAGAGGACGTGCGGGAGGAGGGAGGGGGTCTGGTGGTGGGGAGGAGTAGTACGGGGTGGTCTCATCGAACACAACGTCAATGCTGCGGATGAGGCGACCAGAGGGAGGGTGAAGGAAGAGGTAACCAGGCGAGTCGCGGTTGTGTCCGAGGTAGACACACTCGAGGGCGCGAGGAGCGAGCTTGCCTTGGGTGCGGTCGGGTGGAGGAATAAGCACATATGCCTTGCAACCCCAGACACGGAGACCGGCAGCGTCAGGTTTGGTTCCTGACCAGAGCTCCGTGGGGGTAGCGGCAGTGTGTTGGGGATGGGAGTGAAGGTTGAGGAGGAGGGCAGCATGGAGGAGGGCATAGCCCCAGAGAGAGGGAGGGGTGGAGGCGTGAGCAAGGAGACAGCGGGCGATCTTAGTGATTTCGCGAATGCGGCTTTCTGCAACGCCGTTCTGCTGTGGGGAGTGGGGAAGAGTGTGGGTCTGTTGGATGCCATGGGTGGCGCAGTAGTGAGAGAGAGTGCGGTTGAGGAATTCGCCTCCCCCATCAGAGTGGAGGCGGCCGATGGGACGTTTGAAGTGGGTGCGGCATTGCTCTGCCCAGTTAATGATAATGGTCGGCGCCTGGTCTTTGGTGTGGAGGAGGAAAATGGAGGAGTAGCGGCTGTGATCGTCAACAAGAACCAACATGTAGCGATGGCCTTGGCGTGAGCGGGTGGGAGAGGGCCCCCAGAGGTCCATATGGACAAGGTCAATGGGTGCAGGAGCGAAGGATGGGTGGCTGTGGTGAGGAGATTGTTTGAGTTTGCCGTGGATGCAGGAGGGGCATGGGGGGGCTGGGGAGGAGGGAAGGGGAGGAAGAGTTGGAGGGAGGCTGTGGAGAAGTCGTGAGGTGACGGCAGTGCGGAGAGCGGCAAAATTCGGATGGCCGAGTCGGTGATGTAGGAGAACAGCGGGGTGGGAGAGATGGTCGGAGGTGGAGGGGATTGGAATGAGTGAGGAAGGGATGGAGGAGTGGGGAGGAGACGGAGTGGGAGGAGAGGGAGGGAGATGGGGAGGGCTGGTGGAGGTACCCGCACGAGTGGTAACATGGCAGGAGGATGGCCACGGAGTGCGGAGAGTGTAGAGGCGAGTGCGAGGGCAGAGGGGTATGCGGAGGAGGAAGCGGCCGGAGGCAGTGTGGTAAAGGTCACAGTAGGTGGCATTACCAGGATAGACGGCAGTGATACCTGCACCTTGGATTTCACGGTGGGAGAGGAGGTTGTTTCGGAGAGTGGGGATGTGGAGACCAGTTACCTTGCCAGAGGGGAAGAGTGAACAGGGGAGAGTGGAGAGGTGTGTGCATGGGATGGTGAAGCTGCTGTCAGCACCGTGAACTTGAGTGGGAGGGGAGAGGGGTGTGAGTGTACCAGCGTCTTTGAGGGCGGTCTCAGTGGCCCCACTGTCAAGGACAAAGTCCAGAGTGGGTGAGGAGGAGGAGGAAGACACTGAGTACTGGAAAGTGGTTTCATTAATGTTGGATGGGTACATGGAAGGAAGAGAGGGCGAAATAGCTATGTTGCCAAGGAAGCTCTCGTGAGTGAGAGGGGTGGCAGTGCTACTGGGGGGGGGTGGGGCACCCCAAAGGGGGGCAGGTGAGGCTTGAGCGGCCATGGCTGCTGTGCCAAAGTTCAACTGCTGCTGCGGCCAGGGAGGAGGGCTGGGTCCCCACTGTGGCTGGGGTCCTGACCCCCATGGGTGCTGCGGCGGCTGTGGCTGCTGCTGCTGCTGCGGCTGAGGGTGAAACAGCTGCTGTAACTGCTGCTGCTGCTGCTGCTGGAGGTGCTGCTGCTGGAGGTTGAGGAAGGGTGTGGGGGGAGCAAGGAGGCGGAGGTGGGCTGGGAGGTAGGCTGGATTGGTTTGGATATCGGTGGGGGAGGGGCGTGGGGAGATGTTGCCCCACTTTGGAGGAGTGCCAACGTTACCCCGCGCGTACCAGGCATCGTCGAGAGCCTTGAAGCACGTGCCAGGGGGATGGTTGGTCTGTCCGCAGGGAGTTCCAGCCCGAGGACCATAGCGGCGGACATAGGTGCAGGGAGGAAGCGTGCCAGGGCGACTCCCGCGACTTGCAGTGGGTCCACCCGAAGTGGTGGTGCCGTGCTCATCCCCAGTGGTGCCACCACGGTTGTTGCTGCTTCCCGAACCACCACCTCCCTTGCCCCCACCTCCTCCTTTGCCGTTGTTCTTTCCCTGCTTGCGAGGCTGGGTAGCGTTGAGGGAGGAGGAGGTGGGTTGGGAGGAGGCGAGGTTGACGATGGGTGTACGGAGTTTAACTTCGGTGTCGATAATCCACTGTTCAACGGAGGCGAGACCGGCCATGGGATTGGCTTCGGTAAAGGCGTGGAGGCGGGATTCGTAGTCTGGGGTGAGGTTAAAGAGGAGGCGGTGGATTTGAAGAGGTTCGGAGAGGCCGGCCTGGCGGGCTTCGAGGCGATCAGCTACCTCGCGCATGCGTCCGACGTAGTCGACTGCTCCGTCACAGGTGGCGAGGGTGATGGAAAAATACTCTTGGAAGAGGATGCCGACGGAGCTGATGTCGCGGCGCTCAAACATGGCATGGAGTTCTGCCCAGATGACCGAGGCACGGAGTTCCCGAGCCTGGAAGCGACGCATGAGGGAGTCAGGGAGAGCTCCAAGGAGAACGGTGCAGGCACGGGTGTCAGCAGCTGTCCAGGCGATGAGTCTGGGGGTGAAGTCAGCCATGTCGACCTTGTATTTGGCGACGACCTCGAGGTGAGCGTCGCGACCAGCAACCGCCTGATCATAGGCCTCAACTGCAGCATCGTACTCGGCTTTGCGGATGAGGTATTCACGGCGGCGTAGGATAAAATCAGTGTCCGCAGTGGCTTGGTCGGGGGTGATCTGAAGATCGGGTTCACGAGGAGGGTCGCCTGGAGTAGGAGGAAGAGGAGGAGTCTCGCCGAGGTGGGGAGGTTCGGTGGGGGGGAGGGCATGGGGGCGGCGGAGGATGACGTCAAGGACACGGTAGGGGGGAACCCATGCGTCGGAGAGAACGCGTCGGATGCTGCCGACGAAGGAGTGCCAGTTGACTGCGGACTTGTCCGCGGCGAGCTGGAGCTTATCAATGGAGGACGTATCAATAGGGGGAGGAAGTGGGGAGGGGGAGGGTGTAGGAGTAGCCATGATGGACGGCTGCAGGTGGACCCGCAGTGGTCACGGAGGAGCAACGGCGACGAGGCCGCGGGGGGGGGGGGGGGGGGGGGGGGGGGGGCGCGGGCAGCAGCGGCTGGCGAGGCCGCGGCGGTTGGCGCGGAGGCGGCGTTGAAGCCGCGGAGGGGTGCGGACGGCGGCGGCTGGCGAGGCCGCGGCGGTGCTGGCGGGGAGGCGGCGTCGAGGCCGCTGGAGGGGAAGGCGCGGGCGGCGGCTGGCGAGGCCGCGGCGGCTGGCGCGGAGGCGGCGACGAGGCCGCGGAGAGGCGCGGGCGGCGGCTGGCGAGGCCGCGGCGGCTGGCGCGGAGGCGGCGACGAGGCCGCGGAGAGGCGCGGGCGGCGGCTGGCGAGGCCGCGGCGGCTGGCGCGGAGGCGGCGACGAGGCCGCGGAGAGGCGCGGGCGGCGGCTGGCGAGGCCGCGGCGGCTGGCGCGGAGGCGGCGACGAGGCCGCGGAGAGGCGCGGGCGGCGGCGGTTGGCGAGGCCGCGGCGGTGCCGACGCGGAAGCGGCGACGGGGTCGCGGGAGGGAGCGGCGCGAGCGGCGGCGGCTGGCGAAGCCGCGGCAGTGCAGGCGCGGAGGCGGCGACGAGGCCGCGAGAGGGAGCGGCGCGAACTGCGGCGCTGGCGAGGCCGCGGCAGTGCAGGCGCGGAAGCGGCGACAAGGCCGCGGGAGGGAGCGGCGCGAGCGGCGGCGGCTGGCGAAGCCGCGGGAGTGCTGGCGCGGAAGTGACGACGGGGTCGCGGGAGGGAGCGGCGCGAGCGGCGGCGGCTGGCGAAGCCGCGGCAGTGCAGGCGCGGAGGCGGCGTCGAGGCCGCGGAAGGGAGCGGCGGCGGCGACGGCGGCCGCAGTGGCGTTGGCGCGGAGGCGGCGTCGAGGCCGCGGGATGGGGCGGGCGGTGGCGGTCGGCGGGACCGCGACAAGGCGAGCGCGGAAGCGGCGGTGGGGCCGCGAGCCGTGATGGCGTGGGAGGCCGTGGGGCTGCGAGGAAGGGAGTGCTTGAGGAGAGGGGGAGGGTGGCGAGATAGCCGCGGAGAAATGAGAGAGGAGGCCGGGGGTTGCGGCGGCCTTTGAAAAAAAACTAGGAGCGTAGGCCTAGGATTTTTAAGAGCTCTATACCATGTGAGAAGAAAAGGTAGAAGAGAAGTTGATGGATTGATTGAAAGGATGGGGGGTTTACATAGGAGATGAGTTGGAAACTAGCCTAGGTGAACATTATTGGACCCCAACCAAGGAGTTGGGTTGGGAGATTATTGGTGGGGTCCAATAATGTTGGCCAAGTTGGAGTTGGGCCAACATTATTGGAGGGGACCAATAATTCTACCCATCCCAACCCTTGGGGTCCAATAATTGGACCAAGGTTGGGTTTCCAACCTACAAATTGGGTAACCCCTGCTTGTACACCCAAACTAAGTTTGGGTGCTTATCTCTAGCCTATCCTATAGCATATATGCAGGTTACAAGAGAGGAGATATTCTAACATACGTATGTGTGTGCATGTGCGCATGAGAGTGTACGTATGTGTGTGCATGTGCGCATGAGAGTGTACGTATGTGTGTGCATGTGCGCATGAGAGTGTACGTATGTGTGTGCATGTGCGCATGAGAGTGTACGTATGTGTGTGCATGTGCGCATGAGAGTGTACGTATGTGTGTGTATGTGCGCATGAGAGTGTACGTATGTGTGTGTATGTGCGCATGAGAGTGTATGTATGCATGTGTGTGAATCCACCCACCCGAGTAAACGCCTCCATGGCACCCTGCCTCGCCAGCTCAGCCTCGGGTCCATCCTCATCCCCCACCACGTCCTCCCATGCCCTCATCGTCACCACCACCACATCCGCCTGTACAGGCAAGGGAGGGGTGTAGACACGGGTGGGGATATCAGCGTAGGGATGTGAATAGCTCAGCCTCCCTCCAATCCATCCTCATCCCCCACCCACCACGTCCTCCCATGCTCTCATCGTCACCACCACCACATCCGCCAGCAAACACGAGGGGGGGGGTGTCAGACTCTTCCTTTTTTAATGGGAAGAGGTGTCACTGACGTGACTTTTTTATTGAGTCGACTCAGAAGTCTTCTTGGGAAGAGATGTCACTGAGAGGATTTTAATTGGCCACAGGCCCCTCCTCTCCTCGTCCTCCACCCATCATCACGTCCTCCCATCCCATGCTCTCACTGTCTGTCACCCCCACCACATCCGCCTGAATAAACAAAGGGACAAAGGGAAGGGGTGTCAGTAGGAATTGTCTAAGGCGCTGTGAGCAACTGGTAACTGATAACCATGCAGAGTCATTCTGCAGCACCACTCTGAACCATTCTGAACCGCTCTGTGCCATTGTGAACCACCTCAAGGCACTCTGAACCACTCTGTGCCCACCTGCATGCGGAGGTCGTGCAGAAATTGAGCCACGTCTAGTTGCAATGTCTCTGCTGTCCCATCATCCTCTGCAATGCAAAACACCTGGAGCAAGGGATGAGGGAAGGGGAAATGAGTGTGTGTGAGTGGCCTTTTGAGGCGCCTCAAAAGAAGAAATGTCTCTGCTGTCCCATCGTCCTCTGCAATGCTGCAAAACACCTGGAGCAAGGGACGAGGGGTAGATGCAAGGAAGGAACTAGATGAGTGTGAGAGTGTGTGTGCATGTGTGTGTAAGGGATTTTAGGCACTTAGACAGCCAGCTTTCAACGTCTCTGCAGTTTCCTCGCCTTGCAATGCAAAACAAAACACCTGAATCAAGGGAGAGGGAAGGGGAAATGAGTGTGTGTGAGTGGGGGACAGCAGCAGCTGTGTTGGCAGCCAGATGGAGAGAAGGGGGCATCAAACACCCACGAAATCACGCAACATGAATTCCATCCCACCCCACAATCATCTTGCAGGTATCAAAAGTGGACCAGGATCGCACATCGCAACAGTGAATTCACATCACCAGAATTCCATCCCACCCCACAATCATCTTGCAGGCGCCAAAGGTAGGTCGGGACCTGAGCAGCTGGGACAGCAGCAGCTGTGATAGGCAGCCAGATGGAGAGGAGGAGGGGAATCAGCCACCCATGAATTCACATCACCCACCCATGAATTCACATCACCCACCCATGAATTCACATCACCCACCCATGAATTCACATCACCCACCCATGAATTCACATCACCCACCCATGAATTCACATCACCCACCCATGAATTCACATCACCCACCCATGAATTCACATCACCCACCCATGAATTCACATCACCCACCCATGAATTCACATCACCCACCCATGAATTCACATCACCCACCCATGAATTCACATCACCCACCCATGAATTCACATCACCCACCCATGAATTCACATCACCCACCCATGAATTCACATCACCCACCCATGAATTCACATCACCCACCCATGAATTCACATCACCCACCCATGAATTCACATCACCCACCCATGAATTCACATCACCCACCCATGAATTCACATCACCCACCCATGAATTCACATCACCCACCCATGAATTCACATCACCCACCCATGAATTCACATCACCCACCCATGAATTCACATCACCCACCCATGAATTCACATCACCCACCCATGAATTCACATCACCCACCCATGAATTCACATCACCCACCCATGAATTCACATCACCCACCCATGAATTCACATCACCCACCCATGAATTCACATCACCCACCCATGAATTCACATCACCCACCCATGAATTCACATCACCCACCCATGAATTCACATCACCCACCCATGAATTCACATCACCCACCCATGAATTCACATCACCCACCCATGAATTCACATCACCCACCCATGAATTCACATCACCCACCCATGAATTCACATCACCCACCCATGAATTCACATCACCCACCCATGAATTCACATCACCCACCCATGAATTCACATCACCCACCCATGAATTCACATCACCCACCCATGAATTCACATCACCCACCCATGAATTCACATCACCCACCCATGAATTCACATCACCCACCCATGAATTCACATCACCCACCCATGAATTCACATCACCCACCCATGAATTCACATCACCCACCCATGAATTCACATCACCCACCCATGAATTCACATCACCCACCCATGAATTCACATCACCCACCCATGAATTCACATCACCCACCCATGAATTCACATCACCCACCCATGAATTCACATCACCCACCCATGAATTCACATCACCCACCCATGAATTCACATCACCCACCCATGAATTCACATCACCCACCCATGAATTCACATCACCCACCCATGAATTCACATCACCCACCCATGAATTCACATCACCCACCCATGAATTCACATCACCCACCCATGAATTCACATCACCCACCCATGAATTCACATCACCCACCCATGAATTCACATCACCCACCCATGAATTCACATCACCCACCCATGAATTCACATCACCCACCCATGAATTCACATCACCCACCCATGAATTCACATCACCCACCCATGAATTCACATCACCCACCCATGAATTCACATCACCCACCCATGAATTCACATCACCCACCCATGAATTCACATCACCCACCCATGAATTCACATCACCCACCCATGAATTCACATCACCCACCCATGAATTCACATCACCCACCCATGAATTCACATCACCCACCCATGAATTCACATCACCCACCCATGAATTCACATCACCCACCCATGAATTCACATCACCCACCCATGAATTCACATCACCCACCCATGAATTCACATCACCCACCCATGAATTCACATCACCCACCCATGAATTCACATCACCCACCCATGAATTCACATCACCCACCCATGAATTCACATCACCCACCCATGAATTCACATCACCCACCCATGAATTCACATCACCCACCCATGAATTCACATCACCCACCCATGAATTCACATCACCCACCCATGAATTCACATCACCCACCCATGAATTCACATCACCCACCCATGAATTCACATCACCCACCCATGAATTCACATCACCCACCCATGAATTCACATCACCCACCCATGAATTCACATCACCCACCCATGAATTCACATCACCCACCCATGAATTCACATCACCCACCCATGAATTCACATCACCCACCCATGAATTCACATCACCCACCCATGAATTCACATCACCCACCCATGAATTCACATCACCCACCCATGAATTCACATCACCCACCCATGAATTCACATCACCCACCCATGAATTCACATCACCCACCCATGAATTCACATCACCCACCCATGAATTCACATCACCCACCCATGAATTCACATCACCCACCCATGAATTCACATCACCCACCCATGAATTCACATCACCCACCCATGAATTCACATCACCCACCCATGAATTCACATCACCCACCCATGAATTCACATCACCCACCCATGAATTCACATCACCCACCCATGAATTCACATCACCCACCCATGAATTCACATCACCCACCCATGAATTCACATCACCCACCCATGAATTCACATCACCCACCCATGAATTCACATCACCCACCCATGAATTCACATCACCCACCCATGAATTCACATCACCCACCCATGAATTCACATCACCCACCCATGAATTCACATCACCCACCCATGAATTCACATCACCCACCCATGAATTCACATCACCCACCCATGAATTCACATCACCCACCCATGAATTCACATCACCCACCCATGAATTCACATCACCCACCCATGAATTCACATCACCCACCCATGAATTCACATCACCCACCCATGAATTCACATCACCCACCCATGAATTCACATCACCCACCCATGAATTCACATCACCCACCCATGAATTCACATCACCCACCCATGAATTCACATCACCCACCCATGAATTCACATCACCCACCCATGAATTCACATCACCCACCCATGAATTCACATCACCCACCCATGAATTCACATCACCCACCCATGAATTCACATCACCCACCCATGAATTCACATCACCCACCCATGAATTCACATCACCCACCCATGAATTCACATCACCCACCCATGAATTCACATCACCCACCCATGAATTCACATCACCCACCCATGAATTCACATCACCCACCCATGAATTCACATCAGCCCCCATGAATTCACATCACCCACCCATGAATTCACATCACCCACCCATGAATTCACATCACCCACCCATGAATTCACATCACCCACCCATGAATTCACATCACCCACCCATGAATTCACATCACCCACCCATGAATTCACATCACCCACCCATGAATTCACATCACCCACCCATGAATTCACATCACCCACCCATGAATTCACATCACCCACCCATGAATTCACATCACCCACCCATGAATTCACATCACCCACCCATGAATTCACATCACCCACCCATGAATTCACATCACCCACCCATGAATTCACATCACCCACCCATGAATTCACATCACCCACCCATGAATTCACATCACCCACCCATGAATTCACATCACCCACCCATGAATTCACATCACCCACCCATGAATTCACATCACCCACCCATGAATTCACATCACCCACCCATGAATTCACATCACCCACCCATGAATTCACATCACCCACCCATGAATTCACATCACCCACCCATGAATTCACATCACCCACCCATGAATTCACATCACCCACCCATGAATTCACATCACCCACCCATGAATTCACATCACCCACCCATGAATTCACATCACCCACCCATGAATTCACATCACCCACCCATGAATTCACATCACCCACCCATGAATTCACATCACCCACCCATGAATTCACATCACCCACCCATGAATTCACATCACCCACCCATGAATTCACATCACCCACCCATGAATTCACATCACCCACCCATGAATTCACATCACCCACCCATGAATTCACATCACCCACCCATGAATTCACATCACCCACCCATGAATTCACATCACCCACCCATGAATTCACATCACCCACCCATGAATTCACATCACCCACCCATGAATTCACATCACCAGAATTCAATCCCACCCACCTGAATCTTGCAGGCGTCAAAGGTAGGTCGGGACCTGAGCAGCTGTGACAGCAGCAGCATGATACCTCCGTCCCTCACGATCCAAAACAGAGAAGCTGAGACAGCAGCAACTGTGAGAGGCAGCCACTTACCTGGATCTTGCAAGCATCAAAGGTAGGTCGGGACCGCAGCAGCTGGGACAGCAGCAGCATGATACCTCCATCCCTCACGATCCAAACAGAGCAGCTGAGACAGCAGCAACTGTGATAGGCTGCCACTTACCTGGATCTTGCAAGCATCAAAGGTAGGTCGGGACCGCAGCAGCTGGGACAGCAGCAGCATGATACCTCCATCCCTCACGATCCAAACAGAGCAGCTGAGACAGCAGCAACTGTGATAGGCTGCCACTTACCTGGATCTTGCAAGCATCAAAGGTAGGTCGGGACCGCAGCAGCTGGGACAGCAGCAGCATGATACCTCCATCCCTCACGATCCAAACAGAGCAGCTGAGACAGCAGCAACTGTGATAGGCTGCCACTTACCTGGATCTTGCAAGCATCAAAGGTAGGTCGGGACCGCAGCAGCTGGGACAGCAGCAGCATGATACCTCCATCCCTCACGATCCAAACAGAGCAGCTGAGACAGCAGCAACTGTGATAGGCTGCCACTTACCTGGATCTTGCAAGCATCAAAGGTAGGTCGGGACCGCAGCAGCTGGGACAGCAGCAGCATGATACCTCCATCCCTCACGATCCAAACAGAGCAGCTGAGACAGCAGCAACTGTGATAGGCTGCCACTTACCTGGATCTTGCAAGCATCAAAGGTAGGTCGGGACCGCAGCAGCTGGGACAGCAGCAGCATGATACCTCCATCCCTCACGATCCAAACAGAGCAGCTGAGACAGCAGCAACTGTGATAGGCTGCCACTTACCTGGATCTTGCAAGCATCAAAGGTAGGTCGGGACCGCAGCAGCTGGGACAGCAGCAGCATGATACCTCCATCCCTCACGATCCAAACAGAGCAGCTGAGACAGCAGCAACTGTGATAGGCTGCCACTTACCTGGATCTTGCAAGCATCAAAGGTAGGTCGGGACCGCAGCAGCTGGGACAGCAGCAGCATGATACCTCCATCCCTCACGATCCAAACAGAGCAGCTGAGACAGCAGCAACTGTGATAGGCTGCCACTTACCTGGATCTTGCAAGCATCAAAGGTAGGTCGGGACCGCAGCAGCTGGGACAGCAGCAGCATGATACCTCCATCCCTCACGATCCAAACAGAGCAGCTGAGACAGCAGCAACTGTGATAGGCTGCCACTTACCTGGATCTTGCAAGCATCAAAGGTAGGTCGGGACCGCAGCAGCTGGGACAGCAGCAGCATGATACCTCCATCCCTCACGATCCAAACAGAGCAGCTGAGACAGCAGCAACTGTGATAGGCTGCCACTTACCTGGATCTTGCAAGCATCAAAGGTAGGTCGGGACCGCAGCAGCTGGGACAGCAGCAGCATGATACCTCCATCCCTCACGATCCAAACAGAGCAGCTGAGACAGCAGCAACTGTGATAGGCTGCCACTTACCTGGATCTTGCAAGCATCAAAGGTAGGTCGGGACCGCAGCAGCTGGGACAGCAGCAGCATGATACCTCCATCCCTCACGATCCAAACAGAGCAGCTGAGACAGCAGCAACTGTGATAGGCTGCCACTTACCTGGATCTTGCAAGCATCAAAGGTAGGTCGGGACCGCAGCAGCTGGGACAGCAGCAGCATGATACCTCCATCCCTCACGATCCAAACAGAGCAGCTGAGACAGCAGCAACTGTGATAGGCTGCCACTTACCTGGATCTTGCAAGCATCAAAGGTAGGTCGGGACCGCAGCAGCTGGGACAGCAGCAGCATGATACCTCCATCCCTCACGATCCAAACAGAGCAGCTGAGACAGCAGCAACTGTGATAGGCTGCCACTTACCTGGATCTTGCAAGCATCAAAGGTAGGTCGGGACCGCAGCAGCTGGGACAGCAGCAGCATGATACCTCCATCCCTCACGATCCAAACAGAGCAGCTGAGACAGCAGCAACTGTGATAGGCTGCCACTTACCTGGATCTTGCAAGCATCAAAGGTAGGTCGGGACCGCAGCAGCTGGGACAGCAGCAGCATGATACCTCCATCCCTCACGATCCAAACAGAGCAGCTGAGACAGCAGCAACTGTGATAGGCTGCCACTTACCTGGATCTTGCAAGCATCAAAGGTAGGTCGGGACCGCAGCAGCTGGGACAGCAGCAGCATGATACCTCCATCCCTCACGATCCAAACAGAGCAGCTGAGACAGCAGCAACTGTGATAGGCTGCCACTTACCTGGATCTTGCAAGCATCAAAGGTAGGTCGGGACCGCAGCAGCTGGGACAGCAGCAGCATGATACCTCCATCCCTCACGATCCAAACAGAGCAGCTGAGACAGCAGCAACTGTGATAGGCTGCCACTTACCTGGATCTTGCAAGCATCAAAGGTAGGTCGGGACCGCAGCAGCTGGGACAGCAGCAGCATGATACCTCCATCCCTCACGATCCAAACAGAGCAGCTGAGACAGCAGCAACTGTGATAGGCTGCCAGCATCAAAGGTAGGTCGGGACCGCAGCAGCTGGGACAGCAGCAGCATGATACCTCCATCCCTCACGATCCAAACAGAGCAGCTGAGACAGCAGCAACTGTGATAGGCTGCCACTTACCTGGATCTTGCAAGCATCAAAGGTAGGTCGGGACCGCAGCAGCTGGGACAGCAGCAGCATGATACCTCCATCCCTCACGATCCAAACAGAGCAGCTGAGACAGCAGCAACTGTGATAGGCTGCCACTTACCTGGATCTTGCAAGCATCAAAGGTAGGTCGGGACCGCAGCAGCTGGGACAGCAGCAGCATGATACCTCCATCCCTCACGATCCAAACAGAGCAGCTGAGACAGCAGCAACTGTGATAGGCTGCCACTTACCTGGATCTTGCAAGCATCAAAGGTAGGTCGGGACCGCAGCAGCTGGGACAGCAGCAGCATGATACCTCCATCCCTCACGATCCAAACAGAGCAGCTGAGACAGCAGCAACTGTGATAGGCTGCCACTTACCTGGATCTTGCAAGCATCAAAGGTAGGTCGGGACCGCAGCAGCTGGGACAGCAGCAGCATGATACCTCCATCCCTCACGATCCAAACAGAGCAGCTGAGACAGCAGCAACTGTGATAGGCTGCCACTTACCTGGATCTTGCAAGCATCAAAGGTAGGTCGGGACCGCAGCAGCTGGGACAGCAGCAGCATGATACCTCCATCCCTCACGATCCAAACAGAGCAGCTGAGACAGCAGCAACTGTGATAGGCTGCCACTTACCTGGATCTTGCAAGCATCAAAGGTAGGTCGGGACCGCAGCAGCTGGGACAGCAGCAGCATGATACCTCCATCCCTCACGATCCAAACAGAGCAGCTGAGACAGCAGCAACTGTGATAGGCTGCCACTTACCTGGATCTTGCAAGCATCAAAGGTAGGTCGGGACCGCAGCAGCTGGGACAGCAGCAGCATGATACCTCCATCCCTCACGATCCAAACAGAGCAGCTGAGACAGCAGCAACTGTGATAGGCTGCCACTTACCTGGATCTTGCAAGCATCAAAGGTAGGTCGGGACCGCAGCAGCTGGGACAGCAGCAGCATGATACCTCCATCCCTCACGATCCAAACAGAGCAGCTGAGACAGCAGCAACTGTGATAGGCTGCCACTTACCTGGATCTTGCAAGCATCAAAGGTAGGTCGGGACCGCAGCAGCTGGGACAGCAGCAGCATGATACCTCCATCCCTCACGATCCAAACAGAGCAGCTGAGACAGCAGCAACTGTGATAGGCTGCCACTTACCTGGATCTTGCAAGCATCAAAGGTAGGTCGGGACCGCAGCAGCTGGGACAGCAGCAGCATGATACCTCCATCCCTCACGATCCAAACAGAGCAGCTGAGACAGCAGCAACTGTGATAGGCTGCCACTTACCTGGATCTTGCAAGCATCAAAGGTAGGTCGGGACCGCAGCAGCTGGGACAGCAGCAGCATGATACCTCCATCCCTCACGATCCAAACAGAGCAGCTGAGACAGCAGCAACTGTGATAGGCTGCCACTTACCTGGATCTTGCAAGCATCAAAGGTAGGTCGGGACCGCAGCAGCTGGGACAGCAGCAGCATGATACCTCCATCCCTCACGATCCAAACAGAGCAGCTGAGACAGCAGCAACTGTGATAGGCTGCCACTTACCTGGATCTTGCAAGCATCAAAGGTAGGTCGGGACCGCAGCAGCTGGGACAGCAGCAGCATGATACCTCCATCCCTCACGATCCAAACAGAGCAGCTGAGACAGCAGCAACTGTGATAGGCTGCCACTTACCTGGATCTTGCAAGCATCAAAGGTAGGTCGGGACCGCAGCAGCTGGGACAGCAGCAGCATGATACCTCCATCCCTCACGATCCAAACAGAGCAGCTGAGACAGCAGCAACTGTGATAGGCTGCCACTTACCTGGATCTTGCAAGCATCAAAGGTAGGTCGGGACCGCAGCAGCTGGGACAGCAGCAGCATGATACCTCCATCCCTCACGATCCAAACAGAGCAGCTGAGACAGCAGCAACTGTGATAGGCTGCCACTTACCTGGATCTTGCAAGCATCAAAGGTAGGTCGGGACCGCAGCAGCTGGGACAGCAGCAGCATGATACCTCCATCCCTCACGATCCAAACAGAGCAGCTGAGACAGCAGCAACTGTGATAGGCTGCCACTTACCTGGATCTTGCAAGCATCAAAGGTAGGTCGGGACCGCAGCAGCTGGGACAGCAGCAGCATGATACCTCCATCCCTCACGATCCAAACAGAGCAGCTGAGACAGCAGCAACTGTGATAGGCTGCCACTTACCTGGATCTTGCAAGCATCAAAGGTAGGTCGGGACCGCAGCAGCTGGGACAGCAGCAGCATGATACCTCCATCCCTCACGATCCAAACAGAGCAGCTGAGACAGCAGCAACTGTGATAGGCTGCCACTTACCTGGATCTTGCAAGCATCAAAGGTAGGTCGGGACCGCAGCAGCTGGGACAGCAGCAGCATGATACCTCCATCCCTCACGATCCAAACAGAGCAGCTGAGACAGCAGCAACTGTGATAGGCTGCCACTTACCTGGATCTTGCAAGCATCAAAGGTAGGTCGGGACCGCAGCAGCTGGGACAGCAGCAGCATGATACCTCCATCCCTCACGATCCAAACAGAGCAGCTGAGACAGCAGCAACTGTGATAGGCTGCCACTTACCTGGATCTTGCAAGCATCAAAGGTAGGTCGGGACCGCAGCAGCTGGGACAGCAGCAGCATGATACCTCCATCCCTCACGATCCAAACAGAGCAGCTGAGACAGCAGCAACTGTGATAGGCTGCCACTTACCTGGATCTTGCAAGCATCAAAGGTAGGTCGGGACCGCAGCAGCTGGGACAGCAGCAGCATGATACCTCCATCCCTCACGATCCAAACAGAGCAGCTGAGACAGCAGCAACTGTGATAGGCTGCCACTTACCTGGATCTTGCAAGCATCAAAGGTAGGTCGGGACCGCAGCAGCTGGGACAGCAGCAGCATGATACCTCCATCCCTCACGATCCAAACAGAGCAGCTGAGACAGCAGCAACTGTGATAGGCTGCCACTTACCTGGATCTTGCAAGCATCAAAGGTAGGTCGGGACCGCAGCAGCTGGGACAGCAGCAGCATGATACCTCCATCCCTCACGATCCAAACAGAGCAGCTGAGACAGCAGCAACTGTGATAGGCTGCCACTTACCTGGATCTTGCAAGCATCAAAGGTAGGTCGGGACCGCAGCAGCTGGGACAGCAGCAGCATGATACCTCCATCCCTCACGATCCAAACAGAGCAGCTGAGACAGCAGCAACTGTGATAGGCTGCCACTTACCTGGATCTTGCAAGCATCAAAGGTAGGTCGGGACCGCAGCAGCTGGGACAGCAGCAGCATGATACCTCCATCCCTCACGATCCAAACAGAGCAGCTGAGACAGCAGCAACTGTGATAGGCTGCCACTTACCTGGATCTTGCAAGCATCAAAGGTAGGTCGGGACCGCAGCAGCTGGGACAGCAGCAGCATGATACCTCCATCCCTCACGATCCAAACAGAGCAGCTGAGACAGCAGCAACTGTGATAGGCTGCCACTTACCTGGATCTTGCAAGCATCAAAGGTAGGTCGGGACCGCAGCAGCTGGGACAGCAGCAGCATGATACCTCCATCCCTCACGATCCAAACAGAGCAGCTGAGACAGCAGCAACTGTGATAGGCTGCCACTTACCTGGATCTTGCAAGCATCAAAGGTAGGTCGGGACCGCAGCAGCTGGGACAGCAGCAGCATGATACCTCCATCCCTCACGATCCAAACAGAGCAGCTGAGACAGCAGCAACTGTGATAGGCTGCCACTTACCTGGATCTTGCAAGCATCAAAGGTAGGTCGGGACCGCAGCAGCTGGGACAGCAGCAGCATGATACCTCCATCCCTCACGATCCAAACAGAGCAGCTGAGACAGCAGCAACTGTGATAGGCTGCCACTTACCTGGATCTTGCAAGCATCAAAGGTAGGTCGGGACCGCAGCAGCTGGGACAGCAGCAGCATGATACCTCCATCCCTCACGATCCAAACAGAGCAGCTGAGACAGCAGCAACTGTGATAGGCTGCCACTTACCTGGATCTTGCAAGCATCAAAGGTAGGTCGGGACCGCAGCAGCTGGGACAGCAGCAGCATGATACCTCCATCCCTCACGATCCAAACAGAGCAGCTGAGACAGCAGCAACTGTGATAGGCTGCCAGCATCAAAGGTAGGTCGGGACCGCAGCAGCTGGGACAGCAGCAGCATGATACCTCCATCCCTCACGATCCAAACAGAGCAGCTGAGACAGCAGCAACTGTGATAGGCTGCCACTTACCTGGATCTTGCAAGCATCAAAGGTAGGTCGGGACCGCAGCAGCTGGGACAGCAGCAGCATGATACCTCCATCCCTCACGATCCAAACAGAGCAGCTGAGACAGCAGCAACTGTGATAGGCTGCCACTTACCTGGATCTTGCAAGCATCAAAGGTAGGTCGGGACCGCAGCAGCTGGGACAGCAGCAGCATGATACCTCCATCCCTCACGATCCAAACAGAGCAGCTGAGACAGCAGCAACTGTGATAGGCTGCCACTTACCTGGATCTTGCAAGCATCAAAGGTAGGTCGGGACCGCAGCAGCTGGGACAGCAGCAGCATGATACCTCCATCCCTCACGATCCAAACAGAGCAGCTGAGACAGCAGCAACTGTGATAGGCTGCCACTTACCTGGATCTTGCAAGCATCAAAGGTAGGTCGGGACCGCAGCAGCTGGGACAGCAGCAGCATGATACCTCCATCCCTCACGATCCAAACAGAGCAGCTGAGACAGCAGCAACTGTGATAGGCTGCCACTTACCTGGATCTTGCAAGCATCAAAGGTAGGTCGGGACCGCAGCAGCTGGGACAGCAGCAGCATGATACCTCCATCCCTCACGATCCAAACAGAGCAGCTGAGACAGCAGCAACTGTGATAGGCTGCCACTTACCTGGATCTTGCAAGCATCAAAGGTAGGTCGGGACCGCAGCAGCTGGGACAGCAGCAGCATGATACCTCCATCCCTCACGATCCAAACAGAGCAGCTGAGACAGCAGCAACTGTGATAGGCTGCCACTTACCTGGATCTTGCAAGCATCAAAGGTAGGTCGGGACCGCAGCAGCTGGGACAGCAGCAGCATGATACCTCCATCCCTCACGATCCAAACAGAGCAGCTGAGACAGCAGCAACTGTGATAGGCTGCCACTTACCTGGATCTTGCAAGCATCAAAGGTAGGTCGGGACCGCAGCAGCTGGGACAGCAGCAGCATGATACCTCCATCCCTCACGATCCAAACAGAGCAGCTGAGACAGCAGCAACTGTGATAGGCTGCCACTTACCTGGATCTTGCAAGCATCAAAGGTAGGTCGGGACCGCAGCAGCTGGGACAGCAGCAGCATGATACCTCCATCCCTCACGATCCAAACAGAGCAGCTGAGACAGCAGCAACTGTGATAGGCTGCCACTTACCTGGATCTTGCAAGCATCAAAGGTAGGTCGGGACCGCAGCAGCTGGGACAGCAGCAGCATGATACCTCCATCCCTCACGATCCAGAACAGGTCAATCGTGCCGTACTGCCGGCACCTCTCTGCCGGCCACTCGTCGAGCCCCTTTACAATCACACACGCCTTGCCCGCCGTGTTGCTGTCGTTGATCAGGCTCACGAATGTCTCGGAGATGTGACTGTAACGAGGGATGGGAAAGGGAGGGGAAGAAACGAGCAGAAAGATAGGAAAAGAACAGAAACATGGGAGAATACAGGGAGTATGAGTGAGACGAAGAGAGAGAGAGGTGGTGAGAGAAGTAAGCTGAGTGACTGAGTGAGACGCCTCAGAACCTAAAAGGGCATGTTTTTTGCGTCCGTTGAAGTCTTGATTGGGACACGCGAACACTGTGTCTGTTGGGCTTTAAGCCCCCCAATGTATACCTCGTTTGTTCCTGCTGCCACACTTCTGGGTATCTGAAGCAGACGATGTTGGGCTTTAAGCCCGCCAGCCCCCCATGCTCTGCAGGGCGATGCCCCCGCCTTGCCTTATTCAACCATTCAGACTTATTTGCCAGGCATCAAGCCTCGTGCTTACCTTGATTCTTGCTGCTGCCACGACTCCAGGTATCACAAGCACACAATGTTGGGCTTTAAGCCCGCCAGCCCCCCATGCTCTGCAGGGCGATGCCCCCGCCTTGCCTTATTCAACCATTCAGACTTATTTGCCAGGCATCAAGCCTCGTGCTTACCTTGATTCTTGCTGCTGCCACGACTCCAGGTATCACAAGCACACAATGTTGGGCTTTAAGCCCGCCAGCCCCCCATGCTCTGCAGGGCGATGCCCCCGCCTTGCCTTATTCACCCATTCAGACTTATTTGCCAGGCATCAAGCCTCGTGCTTACCTTGATTCTTGCTGCTGCCACGACTCCAGGTATCAGAAGCACACAATGTTGGGCTTTAAGCCCGCCAGCCCCCCATGCTCTGCAGGGCGATCCCCACTCCTCGCCCACACCCACTCCCACACACCCTGATTCTTGTTGCTGCCATGCCTCGGGGTATCTGAAGCATACGATGTTGGGATTTAAGCCCGCCAGCCCCATGCTGTGAAGGGCGATCCCCAACAGGGCTGTCTATAGGTCTGGGCTTTAAGGCTCGTACCTTGATTCTTGCTGTTGCCACGCCTCAGGGCATTGGAAGCAGACGATGTTGGGCTTTAAGCCCGCCAGTCCCATGCTCACCCCCCCACAGGTACCCGTGCTTTAACTTGCTGGGCTTTAAGCACCCCAATGCATACCTCGATTGCTCCTGCTGCCACGCCTCCGGGAATCTGAGGCAGATGATGTTGGGCTTCAAGCCCGCCAGCCCCCCATGCTCTGCATGCAGGGGGATTCTTCACCCCCCCTCCCCACAAGTACCAGAGCTTGAACTTGCTGGGCTTTAAGCCGCTTACACATACCTTGACTCTTGCTGCTGCCACGCCTCGGGGTATCTGAAGCAGACGATGTTGGGCTTTAAGCCCGCCAGCCCCATGCTCTGCAGGGCGATCCCCACTCCTCGCCTCACAGACGAAGCTACCATCACCTCCGCCACGCCCTCGCACTGGTTGCTGTCTATGTAGGCTAGCAGCACCCTCGCTGATCTACTGGCGTCTGGGGCTAGGGCACTGGGTGGGTGGGGTGTAGGGAAGGGATGGGGGAGTGAAAGGAAGGGAAAGGAGGTGATCCCCACGCCTCGTCTCACAGACGAGGCAACCATCACCTCCGCCACGCCCTCGCACTGGTTGCTGTCTATGTAGGCTAGCAGCACCCGGGCCGACCTACTGGCCTCTGGGGCTAGGGCACTGGGTGGGTGGGGTGTAGGGAAGGGATGGGGGAGTGAAAGGAAGGGAAAGGAGGTGATCCCCACGCCTCGTTTCACAGACGAGGCAACCATCACCTCCGCCACGCCCTCGCACTGGTTGCTGCCTATGTAGGCTAGCAGCACCCGGGGCGTCTTACCCTTACAAACCTGTAACCTGTAATCGCCTCGCCCTCTCGCCCTCCCCTTCTTCCTCAAGCACATGGCGAAATCTCCCAAGCGTGGATGGCAGGGTGCGTGCGTCAGGAGGGAGGGAGGGAGAAACCTCTTGCTCGCCCAGTAGCACGTACCTGTAGTCTCCCTCCTGGCGGCAGGGCACGTCAGACTTTTGAGTCGACTCAAAAGTCACCTCCTGGCGGCAGGGCACGTCAGGAGAAACCAACCTCTTGCTCGCGCTGCACCACACCTCTTGCTCGCGCTGCACCACACCTCTTGCTCGCGCTGCATCACACCTCTTGCTCGCGCTGCACCACACCTCTTGCTCGCGCTGCACCACACCTCTGTCCCATTGCCCAGTAGCACGTACCTGAAGTCTCCCTCCAGGCGCGGATGGCAGGCAAGGTGTGATGGATGTGATGGGGCAGGATAGGGGTGACGTCTTATAAGTACATACCTGTAATCTCCCTCCAGTACAGAAGCAAAGATGCTCATGCCTCTCCCCTTCTTCCTCATGCACTTGGCGAAGTCCCCCAGGCGCGGATGGCAGGGTGCATCAGGGGGGAGCAGGCCCCAGGGCTTGCAGAGGATGAGCGGAATGGGGTACCAGTTCTTGGGATGGACCTGAGAGACTGTTGTGAGTGGAATCGAGGGGGCAAGCAAGGCAAGGAGGAGAAAGGAGAAGAGTGAACTGGGTAAGAGCAGAGCAGAGCAGCTTCAGGGGGCAGCAGGCCCCACGGCTTGCAGAGGATGAGCGGGATGGGGTACCAGTTCTTGGGATGGACCTGAGAGACTGTGCAGGGATGCGGAAAGGGAATAAGCAAGGAAATGAGAAGAGAGACTGGGTTGGAGCAAAGCATAACGGAGCAGAGCAGATCTGCAGCAGAAGCAGAAGCAGCAAACCCCATAGCTTGCAGAAAGCGCAGGGAGCACAGGGTGAAGTGCGCGTGCATGTAGGCAGGCGGCTTACACACCATCGCCCCAGTCGCCCGCCTTGCGAGGGCTCACAAATTTGCAGGGCAGATGATTAGGACTGAGAGTGTGAGACAGAAAAGACAGACAGACGCATCGCCCCATCACCCCAGTCGCCCGCCTTGCCATCTCATCCAGGGCTCACAAATTTGCAGAGCAGATGGAGGAGAACTGCGAGTGTGAGACAGAAAAGGCATTTGCTCTGACGCAATCACTCACCCACCTCCTAGGAAGTGCAGTGAGCGCAGGGCGAGCTGCATGTAGGCGGACTTGACCCCATCGCCCCAGTCACCCGCCTTCCCCACCATGCTGACGTAGATGTAGATGAGGACGGCTAGGGTGAGACAGACGAGCGTGAAGAACCAGGATATGAGATACATGATGACTGTGTGGGAGGGGGGGGAGGGGGGGGAAGGGTATGGAGGGGAGGAGAAGAATACATACTCAAAATCCACCCCCACGCTGACTGACATTTGATTAGGATGGCTAGATTACTGAGGCAGCACTTACTGAGACAGAGGAGGGCCCCAGCGAGGGAGACAAGCCAGTGGTGCCAGTGCCAGTGGTGCCAGTGCCAGCCCGGGCGCCAGGAGAGGGTTGATGAGGCAGTGGAAGCGGTAGGGAGGGCAGGCAAGAGGGCACTTATGGTGTCCAGGCAGACACCCAGGCAGGAAAATGTCTTACCCAGGCAGAGGAGGGCACCAGCTAGTGACAATAGCCAGAGGTGCCATCGCCAGCAGGGGCGCCAGGAGGGGGCGTCAACGAGGTCGAGGAGGTGGGAGTGAGGGCAATCAGGAGAACACTTTCTGAGACCAAGGAGAGCACCGATAGGAGGGCAGGTACGTACCCAAGCAGAGCACGGCCCCTGCGAGCGACACCAGCCAGTGGTGCCAGCGGGGGTGCCAGGAGGGGGTTGATGAGGCAGTGGGAGAGTGCACTTACGGTGTGGGACAATGTCTTACCCAGGCAGAGCAGGGCCCCTGCGAGCGACACCAGCCAGTGGTGCCAGTGCCAGCGGGGGCGGCCATGAGGGAGCGTCAGCGCGGTCGAGGATAACACAGAGTGTGTGTTGAATTGGATGAGGTAGTGGGAGTGGGAGTGGGAGTGGGAGTGGGAGTGGGAGTGGGAGTGGGAGTGAGTGGAGGCACTCACCCAGACAGAGGAGAGCACCAGCTAGAGAGACGAGCCAGTGGTGCCAGCGCCAGCGCGGGCGCCAGGAGGGGGCGTCGACGAGGTCGAGGAGAGCGCAGGAGAGGTTGACCCCGCAGTAGCAGAGGAGGAAGAACATTGTGATGACTGGGGACACGTAGTCCACGTCTCCTATCAACACAAAGCTGCAGTGCATCGCACACAACAGGGTGGTGGGGACATGAGATATATAGAAGAGCCAGCAATCAGATGAGGTCGAGGAGAGCACATGAGAGGTTGACCCCGCTGTAGCAGAGGAGGAAGAACATTGTGATGACTGGTGATACGTAGTCCACGTCTCCTATCAACACAAAGCTGCAGTGCAGCGCACACAAGAGGGAGGACGCAGCAGTCACAGGAGGTGAGCATGTAGTCCACATCGCCTATGAGCTCAAAGCTGTGAGTGAGAGCGGAGGTGGAGTGGTGTGGAGGTAAGTGATAGGTGCAGTAGCAGTGAAGACCAGGCCAGGGTGAGCATGTGATATGTGTGACATGCAGTGGGAGAAGCATGCAGTGGAAGAAGCATGCAGAGGAAGAAGCATGCAGTGGAAGAAGCATGCAGTGGAAGAAGCATGCAGTGGAAGAAGCATGCAGTGGAAGAAGCATGCAGTGGAAGAAGCATGCAGTGGAAGAAGCATGCAGAGGAAGAAGCATGCAGTGGAAGAAGCATGCAGTGGGAGAGGAGGAATAACATGGTGTATAACGCAGTCGACGTTTTGTATGGGCACTGAGCTGTGGGTGAGATGAGGGAAGGGGGGGTTGGGGTCAACAAACGGAACCACCTCAAAAGAAGCACCAGCACTACCACGTGCAGCAGAGGAGGAGAGTGAAGAGTGTGGCTAGGTGCGGCTCCTGATGGCCCTCTGACTTGAAAGCATTCAGCACCAGCAGCACTGCTATTCGCAGCAATTCCAGCAGCGCTACCAGCAGCACCAACAACAACACAGGCAAAATCGGCACCTGCAGCAGAGCAGGAGTGTGTAGAGTGTGGCCAGATGCGGTTCCTGATGGCTCTCCGCCTTGAATGCGTTCAGCACCGGCAGCACTGCTACTAGCAGCAATCTATGTTGCGGAAGACGCGTCTAGCGTCTTAGACGGTTGCGTCTAGACGCAGCGTCTAAGACGCTAGACGCATTTCAGGCCAGATTAGACGCATATTAGACGAAACCCCGGGCAGGCCAAAAAAATAGTACGGGCAGCCTAAAAAACCTTCTATAGGCCATGGGGAGGGGGAGGGGGAATGGGATGAAGACGACCTCTGGGTATAGCAGACGAATTAGGCTGCTGGGACATTCATCGAGATCTAGAACTTCTAGATCTAACATTGACGCTCACAATTTCATACCTCAAATTGGTTGGGTTTTCTAGATTCAGTGCGGTGAAAATCGGTAATGGGAGGGGGAATTGGTTGGTCACGAAATGGTTCACAAATCTGTTGGCTGCGGGGGACGAATTCCAATTTCGACTTAGCTTTCCGTTTCTCAATTTCTCCCACACCTCCTCCGATGCTTCTTCTAGACCGTCTTTATTTGGCCGGCTCATTGTAGAGCAGAGGCGTGCAACACTTTAGTCCTAGCTGCTGATACTATTATGGGGGGTGGGGCTAACAGCTAGCTTTGGGGGATGTTATCAAGGTCGAAATGGGTGGGAGGGGTTGAAATTTCGCGCGCGCGCGTTTTTTTTTTTCGGGCTGACCGAAAATTTTCCCCCCATGCGTCTAGCGTCTAAAGGTGCGTCTTGCGTCTAGCGTCTAGACGCTGCGTCTAGACGCTAGACGCAGGACGGTCCCTGCGTCTTCCGCAACATAGGCAGCAATGCCAGCAGCAACTCCAGAAACACCACAAGCAAAATGCACCTGCAGCAGAGGAGAAGCGTGAAGAGCGTGGCCAGGTGCGGTTCCTGATGGCTCTCCGCCTTGAATACGTTCAGCACCGGCAATACGTTGTCATTCGCTATCGCAGCCAGCAGCCGGGGCGCCCCCATGAGGTTCTGCAGCGCTGCTCCCAGCGTTGACAGGACGATGCCCACCTGAAAGTGGTGCGTGGGGGTGGGGTGGGGTGGGGCAGAGAGGGGTGGGGTGGGGTGGGGTGGGGTGGGGTGGGGTGGGGTGGGGTTTGAGTAGACTCGAAAGCCTTTCGTTATGCTGCCAGCAGCTGGGGCGCTCCCATGAGGTTCTGCAGAGCCGCACCCAGCGTTGACAGGACACTAACAGCAACATTTGTATAAAGGGGTAAAAGGGGTAGTGGAAGAAAATCTGAACAGCAACATTATTATAATTTCTAGAAGGTACACTAACAAATCCAGAAATGAAGTGTTTACAAAGGTCACAATTGTTAGACAGCTGGCACACACCTGGACGACAGCCGGCACGGGCCATGCGATGGTGGCAGTGAGGAGCCTGATAGGTGCATGGGGAGAGAGGGAGAGAGGGGTGAAGAGGGGTGAACCAGGGTGGAGAGTGTTGGGTGCAAATGCACATTGCACGACATCCTGCCGTCTGTTTGTACGAGTATGCGTGTGCGAATGCATTTGTGTGTGAATGGAATGTTCGTGTGTTTGTTTGCTTTCGCAATTTTCGCTTGATGCATTTGCAGGTACTCGCGCAATGTGCGCTTCGGCACAACATTGTACGCGCTATGAACAGTGCAAGCAGAAAGGACGAGCTCGCAAAGGAACACAGGATGGAAGCTTTGCGGTTCGGTTAAATTGATTGCGCAGATTCAGTTCTATCCAACCCGAAATTGTACTGTTTTGTTTGGTTGTCTATAGTGTAGCAGGACAGGCACTATAGGGGTACAATTTGGGTGAAGGTTGGATGTTGTTTGTCTGTATCTGCATGCTACAGGGCCAGGGGAAACCAGCGGAACCAGCATTTGGCTGGTTGGGCAAAGACAAAACAGGTTCTGTTATTAGAACCTGAACCTGGTTGTTGTTTTCCCAGGTTGGAAAAACAGAACCAGAGGTTGTTTACCAACCTACCACCTGCTATTTTGTCCAGCCAGGTTGATTCTGTTGCTTGGAATTATTTGGGATCATCCCTGGTTGTTCCCAGGTTGATTCCCAAGGTCCTTGCTAGCTAGAACTATATATTCCTTCTCTGTTTGTACCTGAATATAGTCAATTGATTCAAGCGAATTCCTTCCTCGCTAGAGTTTCGTTTCTGCGCTATTCGACGGCGGAATGCTACCCGAGTCAACGCTAGCATGCTAGCACTCCAACGCTAGGCAAACGCTGTCCGAGCCAGAACTTAGTAATGGCAGAACTTTTCGCGAGGCAACTTGGCTTATTCTAAAGCTCTTGGAGCGAGCTTCGTTATAGCGACTTCTCAGCTTAATCCGATCGATGAGCTGCACGGCACGCTGCGCGACGTTCAAGGTACTCTCGTTATTTTGGCTAAGTCATTCTTAACTCCTCTCTCTACAAACTCGGACCCGAGGATAGGGGCTGGTCTTGTACCAGGCACCCAAGGACCCTTGGAGGTGACCCCGAGGAGAGGTATTAAGTTTGATTAAGTCCTAATAGCTTGAGTTTATTAGGCCCTTACACCAACAGAGAGGGGTGAAGCCAGGTGAAGAGGTTTGAAGAGTTTTGAGATGTTTCAAGATCCGACGCGGGAAGACAGCATTCCGTGGGGTGTGTGGTGCTTTGAAACAGTTGGGTCTGGATGGTGCGTTTTGAGGTGCCCAAAAAGCTCCAAACAGAAGGATGGAGCCCACATAGAGACGATAAGACGATAACCGCTTGAATGCCCGTGGGGTGGGGATGGATGGACCGCTGTGTGTCCCTCACACACACCCATCCATCTCCACCGTTCTTTACCCACCTGTCAGTGACGAGCAGGTCCCTGGTTGCAACGGCACCAAACAGAAGGAAGGATGGAGCCCACATAGAGACGATGTCCGCTACAGTGCCCGTGGGGATGGACCGAGTACAAGGCGCCTGTCGACTCACACAGACCCATCTCCACCACTCTCGACCCACCCAACCTCCTAACCTGTCGGTGACAAGCAGGACCCTGGTGGCAATGGTGCCAAACAGCAGAGCAGAATGGAGCCCACATAGAGCGCCGTCATTGAGACGATGGCTGCTAGAGTGCCCGTGGGGAATGGATAAACTGGGTATGAGGCAATTCACACCCATCTCCACCGCTCTCAACTCATCCTGTGGGGATGGATGGATGGACCGAGTATAAGTCAACGCACACTCATATCCACCACTCTTCACCCACCTGTCAGAAACAAGCAGGTCCCTGGTAGCAACAGCCCCAAGCAGCAGAATAGAGCCCACATAGAGCGCTGTCATTGAGACAATGACCGCCAGAGTCCCCGTGGGGATGGACCGCTGTGTAAGTTACCTACACACCCATTTCCACCGCCCTCAAACCACCCACTTTCCTTACCTGTCAGTGACAAGCAGGTCCCTGGTTGCGACAGCACCAAACAGCAGAATAGAGCCCACATAGAGCGCTGCCATTGAGACAATGGCCGCCAGAGTCCCCGTGGGGATGGACCGCTGTGTAAGTTACCTACACACCCATTTCCACCGCCCTCAAACCACCCACTTTCCTTACCTGTCAGTGACAAGCAGGTCCCTGGTTGCGACAGCACCAAACAGCAGAATAGAGCCCACATAGAGCGCTGTCATTGAGACAATGGCCGCCAGAGTCCCTGTGGGGATGGACTGCTGTGTAAGTTACCTACACACCCATTTCCACCGCCCTCAACCCACCCACTTTCCTTACCTGTCAGTGACAAGCAGGTCCCTGGTGGCGACAGCACCGAACAGCAGGATGGAGACCACATAGAGACCAGTCATTGACACGATGGCTGCCAGAGTCCCCGTGGGTGGGGATGGACTGCTGTGTGCCCCTCAGCGCCTCTGAATCTCTCAAAAGCGACTCAGATTTAACTACCGCCCTTACCTGTCAGTGACAAGCAGGTCCCTGGTAGCGACAGCACCAAACAGCAGGATGGAGACCACGTAGAGACCAGTCATTGACACGATGGCTGCCAGGGTCCCTGTGGGGATAGACCGCTGTGTGTCCCTCAGCGCCTCTGAGCGGTTGGATCCCGCCATGATGCCTGTGACGCCCGGGTAGAAGAGGCCCAGCAGCTGGCTGTGTGGACGAGTGTAGGGGCAGAGGAAGAGCGAGGTAGGGGAAGCGGGTGGGAATGGAACAGGACGAAAAGCAGTCAGATGTGTCCCTCAGCGCCTCTGAGCGGTTACTTCCAGCCATGATGCCAGTAACTCTCGGATAGAAGAGCCCCAGCAGCTAGCTAGGAGTGGGAGGAAGTATGGCAGGGTATGGATGGTCAGGATGGGGAGGAGGAGAGTCATAAACAGCATGAGCTAACAGGAGAGAGATCAATCCACATGTCGATCAGAACCTCTGACTGGTTGGATCCCGCCATGATGCCTTTCACGCCTGGGTAGAAGAGCCCCAGAAGCTGGCTGCAGGTGTGGGGTGTAGCAGGATACGCAAGGGTACGCAAGGGTACGCAAGGGTACGCAAGAGTACGGAGGAGTATAAGGGGGGATGAGGCCAAGTCAAGCGTGTCCCTCAGCGCCTCTGAGCGGCTGGATCCCGCCATGATGCCTGTCACTCCTGGATAAAAGAGACCCAGCAGCTGGCTGTGGGGGCGAGGGTTGTGAAAACAAAGGAGAGGTTGGGTAGAACGGAACGGGATGAGGTCAAGAAACAGATGTATCCCTCAACGCCTCTGAACGGTTAATTCCGCCATGATGCCAGTCACTCCCTCCCGGGTAGAAGAGCCCCAGCAGCTGGCTGTGGGAGGGGTAGGGTATGGATGGGTACGGAAGGGTGCAGAGGAGAATGGGTAGGTTATGGATGGGTAAGAGATATATTTGATGTGGTCAAATCCATCTCTCGGATCAGAGCCTCTGAGCTGTTGGACCTGGCCATGATGCCAGTCACGCCAGGTCAGAAGAGCCCCAGGACCTGGCTGAATGTGTGGGGTGTTGCAAGGTACGCAAGGGTATGGAGGGGTACGGAGGAGTATAAAGGGGGATCAGGCCAAGCCAAGCATGTCCCTCAGCACGAGCGGTTGGATCCCGCCATGATGCCTGTGACTCCTGGATAGAAAAGTTCCAGCAGCTGACTGCAGGTGTGGGAAGTGGCAGGGTACGCAAGGGTACAGACGAGTAAGGAGTATAACAGGGATGAGGCCCAGCGTGTTCCTCGTGCTGTGAGGCGAGTATTCGTGATGTGAGGCGAGTATTCGTGATGTGAGGCGAGTATTCGTGATGTGAGGCGAGTATTCGTGATGTGAGGCGAGTATTCGTGATGTGAGGCGAGTATTCGTGATGTGAGGCGAGTATTCGTGATGTGAGGCGAGTATTCGTGATGTGAGGCGAGTATTCGTGATGTGAGGCGAGTATTCGTGATGTGAGGCGAGTATTCGTGATGTGAGGCGAGTATTCGTGATGTGAGGCGAGTATTCGTGATGTGAGGCGAGTATTCGTGATGTGAGGCGAGTATTCGTGATGTGAGGCGAGTATTCGTGATGTGAGGCGAGTATTCGTGATGTGAGGCGAGTATTCGTGATGTGAGGCGAGTATTCGTGATGTGAGGCGAGTATTCGTGATGTGAGGCGAGTATTCGTGATGTGAGGCGAGTATTCGTGATGTGAGGCGAGTATTCGTGATGTGAGGCGAGTATTCGTGATGTGAGGCGAGTATTCGTGATGTGAGGCGAATATTCGCGATGTGAGGCGAGTATTCGTTATGTGAGGCGAGTATTCGTGATGTGAGGCGAGTATTCGTGATGTGAGGCGAATATTCGCGATGTGAGGTGAGTATTCGTGATGTGAGGCGAGTATTCGTGATGTGAGGCGAGTATTCGTGATGTGAGGCGAGTATTCGTGATGTGAGGCGAGTATTCGTGATGTGAGGCGAGTATTCGTGATGTGAGGCGAGTATTCGTGATGTGAGGCGAGTATTCGTGATGTGAGGCGAGTATTCGTGATGTGAGGCGAGTATTCGTGATGTGAGGCGAGTATTCGTGATGTGAGGCGAGTATTCGTGATGTGAGGCGAGTATTCGTGATGTGAGGCGAGTATTCGTGATGTGAGGCGAGTATTCGTGATGTGAGGCGAGTATTCGTGATGTGAGGCGAGTATTCGTGATGTGAGGCGAGTATTCGTGATGTGAGGCGAGTATTCGTGATGTGAGGCGAGTATTCGTGATGTGAGGCGAGTATTCGTGATGTGAGGCGAGTATTCGTGATGTGAGGCGAGTGTTCGCGATGTCAGGCGAGTGTTCGTGATGTGAGGCGAGTGTTCGCGATGTGAGGCGAATATTCGCGATGTGAGGCGAGTGTTCGTGCTGTGAGGCGAGTGTTCGTGATGTGAGGCGAGTATTCGTGATGTGAGGCGAGTATTCGTGATGTGAGGCGAGTATTCGTGATGTGAGGCGAGTATTCGTGATGTGAGGCGAGTATTCGTGATGTGAGGCGAGTATTCGTGATGTGAGGCGAGTATTCGTGATGTGAGGCGAGTATTCGTGATGTGAGGCGAGTATTCGTGATGTGAGGCGAGTATTCGTGATGTGAGGCGAGTATTCGTGATGTGAGGCGAGTATTCGTGATGTGAGGCGAGTATTCGTGATGTGAGGCGAGTATTCGTGATGTGAGGCGAGTATTCGTGATGTGAGGCGAGTATTCGTGATGTGAGGCGAGTATTCGTGATGTGAGGCGAGTATTCGTGATGTGAGGCGAGTATTCGTGATGTGAGGCGAGTATTCGTGATGTGAGGCGAGTATTCGTGATGTGAGGCGAGTATTCGTGATGTGAGGCGAGTATTCGTGATGTGAGGCGAATATTCGCGATGTGAGGCGAGTATTCGTTCTGTGAGGCGAGTATTCGTGATGTGAGGCGAGTATTCGTGATGTGAGGCGAATATTCGCGATGTGAGGTGAGTATTCGTGATGTGAGGCGAGTATTCGTGATGTGAGGCGAGTATTCGTGATGTGAGGCGAGTATTCGTGATGTGAGGCGAGTATTCGTGATGTGAGGCGAGTATTCGTGATGTGAGGCGAGTATTCGTGATGTGAGGCGAATATTCGCGATGTGAGGCGAGTATTCGTTCTGTGAGGCGAGTATTCGTGATGTGAGGCGAGTATTCGTGATGTGAGGCGAATATTCGCGATGTGAGGTGAGTATTCGTGATGTGAGGCGAGTATTCGTGATGTGAGGCGAGTATTCGTGATGTGAGGCGAGTATTCGTGATGTGAGGCGAGTATTCGTGATGTGAGGCGAGTATTCGTGATGTGAGGCGAGTATTCGTGATGTGAGGCGAGTATTCGTGATGTGAGGCGAGTATTCGTGATGTGAGGCGAGTATTCGTGATGTGAGGCGAGTATTCGTGATGTGAGGCGAGTATTCGTGATGTGAGGCGAGTATTCGTGATGTGAGGCGAGTATTCGTGATGTGAGGCGAGTATTCGTGATGTGAGGCGAGTATTCGTGATGTGAGGCGAGTATTCGTGATGTGAGGCGAGTATTCGTGATGTGAGGCGAGTATTCGTGATGTGAGGCGAGTATTCGTGATGTGAGGCGAGTATTCGTGATGTGAGGCGAGTATTCGTGATGTGAGGCGAGTGTTCGCGATGTCAGGCGAGTGTTCGTGATGTGAGGCGAATATTCGCGATGTGAGGCGAGTGTTCGCGATGTGAGGCGAGTGTTCGTGCTGTGAGGCGAGTATTCGTGATGTGAGGCGAGTATTCGTGATGTGAGGCGAGTATTCGTGATGTGAGGCGAGTATTCGTGATGTGAGGCGAGTATTCGTGATGTGAGGCGAGTATTCGTGATGTGAGGCGAGTATTCGTGATGTGAGGCGAGTATTCGTGATGTGAGGCGAGTATTCGTGATGTGAGGCGAGTATTCGTGATGTGAGGCGAGTATTCGTGATGTGAGGCGAGTATTCGTGATGTGAGGCGAGTATTCGTGATGTGAGGCGAGTATTCGTGATGTGAGGCGAGTATTCGTGATGTGAGGCGAGTATTCGTGATGTGAGGCGAGTATTCGTGATGTGAGGCGAGTATTCGTGATGTGAGGCGAGTATTCGTGATGTGAGGCGAGTATTCGTGATGTGAGGCGAGTATTCGTGATGTGAGGCGAGTATTCGTGATGTGAGGCGAGTATTCGTGATGTGAGGCGAGTATTCGTGATGTGAGGCGAGTATTCGTGATGTGAGGCGAGTATTCGTGATGTGAGGCGAGTATTCGTGATGTGAGGCGAGTGTTCGCGATGTCAGGCGAGTGTTCGTGATGTGAGGCGAGTGTTCGCGATGTGAGGCGAGTGTTCGCGATGTGAGGCGAGTGTTCGTGCTGTGAGGCGAGTGTTCGTGATGTGAGGCGAGTGTTCGTGATGTGCGGCGAGTATTCGTGATGTGCGGCGAGTATTCGTGATGCGAGGCGAGTATTCGTGATGCGAGGCGAGTATTCGTGATGTGAGGCGAGTATTCGTGATGTGAGGCGAGTATTCGTGATGTGAGGCGAGTATTCGTGATGTGAGGCGAGTATTCGTGATGTGAGGCGAGTATTCGTGATGTGAGGCGAGTATTCGTGATGTGAGGCGAGTATTCGTGATGTGAGGCGAGTATTCGTGATGTGAGGCGAGTATTCGTGATGTGAGGCGAGTATTCGTGATGTGAGGCGAGTATTCGTGATGTGAGGCGAGTATTCGTGATGTGAGGCGAGTATTCGTGATGTGAGGCGAGTATTCGTGATGTGAGGCGAGTATTCGTGATGTGAGGCGAGTATTCGTGATGTGAGGCGAGTATTCGTGATGTGAGGCGAGTATTCGTGATGTGAGGCGAATATTCGCGATGTGAGGCGAGTATTCGTTATGTGAGGCGAGTATTCGTGATGTGAGGCGAGTATTCGTGATGTGAGGCGAATATTCGCGATGTGAGGTGAGTATTCGTGATGTGAGGCGAGTATTCGTGATGTGAGGCGAGTATTCGTGATGTGAGGCGAGTATTCGTGATGTGAGGCGAGTATTCGTGATGTGAGGCGAGTATTCGTGATGTGAGGCGAGTATTCGTGATGTGAGGCGAGTATTCGTGATGTGAGGCGAGTATTCGTGATGTGAGGCGAGTATTCGTGATGTGAGGCGAGTATTCGTGATGTGAGGCGAGTATTCGTGATGTGAGGCGAGTATTCGTGATGTGAGGCGAGTATTCGTGATGTGAGGCGAGTATTCGTGATGTGAGGCGAGTATTCGTGATGTGAGGCGAGTATTCGTGATGTGAGGCGAGTATTCGTGATGTGAGGCGAGTATTCGTGATGTGAGGCGAGTATTCGTGATGTGAGGCGAGTATTCGTGATGTGAGGCGAGTATTCGTGATGTGAGGCGAGTGTTCGCAATGTCAGGCGAGTGTTCGTGATGTGAGGCGAATATTCGCGATGTGAGGCGAGTGTTCGCGATGTGAGGCGAGTGTTCGTGCTGTGAGGCGAGTATTCGTGATGTGAGGCGAGTATTCGTGATGTGAGGCGAGTATTCGTGATGTGAGGCGAGTATTCGTGATGTGAGGCGAGTATTCGTGATGTGAGGCGAGTATTCGTGATGTGAGGCTAATATTCGTGATGTGAGGCGAGTATTCGTGATGTGAGGCGAGTATTCGTGATGTGAGGCGAGTATTCGTGATGTGAGGCGAGTATTCGTGATGTGAGGCGAGTATTCGTGATGTGAGGCGAGTATTCGTGATGTGAGGCGAGTATTCGTGATGTGAGGCGAGTATTCGTGATGTGAGGCGAGTATTCGTGATGTGAGGCGAGTATTCGTGATGTGAGGCGAGTATTCGTGATGTGAGGCGAGTATTCGTGATGTGAGGCGAGTATTCGTGATGTGAGGCGAGTATTCGTGATGTGAGGCGAGTATTCGTGATGTGAGGCGAGTATTCGTGATGTGAGGCGAGTATTCGTGATGTGAGGCGAGTATTCGCGATGTCAGGCGAGTGTTCGTGATGTGAGGCGAATATTCATGATGTGAGGCGAATATTCGCGATGTGAGGCGAGTGTTCGTGCTGTGAGGCGAGTATTCGTGCTGTGAGGCGAGTATTCGTGATGTGAGGCGAGTATTCGTGATGTGAGGCGAGTATTCGTGATGTGAGGCGAGTATTCGTGATGTGAGGCGAGTATTCGTGATGTGAGGCGAGTATTCGTGATGTGAGGCGAAAATTCGTGATGTGAGGCGAGTATTCGTGATGTGAGGCGAGTATTCGTGATGTGAGGCGAGTATTCGTGATGTGAGGCGAGTATTCGTGATGTGAGGCGAGTATTCGTGATGTGAGGCGAGTATTCGTGATGTGAGGCGAGTATTCGTGATGTGAGGCGAGTATTCGTGATGTGAGGCGAAAATTCGTGATGTGAGGCGAGTATTCGTGATGTGAGGCGAGTATTCGTGATGTGAGGCGAGTATTCGTGATGTGAGGCGAGTATTCGTGATGTGAGGCGAGTATTCGTGATGTGAGGCGAGTATTCGTGATGTGAGGCGAGTATTCGTGATGTGAGGCGAGTATTCGTGATGTGAGGCGAGTATTCGTGATGTGAGGCGAGTATTCGTGATGTGAGGCGAGTATTCGTGATGTGAGGCGAGTATTCGTGATGTGAGGCGAGTATTCGTGATGTGAGGCGAGTATTCGTGATGTGAGGCGAGTATTCGTGATGTGAGGCGAGTATTCGTGATGTGAGGCGAGTATTCGTGATGTGAGGCGAGTATTCGCGATGTCAGGCGAGTGTTCGTGATGTGAGGCGAATATTCGTGATGTGAGGCGAATATTCGCGATGTGAGGCGAGTGTTCGTGCTGTGAGGCGAGTATTCGTGCTGTGAGGCGAGTATTCGTGATGTGAGGCGAGTATTCGTGATGTGAGGCGAGTATTCGTGATGTGAGGCGAGTATTCGTGATGTGAGGCGAGTATTCGTGATGTGAGGCGAGTATTCGTGATGTGAGGCGAAAATTCGTGATGTGAGGCGAGTATTCGTGATGTGAGGCGAGTATTCATGACGTGAGGCGAATATTCGTGATGTGAGGCGAATATTCGTGCTGTGAGGCGCGTATTCGTGATGTGAGGCGAGTATTCGTGATGTGAGGCGAGTATTCGTGATGTGAGGCGAGTATTCGTGATGTGAGGCGAGTATTCGTGATGTGAGGCGAGTATTCGTGATGTGAGGCGAGTATTCGTGATGTGAGGCGAGTATTCGTGATGTGAGGCGAGTATTCGTGATGTGAGGCGAGTATTCGTGATGTGAGGCGAGTATTCGTGATGTGAGGCGAGTATTCGTGATGTGAGGCGAGTATTCGTGATGTGAGGCGAGTATTCGTGATGTGAGGCGAGTATTCGTGATGTGAGGCGAGTATTCGCGATGTCAGGCGAGTGTTCGTGATGTGAGGCGAATATTCGTGATGTGAGGCGAATATTCGGGATGTGAGGCGAGTGTTCGTGCTGTGAGGCGAGTATTCGTGCTGTGAGGCGAGTATTCGTGATGTGAGGCGAGTATTCGTGATGTGAGGCGAGTATTCGTGATGTGAGGCGAGTATTCGTGATGTGAGGCGAGTATTCGTGATGTGAGGCGAGTATTCGTGATGTGAGGCTAAAATTAGTGATGTGAGGCGAGTATTCGTGATGTGAGGCGAGTATTCGTGATGTGAGGCGAGTATTCGTGATGTGAGGCGAGTATTCGTGATGTGAGGCGAGTATTCGTGATGTGAGGCGAGTATTCGTGATGTGAGGCGAGTATTCGTGATGTGAGGCGAGTATTCGTGATGTGAGGCGAGTATTCGTGATGTGAGGCGAGTATTCGTGATGTGAGGCGAGTATTCGTGATGTGAGGCGAGTATTCGTGATGTGAGGCGAGTATTCGTGATGTGAGGCGAGTATTCGTGATGTGAGGCGAAAATTCGTGCTGTGAGGCGAGTATTCGTGATGTGAGGCGAGTATTCGTGATGTGAGGCGAGTATTCGTGATGTGAGGCGAGTATTCGTGATGTGAGGCGAGTATTCGTGATGGCAGGCGAGTATTCGTGATGTGAGGCGAGTATTCGTGATGTGAGGCGAGTATTCGTGATGTGGAGCGAGTATTCGTGATGTGAGGCGAGTATTCGTGATGTGAGGCGAGTATTCGTGATGTGAGGCGAGTATTCGTGATGTGAGGCGAGTATTCGTGATGTGAGGCGAGTATTCGTGATGTGAGGCGAGTATTCGTGATGTGAGGCGAGTATTCGTGATGTGAGGCGAGTATTCGTGATGTGAGGCGAGTATTCGTGATGTGAGGCGAGTATTCGTGATGTGAGGCGAGTATTCGTGATGTGAGGCGAGTATTCGTGATGTGAGGCGAGTATTCGTGATGTGAGGCGAGTATTCGTGATGTGAGGCGAGTATTCGTGATGTGAGGCGAGTATTCGTGATGTGAGGCGAGTATTCGTGATGTGAGGCGAGTATTCGTGATGTGAGGCGAGTATTCGTGATGTGAGGCGAGTATTCGTGATGTGAGGCGAGTATTCGTGATGTGAGGCGAGTATTCGTGATGTGAGGCGAGTATTCGTGATGTGAGGCGAGTATTCGTGATGTGAGGCGAGTATTCGTGATGTGAGGCGAGTATTCGTGATGTGAGGCGAGTATTCGCGATGTCAGGCGAGTGTTCGTGATGTGAGGCGAATATTCGTGATGTGAGGCGAATATTCGGGATGTGAGGCGAGTGTTCGTGCTGTGAGGCGAGTATTCGTGCTGTGAGGCGAGTATTCGTGACGTGAGGCGAATATTCGTGACGTGAGGCGAATATTCGTGATGTGAGGCGAATATTCGTGCTGTGAGGCGCGTATTCGTGATGTGAGGCGAGTATTCGTGATGTGAGGCGAGTATTCGTGATGTGAGGCGAGTATTCGTGATGTGAGGCGAGTATTCGTGATGTGAGGCGAGTATTCGTGATGTGAGGTTAATATATGAACGAACTGATTGGTGAGGGAACAGTGAGCTACACACCAAGTAGGAGGAGAGACGTACTTAAAGCCCCAGTAGAAAGAGCCGTTGGGGTCGGGAATGCCATTGGAGTTGGTGGTCTGGTAATCTGGTAACCAGTTGGCGAAGAGGGTGGTGGTGCCGAGACCAGTCAGGCCGGCTGCCAGGGTGTGGGAGTGAGTGAGAGTGAGAAAGTGGCCGTTAGAGAAAGGGACTGGAAGTTGGGAGTGGAAGGGATTGGGAGTGGGTGGAAGAGGGGTAATGGAAGAGAGTGCGAGGAACGGATCGTCAGCCATGCGGACTGGAAGACGTCAAAAGTCGACTTTTGATATGTCTCAAAGGAAGAGAGTGCGAGGAATGGATCGAGGCACATGGCAGGTCGCGGCACTCCTGGTCGTGACTCGGATCGGAATGTGCTTCAATCCGGTTCAAAAGAACACCTCCTGGTGATTCAGCTTTAAGAGACAGGTTGACCCGGCTTTAAGATGTAGACAGAGAAGAAGAGCGAGCTTACCCAGCTGTTGAAGCAGCTCCAGCATCACAACTCGGAAGGCATCAAAAGGCACACCTAATGGTAACTCGGAGCGGAGGGTGCTTTCAAGTCAGTTCACAATGCACTCGCCTGGTGACTTGGCGTATGGTCTGGTGCGAGGAAGATTTCGATGAGCATGGAGATGACAGTTAGGACAGCCGGGATGATGAAGAGCGCGGAGAAGATACAGCCCATTCTGCTGTTGAAGCAGCTCTAACATTGAATGGCTCACGTGGTGACTTGAAGTGTGTCCCAAGCCAGTTCACGTTGAATGGCACATACCTGGTGATTCAGCATCTAAAGTGAGGAAGATCCCGATGAAACAGCTGTTGAAACAGCTAGCTCTAACGTCAAAAGGTACATCTGGTCACTTGTGCGTGCTTCAAGCCGGTCCCCAATGCACACACCTGGTGATTCAGCGTCTGGAGAGAGGACGATCCCGAAGAAAACTGAAATGACAGCGAGGACAGCCGGGATGATGAAGAGGGAACCAGCCCAGCCCACGTGAGGGTTGGAGGTAGCTCAACACGAGAGGGTTGGAGGTAGCTCAACACGAGAGGGTTGGAGGTAGCTCAACACGAGAGGGTTGGAGGTAGCTCAACACGAGAGGGTTGGAGCTACCTCAACACGAGAGGGTTGGAGCTACCTCAACACGAGAGGGTTGGAGCTACCTCAACACGAGAGGGTTGGAGATAGCTCAACACGAGAGGGTTGGAGCTACCTCAACACGAGAGGGTTGGAGCTACCTCAACACGAGAGGGTTGGAGCTACCTCAACACGTGAGGGTTGGAGCTACCTCAACACGAGAGGGTTGGAGCTACCTCAACACGAGAGGGTTGGAGGTACCTCAACACGAGAGGGTTGGAGATAGCTCCAACATCATGAAGCTCACGTGGTGACTTGGAGTGTTTCTCAGGCCGGTCCACAACGCACACACCTGGCGATTCAGCGTCTGGAGAGAGGAAGATTCCGATGAAGACGGAGATGACAGCGAGGACAGCCGGGATGATGAAGAGCGATCCCACTCGGTCCACCAGATGCACTCCACCAAAGACTATGAGGCAGAGGCATATGGTGGTGATGATGCCGTATGCCTGGTGGGACAGGCAGACAGGAAGGAGGTGGATGGGGAAAGGATCATTGCATGCAGCCGGTACGTATCACTGCAGTGCAGTCAGTGCGGTTCACTCCATGCAGCACAGCGGGAATGCTGAAGAGTGAGCCCCGAAGATGCGGCGGTCCACCAGATGCACTCCACCGAAGACTATGAGGCAGAGGCAGATGGTGGTGGTGATGCCGTATGCGTGGTGGGGACAGGGGAAGACAGGCAATGGCGAGATGGATGGATGATCGCTGCGTTAAGTGCGTATCACTGCACAACTCTGTCCATGAGGTGCCCACCACCATAGACTAGGAGGCAGAGGCAGATGGTGGTGGTGGTGATGATGCCGTATGCCTGGTGGCAGGACAGGGTGGGGGGGTGGGGGTGACGATAAGGGAGAGGAGGGTGGTGCTTGACATGGTTGACCTAGTACACCTGCGTTGACCTAGTTGACCTGCGTTGACCTAGTTGACCTGCGTTGACCTAGTTGACCTGCTTGACCTAGTAGACCTGCGTTGATCTGCTTGACTTGCATATCCTGTGAATTATTTGGTCGCATAACCATCACCACACCTACCTACCCTTCCAGCTCACCTGCGGTCTACCGTTTCCACCATGCCCACCTGCATGTCGTGTCTCGACACCGACAGCACCGTTTCTGCTGCTGTGGGTGCAGCAGCCATGGTGCCGTTGATAGCAGCTTCAGTCGCGTTCTCTGCCACTGTCACGGCTTTTCAGTCAACTCAAAACCCACCTGCATGTCGTGCCTTGATACCGACAGCACCGTTTCCGCTGCTGCAGGTGCAGCAGCCATGGTGCCGTTGATAGCAGCTTCAGTCACATTCACTGCTGCCTGCACCGTTACGGTCATAGCTTGCGCTGGGGAGAAACAAATGCATGGAGAAAGAGGGAGATCACATGACATGCCGCATCACATGACATGCCGCATCACATGACATGCCGCATCACATGACATGCCGCATCATATGACATGCCGCATCACATGACATGCCGCATCACATGACATGCCGCATCACATGACATGCCGCATCACATGACATGCCGCATCACATGACATGCCGCATCACATGACATGCCGCATCACATGACATGCCGCATCACATGACATCATGCATGTTGTTCTAAAGGTGTGTGATTTTTTAAAAAGGCGCATGATTATTGAAAAGGCACATGACTATTAAAAGGGTGCATGATATTTGATTGAAAGGAGCTTAATTTTTGAAAGGCACATAATTTTCTTAAGGCGCATGAACTTTGAAACGTGCATGATATTTTTAACGACCCAAAGCGTATGCCGTGCAGATATTTTCAGGAGAGAATAGAGCAAGCATGAGAAGGCTGCCCGAATTATGCAGCCCCCGTTAAACTGGTACTAAGGAGATCTATAGGCAACAGCAGAGGTGTTTTTCAAGAATTAGCAAGACCCGCCTACACAAAAAAGTTCAAAAGCAATGACAGAAAACCAGGTTTCAGGCCAAGGAGGGAGTGAAAGGCGAGAGGGAGTGAAAGGCGAGAGGGAACACACGTGGAAAAAGAGCCATTTGGGGCATGGCGTCAAGAAGAGTTTCCACTGCCCCCAGAATGTAGCTGCGAGGGGAGGGGGAGGGAAGAATTGGAGAAGCGGTGAGGGGAGAGGGGAGAGGGGAGAAGAGGAGAGGAGACATGTGTTGGAGAGAGCCATTTGGGGCATGGCATGGCATGGAGAAAAGTCTCCACCGCCCCCATAATGTAGCTGCAAGGGAAGGGGGACGGGGGGAAGGGAGAAGAGAAGAGGGGTGAGAGGGAGGAAGTGAAAGGAGGGATACGGGACGCACAAAGGAAAGAGAACAATTTGAGGAATGGTGTCAAAAGAGTTTCCACAGCCAGCAAGACTGCTCCAATTGACCCTGTTGACTTCACTGACTTCGGTTGACTCACAGCAATCCACCAATGGCATTCCCGAAGAAGAAGCAGAGGCCGATGCTGACACAATGACCCTTTCTGTGGCGTTGATCCAATGGACTGCAATGAACCCCATTGACTTCATTGACTGCATTGACCCCCAATGACTTTGACATCATTGACTCCGTTTGACTCACAGCGATCCACCAATGGCATTGCCGAAGAAGAAGCAGAGACCGATGCTGACCGCATTGACCTTTCCATAGCATTAACCCTGTTGACTTGTGTTGACCATTCGTCATGACATATCCCTGTTGACTTATTTGACTCCGGTTGACTCACAGCGATCCACCAATGGCATTGCCGAAGAAGAAGCAGAGGCCGATGCTGACCCCCACTTCTGGTCCCAGGGCACGACCGATGAGGTAGTAGGGACCTCCGCCCTGAGGGCGTTGAGGTATGGGGGTGAAGGGGCATGGGGGGAATGGGCGGGCATGGGATGGGATGTGGAAGAAGAAGAAGCAGAGGCCGATGCTGACCCCCAACTCGAGGCCCAATGCACGGCCGATGAGGTAGTAGGGACCTCCGCCCTGGGGGGTATATGGGGCATGGGGCATGGGGCATGGGGCATGGGGCATGGGGCATGGGGCATGGGGCATGGGGCATGGGGCATGGGGCATGGGGCATGGGGCATGGGGCATGGGGCATGGGGCATGGGGCATGGGGCATGGGGCATGGGCTAAGTTGCGGAAGACGCAAGAAGCGTCTTGCGTCTAGCGTCTAGACGCAGCGTCTAGACGCTAGACGCAAGACGCAGAATTAGACGCAAGACGCTTGGCAAAAAAAATTTCGGGCAGCCCGAAAAAAAAAAATCCGCGCGCGAAATTGAATTTCGCCATTTCGACGCAAAATTCAATTTCGCGTTTTTCAAACCCCTCCCCACCCATTTCGACCCCACAAACAGGTCCTCCAACAAATTTGAAGGCCCCCCACCCCAAATTGAACACTTACCACTCTTCACCACTCACTATCTACAAAACCCAACCTTCATGGTAAACCACCAAGAGGTTGAGGAGCACAAATCCCTCACTTGTGCTCCCCAACCTTCATTTCTTTCAATTCTCTTTCGTAAACCCTAAGGGTTTAGCTCTTACCTCCGCGCAAGCAACTATGGCTTCTTCTAGTGGTAGTGGCGCTTCGTCTAGTAGTTCCTCCTCCGCGAGCGAGAATGCCGTCGGCGAGGGTTCTTCCGCTCGTGTTTCCAAGGAAATGGAGGGTATTGAGAAGAAATCTAAGTTTCCCGAGCACCCGATCTACAAGCACTATTATTTTTTCTCGGACCCGAAGAAGAAGGGCGAGCAAGTCGAGTGCCTTTTTTGCCACAAGAAGTTCTCGTTTAGTAGTAGCCGCACTCCCGAGCATCTCGCCGAGTGGCACGACCCGCATCGGCGCCGCGAGGCGGGAGTCGTTTGCAACAAGGTGCCGAAGGAGATTTCATCGGAGATTTGCGAGATGTTCGAAGCCAAGATTCGGGCGCGCAACCAAAAGGCGCGGGCGACAAGTGCGGCGATCGCGGCGGTGAGCGGCACGAGCGAGGCGGGAGGGAAAGGGAAGCGCGGGCACATGGAGGACTTCTACGGCGAGGGCGGACTTGCGGCGAGGCGGGCGGCCGACGAGGCGATTGTCCTCTACCTCGCGGGGACGCGCACGTCGGAGGCGCAGTGCGAGCACCCGCTCTTCCTCAACATGCTGCGAGCCGTCACCGCTGCCGGCTCGGGCTATGTGCGCGACCTTGTGTATGTTGCGCACAACTGGAACGTTGTGCACACATTCCACAAGGATGCGGAAGCGGGGCCTAGTGTGGTGGGAAGGAAGGGTGCAGTGGTGGAGGGGAACATCCCCCCCCCTCCCCTCCCTGAGGGGTACAAGTTGGAGGAGGATGGGGAGATGGAGGCGGACGAGGACGACGTGTGCCTCGATGAGTGGCAGACGCAGGAGGAGCTGGAGAAGGAAGGGGAGGGGGAGGAGGAGGAGGAGGAGGAGGACGAGGAGGAGGAGGAGGAGGACGACAGCTAGGAGGCGTAGTGTTTGCTGCTGAGATTTGTAGTAATAGTACTGGATTTCGAGCTTGCTACTACTAGAGAGACATCATTGGAAGGTTAACTACTTATGATGCTTTGTGATAACTTTTTTGAAGACTAAGAATGGGGGAAAAAAAAAACTGGTGTGGGGAAAAATACACCCCATTGTGACATAGGTGCATGTTCCCCATCCTCGCCATGCCCCTGAGAACTTTTTTTGGTCTGCCCGAAGTTTTCGTCTAGCACTGCGTCTAATCCAGCCTATCTAGCGTCTAGCGTCTTAGACGCTGCGTCTAGACGGACGCGTCTAAGACGCTAGACGCGTCTTCCGCAACATTGCCGCATGGGGCATGGGGCATGGGGCATGGGGCATGGGGCATGGGGCATGGGGCATGGGGCATGGGGCATGGGGCATGGGGCATGGGGCATGGGGCATGGGGCATGGGGCATGGAGCATGGAGGGAGTTGGCGTGCGGAGAATGGGGATGCGGAGAATAGGCATGCGGAGAATGGGCATGCGGAGAATGGGCATGCGGAGAATGGGCATGCGGAGAAATGGGCATGCGGAGAATGGGCATGCGGAGAATGGGCATGCGGAGAATGGGCATGCGGAGAATGGGCATGCGGAGAATGGGCATGCGGAGAATGGGCATGCGGAGAATGGGCATGCGGAGAATGGGCATGCGGAGAATGGGCATGCGGAGAATGGGCATGCGGAGAATGGGCATGCGGAGAATGGGCGTGCGGAGAATGGGCGTGCGGAGAATGGGCGTGCGGAGAATGGGCGTGCGGAGAATGGGCGTGCGGAGAATGGGCATGCGGAGAATGGGCATGCGGAGAATGGGCATGCGGAGAATGGGCATGCGGAGAATGGGCATGCGGAGAATGGGCATGCGGAGCATGGGCATGCGGAGAATGGGCATGCGGAGAATGGGCATGCGGAGAATGGGCATGCGGAGAATGGGCATGCGGAGAATGGGCATGCGGAGAATGGGCATGCGGAGAATGGGCATGCGGAGAATGGGCATGCGGAGAATGGGCATGCGGAGAATGGGCATGCGGAGAATGGGCATGCGGAGAATGGGCATGCGGAGAATGGGCATGCGGAGAATGGGCATGCGGAGAATGGGCATGCGGAGAATGGGCATGCGGAGAATGGGCATGCGGAGAATGGGCATGCGGAGAATGGGCATGGAATGGGGATGCGGAGAATGGGCATGCGGAGAATGGGCATGCGGAGAATGGGGATGCGGAGAATGGGCATGCGGAGAATGGGCATGCGGAGAATGGGCAAGAATGAAGAGAATGGGCATGCGGAGAATGGGGATGCGGAGAATGGGCATGTGGAGAATGGGCAAGCGGAGAATGGGCATGCGGAGAATGGGGATGCGGAGAATGGGCATGCGGAGAATGGGCATGCGGAGAATGGGGATGCGGAGAATGGGCATGCGGAGAATGGGCATGCGGAGAATGGGGATGCGGAGAATGGGCAAGCGGAGAATGGGCATGCGGAGAATGGGGATGCGGAGAATGGGCATGCGGAGAATGGGCATGCGGAGAATGGGGATGCGGAGAATGGGCATGCGGAGAATGGGCATGCGGAGAATGGGGATGCGGAGAATGGGCATGCGGAGAATGGGCATGCGGAGAATGGGCATGCGGAGAATGGGCAAGCGGAGAATGGGCATGCGGAGAATGGGCATGCGGAGAATGGGCATGCGGAGAATGGGCAAGCGGAGAATGGGCATGCGGAGAATGGGGATGCGGAGAATGGGCATGCGGAGAATGGGCATGCGGAGAATGGGGATGCGGAGAATGGGCATGCGGAGAATGGGCATGCGGAGAATGGGGATGCGGAGAATGGGGATGCGGAGAATGGGCATGCGGAGAATGGGGATGCGGAGAATGGGCATGCGGAGAATGGGCATGCGGAGAATGGGGATGCGGAGAATGGGGATGCGGAGAATGGGCATGCGGAGAATGGGCATGCGGAGAATGGGCATGCGGAGAATGGGGATGCGGAGAATGGGCATGCGGAGAATGGGCATGCGGAGAATGGGCATGCGGAGCATGGGCATACCAACACATGTGATTGCCTGCCACCACCATACCACACACACTACCACCAGTACCAGCACTTCACCTTCATAGCGCCGTTGATGACAACAGCAGAGAGGGAGAGCGCTGTTATGAACGTGCTGGCAAATGTGACTGCCTGCCACCAACCAAACAAGCTCCACACCCCTTCAACGTCCCACTTGATTGCCCCACGACCACCAGCAGCACCACCACCATCAACTCACCTTCATAGCGCCGTTGGTGACGACAGCAGAGAGGGAGAGCGCAGTGATGAACGTGCTGGCACATGTGACAGCCACGACCATCAAGCTCCCGCTCACCCCCGCTATTCCCACTATCCTGCCATGCACAGGCCATGGGCATACCATGCCATGCCATGAAATACCATACCATACCATACCATACCATACCATACCATACCATACCATACCATACCATACCATACCATACCATACCATGCCATGCCATACCATACCATACCATACCATACCATACCATACCATACCATGCCATGCCATGCCATACCATGCCATACCATACCATACCATACCATACCATACCATGCCATGCCATGCCATGCCATGCCATGCCATACCATACCATACCATACCATACCATACCATACCATACCATGCCATACCATGCCATACCATGCCATACCATGCCATACCATACCATACCATACCATGCCATACCATGCCATGCCATACCGTACCATACCGTACCATACCATACCATACCATACCATACCATACCATACCATACCATACCATACCATACCATACCATGCCATACCATGCCATACCATGCCATACCATACCATACCATACCATACCATACCATGCCATGCCATACCATACCATACCATACCATACCATACCATACCATACCATACCATACCATACCATACCATACCATACCATACCATACCATGCCATACCATGCACAAGGCACAGGGCATGCCATGCCATGCACAGGGCACGGCGCACGGGGCACAGGACACGGGGCACAGGACACGGGGCACAGGACACGGGGCATGGGGCACAGGGCACGGCGCACGGGGCACAGCACACGGGGCACGGGGCACGGCGCACGGGGCACAAGAATGAAGCATCAGGGATCATGATTCGAGGGTCCAGGGCTTGGGTCTGCTGGAACAGGATGCTTGGACCCTGCAGGATGGGCCTTGGGCTTGGATCCTGCAGGATGGGCCTTGGGCTTGGATCTGAACACCCCTGTCAAGGCGACAGGTGGGACCCCCCACGGCAGGAGAATGTAGAGAAGAAAGCTCCCAGTATGTTCACAGTGCACCCCTGTGAGCAGCACAGGTGGGACCCCCACAACCGAAAGACAAGTAAGGTCTTACCAGGAAAGGCGGATGTAGAAAATGATTCCCAGTATGTTCTGCGCACATGGGATGTACACCCCTGTGAGCCGCACAGGTGGGTGGGACCCCCCACAACCTTAGTTGGTACTTTACGTTTTTTTGGGTCACGTAAACGTAAACTTACGCTTGAGTTTACCTTCACGTTTTCTTACGCGTAATTTTACGTAAAGTCGCACGGGCAGGGCAAAAAAAGTTTTGTCTGCTAAACGAGAAAATCTGACTGATATGAGGTGGGAGAGGCTGTGACATGTCCGCGTAGATTTGGGGCATCTGTAAGTTGATGTAATAATGTGCTAACACGCTTGGGCGTAGAAGAACCAAGCTAGTGATAGATTAGGAGCTTCCCATGCAGCCACTTAGTCCGATGATTTCTTAACTTATCGGGCAGCCAGAAATGTTTCTGGCTGACCGTAAACGTAAAGCCATTTTGGGCCCACGTAAGTAAACGTAAGTTTACTACGTAAAGTCACGTAAACGTAAACCCCCGTAAATGTACAATACCAACTAAGCCCACAACCGACAAGTGGGACCCAATCCACCAACCCCAGCACGACAGCCAGTAAGACACCCACCAGGAGAGGCGAATGTAGAAAATGATTCCCAGTATGTTCTGCACACATGGGATGTACACCCCTGTGAGCATGCCGAGCTTTCCCTGTGATGGGGCCTGGAGAGGGGCGAGGAGAAGGAAGGAGGAGAGGGAAAGGGTATGTTGAGGCACCTCACTCATTCTCAGCGTGACTGTTCTGCACACATGGGATGTACACCCCCGTGAGCATGCCCAGCTTTCCCTGTGATGGGGCCTGGAAAGGGAGATTGGGAGACGGGGAAGGGGGGGGAAGTGGGAGAGAGAGAAGGGAGCGAAGGGGTTTGCCAAGGCACCTCACTCACTCACAACATACATGTGCCCTGAACACACGGGATGCATGGCCCCTGTGCGGTTTTTGAGAAGTCTAAAAAACATGGCCCTGTGCGCATGCTTAGCTTGCCCTGTGATGGGGCCAGGGGGAAATGGAGAGAGAGGAAGAGGGAGGAAGTCAAAAAAAGATGGGAGAGGGGGAAGGGTTACGTAATTGGGAGTAAAGTTGGATGCTTCAAAGAAATTGTCAGAGAAAATTTTTACAACATTGGTTGAGTTGAAACATTGAATGAAACATGCAAACGAAACCTCGAATAAGACATGCCATGAAGTCCTGAGCGAAACATCGATTCGATGGAACCCCAACGAGAACAATCGAGTAAATATAAAAAGGGACATAGAGAGAAACGTCAAATGAAACCATCGGTGTGACCAACCAGCAGCACGCACATTGTCGTGATGCACTTTTGGGTCGACTCAAAATTCACCTTGTAAGCAAGCAAGCAAGCAAGCAACCAACCAACCAACCAACCGACCGACCAACCAACCGACCAGCATCACGCACATTATCGTGATCACGATGCACTTGCAGCGATTCAGTCTCGGAGTCGTTTGGGCTCTTGGGGGAAAAGGCCGTGCCCATCCTGTAGTGTGGTGTGGTGTGGTGTGGTGTGGTGTGGTGTGGTGTGGTGTGGTGTGGTGGCATGGTATGGAATCAGATGGAATGGGTGGGAACAGATTGTCTCCATAGGACTGGAGAGGACACTGCAGATGGTACAAGAGCAAGTCGGACTTGTAGAATGGGGACTATCATAGGGATCAAGCGTGTGTGTGGTACCGTGGGATGGCGTGGAATGAGGTGATATGGGATGGTGTGGAAAGGGGTGGAATGCGGTTACTGCAATAGTGTGGAGTGGGATGGCGAGGAATGAGGTGATACAACAAAATGAGCACATACGCCTCATTTTGAGGCGCCTCAAAAATGAGCATATAAGCCTCCTCAATACTTTGACTTTCGACCTCCATTTTATTTAGTGAGTGGAGCCACGCGCTAGATGGTGATTCCAGGCCGTGCAGTCACCCACCCTCACATCGATTCACTCACACTGTCTCACCTCTTCACCCCCACAGCATCCACCAGCCTGTCACTCTCAAACAGCTCCAGATGGTGATTCCCGTGCCTCTCCCCGAGCCTCTCCTCCCGCCCTCTTTCCGCTGCTGCTGACCCTTCCGAGCCATAGGCATGCGAGCCATAGCCTTCGCTCACAGTCGATTGCGCACTCAGTGTGCCTTGGCTGGTGGGAAGAAGGGGTGACTGGGAGTGTCAATGATCGTTGCTTTCTCCTTGGCATGCCATGCCATGGATAGCACGACTTCATCATGATTTCTTTGCTGATGGAGCATGCCTTCACCTACGCCTTTGCTTATGGCCGACTGGGATCTCAGTGTTTGGTGCTATTGGATAGGAGAAGGGCAAAGGGGTGGAATGAGGGTGGTGGTGAAACGGCTGATGAAATGGCTAAACCGATACAAGCTCTCACCTCGTACTCGATTCAAGGTCCACCGATATAAGCTCCGTGGTGTCCAGGTCAGCGACGCTCAGCTCGGTCAGCGGCACCCGGGAGTACAGCTGCGGCGATGATTGCGGCATTTTGGACGGCAGCTACACGCAAAGTTAAACAATGCGTGTAAAGTTTTTTCCACGTTTTTCACTTTCCTATGTATAGACCGGAAAAATGAGTTACACCCGCATTGTCGCCGCGATACTGTAAGTCAGCGACAGCTGGCACTCGTTATAAGATTTCACTATCGCGTGTAGTCTCATTTGGGAAGGCGGGTCCAAAAGCAGCAGCGGCTTATCCTCAAGCTCAGGATTTTCACGTCGTCTCGACGGTGGCTAACACTCGCATATGCGACGAAATTGGAAGGCGACGAGCTCCTGCGACGCGACGGTCGCACGCAACACCTCCTACGACGCCTTGACGCTCGCCTGCCCTTCGCAACACCTCCTACGAGCGTCGGACGCTCGCCTGTCCTTCACGTTCGCACGGAAAGAAAGAAGAAAGGAAGAGAATGCGATGCGCCGACGCTTGCGTACTCTAGTCCGTCTCGACGGCTACGTGGTAACCGCTTGACCTAATTCAGACACCACGAGTCATTCCAATGACAATGTAGTAGGTTACACAGGCAACAATAAATGAGCAGTTTACAGACTCCCTAATCCACTCAGTCGCAACACATCAATGACATGCCGAATCGTGATATGCTGTTGCGAGAAATGAGATACGTAACCATCAATGATCAATGATCAATGATAGCTGTGAGATGATACGAAGGAACAGGAAGACGCCATGGCATGGCCCATGAATGGCCGTACCTGTTGCTCCATCCACCCGAGGATGATCACTGATCGCCGCCCATGGGAATATCGTACGCGTTTGTAGGTAACACCCTAGTTTTATTTGAATATTTAAGATAAAGAGCTGTATAGTGCTTTCACCTTCATCAGCCGCGCAGTCATCAAGAGCGGTGATTTCGACTAAAGGAAATACCCCGGTTCAAAACGTAAATGTGGAGAAGTGGGGTATCGATCCCCATACCTCTCGCATGCTAAGCGAGCGCTCTACCATCTGAGCTACATCCCCATGTGCTGCGAGAAGAATTTTTTTTATGGAGCTGCGTTCAGTTACATCCCCATGTAATCAACAATTTGTACAAGATTTCTATTGTTCTCAGGTACATGCCTTCACTATAATGTGTCGCGTACCACTTGAATCCTCCAATCCAGCTCATTCCTTTTACCCTCTAATTCATACCCCCCCCTTCCTTTCCTCCCCTCCTCTTACCCCACTGCCTTGACCACCTGCTGTACTCTGTACAACTTGAATCCTTGGAGCTATTCCCTTGACTCTGCTTCACGCCCCCCTTCCTCCCCTCCCCTCCCCTCACCGCCTTAGCAATCTGCTGCGCTGCCTTCAATCTGCAATCTATCCTGTACCACACGAACTCTTCAGTCCAGCTAATTCCCTTTACTCTGCTTCACACCAGCCTTCTTTCCCTCTCCTCCCCTCTGCTCCCCCACTGCCTTAGCCACCTGCTGTGCTGCCTTCACTCTATACTCTGTCTCGGGCCTTCGGCAGATCTTTCTCAACGGTACCACCTCCTGATGGGGAAAGCAGGGGGGTGGAGGGTGGAAAGGCAAGGGGGGTGAGTTCTCATGCTGTGCTGCCTTCACTCTATACTCTGTCTCAGGCCTTCGGCAGATCTTGCACAGCACAGAGGCACCAGTTTGTGATGGGGGGAACAGGGGAAATGAGGGAAAGGGGAGGCTTCCTGCCTTAGCCACCTGCTGTGCTGCCTTCACTCTGTATTCTGTCTCGGTCCTTCGACAAATCTTGCGCAGATGTACCACCTCCTGATGGGGGGGGAGCAAAGGGAAGGACGGGAAGAAGCGGGGGGGGGGGGGGGGGGGGGGGGGGGGGGGGGGGGGGAAGAGAGGGTTATCCCCTTTCACCCGGTACCGGCGCGGCGCAGCACGACCTCATGCTGAGCTTGGAGCCGTTCTTTGAGTCGACTCACAACTCGCTCTCATGGCGAGCCATTTTCAAACACGCAAGAGTCACAGATGTGAGTGACAGGGGGGCTGGGGTCTTTTAAGACGTCTCAAACTCAACAGACGTCTCAAAAGATGTGAGTGACAGGGGGGCTGGGCTAAAGGGAGATGATTCACCTCGGTGTTTGTCACGGCGGTATCGCACCCAGCCCAGAACCGGCATCACATAATACCATCTCCTCTGCACGACCCGCACACAGAGCGGCGCTCCATGCTGCCCACCCAATACCCACGTATCTTCTCACCTCGGTATTGTCGTGTCGGTATCGCACCCAGCCCAGAACCGCGGCATCACATAATACCTTCTCCTCTGCACTAGTGCCGATTCCACCTTCCTTCTCACCTCCGTATTGTCGTGTCGGTATCGCACCCAGAACCGGCACCGACACCCCCTCACGTCGTGCCGCCTTCTCTGCACATCCCGCACGTTCGCAAACAGAACCTGCCCTTCTCCAACGTCCCTTACCTCGGTATTGTCATGCCGGTATCGCACCCAGAAGCGGCATCTACACCCCCTCACATCATGTCGCCTCCTCTGCACATCCCGCACGTCCGCATCGAAATAAAGCGCCTGGTCGGAAGCTTCTTGGAAGCAGAGCACGACGTCCCCAGGCAGCACGGCAACACACTCGGAGCCCTCGCAGGGGAGGGAGCGCGGGCGGACAGAGAGACGGGCCGACACCCACTCGTCCTCCTCGTCTGCAAAGCCGAAGAAGCGAACGAGTACTTGCTGCTTGGGAGGGGAGGGGGTTAAAGGGGAGAGAGGGACAGGGGAGGGGAATCACTGGGGCACGGAGAGACGAGCCGACACCCACTCGTCCTCCTCGTCTGCAAAGCCGAAGAATCGCACCAGCACTTGCTGCTTGGGAGGGGAGGGGGTTAAAGGGGAGAGAGGGGCAGGGGAGGGGAATCACTGGGGCACGAGTAACGAGCAGACACCCACTCGTCCTCCTCGTCTGCAAAGCCGAAGAATCGCACCAGCACTTGCTGCTTGGTTGTCAAGGGGGGTGGGGTGGGATGTGTAGAGGGAAGAGAGGGAGGGGAATGCATGGGGCATGGGAGGCTGAGTCCCACTCGTCCTCCCTCCTCGTCTGCAAAGCCGAAGAATCGCACGAGTACTTGCTGCTCGGGTGGGGGTGGAGCAGGGGGGGAGGAGGGAGGAGAGGGAAGAGAGGGAGGAGAGGGAGGAGAGGGAGGAGAGGAGGCAGGGAAACAGGCAGTAAGGCCGGAGGGTGACTGGCAGCAAATATCATTCCCAGGCAGCACGGCATGGCGGAAGCATCAGATCGCACCAGCACTTGCTGCTTGCGTGTGGGTGCATAAGGGAGGAAGAGGGAGGGGCAGAAGCAGGGATAGGGGAGGGAGGTTGGGAAAAAGGGTGTGTAGAGCCAGCAGGCGGGCTTCGGGCAGAGGCAGGCAAACGGCTTGTTCTCAGGCAGGCAAGACAGTGGGGAGGTGACTTTTGAGTCGACTCAAAAGTCACCTTGAGTCAAAGTCACGTCGCAGGCGGACAGCTTGTTACTAGGCAGGCAAGACGGCAGGGGAGCCACTTGAAAGAAGGGTGGTTTTGAGTCGATCGCATCTATGCTGGAGTTGGAGTGTACTACAAGAAGGGTGGTTTTGAGTCGTCTCAAAACCACCCTTGTTTCAGGCAGTAGCAGGCGGACAGCTTGTTATTAGGCAGGCAAGACGGTAGGGGAGGGGCCCATACCCATTCGTCCTCCTCATCTGCTAAGATAATGGAGCGCACCAGCACTTCGGAGAGGGGCGAGGTTGGGGAGAAAGGGGAGCAGGAAAGCGCGAAGATAATGGGAAATAGGCAAGAAGAGACAAGTGCAGCAATTCATCTGCGCTGACTCATTCCTTTCTACTTATTGAGACAACAGAACATCCTGCTGACTCACCATATCCCCTCGCTGACTCACCTAACCCCCTTGCTGACTCACCTCTTCACCGGATTCGGTCTTCCGATGTGCCAAGAGGCTTGCCACGTCGTACCTTGAAAGAATGGTTGGGATGGGTGAGAATGAGTACAAATGGTCCGGAATGGTGAAAATGAATGGAAATTTGTGATGAGGAGACAAAACGAGGAGGAATGGAACAAGAATGGGTGGTAACGCGTAACACAAAACAATATACACCAACACCACTCTGCCTATACCATACAGCACGCCCTATTATTATTGATTATGTACCATGCACCGTCATGCACCGTCAAGAACCGTCAAGAACCGTCATGCACCTATCTCCTTAACAAGCAACATGCACCATGTACCCATATGTATTAATCTCCTTCGCCATACCCCACTCGCCTTACCATGCGCCGTCTCTTGCGGATCGGGCTTCATACTCCATCGCACCCCACCAGCACCGATTAGGACCTACAAGTACCTACGAGCACCTACAAGCACCTACACGCACCTACAAATCAGCCCGAAAAGGACCAACAGCGCTTACTAAACAGTACGAGTCGCTGTCACCACCACCGCTTACGTATTCTACGCGGCTTCCTACGGAGCTAGTTGTCGTGGCGTTAAAGCACAGCACGAATGATGTGCGGCATCCAGTCTTCACCTACTCGGTTTGACACCAGCTCGGTTTGTTTTTGAGTCGACTGAAAAGCTTCCTACGGAGCTAGTTGTCTAGGCGTTGAAGTATAGCGCGAATGATGTCAAACCGTTGTTGATACCAGCTTGGTTTGCACACCAACGCCGTTTCAATCATTATTAAGTCCAAAGGCTTCCAGCCTTCGACTCGTAGTGCCACGGCGAACCGTACAGTCGCAATCGTGTCCCTGCTAATCGCGAGTTTGTGAAAGCTATCAGGTCGTCAGCTTATGAGTCAAGTCGGTCGAGGTAACAGCGTGAACGGCGGTGGACAAGAAAGCCAACGGCGCGACAGATGCTGTCATGGAAAATAGAATCCAGTGGCCAAAAACCCTGAAAGGCAATCCCGCCTGCGCATCCGGGGAATCGAACCCCGGTGAGTACCGTGGGAGGGTACTATGATACCACTACACTAGACGCACACGTCCATGGAAGAAAAAAATTAATTTAATTATGTACTTTTTACTCGAAACACAAATAAGTTATGGTCTTTTTTGTTGAAATCAGATGAGAGCACCAAATGCCTACTATGTAAAACCAACTCATTTATACAGACACACTATAGAACTGTAAACCATTGCGGCAGCGGTGGGAGCACCCCTAAAACCGTCAGCAATCGTGCAGACAAAAACACACAGTAAGCTGCCACAAGAACCACCCCTGTCCACTTATCCAACACCACTCCTCTGTTCCCATATCCACCAGAGCTTCCCCTCCCTATGCTGCTGCCACTGCTGCCGCTGCTACCAAACCCCCCACTTCTGACATACCCACCAGTGCTACCCCCAGTCACTCCTATCCCCCTGCTTCCTGCCCTGTCCCCTCTCCCAATCCCACCTCTTCCTCCTATCCCATTCACAGCATCCCCTGCTCTTTCTCCCAACCAACCCAGCCGAACCAGCACAAAGAGCAAAACGAGAAAGAGAAACCCTAGGGTGGAGAGCAAGGTGTGATCCACAGGCACCACGTAAGGTTCAGGGTATCTAGACCAACAGGCGAGCACTAAAGACAAGCCCAGGCCGACCAGCGTGTTGAAAAGAGGCCCAGCGAAGCAGCCCGACCAGGCGATTTGCAGCCGTGATTGGTCGCCACTGGCAGCAAAGGACAAATTAGCGACTAAATCCCCGACGGAATTACCCCACGCGAGGACGGTCAGCGCCAGAATCGGAGGAGAAATTCCGAGGATTACCCCCAGGGAGACAAGGAGCGCGACGAGTTCGTTCGCGAGGGCGTAGAACCAGACGACGGACATGGCAAAGCTGGCAGTTACCCAGAGTAAAGCGGGTAGAAAGGACTGCGGTGGGGATTCCTCTTCCGTTGTGTAGTAAGTGAGACAGGCGAGGAAAACCCCGAGGGAAGCAGCGAGGATAAAGACGAGGTGGTCGGAATCAGCACCAAGGACGAAGGTGGTGAAGAGGAGGGGGGAGAGGAGGGAGGAGGCGACTGCAAAGGGCTTGGACCACTCGTCTTTGTGGTGGACCGGGATGGAGCAGAGGAGGGGCAGTGTGAGCGGGAACTTGATGAAGTACTCGCAGAATCCGGCAAAGGTCCAGGGGCGCTGGATGGTGCAGTGCGGTGGAAGGGGGTGGGGGGGGTGGAGTGGGGTGGAAAGGCGTAAAAGGGTTAGAGTTGGTTATAGGAGATGGAGCATCGGGAAGGTGGGAAAGAGGTTTGCTGAGAGATGAGAGAGGTGCCATGAGGTGTGAGCATGGGGTATGGGAACCAAGAAAGAAAGCTAAGGGGTATAGCGCAGTGCACACAACATGCTGTGCTGTGGTGCATTACGAAGTGCTTCCACAGAATAAAGTAATTTTAAGTGCTTCCACTTGAATAAACGAATATATATGTATATATATATATACATTTTACCTTATCATGTTATCATGCACCCATGAAAACATGCATGGATTACTTGCGTCAACCATTCGTCCACTCACCAGCTCAGGGTCCTCCATCTCCTCGTCATAGCCCCACAGCGGTTCTCTCAAATCGTCGGTTACGCTCGCCGTCATGCAGTTACCACTACCACGAGCGATGTAACAAGCAGGACAGGCCCATACCACTCACCAGCTCAGGGTCCTCCATCTCCTCGTCATATCCCCACAGGGACTCTCTCGGCTCATCTTTTACGCTCGATGCCAGGCGGTTACCACCACCACGGGCAATGTAACAAGCAGGACAAGCCCACATCCCCCCCTCGCCCACTCACCAGCTCAGGGTCTTCCATCTCCTCGTCATATCCCCACAGCGGCTCCCTCAGCTCCTCCTATACCTGCCGTTTCCCCATGCCATTTCCCCATGCGGTTACCACTAACGAGCACCCATGTTACCATGCAAGACAGCCACTCACCAGCTCAGGGTCCTCCATCTCCTCGTCATATCCCCACAGCGGCTCCCTTAAGTCATCCGTTACGCTCGCCGCCATGCGGTTACCACTACCACGAGTAGCACCAGCCACATCACCAGCACAGCCAACCGCAGCAGTATCAGCATCATCAGCACCGGCGAAATCAGCAGAAGCAGCAGAGTGGAGCACGGGAGGAGCGGCGCGGGACGGGGAGGAGGACAGCGGGGGGGACAGCAGGCGGGGCGGCAGCACCACTGAGCAGCTGCCAGCTGTCACGTCCTCGGCCTCCACGTGGCCAGGTGGCGCGTCGCTATTGTCCGAATTCTCCCGGGAGAAGATGAAGGGGAGGGAGAGGTAGGTGCTGGGGTGGAGGTAGTGGTGGGTGTGCAGGCGCGAGTGGAAGAGCGAGCGTTCATGTGTCCACAGCCAGTGGGGTAGCGTAGCCTGGGACACTGGGACGCACAGGAAGAAAAGGAGAACGGAAGAGAGACAAGACGAGGTAGGTGCTGGGGTGGAGGTAGTGGTGGGTGTGCAAGCGCGAGTGGAAGAGCAAGCGTAAGTGCGTCCAGAGCCAGTGGGGTATCGTTGCCTGGGACACTGAGAAGGGATGGGAAGGGATATGGGGGTGGGAAAGTGGAGAAAGAATTGGTGGGTGTGCAGACAAGAGTGGAAGAGCGATCACAGTGGGGTATTGTTGCCTGGGACACTTGGATGTATGAGTGGACAAGGAAAAAGGGAGAGAACGGGAGAGAAGAAAAGGTAGTGGTGGGTGTGCAGGCGTGAATGGAAGAGCGATCTTTCGTGCGTCAACAGCCAGTGGGGTAATGTTGCCTGGGACACTGGGATGAATGAAGGGACAAGGAAAAGAGGAGAGGAGTGAGAAGGTAGTGGTTGGTGTGCAGGCGCAAGTGGAAGAGCGATCGCTCATGTGTCCACAGCCACTGGGGTATCATAGCCTGGGACACTGGGATGGGACGGGATGGGATGGGACGAGATGGGATGGTATGGGGGTAAGAAGGATGGAGGAATGGAAGGGACACTGGAAATGAATTATTAGAGGGGAAACGGAGAAAGACAGTCCAGGGTAGTTGCTGGGGTGGAGGTAGTGATGGGTGTGCAGGCGCGAGTGGAAGAGAGAGCGTCCGTGAACCCACTGCCCAGTGGGGCAGCGTGGAGAGCGGACAAGCAAGGCAGTACGCAGGGGGGTGGCTGTAGAGTAGGGTGGAAGGAGACAGAGCCTGGGATAGAGTCTCATTTCGAACCAGTGTACACACCTGAGCGGAGGAAGGGGTGGATCTGGAATCTGGGAGAGCGTGGCTCCATTGCTGGCAGGTGGTGGAATGGCGAGCGCATCTGTGAGAGGATGAACGTACCTGAGCGGAGGAAGGGGTGGATCTGGAATCTGGGAGTGCGTGCTTCAGGCGTTGGCAGGCAGTGGTAAAGGGCGACCACGAGGCAGTAGGCGGGGTAGATGGCGAAGAAGAGAAGGGCGTGTGGTAGATGCACTGCGCGCTGCCACACCAGCATGCACAGGGCCTGTGAGGGGAGGAGGGGAGGGGAGCAGAGGAACATGAGGTTGGGGAGTGGTAAACAAGAGTGTGACAGAGAGGCAGTAGGCGGGGTAGATGGCAAAGAAGAGAAGCGCGTGTGGTAGATGCACCGCGCGTTGCCATACTGACACGCACAGGGCCTGTCAGGGGAGGGGAAAGAGGGGGAGGGGACAATAGAGGGAGCAGAGCAGCATGTGATTGAGGAGAGCGCGACAGAGAGGCAGTAGGCGGGGTAGATGGCAAAGAAGAGAAGCGCGTGTGGTAGATGCACCGCGCGTTGCCATACTGACACGCACAGGGCCTGTCAGGGGAGGGGAAAGAGGGGGAGGGGACAATAGAGGGAGCAGAGCAGCATGTGATTGAGGAGAGCGCGACAGAGAGGCAGTAGGCGGGGTAGATGGCAAAGAAGAGAAGCGCGTGTGGTAGATGCACCGCGCGTTGCCATACTGACACGCACAGGGCCTGTCAGGGGAGGGGAAAGAGGGGGAGGGGACAATAGAGGGAGCAGAGCAGCATGTGATTGAGGAGAGCGCGACAGAGAGGCAGTAGGCGGGGTAGATGGCAAAGAAGAGAAGCGCGTGTGGTAGATGCACCGCGCGTTGCCATACTGACACGCACAGGGCCTGTCAGGGGAGGGGAAAGAGGGGGAGGGGACAATAGAGGGAGCAGAGCAGCATGTGATTGAGGAGAGCGCGACAGAGAGGCAGTAGGCGGGGTAGATGGCAAAGAAGAGAAGCGCGTGTGGTAGATGCACCGCGCGTTGCCATACTGACACGCACAGGGCCTGTCAGGGGAGGGGAAAGAGGGGGAGGGGACAATAGAGGGAGCAGAGCAGCATGTGATTGAGGAGAGCGCGACAGAGAGGCAGTAGGCGGGGTAGATGGCAAAGAAGAGAAGCGCGTGTGGTAGATGCACCGCGCGTTGCCATACTGACACGCACAGGGCCTGTCAGGGGAGGGGAAAGAGGGGGAGGGGACAATAGAGGGAGCAGAGCAGCATGTGATTGAGGAGAGCGCGACAGAGAGGCAGTAGGCGGGGTAGATGGCAAAGAAGAGAAGCGCGTGTGGTAGATGCACCGCGCGTTGCCATACTGACACGCACAGGGCCTGTCAGGGGAGGGGAAAGAGGGGGAGGGGACAATAGAGGGAGCAGAGCAGCATGTGATTGAGGAGAGCGCGACAGAGAGGCAGTAGGCGGGGTAGATGGCAAAGAAGAGAAGCGCGTGTGGTAGATGCACCGCGCGTTGCCATACTGACACGCACAGGGCCTGTCAGGGGAGGGGAAAGAGGGGGAGGGGACAATAGAGGGAGCAGAGCAGCATGTGATTGAGGAGAGCGCGACAGAGAGGCAGTAGGCGGGGTAGATGGCAAAGAAGAGAAGCGCGTGTGGTAGATGCACCGCGCGTTGCCATACTGACACGCACAGGGCCTGTCAGGGGAGGGGAAAGAGGGGGAGGGGGCAATAGAGGGAGCAGAGCAGCATGTGATTGAGGAGAGCGCGACAGAGAGGCAGTAGGCGGGGTAGATGGCAAAGAAGAGAAGCGCGTGTGGTAGATGCACCGCGCGTTGCCATACTGACACGCACAGGGCCTGTCAGGGGAGGGGAAAGAGGGGGAGGGGGCAATAGAGGGAGCAGAGCAGCATGTGATTGAGGAGAGCGCGACAGAGAGGCAGTAGGCGGGGTAGATGGCAAAGAAGAGAAGCGCGTGTGGTAGATGCACCGCGCGTTGCCATACTGACACGCACAGGGCCTGTCAGGGGAGGGGAAAGAGGGGGAGGGGGCAATAGAGGGAGCAGAGCAGCATGTGATTGAGGAGAGCGCGACAGCGAGGCAGTAGGCGGGGTAGATGGCAAAGAAGAGAAGCGCGTGTGGTAGATGCACCGCGCGTTGCCATACTGACACGCACAGGGCCTGTTGGGGGGAGGGGAGGGGAGCTGAGCAATGTGAGGTTGGGGAGCGGTTGACAAGAGGGCCACAGAGAGGCAGTAGGCGGGGTAGATGGCAAAGAAGAGCAGCGCGTGGGGTAGATGCACCGCACACTGCCACCACCACACACAGGGCCTGGGAGGGGAGTACGGTGGGATGAGGTGACTTTTGAGTCGACTCAAAAATGCACCGCACACTGCCACCAGCACACACAGGGCCTGGGAGGGGAGTACGGTGGGATGAGGAAGGGGGTGGGGGTGGGGATGGGGGTGGGGGTGGGGGTGGGGGTGGGGGAGCAAACGGTGATAGAGGAGAAGGGGTCAGCAAGGCAGTAGGCGGGGTAGATGGCGAAGCAGAGCAGCGCATGCGGTAGGTATGTGCACCGCGCGCTGCCATACCAACACACACAGTCTAGTTTTGAGGCGCCTCAAATCAGCAGCGCATGGGGTAGATGCACCGCGCACTGCCATACTAACACGCACAGGGCGTGGGTGGGGAGGAGGGAGGGAGTAGAGCAACCATGTGAGTGGTTGACAAGAGCAGGCAGGCAGCAGTATGGCAGTAGGCGGGGTAAATGGCAAAACACAGCAGCGCATGGGGTAGATGCACCGCCCGCTGCCATACTAAACTCACAGGGCCTGTGAGGGGGGGAGGGGAGGGGAACAGAGCGCCGTGTGGTTGGGAAGTGGTTGACAAGAGGGCCACAGAGAGGCAGTAGGCGGGGTAGATGGCAAAGAAGAGCAGCGCGTGGGGTAGATGCACTGCGCGCTGCCACACCAGCACGCACAGGGCCTGTGAGGGGTGGGGGGCAAGACAACGTGTGGGTGATTGAGGAGAGCTCGGCAGCAAGGCAGTAGGCGGGGTGGATGGCAAAGAAGAGCAGCGCGTGGGGTGGATGCACTGCGCGCTGCCATACCAGCACGCACAGGGCCTGTGAGGGGTGGGGGGCAAGACAACGTGTGGGTGATTGAGGAGAGCTCGGCAGCAAGGCAGTAGGCGGGGTGGATGGCAAAGAAGAGCAGCGCGTGGGGTGGATGCACTGCGCGCTGCCATACCAGCACGCACAGGGCCTGTGAGGGGTGGGGGGCAAGACAACGTGTGGGTGATTGAGGAGAGCTCGGCAGCAAGGCAGTAGGCGGGGTGGATGGCAAAGAAGAGCAGCGCGTGGGGTGGATGCACTGCGCGCTGCCATACCAGCACGCACAGGGCCTGTGAGGGGTGGGGGGCAAGACAACGTGTGGGTGATTGAGGAGAGCTCGGCAGCAAGGCAGTAGGCGGGGTGGATGGCAAAGAAGAGCAGCGCGTGGGGTGGATGCACTGCGCGCTGCCATACCAGCACGCACAGGGCCTGTGAGGGGGAGAGGGGAGTGTGGTGAGGGGTGGGGGTGGGGGTGGGGGTGGGGGTGGGGGTGGGGTGGATGGAGAGGGCAGAGCAACGTATGGGTGATGAGCGGTTGAGGAGAGCAGGCAGGAAGGAAGTAGGCGGGTTAGATGGAGGAGGCGAGAAGTGCGCAGGGCAGACGCACCATGCGCTGCCACACCAGCACACACAGGGCCAGTGAGGGTAGGGGAAGGGGCGGGGAGTGCGCGAGTGAGTGAGGAGTGTGCGAGTGTGAGTGAGGAGTGTGCGTATGTGAGTGAGGAGTGCGCGAGTGAGTGAGGAGTGTGCGTATGTGAGTGAGGAGTGCGCGAGTGAGTGAGGAGTGTGCGTATGTGAGTGAGGAGTGCACGAGTGAGTGAGGAGTGTGCGTATGTGAGTGAGGAGTGCGCGAGTGAGTGAGGAGTGTGCGTATGTGAGTGAGGAGTGTGCGTATGTGAGTGAGGAGAGTGCATTAGTGAATGTGGAGAGCACGTGAGTGAGTGAGGGAAATGCGAGAGGGAGGAGGAGGGTGGATTGTGCGAACCAGGGGTGGTTAGCTAGGGTTGTTCTTTGACGGGGGGGGAAGACCGAAGGAGGGAAGTGGCAATACTTACACCAAGGGTGGTGTAACAAGTTGAATCAAATTGTGACAATCACGAGGGCGGGACAACAGCAGAAGACACACACCAGGCGAGCAGGGAGGAAGAAGTTCAGAAGCGTGACAAAGGACAACAGGTGCCACTGTGCCTATATGAGAGGTGTGCAACTGAGTTTGTGACAGTAACGAGGGGTGTGCAAAGGTGGAAGAAACGCACCAAGACAGCGAGGAGGAAGAACGTCAGGTCTCGTGTAAAGGACGATCTGTGCAACTGCACCCTCGGAGCCTTGCTGGCCGCTACAAGACAAACCGAGCCGGCCACCACGGTGGAGACGAAACACGCCGCCCCCAAAACGCCGTTGAAGCCCACCAGGCTCTGATGTCCTTTCCCCACAAACGCAACCACGCTGCAAGAGATGGTGAGGGAGAGGGAAAAGCGGGTAAGAGAGGGAATGGGGATATGAGGGGGAGGCCAGGGATGAGCGGGAAGAGTGGTGAGAGGGACTCTGATGTCCTTTTCCCACAAACGCCACCACACTGCAAGAGGTGATGTGAGAGAGGGAAAAGCGGGTAAGAGAGGGAATGGGGATATGAGGGGGAGGCCAGGGATGAGCGGGAAGAGTGGTGAGAGGGACTCTGATGTCCTTTTCCCACAAACGCCACCACACTGCAAGAGGTGATGTGAGAGAGGGAAAAGCGGGAAAGAGAGGGAATGGGGATATGAGGGGGAAGCCACGGATGAGCGGGAAGAGTGGCGAGAGGGACTCTGATGTCCTTTTCCCACAAACGCCACCACACTGCAAGAGATGATGGGAGAAAAGGGAGGAAAGAGAAGGGAAGGGGGGAAATAGGGAAGCTGGGGACGAGGGGGAATCTGGGGATGACCTGAGGATGACGGAAAAGTGGAGGGAGAGCGTTCTAATGTCCTTTTCCTAGAAACGACTCCAGCCTGAAAGAGATGGTGAGAGGGAAGGGAGGAGAGAAGAAAGAGTAGAGGGAGGGGGAGGAAGAGGAAATTCCCTCTCACATGTTCAGAATTCCCCCTTTCACTTTTTCAATCCCACCCCACCCTCCCTGCACTTGCATGGCACATCACGAGGAGTGCCATTCCCCAGCGGCAGCAGCGTCACCTGTTTGAAGAAGTGTTTTGAGACGTCTCAAAACACTCCCTGCACTTGCATGGCACATCAGGAGGAGTGCCATTCCCCAGCGGCAGCAGCGTCACCTGTTTGAAGAAGTGTTTTGAGACGTCTCAAAACACTCCCTGCACTTGCATGGCACATCAGGAGGAGTGCCATTCCCCAGCGGCAGCAGCGTCACCTGTTTGAAGAAGTGTTTTGAGACGTCTCAAAACACTCCCTGCACTTGCATGGCACATCAGGAGGAGTGCCATTCCCCAGCGGCAGCAGCGTCACCTGTTTGAAGAAGTGTTTTGAGACGTCTCAAAACACTCCCTGCACTTGCATGGCACATCAGGAGGAGTGCCATTCCCCAGCGGCAGCAGCGTCACCTGTTTGAAGAAGTGTTTTGAGACGTCTCAAAACACTCCCTGCACTTGCATGGCACATCAGGAGGAGTGCCATTCCCCAGCGGCAGCAGCGTCACCCCTGCTACAGCGGCCCTACAACGGCCCCTTTCCCTCGCATTATCTATCACAAGCCCTCGACTCCCCATCACCACCCCCCTCCGGCATCCTCCCCATCCCCGCTACCCTCTCCCCCCTCACCCTCCGAGACTCGTCATCACCCCCGCCTCCCCTCTCCTATCTTTGCCTTCCCCAGCGGCAGCAGCGTCACGCCGTCACGCCCCCTACAACGGCTCCTTTCCCTTGCACTGCCCTGTCCCTCCCTCGCCTTTCCTTTCCTCTCTATCACGAACTCTTCTCGCCCTACCCCATCAACACCCCCATTCCCCATCCTCCCCAACCCTACCTTCCCCCCATTTCTCACCTGGCAAAAACGTCAGGAGCGCCATTCCCCAGCATCAGCAGCGTCATCCCCGCTACGACGGCCCCCGTTCCCATCCACAACATTCCCCTCTCTCTCACACGCACACCCCCTCTCCCTCAACCCACCACCCTCCCCAACTTTCCCATTCTCCCCACCCTCACCTGGCGAACACGTCAGGCGCGCCATTCCCCAGCCGCAGCAGCGTAACCCCCGCTACAACAGCCCCTGTCCCTCCCTCAAACCCTCTTCCTCTCCACCACCTTTTTCATCATCCCCATTCTCCCCACCCTCACCTGGCGAACACGTCAGGCGCGCCATTCCCCAACGGCAGCAGCGTAACCCCCGCTACAGCGGGCGGCAGCCGCAGCAGCTCCGCGAGTTCTTCTAACGAGGGGCAGAAAAAATCCGCCGCGACATTCCCTAGGAGGAAAATCAGCGCCGCCAGCCACGTCAGCAGCAGCGCTACACCCAATACCGGGCTTCCTTCAAACGTGCAGTAGAAGAATTGGAGGTATTCCAGCTGCGCGCCGCTGCGGCAGGCGGCTTCTGCGCGCGCGGCAGCGCATTGCTCCGCGGGGGAGCCGTGGATCGGCGCGGAGCAGTTCCCGGGCGCGGGGTCGTGCGGGAGCAGCGCGGAGATTTTCCGCTTGGTGGGAGGGGAAGCGGCGGGGAATGCGGAGACGTTGTGCGCGGAAGACGCTGGATCGCTCGTTGTTGTGCTTATAACGAAATTGGTGTCGGGTGAATGGCTCGGCGCGGGAGCCCGTTCAGACGATCCCTGAGGGTGTCGCACATCCAGTCGCACAGACTGTCGCACGGACTGTCGCTCAGACTGTTGTTCGGACCATGGTATCTCCGTCGCATGGATCTCAATCTCGACTGGCGACGACGAAAGCAGTCGTCTGTTCGGACCGACGGCCGTCGCATCAGACGTTGATGCCAGCGCGGGAAATTCGCTACCGGAAATCGAAGACGCTGAAAACGAGGATGACGAGGAGGCGGAGGAGGGGGGAAAGGGGGCGGAGGAATGAGATGGGGGAACCTCTAATAGCCTTTCTGAGGGGATGACGAGAGGTTGTAACGGAGGTTGTAACGGGCTTCGCCAGAGTAACAATGCGATGGCGGTGATGATTAGCGTCAGCTTCACTGCCGTCGCCGACCATCGCCGAGCCATCGCCAAGGAGCTCACGAACGGTGTCGGCAAAAGCTGTAGAAAGCCGCGAAACGGTTTCGGCGAAAGGGTTGGGAGTCAGTACCCGTACCCCCAGAGATCACAACCGTAAGTTCAACTGGAAATAGTCTAGTTTCAGGCGCCTCCTTGACCGTCCTGCCTAAGTGCCGGTCCCATTCTTCATTATCCTGCCTTCAGCTGCAATTCGGGAAGAAGCTTCAAGATGTAACAGGCGTTTCTGGTGGTCACCCCTGGTAACGACCTAATGGCACTTCAAGGTAACATAGTGGTGTTCCGAACCTTGAAGGTGTTCTAACGGTGATCTAGAAAAGCTTCGCTAAATCACCTACTTCATCAATCTATATTGAATCTTGCTTTTCAAAAAGCCTCCTTTAAGAACTAGTAAGCTGAATCAAGGTGTCGTAACAGTAAGGTCATGAAAAAATGGCTGTAACTAATCCAAATATGCGTCTGTTCTCTCAAAAAAAAGGAAGCAGTCTGCTTAGAAACTAATCGCGACGCCTCCGAGAAACTCGATGCGCGGACACGTTTTAACTACTGATACTCCATTCGCATGAGCCACACGCTGCTGCTGCTCAGGGAAGCAAGCACAAAAGAAAGAATTTCTCTTGTGGTGTCTAGAAGTATATCATTGGACAGAAAACCATTGGATTCCCCGCCGAAAAAACAAGCTAAGGTTTCGCTGAAGCAAAACCAGTCTAGTCCCCTCCCGTAACAAGCTTGCTGCGTCGCCACCTAAATCAATGACGGACTCCTGCGGGCAAAGAAAGGTCATTCCACCAGGAGCACGCCGCCATGGCTCAGGTCTCAGGAAACCGAGAAACGTGAGCAGCTCCATTTCCAAGGGTGACGAGAAAATTGATGTTCTCTTCGAAAAAAGCGGTTAAGTACGTTGCTGCACGTTCTGCAGCGGTCGGGATTTCCATCGCCGCGTACAGACTGTAGTGGTGCTCTCGTGATCGGCAACTGGAAAGGCGACCGTTAGCCGCTGGGACGCGCTATTCTCAGCGCAAAGACAATGGGATGGAACGATCAAAACCGACTCAGAGAGATCAAAACCGACTTGTTTCCCGCTCGGCAATCCCGCCACTGCCGAGCGCGTACGGGGAAGAGAAGGGGGGAGGGGGGGGGGGAGTAGTTTGCCGTGTCAAATTGGATGGTACGGTCGTACGCGGCTTTGTGAAACGAAGGGGGCTCAACGAGGAGGCAGGTACGCACAGTTCAAAAATCATCCAGAAACAACCGTATTCCCCGAACTGGGTGATGTCGTCCCTCCGTGTACGTACAGTTCAAAAATCATCCAAGAAATGTGGAGATGAAAGTCGCTATTGTGCAAGACCGTTTGATGCGGCGTAATAGAATATCATTACACTAGGTTTATCCCATCATGCATATGAATTAGGACATCCAAACTTCAAGATAATATGCATTCTAGCTATGTGAAACGAGCGGAACATGCACATGTAGCATTTAGCTAACCCAACCAATCAATAAGTAATACCATATATGCATTTGAAGCTGGGGATCATTGTGAGGAAGTATTCAGAGTATAGGGGAACCATGGAGAACAAAAGATGTGTGGGGCAGCTCATGCAGAGCAGCAGGCTTGGTGCAGCTGGGGGTGGAAGACAATATAAAACGCCCCTACTAAGCTCAAAGGCGCAATAATGTGTACATGGGTTACCTAGGAAGCTAGAATGGTGGATTCAATACCAGATTCACATGTGATAGTAGTGGAGCATGGGCACAATGTTGGAGGGTTTTTTTTAAGTACGGTACCACGCCAACTCACATACTTGCCAGCAATATGTACATGCAAATTGATGGGATGGGGGTTGGATGATGTTTAGACAACAGTCAGTGAATGATTGGCCAGCAACACATACGCTGAACCTGCTGTGCTCTAAACAAAAACGTCAGTGACTGTGTCACCTACAGCCTACAGAGAGATCTGTTTCAAATCATAGCATGCACGAACTTCAACTGACCTATACCGTACCCAGTAAAACGTCTTCATTGTCGCATGCAGTTCTGAGGACTCATGACGATGCTCCAGTATTTACAAGTGCCTTTCCAGCCAAATACCCAGAGCGAGGATCGAGGCATCATCAGAGCTAACCCTACCGTAGGCCATCCTGTTGTACCGCATCCAACCATACCTTACCCTACTAAACTGTTGAGGAACTCACTCTACCTTTCCGAGAGTCGCTTGTGTCGGATTCCTTACACTTACCCCCTTATACCTCTATTCTGACACACAATGTATTCCCTCCGCTGCTCTCCCCCCCTCCCAACCCCAACTCCCAATCAACCCTCCCCTCTTTCAACCCTGATTCCTCCTCATCCGTCACCCCTAGAAACCGCCGCAGCTCCTCTAACCTCCTCGAGTCACTTAAACTCGTATCATTCTCTGCTGTCAACGCAATTTCCGTCCAAGATCCGCTCATCTCCTGCGATTTCTCCTGACCTACCAGACTTTCCTCATCCTCCTGACCCTCCCCACTTTGCAAACGCCTTCTGTCTGCCTCTCCGCTTCGTCTTCTTTGCGGAACTACTGCTGCTTGTTGTAATGCTGATGAATCTACTACTGCTGGAACCCTAATCCCCGCTGGCTCGCATGGCGCATCCGTTTCTGCTGTTGCCACTGCCGCTGCTGCGGAAAACGCATCTGCTTCCTCTGTTGCAGCAACTGCCACTGACCGTGCCGCTGGCGATGGCGCGAACGCTCTTGGTGAATCATCCATTTCTGTTGTTGTTCCAACCACGACAATTTCGTGCTGCTGCTGGGAATCATCAATAGTTTCGACTTGAATGCTAACGCTATCCGCTGTTGACTCATTCACTGTCGCCGACGCATCCACCTCGTCGCTAGCCGTCGCATGTCTCTCGCCTGCGCCGCCTGCATCGCCTGCATCCGTCGCCGGACCTTGCGAGTCTTCCTGCTGGCCCGGCGGTTTCGGCGGTTTTAAGTTGAATCGGCAGATGGGACACGTGGTATGCGCACAGAACCATATGTCGATACATGTGGCGTGGAATCTGTGTCCGCAGGATGGTAGCGTCTTGATACACTCCCCTTCCTCGTATTCCCCAAGGCACACCGCACACTCGCGGAAGCTTTCGCAGCAGCCTTCGCGAAGCTTTTCGCGGGCGAAAGTAACAGTCGGCAGCGCCTGAACGATCTCGGGATCGAGTCCCGCCGTCGGCGCTTTTTGTATCGCGCTGAGTTGCGAGCGATGCATCATGTGTTCTTCCAAGGTGAGTGTGCGATCATGCGGACCTCGAGAATCGCGTGCGTTTAGCACCAAGAGACACGCGCGGATGACCATAACGAAAAAGAAGAGGAAGATGAAGAGAATAACGAATACGGAGAGCACGGCGCTGACGCTGGTGGAGAATCCGGCGGCTGCGGCAGCCACGGACTGGTTCTGTGCTCCCGCTGCTATACCTTGGGGGGTAGACATTTCGGGACAACCTTGAAATTGAAAATCATGAAAGAAAACGGATGGAGATAGGTTCTGCTAGCACCTAGGTTTCAACCTTCTGCCTCTGTATGTTCTAGGTATGGTCTATCTGTCTAGGGACTTGCTGGGCTTTGAAAAGAAATGACTGCGAGGAAACTGGACCAGTGAATGTAGATTGGAAGCGCAAGGCTAATCCGAGCGAGGACAGCCGAGGTTCAGTTGTGAAAGAGCGGTTGGCGTCTTGGTGTGTTGTTCTTTCTGAAAGAGCGGTACAGTTGGGTTCCTCGCGTTTGAACACGGTTCCAGTTCGTAATTTTGCTGAGACGCAGCGAACCGAAGCGTACGGTATAGGAACCGAAAATGAATGTGCTGGATGGAAACAGGTTGGGGGTGGTTGATGTTCTGTGCTCGTGCTGGTCTGGTGCCCCCCATCAGTCGAATGTAGGAAGAAGCAAGAAGAAATGCAACCTCCGCGTCCCACATAACCGAACCCAACTGGGGGAGGGGCATGCTGACGCGCAACAACTTCCAAGGTCGTTTGCCCCCTTGAACGCCATTGGCCTCTCTCCGGAACCGTGCAACTTCCTGCTATGGGCAGCAAGACACCGTGGAGGGTTCAGCCCGCCACGCGACAGCAACACCATCACGCGGCTCTGACGTGTCGGTCAGAGATGTGGACACATTCTCAAACTGACCAATACGGGTCCTCGCAGGTGATGCCGCGTTGACGTCAGTTTCTCAGCATTCCGCGTGGACTCACATGATCAATGTCCACTGTAGCAACGGATCTTGCTTCATCCTTGACATGACGGCGGGAGACCAACAGCAGTTTCTCCACGTCGAACACACCCGGCTTGACGTCAGCGACGACGACCAGGTTTGACAGGCTGTGATTGGCTTGAAGGCTTGTAAGGAGGTCAAAGCGACAAGCCAATGTGCGAATATACAACTGCTCATACCGAACGAAGATGTTTGTTCATCTTTACGAGTGCAATGTATCTAGGAGATGATTGCACTAAGTTGGCAAACGAGTACGAAGTATGAGCTAATGCTTATAGAGAGGCGAACGGTACCGCAGTGCGTGCAAGCTAGGTAGCTGGTATGATCCTGGCAGTGAAGTTCGGGCTAGTCCCGAAGCGTAGGCCAACTCAGGCCGGTCCAACAGTGTGGTTTGGGGATTGTGACGCGCTAAGGTGGCAAAATGCCTAGAGCAGTACCGGGCATAGAAAAGGTTGGTCCTGCACGGTACGCGATGTTGACATATGCGGTAAGTGTCAGAATGTTGTAATTGTCTAGCCTGCAGTGGGGTACTCTATAGCGAGTACAACCCAAATTAGGGTTTCCTATATGTACCTTGCATGCTGCTAGTGCAAAACCCTCTTTTCTGTTCTATCTTTCGTTCTACTATCTTGACATGGTAACAGAGCGTTCACGCTCCTGGCCTGTGGGCCCCACTGCTGCTTCCGCTGCCCTACTCTGTGTCGCGCGCCCCGTGGCGCGCGACCTTCACATTTTCATCCCGCCGCGCGCCCCGAGCGCGCGCGGCGGTTTCCTGCCGTGGGGGAGCCCGCGCGCGCCCCGCCCGTCCGTCGCGGCGCCCTGGGGAGCACTCGCGGCCCCCACCCTGCACGTCGCGTCGCCCTGGGGAGCCCGCGAGCGCCCCGCCCGTCCGTCGCGACGCCCTGGGGAGCCCGCGAGCGCCCCGCCCGTCCGTCGCGACGCACTGGGGAGCCCGCGAACGCCCCGCCCGTTCGTCGCGACGTCCAGGGGAGCCCGCGCGCGCCCCGCCAGTTCGTCGCGGCGCCCTCGGGAGCCCGCGCGCGCCCCGCCAGGCAGTCGCGGCGCCCTGGGGAGTCGCGCGCGCGTCCCCCCCGCCCGTCCGTCGCGGCGCCCTGGGGAGCAGCGCGCGCCACCCCCCTCCACCCGCCCAGCCCGTCCGTTCTGGCGCCCTGGGGGTCGCGCGCCATCCCCCCTCACCATCCCCCGCGCTCCTGCCCCTATCCCACCCGTTTTAGGGTTTCGGGGGTGATGAGTGTGGGGGTGGCGGTTGTGGGGGTGCCGGTTGTGTGCCCCGTCCCCTACTCCTCCTCCTCCTCCGTCTCCCGCTGCTGCAGCTGCCGCTCAGGGGGGTGGGTGTGTGGGAGCCGAAGGAGTGGTGCTAGGGGGGTGACGTGAGAAGTGGATCTAGGGGTGCAGCAAGGGGTGTGTGAGAAGGGGGTGTGGGACTGTTAGGGGGGGGAGAGTGGAGGTCGCTGTCGTGTCGTCTGCAGCGCCTGTAGTCCGGAGCCGTCGTGCTCTCGGTAGCCCAGCGAGCCTGCTTCGCCAGTCGCCTGTGGGTCAGTTGCTCCTGTGTGTGCTCGTCGTAGCCGCGGAGCCAGATACTCCCGTAGTCCGGTGCCCTCGTGCGCTCGGTAGCCACTGTGCGCGCCGCTCCTGTTGCCCGTTGTGTCTGCAGCTTCGCCCATCGCCTGCAGCAGATCGCCCCTCACAGTCTCTCCTCCTCCTCACTTGCCCTCTGTGACTGCCTCTAGCTTTACTTGCATTTGTGGACTTGATCTATGACTGGTTATTTGTGCTGATTACACCCCACTTTGGCTATGGGGGTGTGTCAGAATGTTGTAATTGTCTAGCCTGCAGTGGGGTACTCTATAGCGAGTACAACCCAAATTAGGGTTTCCTATATGTACCTTGCATGCTGCTAGTGCAAAACCCTCTTCTCTGTTCTATCTTTCGTTCTACTATCTTAACAGTAAGGAATGCTGAAAACTTCCTTACAGTTCAAAGCTTGATCACAGCAGCAAGTACATTATGCAAAACGAGTAGTACTTAGTTCCAACATAATCTTAGACCTGAAAATAAGAGTTTGGTCTGCTTGCATATCATTCATCTGCCCCATTGCTAGTTATAGAAGGTTGTTAGAAACTACAGGCAGGAATGAGTTGCATTGAAAGAGAGTTTGGTACAAGTATCAAACCCTAGAGGGGTTGTACCCCATATTGGCTACCCCACTACAGCCTACACAAATACAGCATGCATAATTTGACACACCCCCATAGGCAAAGTGGGGGAGAACAAGGGGTCATAAGACCAGTCAAGAGAAACAAAGCAAGCTCAGGGTGGATCACAACGTCACCACACACACTGAGCACAAGCAAAGGGCCACAAGGCCAGTTTACATGCAGAGGTATATATGCAACAAGAACAGTACAGTGATCACTACCTAGCAAGAGCAAGCATGCAGGTACATATATATGGATCACAGTACAAGCAGAGTCTACAGCAAGTGTGGAAACGTAGGTGTCAGAATGAGAGAAGTGTTGAACTATGAGAAGATGGGAGTACAAGTATGAAACCCTAGAATTGTGTACCCCCTAAAGGCTAACCCACTGTAGCCTACACAGCAATAACACAAGTATATTGTTTGACACACCCCCATAGGCAAAGTGGGGGAGAGCAAGGGGTCACAAGACCAGTCAAGGAAGGCAAGCAAGCTCAGGGTGGACCACAACGTCACCACACACTCTGAGCACAAGCAAAGAGCCACAAGGCCAGTTCACATGCAGAGGCATATATGTAACACAAGCATCACAGTGATCTATATCTAGCAAGCATGCAGGTATATATATATATATTTATTTATAGATCACAGTACACGCAAAGTCTACAGCAAGTGAGGAAAAGTGGGCACAAGCCCTAACAAAGTGCAGAAACGCTGATGATCACTAGGCGGGAGTGCCTTGGTGAATATATCAGCAGTGTTGGCCTGAGTGGCCACGTAACGCAGACGAAGCTGACCACACTGCTGCAACTCTCGAGCCAGAAAGTACCGCAGAGCGATGTGCTTCGTTCTCTGCTCCAGTCTGTGCTCCTCACACAAGGCAATGGCAGCCTTGTTGTTGACGTACAGCACTGGAGGAGAACGAGGCCGCTCTCCCAGGTCGGTCAGCAGGTAGGTGAGCCAGCGTAACTCCTGAGCAGCCATGGCTGTGGCGTAGATCTCAGCCTCACAACTGGAGCTGAGAACTGAAGACGAACGTGTAGAACGCCAAGAAACTAAGCCAGAGCCAAGACTGAAGGTGTAACCCTGTGACGACCGCTGAGTAGCCTGGTCGTCAACCCAAGAAGCGTCTGAGTGCCCAGTGAGAACAACTGGGCTCCCTCCTCCAAGCACGAGCCCCATGCCCGATGTACTGCACAAGTAGCGCAATACCCTCTTCGCAGCATCCCAGTGCACCTTTCGGTGCCTACCAGGAGCCACGTAGCGAGCCAGAAGGCCAAGAGGGTACGCTAGGTCAGGTTGAGTGCAAGTCATCAGGTACATGAGGCAACCAACTAGCTCTGGGTAAGGACCACTCGGCTCTACGGACTCATCCGAAGGCAGAGCTGAGAGCGAGTGACCTATGGCCAGAGGAGTGGCCTGTGCTGAGGACCAGGTGAAGCCGAAGTGCTGAAGGACCTGCTGCACCATGTGTGACTGAGTCAGTGTGATGGTGCGGCGTGCTCGGTCCCGGGTGATCTGCAAGCCAAGGTAGCTTCGCAGTTCACCCAGATCTGTGCACGTGTGTCTCTTCTGCAGTTCGGACTTCACGTGGGCGAGAGCCTCAGTGTCAGCAGTGGCAAAGACCAAGTCGTCGACATACACGAGGATGTAGAACGGCGGCAGCGAAGTGTCGGTGCGCAAAAACAGCGACGGGTCAGCAGTAGAAGGCGCGAACCCAAGAGCCGCAAGTGTAGTCCTCAGTGTGTCGTGCCACTCACGAGGCGCGTGGCGGAGACCGTAGACTGGCCGCCGGAGGCTCCACTGGGTACCAGGAGGGAACGACCCAGTGAAGCCAGGTGGGCGGCGCAGCCAGATCTCCTCGTGCAGGCTGCCCTGTAAGAAGGTTGTGCTGAAGTCCAGCGAGTGAAGCTCGTAGTCACGCTGAGCGACAACGTGCAGTAGTATCGGAAGAGTGGTCATCTTTGGGGTGGGGGAGAAGGTCTGGAAGAAGTCGACTCCCTCTCGCTGACTGAAGCCTCGAGCAACGTAACGAGCCTTGAAGACAGGCGGAGAACCCGGCGGCCGCTTCACCCTGAAAATCCACATGCCACTGACGATGTTCGCCCCAGGAGGGGGAACGTCGTCGACGTAAGTGCTAGTAGACTTCCAGGATGCCATCTCTGCGTCCATGGCTGCCTGCCACTGAGAGGATTACTCACCCGCGATCGCTTCAGCGTAGGATTGCGGGGTAGGGATGTCTATAGCATCCGGGTCTCCCTCAGGGGCAAGCAGCATGGCCACGAGATGAGGCGCAGCGGCTGCAAGACACTCAAGGTCCTCCTGTCTGTCCTCAAGGACGTCCGTGCCAAGAGCACACTCACCTCCGACGGACGGAGGACAGACAGACTCAGACTCAGCAACAAGGCTAGCAGCGTAGTCTAGACGACAGGCAGCAGCAAAGTCAACAAGCTCAGCGACCAAGGCAGACGCAGCAGAAGACTCAAACGAGGGGTCAGTGACAACAGTGGCTAGCAGACGCGTGACAGTAGGGTGCTCAGCACGAAACCGGTCAAACTCAGGGTCCGGAACGTGAGGCAAAGACGACGCAGGAGGAGACGGCAGAGGAACAGACTGTGGAACAGAGGAAGGACGACGGACGACAAGGTGCGTGCCGGGGACAGTCGGCGAACGCGAACGCGGGACACGACAAGCGGTGCGACTAGAACGAACTGGCGAGACAGGACGCGACGTAGGTTCACGACGCTCAGTAAGACCCCCTGACTGCTCAGTGTAAGGAGAAGGAGCAAGCAGCGGTGAGTCAGGCAGTAGGGCAAGACCGGTAGAAGACGGAAGACTAAGAACCTGGCGAAGGACAGAGTCAGGCGGCGGCAGAGACGACGGAGACGGCGGAGCGAAGAACAGGCGCGACTGTGTAGTGCCGCCAGCACCAGCAGCTCCAGCACCAACAACAGCTCCTGTACCTCCAGCAGCTCCACCACCCCCAGCGGCAGCTCCTCCAGGACTGTCTCCACCAGCAGTACCCCCAGCCGCAGTTTCCCCAGTGGGAGCACCCTCAGACACAGCACCACCAGCCCCAGCAGCTCGAGTACCAGCGGTACGAGCACCTCCGGGACCAGCGACGTGGGCACCCCCAGGAGACAACAAACCAGCACCACTCTCAGCTCTAGTGACGTCAGTGGAAGTACCGCCAGGTGCAGGGTCACGAGCTACAGGAGCGCGGCGCTGACGGCGACCGTACCAGTCGCGCATCTTCTGGGAGGTGAGAGGCACACGCGTACGAAGGCGGCTACTCCAAGGAGACCGCACAACAGCAGACTCAGAACCCTCAGCGTCAGCACCCGTAGCAGCGCCAGAACCTCCAGCACCAGCGGTAGCTCTAGCAGCTCCAGAACCTCCAGCTCCAGTGCCACCAGAGGTAGGACCTCCAGGCTCAACACCCCCAGGCGCAGCACCCCCAGGCTCAGCACCCCCAGACCCAGCACCCCCAGGCTCAGCACCCCCAGGCTCAGCACCCCCAGACCCAGCACCCCCAGGCTCAGCACCCCCAGACTCAGTACCCCCAGTCGCAGCACCCCTCGCAGGACCAGAGTCAACAGCTACCTCGACAGGCTCGACCGGGTCTACCTGGGAAACACCTGAGGGAGCAGGACCCTGGGGAGGAAGGGGGTCTACCGAAGGGGAACCTGGGGTGAGGAAGAGCGGCGGGGGGGGAAGCGGCGCAGTGCGGTAGGGGAACAGATGGTAAAAGGGTACCGACTCGTCAAAAGTGACGTCCTGAGAGGCAAAGACACGGCGCGAGGTGGGGTGGTAAAACTGCCAGCCAGACGCGTCAGGGACAAAGCCAAGGAAGACGCAGGGAACGGCAAACAAGGGCTCGAACAAGGGCTCGACATCCCAAGACACAAAACAACGACGCATCGCCAACCTCCCCCGTCCAACGCAGTGTGGGCGAAGTCTCTGGAGCAGAGACACGGGGCCAAAGGTTGAGCTGATGCGCAGCGTACCGCACTGCAAGCGGTCACATGAAATGGGGAGCAGCCGCATGGATCAAGGAGGTACGAGCGACCTCCATGACTAAACCAATGCGGCGCTCAGCAACCCCATTCTGCTGTGGGGAGTCCGGAAGAGTGAAAGTCTGGCGGATGCCGTGCTCCGCACAGTAGGCGGCCAGGAGGGCGGAGGAAAACTCACCACCCCTGTCAGAGTGCAGACGCAGGACGGGAAAGTCCGACTGGAACCGCTGGCGGAGCTGGAGACGAGCGGCGCGGATCCAAGGGATCAAAACATCAGGGACCTCACCCTTGGTGCGCAAGGGGAAGACCGTGGTGTAGCGCGTGTAGTCGTCGACGACCAGCAGGAAGTACCGCTCGTGGCCCTGTCCCCGGATGCGAGCCGGGCCCCACACGTCCAGGTGAAGAGTCTGCAGGGGAGCCTCTGTGGGAGGGAACGAGGAGGAGTGAGGGGTGGCGCGCTGCCGCCCCTCGACACAGGGAAGACAGGGAGGAGCAGGCGAGGGTGGGAGGGGAGGGAGAACTCTGGGAAGACCAGAGACAAGGTACCGGGAGTGCATGCCACGAAGGCGCTGCACGGAGGGGTGACCAAGGCGGTGGTGCCAGAGGACGGTCTGGTGCGACAGGGAGCGACACGAGCAGGGAGCCGACAGCTGACCTGACACAGACGCAGACGCAGCTACCTGAGGGGACTCAGTGGTCAGTGTGTACAGGTCGGACCCCGGCTGCCGAGTGAAGGTAGCCAGGTGGCGACCCGTCCGAGCACACGTACAATGGGTCACCCGCTCATAGGCAGGGGTGAACTGGTGAACACCCCCGTCCTGGAGAGCAGAGCCCGCCACCAAGTTCGTAGAGAACGAGGGGAGGTAGAGACCCGACAGAGTGCCAGACGGGGCCGCAGGACAAGGGAGAACAGTGGAGGAGGTCGCAAGGACCGGGCCCCCAGAGGGGTCAGCAAGGGAGACAGCAACAGGCCGAGCTAGCGGCTCAAGGACAGTGCGGTCACGAAAGAAACAGCGGGAAGCACCTGAGTCCAGTGTGAAAGTGTGCAGTGCCGCAGCAGACCCAGTACCAGCAGACGCAGACGCACGAGCACCTAGCGCAGCAGCCTTACCAGTACCAATACCTGGGTCGGGCGGCACACTCAGGTAACAGTCACCCTCAGCACTAATAGTCAATGCATACATGGCAGCAAGGATAGCATCATAATCAAGAGCAAAGACATCAATCCCTTTCCCAAGCAGATCAGCCCAGCGAGGCAGCTCAGAGGCGTCAGGGAACTGCTCGCGCCAGGCGTCGTCGAGGCGAGAGAAGCAGCGCTGTGCCGGGTGGAACCTCCCACAAGTCTGGCCAGCGCGGTCACCTGTACGAATGACGTACGTGCAGGTACCCCCACCCCCAGACCCCCCACGCTGAGAGTACCACTCACGGAGCTGCTGGGGCGAGGGAGTCTCGCCGGGACGCTGCTGCGGCTGCCTCTGGCCACCTCCGAACCCCCCACGCTGCACCGCTCCACCGCGCCCGCCACCCGCTCCACCGCTGCCACTACTGCCACCACCTCCCCCACCACCCCCACTACCGCCGCCGCCGCCACCACCCCCTGTGCCGCCACTGACCCCGCCACCACCCCCTGTGCCGCCACTGACCCCCCCACCACCCGCGCCACTCCCACTTCCGCCACCACCCCCGCCCCCCCCAACCCCTCCACCACCGCCGCCCCCGCCTCCACCTCCACCACCCCTGCCCCCCTTGCTCCTGCGGGTCGCCCTTGCGCCTCCCACTAGGGGTAGACGCGGCCCCGACTCCCTCAGCTCCGAGGTAGTCGACAGCAGCGGCAGATGCAATAGAGGGGAGGAGGGGGGAGGGGGAGCACCCCTCAAAGAAGGGGGTGCGGGGGTCACCACAAGAGGCACCTACAGCTACAATACTCTTCTCAGCTGCTAGGAGTTCCTTCTCGAGGAGGTCGACAGTGAGGTCAGTGGGGGAGAGAGCGAGAAACTGGTCCCTGACAGTGCGAAGGGAGTCAGGGAGGCGGGTGACAAGGTGGTACAGTGTGAGGTACATCGGGGGGGGGTTCTTGGCGAGGAAATCGGGGGGGAGCGCGGCACGGTAGCGGAGGTCACTGGTACGGAGGTGGGTGATGAGGTCAGCTACAGTGGCAAAGGCGGACAGGTCGGGAAAGAGGTAGGGCAGTGAGAGACGGCCTATAGCAGCAGTGGCAGGGGAGGAGTAACGAGCGACTACAGCGTCGTACAGCTCTTTAGCGGTCTTATGCTGGCCAAAGTGCTCGCGCTCATCTAACGGCAGGTGGCTGCGAACGGCTAGGCGAGCATGAGCGTCACGGGTCTGCCACTGTGAGCGCAAAGTGCTATCAGCATCAGCAGCAGGTGCGGGAGCGGCGCCGGACGTGTGGTCATAAAGGGAAATATCGTCCTTGGCGGTGATCTGAAGGTAGAGGTGAAGGTCATCGAGCCAAACATCGAACTTAATCGGACGGCCCTCAGCGTCAAAAGTAAGAACGGTAGGACTGGCCATAGTGGCAGTAGCAGCAGTAGGAACAGGAGCAGCAGTAGCAGTAGTAGCAGTAGCAGTAACAGAAGCAGCAGGTGCTGCAGGTGAGGCACAGTAGGGCGGCGCGGCTCGGGCAGGACGGCGCGGCCCGGGCAGGACGGCGCGGCGCGGCTCAGTCAGGGAGGGTGGGCCGGCGCGCGGTCTGCGGTTGTGCGAGGCGGCGGCCTACGCGCGGGCGGCTGACGGCGGGTGGCGGGCTAGCGCGGGCAGCGGCCCTAGCGCACGAGGCGGCGGTGCGCGGCGGTCGACGAGCAGCTCGCGGGCTGCGCTAGAGGCCACGCGAGGCCAGGGCGGGCTACGCACGGGCGGGGTCGACGGCGCGGGCGGCTAGCGGGTCGCGCGCACGAGAAAAGAGCCGCGCGCGAGCGGCTAGCGGGCTATGCGCTCGAAAAACGGGCCGCGCGCGCGGGCGGCTAGCGGCTGCGCACAGGCAGCGTAAGGGGAAGGGGCGCGCGAGGGCACAGTACGAGGCGCACGAGGGCGCAAGTAAGGGACGGTGCACGAGGGCGCTTCGAGCGGAACGGTGGGCCCTTAGGAACTAACGGTCCTAGGTTCCTAACCTAGGCTCGTAATACCATGTCAGAATGAGAGAAGTGTGTGAACTATGAGAAGATGGGAGTACAAGTATGAAACCCTAGAATTGTGTACCCCCTAAAGGCTAACCCACTGTAGCCTACACAGCAATAACACAAGTATATTGTTTGACAGTAGGCACAAGGCCCAACAAAGTACAAAAGCGCTGATGGTCACCAGACGGAAGTGCCTTGGTGAATATATCAGCAGTGTTGGCCCGAGTGGCCACGTGTGCAAGACGAAGCTGACCACACTGCTGCAACTCTCGAGCCAGGAAGTAACGCAGAGCGATGTGCTTCGTTCTGTGCTCCAGTCTGTGTTCCTCACACAAGGCAATGGCGGCCTTGTTGTCGACGTACAGAACTGGAGGAGAACGAGGCCGCTCTCCCAGGTCGGTCAGCAGGTACCGTCATACTCCGGATATAAGCGCCACCCTCGGATAAGCGCCTGGCGCTTTTAATTGGCGCATGGCGCTTATATCCGCTGCTAGACCGGATATAAGCGCACCCCCTGAAAAAACTTGTTTTATTATAAGCGCACGTAAACTTTAATTTTTGAAATGTGTTCGAAACACTGTAACGATATTTACTTTAGCAGGGGGATGTGTTGCAGATTCACTTCCCTTCACATTCGGACCCTGCACTGGATGCGGGTCCAGTCAGCAGGAGCAGTCAGGAGCTGTCAGAAGCTGTCAGGAGCTGTCAGAGTGGGTGTATCTCCAGCGCGCGCAAGAATTTCACAGACGACCCCATGTGGCTTCGACTCGATTGAAAAGGCAAGCACGAGATCTACAGCTTGGTGTTAAAAAATATATAAAATATATATGTCGTTTTATAAACGCCGGCGCTTATAAATTTACTCGATTATAAGCCCACCCCCCTAAAAAAACCTGTTTTATTATTGCCCCCCATGGGGGTATATCCGGGGTATGACGGTAAGTGAGCCAGCGTAACTCCTGAGCAGCCATGGCTGTGGCGTAGATCTCAGCCTCACAACTGGAGCCGAGAACAGAAGACGAGCGAGTAGAACACCAAGAAACAGAACCGGATCCAAGGCTCAAAGTGTAACCCTGTGACGACCGCTGTGTAGCCTGGTCGTCAACCCAAGAAGCGTCTGAGTGCCCAGTGAGGACCACCTCACTCCGCCCTCCAAGCACGAGCCCCATGCCCGATGTACTGCACAAGTAGCGCAATACCCTCTTCGCAGCATCCCAGTGCACCTTTCAGTGCCGACCAGGAGCCACGTAGCGTGCCAGAAGGCCAAGAGGGTACGCAAGGTCAGGACGAGTGCAGGTCATCAGGTACATGAGGCAGCCCACTAGCTTTGGGTAAGGACCACTCGGCTCTACGGACTCGTCCGAAGGTGGAGCTGAGAGCGAGTGACCTGTAGCCAGAGGAGTGGACTGTGGCGAGGACCAGGTGAAGCCGAAGCGCTGAAGGACCTGCTGCACCATGTGTGACTGAGTCAGTGTGATGGTGCGGCGTGCTCGGTCCCGGGTGATCTGCAAGCCAAGGTAACTGCGCAGCTCACCCAGGTCAGTGCACGTGTGTCTCTTCTGCAGCTCCGACTTCACCAGGGTGAGAGCCTCAGTGTCAGCAGTGGCAAAGACCAAGTCGTCGACGTACACGAGGATGTAGAACGGCGGCAGTGAAGTGTCGGTGCGCAGAAACAGCGACGGGTCAGCTGTCGAAGGCGCAAACCCAAGAGCCGCAAGTGTAGTCCTCAGTGTGTCGTGCCACTCACGAGGCGCGTGGCGGAGACCGTAGACTGGCCGCCGGAGGCTCCACTGGGTACCAGGAGGGAACGACCCAGTGAAGCCAGGTGGGCGGCGCAGCCAGATCTCCTCGTGCAGGCTGCCCTGTAAGAAGGTTGTGCTGAAGTCCAGCGAGTGAAGCTCGTAGTCACGCTGAGCGACAACGTGCAGTAGTATCGGAAGAGTGGTCATCTTTGGGGTGGGGGAGAAGGTCTGGAAGAAGTCGACTCCCTCTCGCTGACTGAAGCCTCGAGCAACGTAACGAGCCTTGAAGACAGGCGGAGAACCCGGCGGCCGCTTCACCCTGAAAATCCACATGCCATCGACGATGTTCGCCCAAGGAGGGGGAACCTCATCGACATAAGTGCCTGTGGACTTCCAGGATGCCATCTCTCCTTCCATGGCTGTCTGCCACTAGGAGGAGTAGGGACCCGCGATTGCCTCAGCGTAAGAGCGCGGGGTAGGGATGTCTGGTGCATCCGGGTCTCCCTCAAGGGCAAGCAGCATGGCCACGAGATGAGGCACAGCGGCTGCAAGACACTCAAGGTCCTCCTGTCTATCCTCAAGGACGTCCGTGCCAAGAGCACACTCACCCCCGACGGACGGAGGGCAGACAGACTCAGACTCAGCAACAAGACTAGCGGCGTAGTCTAGACGACAGGTAGCAGCAAAGTCAACAAGCTCAGCGACCAAGGCAGACGCAGCAGCAGACTCAAACGACGGGTCAGTGACAACAGTGGCTAACAGACGCGTAACAGTAGGGTGGGCAGCACGAAACTGGTCAGACCTGGGGTCCGCAAGGTCAGGCAGAGAGGACGCAGGGGGGGACGGCAGAGGAACACGCTGCGGAGCAGAGGAAGGACGCAGGGCTACGAGGTGCGCCGGGGACAGCCGGCTGACGCGGACGAGGAACACGACGACCGGTACGACCAGAACGAACGGCCGAGACAGGACGCGACGCAGGCTCACGACGCTCAGCAAGACCTCCTGTCTGCTCAGTGTAAGGAGAAGGAGCAGGCAGCGGTGAGCCGGGCTGTAACGGAAGACCAGTAGAAGACGGGAGGCTAAGAACCTGGCGAAGGACAGAATCAGGCGGTGGCTGAGACGACAGAGACGGCGGAGCGAAGAACAGTCGTGGCGATGCAGTGCCACCAGCACCAGCAGCTCCAGTACCTCCAGCAGCTCCAGCACCCCCCCACCAGCTCCAGAACCTCCAGCGCCAGCACCTCCAGGACCAGCTCCACCAGCAGCAGCACCCCCAGAACCGGCACCTCCAGTCCTAGGGTCTCCTCAGTGTCTGCAGCAGTAGCACCCCCAGAACCGGCACCTCCAGTCCCAGCAGCTCCAGTACCTCCAGTACGAGCACCTCCGGGACCAGCGACTCCAGCACCCCTTGTAGACAAAGTACCAGTACCACTCCCAGCTCCAGCGACGTCAGCAGACGCACCTCCAGCGGCAGAGCCCCGAACTCCAGTAGCGCGACCCTGACGGCGACCGTACCAGTCGTGCAGCTGCTGTGAGGTGAGAGGCACACGCGGACGAAGGCGGCCACTCCAAGGAGACCGCGCACAAGCAGTCTCAGTACCCTCAGGCGCCGCACCCCCAGACTCCTCACGCGCAGGCTCAGCACCCCTAGACGTAGTACCTCCAGTCTCGTCACGCTCAGGCTCAGCACCCCCAGGCTCAGCACTCCCAGGCTCCTCACGCTCAGGCTCTGCACCCCCAGGCTCCGCACCCCCAGGCTCAGCACCCCCAGGCTCCGTACGCTCAGGCTCAGCACCCCCAGGCTCCGCACGCTCAGGCTCAGCACCCCCAGACGCAGGACCACCCCCAGTAGGACCTGAGTCACCAGTGACCTCAACAGGCTCAGTCAAGGGAGGGTCTACTTGAGACACACCTGAAGGAGCAGGACCTGGAGGGGGGAGGGGGTCTACCTGGGGAGGACCTGGAGCGAGAAAGAGCGGCGGGGGGGGGGGGGGGGGGGGGGGGGGGGGGAGAGGGCAAGTGCGGTAGGGAAAGAGACGGTAAAAGGGGACCGACTCGTCGAAGGTGACGTCCTGAGACGCAAAGACGCGGCGCGAGGCGGGGTCGTAAAATTGCCAGCCAGGCGCGCCAGGAGGAAAGCCAAGGAAGAGACAGGGAATGGCGCGAGCAGAGAGCTTGTCCGCGGTGAGATCGCGGACAAAGGCACGAGCACCCCAGACCCGGAAACGCGACGCATCGCCAACCTCCCCCGTCCAACGCAGCGTGGGCGAGGTCTCCGGCAAGGAGACACGGGGCCAGAGGTTGAGCTGATGCGCGGCGTACCGGACCGCAAACGGCCACAGAAAATGGGGGGCAGCCGCATGGATCATGGAGGTACGAGCGACCTCCATGACTAAGCCAATGCGGCGCTCAGCAACCCTATTCTGCTGCGGAGAGGCCGGAAGCGTGAACGTCTGGCGGATGCCGTGCTCCTCACAGAAGGCTCGCAAGAGGTCGGAGGTGAACTCACCACCTCTGTCAGAGTGCAGACGCAGGACAGGAAAGTCCGAGTGGAACCGCTCGCGGAGCTGGAGACGAACAGCACGGATCCAGGGGATCAGAACATCAGGGACCTGACCCTTGCGCTGCAAGGGGAAGACTGTGGTATAGCGTGTGTTGTCGTGGACGACCAGCAGGAAGTACCGCTCACGGCCCTGCCCCTGGACGCGGGCGGGGCCCCACACGTCCAGGTGGAGAGTCTGCAGTGGAGCCTCTGTGGGAGGGAACGAGGAGGAGTGAGGAGCGGCGCGCTGCCGCCCCTCGACGCAAGGAATGCAGGGCGGCGCAGGCGAGGGAGGAAGGGCAGGCAGAGACCTGGGAAGACCAGAGACCAAGGAGCGAGAGTGCATGCCACGAAGGCGAGGCAGGGAGGGGTGACCAAGGCGGTGGTGCCACAGGAGAGTGTCGTGCGACAGGCGGCGACACTCACACTGAGTAGCTACCTGAGCAGACGCGTACAACTGGGGTGACAAAGGGGTGTAGCGTGAAACAGTGGTGAGGGTGTACAGACTGGACCCCGGCTCACGAGTGAACGTGGCCAGGTGGCGGCCAGTCCGAGAGCAAGTGCAGATCGCCACACGCTGCCCTCCAGGAGTCCAGGTGTCAACCCAGTGATCCTTATGGATGGCGTTGCTCACCAGGTTCGTAGAGAACGAGGGAACGTGGAGACCTGACAGCTCACCAGACGGGACCGCCGGGCACGGGAGCACAGTCGTGGCTCGTGCAAGCACTGGGCCCCCAGAGGGGTCAGCCAGTGAGACAGGGACAGGTGCAGGGAGGGGGGTGACGGTGGTACTGTCACGAAAGAAACAGCGAGAAGCACCAGAGTCAAGGCCTTAGTAGGCGCAGTACCAGAGAGAGCAGACTCACTGGCTCCTAAGAGAGCAGACTCACTAGCACCTGCGAGAACAGACTCACTAGCACCGAGAGCGGCAGCCTCACTAGTACCGAGAGCAGGAACCTCCATACCTGGGTCTGGCGGCACACACAAGTAACAGTCACCCCTCTGAGCCCGACGCTGAGACGCCCAACGCCGAGCAAACCACTCACGAAGCTTCTGGGGTGTAAGGGGCTCACGCGGACGCCGCTGCAGCTGCACTAGGCCACCTCCAGAAACTCCCAACGGAGGAGCTGCACCGCGACTGCCACTACGGCCACGACGCTGAGACGCCCAACGCTGAGCAAACCACTCACGAAGCTCCTGGGGTGTAAGGGGCTCACGCGGACGCCGCTGCAGCTGCACTAGGCCACCTCCAGAAACTCGAAACGGAGGAGCTGCACCGCGACTGCCACTACGGCCACGACGCTGAGACGCCCAACACTGAGCAAACCACTCACGAAGCTCCTGGGGTGTAAGGGGCTCACGCGGACGCCGCTGCAGCTGCACTAGGCCACCTCCAGAAACTTGAAACGGAGGAGCTGCACCGCGACTGCCACTACGGCCACGACGCTGAGACGCCCAACGCTGAGCAAACCACTCACGAAGCTCCTGGGGTGTAAGGGGCTCACGCGGACGCCGCTGCAGCTGCACTAGGCCACCTCCAGAAACTCGAAACGGAGGAGCTGCACCGCGACTGCCACTACGGCCACGACGCTGAGACGCCCAACGCTGAGCAAACCACTCACGAAGCTCCTGGGGTGTAAGGGGCTCACGCGGACGCCGCTGCAGCTGCACTAGGCCACCTCCAGAAACTCCCAACGGAGGAGCTGCACCGCGACTGCCACTACGGCCACTACGCTGAGACGCCCAAAGCTGAGCAAACCAATCACGAAGCTCCTAGGGTGTAAGGGGCTCACGCGGACGCCGCTGCAGCTGCACTAGGCCACCTCCAGAAACTCCCAACGGAGGAGCTGCACCGCGACTGCCACTACGGCCACTACGCTGAGACGCCCAAAGCTGAGCAAACCAATCACGAAGCTCCTGGGGTGTAAGGGGCTCACGCGGACGCCGCTGCAGCTGCACTAGGCCACCTCCAGAAACTCCCAACGGAGGAGCTGCACCGCGACTGCCACTACGGCCACTACGCTGAGACGCCCAACGCTGAGCAAACCACTCACGAAGCTCCTGGGGTGTAAGGGGCTCACGCGGACGCCGCTGCAGCTGCACTAGGCCACCTCCAGAAACTCCCAACGGAGGAGCTGCACCGCGACTGCCACTAAGTCCACTACGCTGAGACGCCCAACGCTGAGCAAACCACTCACGAAGCTCCTGGGGTGTAAGGGGCTCACGCGGACGCCGCTGCAGCTGCACTAGGCCACCTCCAGAAACTCCCAACGGAGGAGCTGCACCGCGACTGCCACTAAGGCCACTACGCTGAGATGCCCAATGCTGAGCAAACCACTCACGAAGCTCTTGGGTTGTAAGGGGCTCACGCGGACGTCGCTGCAACTGCACTAGGCCACCTTTAGAAACTCCCAACGGAGGAGCTTCACCGTGACTGCTACGACGGCCGCCACCACTCCCACTGCTGCCTCCACCTCCGCCACCACTCCCACCGCCGGTATCGCGAAGAAAAGTCATAGCGGGTACTAGGGTAGGTAGGGGCGGCGCACGGGATGGAAAAGGCGATGGTCCGCCAGAGGAAGGCGGCATGCTGCAGGAGGTAGGGCAGGGCGCAAGCGCAGGGCAGCCGCGAGGTGCGCGCAGGCTGCTGTAGCGGCGCGCGGGCAGCTGAGGCGGCGCGCGGGGCAGCCGCGGGCTGCGCGAGCGGCTGAGGTGACGTGCGGGGCAGCGCCAGGCCGCGCGAAGGCTGCGGACGCGGCGCGCGGGGCAACTGCAGGCCGCGCGGGCGGCGGAAGCGGCGCGCGAGGCAGCCGCGGGCTGCGCGAGGGCGGCAGCCGCGGCGCGCGGGGCTGCTGCGGGCTGCGCGAGCTGCTGACGCGGCGCGCGGGGCAGCCGCGGGCTGCGCGAGCGGCGGCAGACGCGGCGCGCAAGGCAGCCGCGGGCTGCGCGAGGGCGGCAGCCGCGGCGCGCGGGGCTGCTGCGGGCTGCGCGAGCTGCTGACGCGGCGCGCGGGGCAGCAGCGGGCTGCGCAGGCGGCGGACGCGACGCGCGGGGCAGCAGCGGGCTGCGCGCAAAATTAGGGTTTGCGCGCTCGTGCAGCGCAGCGCGGCAAGGCAAGGCGCGCGCGGGCGGCGCAGCGCAGGCAAGGCAAGGCAAGGCGCAGGCAAGGCAAGGCGCGCGCGGGCAGCGCAGCGCAGGCAAGGCAAGGCGCGCGCGGGCGGCGCAGCGCAGGCAAGGCAAGGCAAGGCGCAGGCAAGGCAAGGCGCGCGCGTACATCGCGGCGCAGGCAACACGTGGGGCAACTCAGTAACCACAACGGTAGGTGGGCCCGAAAAAAACGGTCCTACGGACCTACTGCTCTGAAACCATGTTAGAAACTACAGGCAGGAATGAGTTGCATTGAAAGAGAGTTGGGTACAAGTATCAAACCCTAGAGGGGTTGTACCCCATATTGGCTACCCCACTACAGCCTACACAAATATAGCATGTATAATTTGACAAAGATCCCAGACAACAAGCACATAAGGGAAGAGCTGGAAGTTATGTCAAAACGCATCAAAGCTCAAGGCCCAAATTGCAGAGCGCGCGAGGAAAGATTACTCAAGTTGATGAGAGTTGTGTTGTGAGTCGTGTTTGGTTGCGAATTGTGGTTACGAGAGGTGCGATGAATTTTGATTGGCCAACAGTTTTTGGTCGAATAGGAGAGAAGGAAACACCAAGAATATTGTGAGTGCAATTTGGGACTCGAGAACCAAACTGAGTTGCTCCATGGGGTTTGCTGAGTCAGCGAAAACCCTGAGGGTGTAGCGCGAAGCTGGGCGAAACTGAACAGCCCAACTTAAAAAAAGCCAACCTTCCTCTCCCACCACCCAAAGGGCAACCTTAGTAAGGTTGAACAATTTGGGCCTTGAGCTTTAAGTGACCCTTAGTGGCTGCAAACAATTGCGCATGGACAGGCGCCTCAAGCTGGGTAATATGCATCGATTGTAGCGTACATTCTGCTGATATGGTGAGATGAGAACAGCAGGGTCGACGCTAGGATTTGAGGGCGCCTGATGCGTCAGACGAGCCCTTCGGGCCCGTCTGAACCATCAGATTCTGTTTTTTACGGTGTCTGATGTATCAGATATTTTTGAAATGCATGTCTGACCAATCGAATGGGTCTCTCGACGCAATTGAGTCATACTTGACCAATCACAGCAGAATCACCCTCTCACAGCAAATTCGGCCCGTCACTGCAGATTCGCCATCACCCTGACACAAAAGATTCGCCCCGTCACAACAATTTCGCCCCAGACACAGCAGATGTCAAACTGTATATGTTATATACTTGTGTAGGCTGTAGTGGGGTAGCCCATAAAGGGTACAACCCAATGTTAGGGTTAGGATATGTACCCAACTCTGTTTCAATTCAAGTCATTCCTGTCTCTAGTTTCTAACATGGTTTCAGAGCAGTAGGTCCGTAGGACCGTTTTTTTTTTTCGGGCCCACCTACCGCTACCCCACGAATGAGCCTGTGACTGTGCCTGTGACTGTCACGCCTCCTGTTTACTGTTGTCCCGCGTGTGTCGCCCTTCCAGCCCGCGCGCACCTTCCTGCACGCGCGTCGCCCTGCGCAGCCCGCAAAGAGCCCGTGCAGCCCGTACCGAGTCGCGCGCAGTCCGCTGCAACCGCGCGTAGCCCGCCCCGAGCCCGCACAGCCCGCGCCGAGCCGCGCGCAGCCTGCTACTGCCGCGCGCAGCCCGCGCCGAGCCCGCGCAGCCCGCGCCGAGCCGCGCGCAGCCCGCTGCAGCCGAGCCCGCGTAGCCCGCTCCGAGCCCGCGCAGCCCGCTCCGAGCCGCGCGCAGCCCGCGCCGAGCCCGCGCAGCCCGCGCCGCGCCGCGTGCAGCCCGCTACTGCCTCGCGCGGCCCGCGCGCGGCCCGTAGCAGCCCCGCGCGCTGCCCCGCGCAGCCTGCGCTGAGCCCGCGCGGCCCGCACAGCCCGCGCCGAGCCGCGCGCAGCCCGCTGCTGCCTCCCGCAGCCCGCCCCGAGCCCGCGCAGCCCGCGCGCGGCCTGCTGCTACCCTGCGCACCGCTCGCGCAGATCCGCTCGGCCGCAGAAGCGGCCCCGACTTGCCACTAACGCGGCCCAGCCCCGACAAGCCTCGGCCCCGAACTGCCGCTGATACGGCCCCGCCCTGCAGCTGCCACGGCCCCGACCTGCCGCTGATGCGGCCCCGCCCTGCAGCTGCCGCGGCCCCGACCTGCCGCTGACGCCGTCGTCGCCGTCGTGCGCCTACCCGGCCGCCGCCCGCCGAGCGCCGGCCCTGCTCGCCCGGCGAGCGCCGGCCCTGCTCGCCCGCCGAGCGCCTGCCCTTCCAGCCTTTGGTGAGCACCTGCCTGCCTGCCTGCCTGCCTGCCGGCCTGCTTGCCTGCCTGCCTGCCTGCCTGCCTGCCTGCCTGCCTGCCTGCCTGCCGGCCTGCCTACCTGCCTGCCTGCCGGCCTGCCTGCCTGCCTGCCTGCCTGCCTGCCTGCATGCCTGCCGGCCTACCTGCTTGCCTGCTTGCCGGCCTGCCTGCCTGCCTGCCGCGCCTGCCCTGCGTGAGCTGCTGCTGCTACTACTTCTATTAGCAGGTGGCCAGATGCAGCTCCAGCGACGTTCACGCGAGTCTCTCACGCCCCAGCAGCTTAGTGAGTGGTATACTAGTTGGGGCTGTCGCGGTAGCCGTCGTAGCTGTCGCCCTGGAGCTGGTCAGTTGGGAGCGTCTGGCAGTGGCCAGCTGCAGCTGCAGCGGCGTCCATGTGAGACACTTACGTCCCAGCAGCTCCATGAGTGGTACGCTCAGAGTCGCGGGTCTTTGAGTACAGTTCGCTGCCCGTACGTCATTCGCACAGGTGATCGGACTGGTCAGCCTTGCGGGACGCTTAGTCACACAGAGTCCCGCTGCTTCGCCCGTCTGAGCGATGCAAGGCGTAACGTGTTTGGCGACGAGGCTGAGCTCCCCACCTGGCTGGAGCTGCTTGGACAGGGGGTAGATATCTTTGCTCTTGACTATGATGCTATTCTCACTGCCATGTATGCATTGCCTACTAGTGTTGACCGTGCCTGTTACCTGTGCGTACCGCCTGACCCTGGTATAGCGCCTGCTGCTCTCGGTACTGGTGAGGCTGCTGCTCTAGGTGCTCGTGCGTCTCCTACTCCAAGTGCTGGTGAGGCTGCTGCTCTGGGTGCTAGTACGTCTCCTGCTCTCGGTGCTGGTGAGGCTGCTGCTCCAGGTGCTGGTGCGTCTGCTCTCTCTGGTACTGCGCCTGTTGCGGTCTTGCACACCTTCACCCTTGACTCAGGAGCTTCCCGCTCCTTCTTTCGTGACTGCACCACACTCACGCCGCTTAGTCGGCCGGTTCCAGTCTCCCTGGCGGACCCCTCCGAGGGTCCAGTCCTTGCCCACTACTCCACGGTTCTGCCGTGTCCGGCCGCCCCGTCTGGCTCGCTGTCAGGTCTTTACCTCCCCTCGTTCTCTACGAACTTGGTGAGTGGAGCTGACCTCCAGGATAGGGGGGTTGACCATTTCACTCCTACGAGTCAGCGAGTGACTCACTATACGTGTGCTCGGACGGGCCGACACCTGGCCACTTTTTCCCGTGCGCCTGGCTCGAGTCTGTACACCCTGACCACTGAGTCCCCTCAGGTAGCTGTGTCTGCGTCTGCGTCAGGTCAGCTGGCGGCCCCCTGCGAGTGTCGCGCTTTGTCGCACCAGACCCTCCTGTGGCACCACCGCCTTGGTCACCCCTCGGTGCAGCGCCTTCGTGGCATGCACTCTCGCTCCCTGGTTTCTGGTCTTCCCAGGTCTTTGCCTGCCCTCCCTCCCTCGCTTGCGCCGCCCTGCATTCCTTGCGTCGAGGGGCGGCAGCGCGCCGCTCCTCACTCCTCCTCGTTCCCTCCCACGTGTGGGGCCCAGCCCGCGTCCGTGGACAGGGCCACGAGCGGTACTTCCTGCTGGTTGTCGACGACTACACGCGTTACACCACGGTCTTCCCCTTGCGCAGCAAGGGGGAGGTCCCTGCTGTTTTGATCCCTTGGATCTGCGCTGTTCGTCTCCAGCTCCGCGAGCGGTTCGGGACGGAGTTTCCCGTCCTGCGTCTGCACTCTGACAGAGGTGGTGAGTTCTCCTCCGACCTCTTGGCAGCCTTCTGTGCGGAGCACGGCATCCGCCAGACGTTCACGCTTCCGGCCTCTCCGCAGCAGAATGGGGTTGCTGAGCGCCGCATTGGCTTAGTCATGGAGGTCGCTCGTACCTCCATGATCCATGCAGCTGCCCCCCATTTTCTGTGGCCGTTTGCGGTCCGGTACGCCGCGCATCAGCTAAACCTCTGGCCCCGTGTCTCCTTGCCAGAGACCTCGCCCACGCTGCTGTGGACGGGGAAGGTTGGCGATGCGTCCCATTTCCGGTCTGGGGTGCTCGTGCCTTTGTCCGCGATACCACCGCGGACAAGCTCTCCGCCCGCGCTGTTCCCTGTGTCTTCCTTGGCTTTGTCCCTGACGCGCCTGGTTGGCAGTTTTACCACCCCACCTCGCGCCGTGTCTTTGCGTCTCAGGACGTCACGTTCGATGAGTCGGTTCCCTTTTACCGTCTCTTCCCCTATCGCACTGCCCCTCTCCCTGTCAAGATTACGAGACTGGAATGAGTGTGACTAAGAGAAACAGGAGTACAAATGTGAAACCCTAACTAGGTGTACCCCCTAAGGTATCACCCACTACAGGCTAGAACAATACAAACATATAATGTTTGACACACCCCCAATAGGCAAAGTGGGGGAGACCTAGGGGTCACAAGACCAGTCAAGGCAAAGCAAGGCAAACAAGCTCAGGGTGGATCTCGAGGATTCCACACAAATTCCGAGCACAAGCAAGCGGTCACAAGACCAGTTCACATGCAGGTTTATAATAGAGCAAGACGTACAATGATCACAACCTAGCAAGAGTAAACATGCAGGTATATAAATATATAGTGATCACAGTACAGGCAAAGTCAAGAAGTGAGCAAGTGAGGCCCAGTAGGCACAAGGCCTAACAGAGTACAGAAGCGCTGATGGTCACAAGGCTGGAGTGCCTTGGTGAACACATCAGCAGTGTTGGCCTCAGTGGCCACGTAACGCAGACGAAGCTGACCGCGCTGCTGCAGCTCTCGAGCAAGGAAGTACCGCAGGGCAATGTGCTTCGTTCTGTGCTCCAGTCTGTGCTCCTCACACAAGGCAATGGCAGCCTTGTTGTCGACGTACAGCACTGGAGGAGAACGAGGCCGCTCTCCGAGGTCGGTCAGCAGGTAGGTCAGCCAGCGCAGCTCCTGAGCAGCCATGGCTGTGGCGTAGATCTCAGCCTCACAACTGGAGCTGAGAACAGGAGACGAACGAGTAGAACGCCAAGAAACTGAGCCAGAGCCAAGGCTGAAGGTGTAACCCTGAGACGACCGCTGAGTAGCCTGGTCGTCTGCCCAAGAAGCGTCTGAGTGCCCTGTGAGAACAACCCGGTCTCGCCCTCCAAGCACAAGCCCCATGCCCGACGTACTGCACAAGTAGCGCAACACCCTCTTAGCAGCATCCATGTGCTCCTTCCTGTGACGGCCAGGAGCGACATAGCGTGCTAAGATGCTAAGGGGGTATGCAAGGTCAGGTCGAGTGCAGGTCATCAGGTACATGAGGCAGCCCACAAGCTCTGGATACGGGCCACTCGGCTCTACGGACTCATCCGAAGGCAGAGCTGAGAGCGAGTGACCGGTAGGCAGAGGAGTGGACTGAGGCGAGGAGTACGTGAAGCGGAAGCGCTGGAGAACCTGCTGCACCATGTGTGACTGAGTCAAGGTGATGGTGCGCCGTGCTCTGTCCCGGGTGATCCGCAAGCCAAGATAGCTTGTCAGCTCACCCAGGTCTGTGCACGTGTGTCTCCTCTGCAGCTCCGACTTCACGTGGGCGAGTGCCGCTGTGTCAGCAGTGGCAAAGACCAAGTCGTCAACGTACACGAGGATGTAGAACGGCGGCAGCGAGGTGTCGGTGCGTAGAAACAGCGACGGGTCAGCAGTAGAGGGAGCGAACCCAAGAGCCGCAAGCGTCGTCCTCAGTGTGTCGTGCCACTCACGTGGCGCCTGGCGGAGACCGTAGACCGGCCGCTGAAGCCTCCACTGGGTGCCAGGAGGAACCGACCCAGTGAAGCCAGGAGGGCGGCGCAACCAGATCTCCTCGTGCAGGCTGCCCTGCAAGAAAGCAGTGCTGAAGTCAAGTGAGTGAAGCTCGTAGTCGCGGTGAGCGGCTATGTGCAGCAGCACCCGAAGAGTGGTCATCTTCGGGGTGGGGGAAAAGGTCTGGAAGAAGTCGACTCCCTCTCGCTGACTGAAGCCTCGAGCCACGTAGCGTGCCTTGAAGACAGGAGGAGAACCCGGCGGCCGCTTCACCCTGAAAATCCACATGCCACTGACGATGTTCGCCCCAGGAGGGGGAACCTGGTCGACGTAGGTGCCTGTGGACTTCCAGGAAGCCATCTCTGCGTCCATGGCTGTCTGCCACTGAGAGGAGTAGGGACCCGCCATCGCCTCAGCGTAAGAGCGCGGGGTCGGGATGTCTGGTGCATCCGGGTCTCCCTCAGGGGCAACAAGCATGGACACGAGATGGGGCAAAGCAGCAGCAAAGCACTGGAACTCCTCCTGTCTGTCCTCAAGGACGTCCGTGCCAAGAGCACACTCACCCCCGACGGACGGAGGACAGGCAGACTCAGACTCAGACTCAGCGACAAGGCTGGCAGCGTAGTCTAAGCGACAGCGAGCAGCAAAGTCAACCAACTCAGCGACCAGAGCAGACGCAGCAGAGGACTCAAAGGTCGGGTCAGTGACAACTGTAGCGAGGAGACGCGTAACAGTGGGACTGGCCGCACGACGGGAGTCAGACTCCGGGTCAGGAAGAGTAGGAAGAGAGGACGCAGGAGGAGACGGCAGCGGGACACGCTGCGGAGCAGTGGAGGGACGCAAAGTCATGTAGTGAGTGCCAGGGACAGGAGGAGGACGCTCACGCGGGACACGACGACCAGTGCGAGTAGTACGAACAGGCGACGCAGGACGAGACTCAGGCTCACGACGCTCTGTAAGACCTCCTGTGGGACCAGCGTAAGGAGAGGGAGCAGGGAGAGGCGAGGCAGGCGGTAACTGTGACTGCGGCGGGACAGGCGGAGGACACTCGACGGAGGGAGGAGGACTAGGAGGAGGAGCCTGACCAAGAACCTGCTGAAGGAGCGGTACGAAGTACGGTCGCGGCCGCGCAGCGTCTCCAGAACCAGCAGGGACACCAGCGGCAGCCCCAACGCCCGAGTCCTCAGCACCAGCAGCAGCTCCAACACCCGGGTCCTCAGCACCAGCAGCAGCGCCACCGGTCGGGTCCTCAGCACCAGCAGTAGCTCCAACGCCCGAGTCCTCAGCACCAGCAGCAGCTCCAACGCCCGGGTCCTCAGCACCAGCAGCAGCTCCAACGCCCGGGTCCTCAGTACCAGCAGCAGAGCCACCGGTCAGGTCCTCAGCACCAGCAGTAGCGCCGCCGGTCGGGTCCTCAGCACCAGCAGCAGCTCCAACGCCCGGGTCCTCAGCACCAGCAACAGCGCCACCGCTCGGGTCCGCAGCACCAGGAGCACCACTCCGAAGACTGCAGCGCCGTGTGTACCACTCTCGGATCACCTGAATGGGGGGGAGCTGATGCGCAGCGTATCGGACCGCAAACGGCCACAGAAAGTGGGGAGCAGCCGCATGGGTCAGGGAGGTACGAGCGACCTCCATGACTAGGCCAATGCGGCGCTCAGCGACCCCATTCTGCTGCGGAGAGGCCGGAAGCGTGAACGACTGCTCAATGCCGTGCTCAGCACAGTAGGCTGCCAAGAGGTCGGAGGCGAACTCACCACCTCTGTCAGAGTGCAAGCGCAGGACAGGAAAGTCCGAGTGAAAGCGCTTGCCTAGCTGGAGACGGGCTCGGCTGATCCAGGGGATCAAAACACCAGGGACGTCACCCTTGGCGCGCAAGGGGAAGACCGTGGTGTAGCGCGAGTAGTCGTCAACAACTATCAGGAAGTACCTCTCCTGACCCTGACCACGGACGCGGGCTGGGCCCCACACGTCCATGTGGAGCGTCTGCAAGGGAGCAGTCGTCGGGGGAAAGGAGGAGGAGTGAGGAGCGGCGCGCTGCCGCCCCTCGACACAGGGAATGCAGTCAGGAGCAGGGGAGTCGGGAAGGGGAGGGAGCACCCTGGGAAGACCAGCAACAAGGTCCCGTTTGTGCATGGCCCGAAGGCGCTGCACAGACGGGTGACCAAGGCGGTGGTGCCAGAGGACAGTCTCATGCGCCAGAGAGCGACACGAGCAGGGGGCGGACAGCTGACCTGACGCAGACGCAGACGCAGCTACCTGAGGGGACTCAGTGGTCAGTGTGTACAGGTCCGACCCCGGCTCTCGAGTGAAAGTAGCCAGGTGGCGGCCCGTCCGAGCACACGTGCAGTGTGTCACACGCTCGTAGGCAGGGGTGAACTGGTGAACACCCCCGTCCTGCAGCGCACAACCTGCCACCAAGTTCGTAGAGAACGAGGGGAGGTAGAGACCTGAGAGCGTGCCGGACGGAACCGCTGGACACGGAAGTGTAGTGGAGGAGGTCGCAATGACCGGACCCCAAGAGGGGTCAGCAAGAGAGACAGCAACCGGCCGAGCTAGTGGCTCAAGGACAGTGCGGTCACGAAAGAAAGAGCGAGAAGCACCTGAGTCCAGTGTGAAGGTGTGCAGTGCTGCAGTCGACTCAGTACCAGGGGGCACAGACGCACTAGCACCTAGGGCAGCTGCTGCAGCAGGACCTGTGGGAGCAGACACACTAGCACCTAGAGCAGCAGCTGGGCTGGCCTGAATGCCCGGGTCGGGCGGAACACGCAAGTACTGGGCACCCTCTCCACTAATAGACATCGCATACATAGCAGTGAGAATAGCATCAAAGTCTAAAGCCCAGATATCAACACCCTTCTTTTCCAGCTTCACTAGGGGCGCTTGATAGGTATGTAGGTAGGTAGGTAGGTAGGTGGGCCCTTAAGAACGGTCCTAGGGAAGGACCTGCTCTGAAACCATGTCAAGATTACGAGACTGGAATGAGTGTGACTAAGAGAAACAGGAGTACAAATGTGAAACCCTAACTAGGTGTACCCCCTAAGGTATCACCCACTACAGGCTAGAACAATACAAACATATAATGTTTGACACACCCCCCCCCCCGCCGCTCTTCCTCGCTCCAGGTGCTCCCCAGGTAGACCCCCTCTCCGCTCCCGGTCCTGCTCCTTCAGGTGTGTCTCAGGTAGACCCTCCTTCCTTACCTGCGCCGGTCGAGGTCACTGGTGACTCAGGTCCTACTGGGGGTGGTCCTGCTCGGGGTGCTGCTTCTGGGGGTGCTGAGCCTGGGGGTGCGGCGCCTGGGGGTACTGAGCTTGGAGGTACTGAGCCTGGGGGTGCGGAGCTTGAGGGTGTGGAGCCTGGAGGTGCTGAGCCTGCGTGTGAGGGGTCTGGGGGTGCTGAGTCTGGCAGTTCTGAGTCTGGGGGTGCTGCGCCTGGGGGTGCTGAGGTGTCTGGTGAGCAGTCTCCTTGGAGCGGCCGTCTCCGTAGTCGCTCCGCTGGTGCCTCGCCGCTGCCCTCTCGTCGTCGTCTCCCGCTCTCCTCGGTGCAGCAGCTTGAGTGGTACCTTGGCCGTCAGGGTCGCGCTGCTGGAGCTAGGGGCCCTACTGCGGGAGGCGCTGGAGCTGGTGACTCTGCTCCTGGAGCTGTTTCTACTGGAGGCTTTGCGGCAGCTGAGGGTGCGGGCGCTGGAGGTTCTGGAGCTGCTGGAGGTCCTGGTGCTGGTGGCGCTGGAGCTGGTGGTTCTGGGACTGCTGCGGGTGCGAGCGCTGGAGGTTCTGGAGCTGCTGGAGGTGCTGGCTTTGAGGGTGCTGGCACTGGAGGTTCTGGAGCTGTTGGGGGTGCTGGCGCTGAGGGTTCTGAGTCTGCTGTTGCGCGGTCTCCTTGGAGTAGCCGCCTTCGTCCGCGTGTGCCTCTCACCTCACAGCAGCTGCACGACTGGTACGGTCGTCGTCAGGGTCGCGCTTCTGGAGCTAGGGGCTCTGCTCCTGGAGGTACTTCTGCTGCCGTCACTGGAGCTGGGAGTGGTGCTGGTCCCGGCGGTGCTCGTACTGGGGGTACTGGAGCTGCAGGGGCTGGAGGTGCTGAGCCTGCGGGTGCTGCTGCTGGAGACACTGCGGTTGGAGACCCTGGGACTGGGGGTGCAGGTTATGGGGGTGGTGCTGCTGGTGGAGCTGGTCCTGGAGGAGCTGGTGCTGAGGTTTCTGGAGCTTCAGAGGTGCTGGAGCTGCTGGGGGTGCTGGAGCTGCTGGTGCTGGTGGCACTGCACAGCCGCGCCTGTTCTTTGCTCCGCCGTCTCCGTCGTCTCAGCCACTGCCTCACTCTATGCTTCGCCAGGTTCTTAGTCTCCCTTCGTCTACTGGTCTTCCGTTACAGCCTGGCTCACCGCTGCCTGCTCCTTCTCCTTACACTGAGCAGGCAGGGGGTCTTGCTGAGCGTCGTGAGCCTGCGTCGCGTCCTGTCTCGCCTGTTCGTCCTAGTCGTACCGGTCGTCGTGTTCCTCGTCCGCGTCAGCCGGCTGTCCCCGGCACACGCCTTGTAGCCCTGCGTCGGTCCCCTACTCCGGAGCGTACTCCTCTTCCGTCTCCCCCTGCGTCCTCTTTGCCTGACGTCGCGGACCCTGAGTCTGACAGGTTTCGTGCTGAGCACCCTACTGTCACGCGTCTGCTAGCCACTGTTGTCACTGACCCGTCGTTTGAGTCTGCTACTGCGTCTGCCCTGGTCGCTGAGCTTGTTGACTTTGCTGCTGCCTGTCGTCTGGACTACGCTGCTAGTCTTGTTGCTGAGTCTGAGTCTGTCTGTCCTCCGTCCGTCGGGGGTGAGTGTGCTCTTGGCACGGACATCCTTGAGGACAGGCACGAGGACCTTGAGTGCCTTGCAGCCGCTGCGCCTCATCTCGTGGCCATGCTGCTTGCCCCTGAGGGAGACCCGGATGCTGTAGACATCCCGACCCCGCGCTCTTACGTTGAGGCGATCGCGGGTGAGTACTCCTCTCAGTGGCAGACAGCCATGGACGCAGAGATGGCATCCTGGAAGTCCACATGCACTTACGTCGATGAGGTTCCCCCTCCCGGGGCGAACATCGTCGATGGCATGTGGATTTTCAGGGTGAAGCGGCCGCCGGGTTCTCCGCCTGTCTTCAAGGCTCGTTACGTTGCTCAAGGCTTCAGTCAGCGAGAGGGAGTCGACTTCTTCCAGACCTTCTCCCCCACCCGGAAGATGACCACTCTTCGGGTGCTGCTGCACGTTGCCGCTCAGCGTGACTACGAGCTTCACTCGCTGGACTTCAGCACAGCCTTCTTACAGGGCAGCCTGCACGAGGAGATCTGGCTGCGCCGCCCACCTGGCTTCATTGGGTCGTTCCCTCCTGGTACCCAGTGGAGCCTCCGGCGGCCAGTCTACGGTCTCCGCCAGGCGCCTCGTGAGTGGCACGACACACTGAGGACTACAATTGCGGCTCTTGGGTTTGCTCCTTCGACTGCTGACCCGTCGTTGTTTCTGTGGACCGACACTTCGCTGCCACCGTTCTACATCCTCGTGTACGTCGACGACTTGGTCTTTGCCACTGCTGACACTGAGGCTCTCGCCCTGGTGAAGTCGGAGCTGCAGAAGAGACGCACGTGCACAGACCTGGGTGAGCTGCGCAGTTACCTTGGCTTGCAGATCACCTGGTCCTCGCCACAGTCCACTCCTCTGGCTACAGGTCACTCGCTCTCAGCTCCACCTTCGGACGAGTCCGTAGAGCCGAATGGTTTTACCCGGAGTTAGTGGGCTGCCTCATGTACCTGATGACCTGCACTCGTCCTGACCTCGCGTACCCTCTTGGCCTTTTGGCACGCTACGTGGCTCCTGGTCGGCACCGAAAGGTGCACATGGATGCTGCGAAGAGGGTACTGCGCTACTTGTGCAGTACATCGGGCATGGGGCTCGTGCTTGGAGGGCGGAGAGACGTGGTCCTCACTGGGCACTCAGACGCTTCTTGGGTTGACGACCAGGCTACGCAGCGGTCGTCACAGGGTTACACTTTCAGCCTTGGCTCTGGTTCTGTTTCTTGGCGTTCTACTCGCTCGTCTTCTGTTCTCAGCTCCAGTTGTGAGGCTGAGATCTACGCCACCGCCATGGCTGCTCAGGAGTTACACTGGCTCACCTACCTGCTGACCGACCTGGGAGAGCGGCCTCGTTCTCCTCCAGTTCTGTACGTCGACAACAAGGCTGCCATTGCCTTGTGTGAGGAGCACAGACTGGAGCACAGAATGAAGCACATCGCTCTGCGTTACTTCATGGCTCGAGAGTTACAGCAGCGTGGTCAGCTTCGTCTTGCACACGTGGCCACTCGGGCCAACACTGCTGATATATTCACCAAGGCACTTCCGTCTGGTGATCATCAGCGCTTCTGTACTTTGTTAGGCCTTGTGCCTACGTTTCCTCACTTGCTGTAGCCTTTGTGTGTACTGTGCTCTATATTTATACCTGCATGCTTGCTCTTGCTAGGTATTGATCACTGTACTGCTCTTGTTGCATATATATATCTCTGCATGTGGACTGGCTTTGTGGTCCTTTGCTTGCGCTCAGTGTGTGTGGTGACGTTGTGATCCACCCTAAGCTTGCTTTGCTTTTCTTGACTGGTCTTGTGACCCCTTGTTCTCCCCCACTTTGCCTATGGGGGTGTGTCAAACTGTATATGTTATATACTTGTGTAGGCTGTATATGTTATATACTTGTATGTGTTCTCCCCACCTTGTCCCCATAAAGGGTACAACCCAATGTTAGGGTTAGGATATGTACCCAACTCTGTTTCAATTCAAGTCATTCCTGTCTCTAGTTTCTAACAGCAGATTCGCCCGACACAGCAGATTCGCCCCCTGACACTAACAGATTCGCCCCCTGACACCTGCATCAGATTCGCCCATTCACAACTCGAATCCCATATTCACCCCTACATAATTGGATTCGGTATCAGATGAAACCAAAACAAGAACCTGATTGATCAGATAAACTAAAAAACTACTCCTTATCAATAAGAAGTTACAAAAATCATTTTCTGGAAAATCAGATGAGCTCTAAAAACTCTATCTGGAAGACAAACAGACAAGAAATTTCTGGTAGCGACGACCCGAACAGACCATGTAGACAAAAACAGGCAACCCATCCCTGGGCAAATGATGTGTTTGCAAAGCATCATATGAGAAAGAGCAAGCCAAGGGAGGTTGAGATGAGCAAGCAAGCAAGGAGGTGATGCACAACGCATCCATCGCACATGACACATGAAACAATGCACATGGCATATGAACCCAAATGGCACATGGCGGACAGCGAATGCATGACACATGCTACATGGCATGTCAGACGAGGACCTACGTGACACATGCCAGACGGTGCATCACACATGCTACCATGGCCCATTCACCATGATGGTATACTGAGGAAAACCTGACCTTGAAATAATGGGCTTAAGGTGAGGCAGCTAATGAGCGGGGAATCTGGGATGCTAGAAAATGCTCACTACCAGAGCTTCATTTCATCCTGATGTCATGCCACTCGCCATGCTGATGTCATGCCAATTGCCATGTTGATGTCATGCCAATTGCCATGCTGATGTCATGCCACTGACCATGCTGATGCTAACTGTTCTTGTTGACCATGCCATGCCTTCACAGGGATCAACATTGGATTCACTCATACATGATACCTTGACTCTTAACCATGACAAGTGCAATGCACTGATGGTTGCAATGCCTGCCGATGACAGGGCATGCTATGCGAATGATTGAAAAAAAAACCTCTTAGCATGCTGATGTCATGCGGCTGACCATGCTGATGTCATGCGGCTGACCATGCTGATGTCATGCGGCTGAACATGCTGATGTCATGCGGCTGACCATGCTGATGTCATGGTACTGGCCATGCAGATGCTGATAACCCCTGTTGACCGTACCATGCGTTTACAGTGGAAACTGTTGACCATAAATGATGGTTGCAATAATGTCATCATGACTCTTGACCATGGCAAGTGTAATGCACCAATGGTTGGAGTGCCTGCGATATTGACTTCACAGTGAAAGTGTGTTGACTGTTAAACCATGGCAGTTGCAATGCCAACCAGATCGAATGCCCCTCATACCATAACTGTACATGTGATGAGATGCATCAATGATTGCAATGCATGCATGATTGTAACACATGCATGATTGACATGCATGCACAATTGCAATGCATGCATGATTGACATGCCTGCATTACTGAGTTCACAGTGAAAACACCTGACTTGTAGAGATGACGCCTTGACTCTCGCCCTGAGTCTTGAAACGGTTGGGCCAGGCACTCAGTCGCAGTGTCAAACGATAGGACAAGGCTGATGCTAGCTGTTCCAATGGTGCTGATGGTGCTGGTGATGTCTGGTGGTAGTGCGTGATAAAAGAGTGTTTTTGAGACGTCTTTAGAAACAAGGCTGATGCTGCTTGTTCCAATGGTGCTGATGGTGCTGATGGTGCTGGTGATGTTGATGCTGGTGCTAGTGCGTGATAAAAGAGTGTTTTTGAGACGTCTCTAAAAACAAGGCTGATGCTGCATGTTCCAATGGTGCTGATGGTGCTGATGATGTTGATGCTGGTGCTAGTGCGGATGGTGCTGCTGCTTGTAGATCGAAAACATCAAACTGTGAATGTTGATGCTGATGCTGATGGTGGTGCTGATGCCGATTGCAGATGTTGCTAGTGCAAATGTTTATGTTGATGCAGGTGCTGATGCTGATGGTGGTGCTCATGCTGATGCTGATGGCGGTGTGTTAATGCTTGCAATAATACGCTCCGATGGAACTTGAGATCGCGGAAAGTTCAGATAGTGCCACTTTTGATTTGATGAGAATCCGGCGAACATGCTAATGGTGGTGCCTGGAACTCGAATGTCAATGCATGGTTGCTCCTAATGGTGTCTTGAGTGGAATAGCAAACCATGATAATGCAGGTTGCTGGAATTGCCATGCCAAACAATGCAAACACTAGTGCCTGGAATTTAATGGCAGAACATGGTAATGCTGTGACTGCACATGGATGAGGATCCATGCTTGTTTGGCATAAATTGGAATGGCAATTGATGGTCATGCATGTATTTCAGATTCAAATGGCAATTCATGGTAATGCTAGTGAGTGCAATTGCAATGCAATGCCAAACAATGCTAATGCTAGCGATGGGAACTGGAATGACGATCCATGGTTATGCTACGAATCAGAATGGCAATTCATGGCTATGGGAGTGACCAGAATTGAAACGGCAAAATTGGAAAATGCTAGTGACTGAAAACGCAATGCTGCAGCATGCTGATTCAAAATGGCTGGAAAGCCAGCCTATTGCAATGGGATCGGTCGGAGAGGCATGTTATGGGCATGTCAGGCCACGTGCATGCCATGTGGATGCTATGTGAATGCCACATGGATGGCATGGGCATGGGGATGCCACATCAATGCCTTGCGCATACCACGTGGGTACCGTGGGGATGTCACATGGGTACCATGGGGATGTCACGTGGGTACCATGGGGATGTCACGTGGGTACCACGGGGATGTCACGTGGGTGCCATGGGGATGTCACGTGGGTGCCATGGGGATGTCACGTGGGTGCCATGGGGATGTCACGTGGGTGCCATGGGGATGTCACGTGGGTGCCATGGGGATGTCACGTGGGTGCCATGTGCATGCCACATGGGTGCCATGTGCATGCCACATGTATGCCAAACCCAATGTCACAATCCATGAAACCTCCATGCTACCTCCAAAAGCAGACATAGCAGCAGCAGAAGCACCAGCAGCAGCGGCAGCTTTCCATTGCACCAACCCTTTCACCTCCTGCTGCTCCCGCTTTCGTCCCGTTATCCCTCCCTGCTAGTGGGGTTTTGCAAAGCCTGTCTCTCCTCCCAACACCCCAGAACCCAGCTGCACCCTTTCACGCCCACAAAAAACTCTCAATCAACACAGGCACTGCTGCCAACGCCCCTATTGCTCCTGCGTCTGTTCCTGATGCATCACCCCTTCACAATCACAACACAATCTAGATCAATCCACTCGCTGCTGCCAACGCTGCAGCTGCTGCAGCCTCGCGCCCCTCCTGCCCCCCCTAACCCCCCTGCCCCACCTGCTCCTCCATCCGTTCTTGCTGCCGCACCCCTTCACACTCACAACACACTCTAGGTCAATCCACTCGCTGCTGCCAACGTCACTGCTGCTGCAGCCTGTGCCCCAATCACCCCTCCTGCTCCCTGCCCCCGCTGCTCCCCTGCCCCCGCTGCTCCCCTGCCCCCGCTGCTCCCCCCCCTCCTCCGTCCGGCCCGGCAAGTGGGGGCTCCGCCGCTGGCCCAATCTCACTCCCCCCAACGCCCCCCCCATTCCGCCCACTCCCCCCAAGTCCCCAACTCCTCCTTCCCCCATACCCCGGCCCACACGCAAGGCAATCTAGGTCAACCCACTGGCTGCAGCCAACGCCGCTGCAGCTGCCTCTTCTGCCTTGATCGCCCCTCCTCCCACCCCTCCTGCCCCCCCTGCTCCACCGTCCGTCCCTGCTGGTGGCGGCTCCGCCACTGGGCCTATCTCACTCTTCACAGCGCCCCCAAACTCCCCCACTCCGCCCACTCCGCCCACTCCGCCCACTCCCCCCATCCCTCCCCCGAAGCCCGGCCCCTTGACTCCGAGGGGGTTCTTGGAGAATTGAATTCGGATAGGGCCTCTATCGGATGATGCCAGGGAGGTGCCTTGCAGTGCTGCGTGCACGGCTGATGCTGATGCTATGTCCTGCGGGTGCGGGAGTAAGGGAGGGAGGGAGGATGAGGGGGGTGAGAGCGGGCCCCCAAAACCCGGCCCCTCGACTGCAAAAAAGGGAGTTCTTGGATAACTGGATTCGAATGGGGCCTCTGTCTGATGAGGCTAGAGAGTTGCCTTGCAGTGCTGCGTGTACTGCTGACGCTGACGCTATGTCCTGTTGGGGAGAGGGAGAGGGAACGAGAGCACAGATTATGCCACAAGCCCGGCCCCTTGACTCCGAGGGAGGGGGTTCTTGGATAACTGGATGCAAATGGGACCTCTGTCTGATGAGGCGAGGGACGTGCCTTGCAGTGCTGCATGTACTGCTGATGCTGACGCTATGTCCTGTGGGAGGGAGGGAGAGACGGCACCAGGGAGGGAGGGGGAAATGAGGTGAGTACGTTATGGCCGGTTCCCCTCCAACCCCACTCCTTGACTCCGCGGGAGGGGGTTCTAAGAGAACTGGATGCGGATGGGTCTGCAGAGGGGAGTGACGATATGGCGGTGTGGGGGGGAGTTGATGCGAGCTGGTGTTTTGGAACTCTCAAGAACCAGCTTGGAAAACTGGATGTAGATGGGCCTGCAGAGGGGAATGACAAAATGGCGGTTGGGGGGGAGCTGGTTGGGGCGGAAGGTGGGGGGAAGGGAGGTGAGTTGAAGATGGGCGCTCCTTCAACCGAATGAATAGAGTACATGTATGTATGTACAAATAGATCTATGTATGAGGAAGAGTCATAGAAAAGGGGAGCAAAAAGTTGAGTCTTAGGGCGCGTAACCATTTTGCATTTTGTGATTTTGACGGACAGTCCGCTTAAAACGAAGCGGACGGTCCACTTACTGAAAACGGGACCGTCCGAAGTGAAAATTTGCAACTTCGGACTGTCCGAAGGCAGTTGTGACACTTTTCTTCTATTGTACAGTTTCGCGACAACTGTACAAGCGTTACGCGATTTACGATTTTCATGTTTTTCGTTGTCGAATCATTGTTCTAAGCAAGTTGTCTCTGGTTGGTCAATGTAAATTTGCGAAATCTAACCACATGTTTTTGTTGGTGGACGAGATGCCCAAGAATTTTTACGTCGTGCACCAATCGGATGCAAGGAAATTCGGACAGTCCGTTTGAGATTCGGACTGTCCACGGTTCAGATTTCGGACAGAAGAAAATGGGAAAAAGTGTCACGACTGTCCGTTTAGTTGGCGACGTCGCCAACACCTTAACGAACGCACTAACGACATAGAGCGAATACTGTTACCTTTTCGCCACCCAGACAGTCCACGGTTCGAACCGTCGGGTGCAAAATGGTTACGCGCCCTTACCGAGTATTGCACGAAGCAGCATGTGTTGGTGACGCCTTGCCTCGTCAGCTTCATTTGCACATAGCCTGGTTGCCTGGGAGGTGGGGGGATGATGGAGGTAGTGTGATGGGAGGGGGAAGTATGAAGGACGAGGGGGGGGGAGCCAGAACGATTTCACGCGCACAAGGCTGGATCCATGCACAATGAGTCTATCTTTGAGTCGACTCAAAAATAGACTCGTCACACTGAGAACGTTTGCCCGCGCACAAGGCTAGATCCGTGCACGAAGGAGGCAGCGAAAAAAGGCTACATTTGGTCGAATCAAGAGGATTGAGAGGACAGGAGGAGGGGTGGAGGGTGGTGGGTGGAAGCCTGAGTCTAAGGTTTGGAAAGGTTAGAAGGGGAGGGGGAAGAAGGGAGAGCGGGAGAGGAGGGGGGCAGGAGGAGAGAGGGGAGGAGCCACTCACGTGCCAAAGACACTGAGAATCTCTGTTTCGTTGACGAATGGGCTGAGATTGCCGATGTAGAGTGTGTTGCAGGGCGGGTTGTCCTTGTACACCTGCATGATAAAGGAAAAAAAAAAAAAAACGAACACCACCTATTTTAAGTTAACATGAACAAACATCAAAATTCTGTTTAGAGGTCCACATGCAACAAGACAACAGGAGCATCCCCTTAACCCCAATCCTCTGGAGGGAGCAAACAATTCTGGAGGAAGCAAACAATTCTGAAGGAAGAAAGCAATTCTGCTTTAAAGGGAGCAAACAATTCTGCTTTAAAGGGAGCAAACAATTCTGCTTTAAAGGGAAGAACTCAGTAGAAGAAACCCACCTTGGAGGGAGCGTAAGAGCACGCTACAGTGCGCGGCATGACAGCAGCAAGAGCGGAGCCGACGGCTGCCCCCCCCCCCCCTCCCACCCTCACCCCCCGGAACCCACAACCCACCTTGGCGGCCACAAGTAACCCACTTTGGAAGGTCTTTCCAACTAACCCACCTTAGAGGGCGTGTACGAGGACGCTTCAGTGCGCGGCATGACGCAGCAGCAGCGGAGCCCACAGCTGCACTCCACAACCCCCCCCACCGCCACCCGCAACAACCCGCCTTGGAGGTTTCTTCCAGCTCACACACCTTGGAGGGAGTGTATGTCGATGCTACAGTGCGCGGCATGACAACAGCAGGAGCGGAGCCCACAGCTGCACAACCCCCCGACCACAATCCACACCCCACAGACTCTGAACAACAACGAAACAGCCCACAACCCACCTTGGAGGGAGTGTATGTCGATGCTACAGTGCGCGGCATGACAGCAGCAGGAGCCGAGCCCACAGCTGCTGCTGCAAACGCGGCTGCCGCAGCAGCACCATAGGGATCATAAGAAGCCGCTCCAGGAACCACGTAGCTGCAATGAGAGGAAGGGACGAGAGGAACGGCAACCGAAACAACTTTTGAGACGTCTCAAAAGTGCTGCTGCAAACGCGGCTGCCGCAGCAGCACCATAGGGATCATAGGAAGCCGCTCCAGGAACCACGTAGCTGCCATGAGAGGAAGGGACGAGAGGAACGGCAACCAAAACATGAGGGTCCGGATAGGGATGGATCATGGAAGCAAAAAAGGAATGGAGCCCACAGCTTCTGCAGCAAAGATGGCAGCTGCAGCAGCGCTGTAGGGGTCATAGGAGGCTGCTCCGGGAACCACGTAGCTGTCATGGGAGGAGAGAGCGGATGGAGGGAGGAAGGAGGAACGGAGGGAGGGGAGACGGGAGGGGGAAGAGGAAGGGGAGGGGGGGGGGGGGTGGGTTGGGGGGAAATGGTTGAGATGGTAGAAAGACAGAAGGAGAGGAGTCCACAGCTGTTGTAGCAAAGGCGGCTGTTGCAGCAAAGGCGGCTGATACAGCAGCGGCATAGGGATCATGGGAGGCTGCTCCAGTAACAATGTATCAATATAGGGTGAGGTAGGAAAGAGGATTCCATCGGCGGAGGAAAAGGGATGGCGTTAATGTACCAAATTACACAAACGAGGATCTAAAAAACCAGTATGAAATCAATGCTGGGATTACATCAGCGCTGGGATGATATCAACGCCGGGATAGCATCAGTGCCGTGCCAGGATGGCATCGACGCCAGAGATCTAGATTCATATCGGGAGATTTGAACGTATGGAGAGCTAGGGACGCAAAATAATGCTCAACGCTCACGACCAGAAAAAGGCAAACTCAATGCTTACGACGAGGTCAACGCGTCAGCGACACGGAGCCTCTTGGCAGGATCTTCAGCACCTGAGGAGAGCGGGGTGGGGGAAAGCGGAGTGGGGGAAGGCGGAGTGGGGGAAGGCGGAGTGGGGGAAGGCGGAGTGGGGGAAGGCGGAGTGGGGGAAGGCGGAGTGGGGGAAAGTAGCATATGATAGATATCCGGTGGAGGAAAGGCGAAAGATAGGGGATGAAATAGTGGACTCGGGATGAATGAGAAAACGCGTTGATTAAAACAAAAAAAACCAAACGCGAGCACGCATTTGAACACGAGTAGACTGTAGAAGCCACTTCCCTCCAACATAACTTTTGTAATCTTTTCAATTTTGAGTATATTATCGATACCTTTTTTCCTGAATAGGTTCTTCTTGGCCATTTCCGCTCGCAGCACCGCATTGGACTCAACGTCGAACAACAACCCCTGCACACGCAACAGGGGAAAATGGAAACAAACACATATAGAATGCAATGCAATCCCTACAATGTTGAAAAAGTCTAGAATTTCCAGCTATAGAAACAGTCCCGAGAATAAAGGCTTGCCAGATTTGACGCGATCAGACGAGGAGCGATTAGATCTGCCTTGTTTCAACCACGTCATGCGAGCAGCCAACGGGCGTACCTGCAGGGCGTCGCGAGCGGCGAACGCCATGGCTGACGTGGAGAAGAGCGCGAAGCCCATTGGCTGGTCGCCCTTGTACGACAGCTGGCAGGACTCGTAGCCCGGCCACCAGCGCAGCAAGTTCTGCAGCTCGCGCTCCTTGGTGTCGGGCGGAAAACCCGTTATGAATATTGTCCGGACCTGGGGAGAGAAGGAACTCGGGAGAAAGAAGGGACCTTATAACGAGGTTCTGCAGCTCGCGCTCCTTGGTGTCGGGCGGGAAACCCGTTATGACAGTCGTTCGGACCTAAAAAGTGGATAAAAAAAAGCATTTATGATGACTGATAAGACGGATCTGCAGCTCGCGCTCCTTGTGTCGGGCGGGAAACCCATTACAAAAATCGAGCGGACCTGGAAACGTGTTGAAATATACAGAAACGGGAAACACGGAACGTATAAGAGGGCTATACAGCTCGTGCTCCTCAAGGTTTGGCGGGAAGCCGGATGAAAACAAATTGGCAGATCAAAAGCGGCACGGCGAGCTTCTGATGATTAGGAGGGTAACTGCCATAGAGGCTGGACAATGGTAAAGAGTGACACTGGGGCAATAACAACTGGAATTCGTGAGCGGACGAAATCGAGCGGAGCGGATTAAAGCGCTAGTCGATTGGTGCGCATAGATTAATATTAAGAAAGTCGTTCTTCAACGTTTACAGACGATTTTCGATGCGCCTTATATGTATAAAGAATCATCTCTATTAAGACGCTAAAGGCGGAGGCTTACCACGTCTTCGCCTTCTACTGCGCCAGTTGGCCATCCTGCTAGTGACGCCATCGAGGCACTGAGAGCCTAGGTCAACAAGTCGACGGTTCAGATTCAACAATGAACGGCCGTGATAGCGCTGTTGAGACGCGAGGAAGAGAATGGCACGGTAACCTTCGAGACGACTGACGGTAATGGGGCGCCCGGCGTGATGGTATAGCGAAAGGAAAAGAGTGCGGCAGGAATCAAGGCCAGCTGAGCCGCTCCTGCTTTAGCAGACAGAAATAGAAGCAAGTTGGTATAATAGTTGAGCCTGGTCTAGAACTGCCGCGTGGTATGTATGTTCTAGGGTTTTGTTATGTAGTGGGTGATGGCTGGGAAGAAATGGAGTTGATGGCAACACCGAGGGCAATTAGCAAGCAGAGGGGGGAGCAAAAATGATTTCGATTTTCCCCGCTTTTGCATGGCACTGTACGGTGCTGAGCGGTTACAAGCTCATGAACTCAGGCCTTGTATAATCTCTATTTTTTTTCACTTCATTGAATAATAACCGCTTCTACAGTGCACTCATCACCACGCGTTTAACGCGTATGGCGTCTTCCTTGATCCTACTTCTGCACACATGACTTCACTGTCTCTGATCCTCGCCTCGCCTTTACCGTCTGTCCTCACTCCTACGCCCCCCCCGCACCGCGTGTGCTGCTCGTTTCCGCCTGTTCGATTCGCGTCGCATCTCGTCGCTTGCCGCTGCGTGTCGTCGCATCCCGTCGCCATGGATCTCGATCTGGAGGGAGTTCCCGAGGAGGATAAGGCGCGTCTCACGCAGATGATCGAGAACGCGCAGCGCCGAGACGGGTGAGGCGAGGCGGGAGGGGCTAAGCTTCCTAGCTTTCAGACGCTTTAAAAAGTGGGTAGATCAAAGGCATAAGGGAGGATAAGGCGCGCCTCACGCAGATGATCGAGAACGCGCAGCGCCGAGACGGGTGAGCCGAGACGGGTAGGAGGAGTGAGACCGGTTCGTTACGGCGACAATGGGTGGATCCAAGGCACATGGTTCAGCCAGGGTGGATAAGGCTAGGAGCGTCTTACGTGGATGATCGAGAACGCGCAGAGACGAGGCGGGTGAGCCGAGACGGGTGGGAGGAGCGAAGCGCCTTAGCCTCCGCTCCCGCAACAATAGTGTGCGCGTTTCGGATGCAATATGATGGTTCAGCGTGTGCGCTTTTTAGACGCAGCAATGGTGTGCGCTGCCTCGTTGTATCAGCATGCAGTGCATCCTAAGGCCGCAGTTGATTGGTTCAGCACGTGTAACAGTTTGCTAAAACTCCTTAAGTTGCGTTCAGTTTGATTGGTTGCCTGATCCGATCCGACTTTTGAGTCGACTCAAAAGTCACCTCGTTTGGTTGAGGTTGTCTGATCCGATCCGCACCTCTGCAGGGCTTTGAGTCTACTTTAAAGCATTTCATAATTTCGGACCAACGAACACATTCAGTCTCTTCCGAACCAGCCTGCTTAAGCGAAGGCACAAGTAGCTCCTTACTTAGCTCTTAGCCTGGACTCATGTAAGAACCGCATGAGGAAGCTTCTCACACTTGGCTGACTCTTGTGTTGAGTTCAAGGTTTATACTAGTCTGTCTAAACTTTTAAGGTTCAAGTAATATCAATGCCAAACCAGTCTGCACTTGTGTAGCGGAGGTTCTGTACCTCCCTCCCCTTTTCCCCCCTTGTCTGTTTCAGAGGTTGTATTTGTAACTCTTTGTGGGGTGGTGATTTAGGGAGTGGGGTGGTGATTGTGGCGTTCACAATGTGGGAGTATGATGGCAGCCTCAAGCAGGAAGTACTTGCTCATCCTCCTCCTCCTCGCCCTCTCCACTCATCTCTGAACTCATTATTCCTCCCCACATTAGTGTTGCGGTTTTTCCAAGGCCACGTGAACAATAATTTTCCCCCCCTTCCCTTCAACCCCTCCCTTCCCACTTCCCCCTTCTTTCCACCCCATGCTCCAGAGCTTGTGTGTACAACTTAGTAGTGGAGCTGTGTTACAGAGCCTGCGTTGACAATTTTGGGCAGAATACTCAGTACAGATCTCTGCATTTTCTCTCCCTCTCCCTCTTCCCCTACCCATCCACCTCCTCCACCCCACTCCAGAGCTCGCATGTACAACTCGATGGTGGAACGGTGCTTCAGGGACTGTGGACAATCTCAAGCATTATTTACTTGATTGACCTCTCTCCTGCCCCCCAACAACACCAGCGCTCGCATGTACAACTCGTTGGTGGAAAGGTGCTTCAGGGACTGTGTGGACAACTTTAGGCGGAAGACACTCGATAAGACGGAGGAGCAGTGTGTGAAGCGGTGTGGGGAGAAGTTTCTGAACCACTTTGCTAGAGTCGGCATGCGCTTTGCCGAGCTCCAATCAGGAGCTTCCAGTGAATGAAATCAGTATTGTCAAATGTATACATATAAATTCATAGATGCAGTCGGTCATATGATAGCATGTCTCTGCTTGAATGGTAGTGGAGATTTTCTACTTGACAAACAGTACTGTAGCACCAAGACTCCATGAAGTGGAGCAATGTGTGAAGTGGTGTGGGGAGGGAGAAGTTTTAAAACCACTCCAATCAGGAGCTCCCTCCCAGTGATAGTGAACAGTTTTCGCAATACAGAAGATCTAATTGGTACATAATGCAGTCATCTGGACGAGTGATATTGTTAGTGTACCGATGAATTGTTATTAAATTTGACTGTAGCGATTTTATTATTCGGGATATTTTTGTGGCTGAGGGTGATAGCGCGTCTGCTGTTGTCGAGCACATTTATCCACGTGATGCTGCCAGAGACTTTGACGAGTGGCATGGCATGCCATGCGCTTCTACATAACCACGCCGTTTCTCAAGCTCACGCCCTCTTCTCGACAACGCGCCTCGACCTCACGCCCATTTCTCGCCCATCGCTGCCGGATACTCAGTTGCAGAGAGTTACAAAATGGAGTTCGGCGTTAGTCTGAGCACCACCAGCACTTTGTGTCGTCATCTTGATACTGGGGGCTTGCCTTGTATTCTTGAGTCAAGCGCGCATCATCAATCTCATCTCTCTAGCAAGCCATGGAAGGTTTAGACGGGCCGGTGTTGTTTCGTGTCGCGGACGCTACCGGCGATGCTGTTACCACCATCGCCAACATCGCCTCCGTCTCCCGCGCCTTCGCCCGTGTCGCGCGCTCGGAGCTATGGCCGCGTTACTGCCTCGCGCGCGCCGCGGTGGCTGAAGAGGGCGAGGCGGCGGCGGTGGCGGCGGTGGCGGCGCGCCTGGTGCGCGAGGCGGGCAGCGCCGATGCGCCGCGAAACGCGGCGAGCACCCTGGCGCGCTGCATGAGCGCGTGCCCGGGCGTGGTACCCGCCTGCTGCAACGCGCTGCGAGAGGACGCCAAGCCGTGGGATCGCTGGTCCAGGGAAGCCTCAACGGATTTCTGGAGCGAGGCGGAGGAGGAAAGCGGCATAGACGGGGGAAGTGTGAGTGTGGGAGGCGGTAAGGAAAGTGAGGGAGCGTTAAAGGAGAGCGGCAGTCACTTCCCTATGGATTCTCATGTCAGCGACAGCTCTGCGCTCTCCTCCGCGCTCGCCGCTCGAATCTTTCTGGACGAATGCTTCCTCCCCGCCTCTCCTTCCCGCCCATCGCCGCTCTTTCCGGGCGAGGTGGAAGGGGACGAAAGGGGGAAAGCTGCGGGGGAAGGTAAGGGGGAAGGGGACGAAAGGGGGAAAGTTAGGGAGGAAGGAGCGCAGGAGGGCGCGGCTGTGTTGATGGCAGCAGGGGACTGTGGGCGGGAGCACGAGGCAGAGGCAGAGGCTGAGGAGGAGGATGAGGAGGAGGATGAGGAGGAGGAGGAGGAGCGTTGGGAGGTGGTGCGGGGAGCGATTGCTGGGTTCAGGCACTCACGGTAAGCCATGGCTATGTAACGCCATGGCCATGGCGATTGCTGGTTTGGCTATGTTGTTAGGACGAGTGTGAGGGTGTGGTCTCACCAGTGGGATGGGATGGGCCCACAGTGTAACGCCTGCTTTGTGCACAGTCAAAACGCAGGTGCATGTTTGTGAGGACGAGCGTTTGGGTATTGTCTCACCAGGCAGGTAAGCGCACAGTGTAACGCCTGCTTTATGCACAGTCAAAACGTAGGTGCATCATGCATGTTTGTGTCTCGTACATACCTCTCTCCCAATGCCTGGCTGCAGCTTTCACTGGATGCTACAAGGCCAGCCGCATGCTTCAAGCGCATGCCCCTTCTGCCATGACCAGGTGAGGCTGCTTTTGATGCTCCTCAAAACGCCGAGCTGCAAGCGCATGTCCCTTCTGCAATGACCAGGTGAGGTTGTTTGAACTTAGCTGTGATGTGTCGTCTTATGCCAGCACAGTGCTGTTTTCCCTTAGCTATTGGAATGGAGTGTTGGTTGTTCATGCATGTCAGGTGTTTCAAGCATGGATGGGCGGTTGTATGATTTTGAACACCAGCTTTCCTGCAGGACGGCACACAGGATGTGCCAACTTTTTCTGTAGCCCTACCGCACCCGTTGTTGTTATGTCATCTTGAGCAGGCATGGAGCGCCGCTGCTCTGCTGAAACCTCTTTTTGAGGCTGCCTCAAAAGCAGAAATGATGATGAGCACCAGCTCTCCCTGTGTTTGTTATGTGAACTTCAGCAGGCATGGAGCGCCACTGCTCTTCTGAAACCGACGGCTCACGTTGCGTTGGGTTGCGATGAGGGCGATGTGTGCTGCTTCATCTGCCCCCAGGTTGTTCCTCAGCCTCCGGTTTCATAACTCACACTTTTCCTTGGTTTCCAGCCACCTTTTGAGTTGACTTAAAAGGTCCTGTGCCATGGTAATGAGGTGACTTTTGAGTCGACTCAAAAGTCATCTTTGACATAATTTGTTTCAATGCAAGGTATAACCTCTTCATGGCTTACTTGGCAGGGTCACCTGTTTGGACTGTTCAAAGTATCGTGCTCGGACTATTCTGAAGAAGACAACGATTATGATTGGGATGACTATGACCGTTGTTGGTCGGATGAGGTTGATGACTTAGATTATCGAATGCAACGCCTAGCTTATTTTTGAGGTGCATCAACAGTCGGTTATGAATGGGATGACTATGACCGTTGTTGGTCGGATGAGGTTGATGAGTCATGACTTGATGATCGAATGCGTCGTCGTGTAGGTCTGGTGCAGGATGAGCGTTGGGTTTTTTGACAGGTAATGATATATCAGCGTAAGGAGGCAGATATGCTTATATTTAGCGTGATGTGTGTTAGGTCTGTAAGTTAATTCAGAAAGAAAATGGGTGTGTTACGGAAGTCAGCCAAGGCAGCTTAGGAGGGTGGTAGATTAAATTGTAATTAGTGTTTCACCTATGTGCACCTGGATTGAACCACTTGCAACTCCTAACGAGCAGCAACAGCAGCAGCCTCAAGCTGCTGTGCTGCTCCAGAGCTCCCTTGCATGCCTCTGCCTCTGCCTCTGCCTCTGCCAGCTCTGTTCACCCCGTCAACCCTATTCAACCGCACTCAACCTATCTCCTAGCGAGCAGCCACAGCAGCGGCGCTCAGTTGCTGCTCCAGAGCTCCCTTGCGAGCCTCTGCCTCCACCAGCTCTGTCTGGAGCGCCCTGTGATCCTCTAACAGGGCAGCCTGTAAAGGGGACAAGCAGCATAGACGATGATTGGGAATCGAGGTATTGAGAGTACCATGGAATATCAAATATCTTTGGGAGGAGGGTGCAGGGTAGTGTGGCCCTGCCTCTGCCTCTCTGCTTCTCTGCCTGCTCTCTCAGAAAAAACCCTCCACGCACCTTCACCACGAGCAACTCTCTGAATCTCCCTCTTCCTCCCCCTCTGTACCGCCACTCTCTCTTTCAGCTGCCCCACTGCCGCCTCTGCCTCTAACCCTATGCCTACCGCCTCTCACCCTTCTGCTTCATGCTCTCTATCTATCCTACTAGTATCTTTCCTTCCATCCTTCGTCCTCAACAGCCTGCCCTTCGCTCTGCCCCACTCACCTTCACCACCAGCAGCTCTCGCTGAATCTCCCTCTTCCTCCCCCTCTGTGCCACCACTCGCTCTTTCAGCTGCCCCACCGCTGCCTCTGCTTTCCTCGTCTCCGCCTCCGCTGCCTCCACCTGCCTCTGCTGCTGCTGCAGCACTGCCCTCGCTTCCTGTTGGAAAGAATTGAAGGGAGGAGAGGAGAGGACGGGAACCATGTGTGAGTCTAAGCCAGCCTTTAGTCAACATACTAGTACAGCTCCTGCTGCCCCACCGCTGCCTCTGTTTTCCTCCTCTGCTTCCACCTGCCTCTGCTGCTGCTGCAGCACTGCCCTTGCCTCCTGATGGTATCAAGGGAGCGAGGGGACAGGGAAGAGAGGGAGATTGAGTTGAAGTCTGAGCCGGTCATTAGTCAACGTGCTACTACAGATGTTGCTGCCTCTGCCTCAACCCTCCTGGTCTCCTCCTCCCCTGCTTCCACGTGCCTCTGCTGCTGCTGCAGCGCCGTCCTTCCCTCCTGGTGGGAAAGGGAGGAAGGAGAAGTCGAGTTTGAGTCTCAGCTGTTTGTTGATTGTCAGGTGAAAGAGGATGAGGGCACGCAGAGGGCACACAACAGTAGCAGCATACATAGTCGAGGGGGAGAGGCGAAAGGGGTTACCACAACCACCAGCGCTGCCACCTCCCGTTCAGGAGTCACGAAGGGGTTACAGACAGCGGTGAGATTTGAGTCAGCTCCGTACCTCTTTCTGAATGCGCAGGATGGAGACGAGGAACGGGAGAGGCAGTAGCTTGCATGCAGCAGCAGCCTCCATTTCCGAAGGGGAGAGGCGCGAGGGGGAGACCACACCCACCAGCGTCGCCACCTCCCAGTCAGCCAATCCCGCACCGACAGCTGTCAGGTAGGCTGTTACCGCCTGTTGTTAGGGGAAGGGGAGGGGTTGAGGTGTGATGGCATGGAGGCACAGAGGAAGGGCGATGACAGAGGAGAAAACATTAGGGATGAAAGGGAGGATAGGGGTGGTGTGGCATGGAGGCACAGAGGAAGGGCGATGACAGAGGAGAAAACATTAGGGATGAAAGGGAGGATAGGGGTGGTGTGGCATGGAGGCACAGAGGAAGGGCGATGACAGAGGAGAAAACATTAGGGATGAAAGGGAGGATAGGGGTGGTGTGGCATGGAGGCACAGAGGAAGGGGAACGGTGGAGATGGAAGCGGTTGAAACTCGTGTGCCAGTGTGAGTGTGTGACTTATGTGTGTGACTGCGTGTGTGGGACAGCATCATTGTCTCCTCTTACCTTCAACAACCCGTCACGGGACGGCCGCGCATCCGCAGGGAGGGCACACAGCAGATGCTTCCACTACTCCACACTCAGAACTGCCTGCGTACCCCTCACACCCGAACTGGGAGCTCACACCTGCACTATGTGTGTGTGACTGGCTGTGACTGCCTGATTGTGATAGAGTGTGGGACACAATAGTTAACTCTTACCTTCAGCAGCCCATCGTGGGATGGACGGGCATCAGCAGGGAGGGCACACACCAAATGCTTCCACTCCGCTGCACTCAGGGCCGGCTAGAAAGACTCTCTGCCGCTCACACCCACACTGGGAGTGAGCATTACCTTAAGAAGACCGTCATGAGACGGCCGGGCATCAGCAGGCAGGGCAGAGACCAGATGCTTCCACTCCGCCACACTAAGTGCCGGCTGAAACGCCTGCGATTCAGACTTAGCAGTTTCATCCTCCATAGCAGCCGCTTCGTTATTAGCAGGAGCACCGGCACTGATGCTTGAGAAGAGACCAGCGGACGCACTAGCAGCAGCAGAGGCAGAAGCAGTGCTAGCAGCGGCAACCCCGTCAGCAGCAGAATCAGGGTGGAGTGCTGGAGGGGAGGAGAGGTGGAGGAGATAGGCATCGATGAGCGATGCTGCAGCCTGTAAGGGGGTGTGAAGGGGTGTGAAGGGGTGTAAGGGGGTGCAAGGGAGTGAGGCACAGAGAAGCCAGAGGCAGCACCAGAAACAGTAGCAGCAACCCCGTCAGCAGCAGAATCAGGGTGGAGTGTTGGAGGGGAGGAGAGGTGGAGGAGATAGGCATCGATGAGCGATGCTGCAGCCTGGGGGCGTGGAAGAGGGGCGGGGGTGGAGAGGGGAGGGAGAGGAGGGGAGGGAAGGGGAGAGCGGAAAGGAGGGGGAGGAATCAGTAAAGCTACCAGTGAGAGGAGGAGAGGCAAAGGAGGTAGTCATTGACAATAGATGTAGAGGTTAAGGAGAGCAGGGCACACACCCCTACCTGCAGGGCACACTCCCCTACCTGCAGGGCACACACCCCTACCTGCAGGGCACACACCCCTACCTGCAGGGCACACACCCCTACCTGCAGGGCACACACCCCTACCTGCAGGGCACACACACATCCCTACCTGCAGGGCTTGTGCACGATCAGGGAGAGTGGAGAGGTGCTCTTCCGATGCAAAGCCGTGCAGCAGACCCTGATGGGGGGAGAGAGAGAAGCGGGGGAGAGAGGGGAATGCCAGGGAAATGAGCGGAACATGCTGAGAGTGAGCGATCAGGCAGCGTAGAGAGGTGCTCCTCCGATGCAAAGCCGAGCAGCAGACCCTGACAGGTGGAAAGCGGCAGGAGAGAGAGTAGCAGGGAAGAGAGGGGAATGATAGGGGGAAGGACGGGGAGGAGACCGTTGTGAGGGAAGTGGTGCCTGGAGGAGTGGGGAGAGAGGTGAGGTGCTCCTCCGATGCAAAGCCGTGCAGCAGACACTGACGAGGGGAGAGAGAGAAGCGGGGTGGAGAGGGGAATGACAGGGAAAAAGAACACGCTGAGAGTGAGCGATCAGACCCTGGCGAGGGGAGAGGAGCAGAGGTGAATATCACGGGGGACCATGGTACTATGTAGAGCTGTACCAAGCGTTCTGGCAAGATAAGTGGGCGGGTTGCTTTAACCCGCTGGGAAAAAGTGTTCGAGAGGAGCAACCCGGGTTTGAACCGGGGACCTATCGATCTGCAGTCGATTGCTCTACCACTGAGCTATTGCTCCGCTGATTAACTTGCGGAGAAAATCAAATTTGACTAAGCAAAACACACACACCTGCACAAAACACACACCTTTACCCCACCTGTCAAAACACACACACCTGCACATAGCTGGTCCCTTGCATGAGCGGATCATGCAGAGATGAGGTTCTAAGTGAATGCATTAACCCCTTTGTACCACTCCCCAGCCCACCCCCACCACTTCGTACCCCTTTGTGCAGAGTCGCTGGTCTCCAGCTTGAGCAGATCGTCCAGCAATGCGGTTCATTTACCTGCCTGTTCGAACCAGGACCACACTTGCCCGCACCACACCACAAAATGTTCGACCCCTCTGCACCGCTCCCTGCCTCACCTGCACGTCGCTGGTCTCCAGCATAAGCAGATCGTCCAGAGATGCATCAGTGAATAGCGCTCCTGCCCGGCTGTCGGCAGGGGAGCGGGAGGGTGAGAAAAAAGAGGTGGCAAGGTAAGATGAGAGAGGGAGGAAGAGCGGAAGCATGAGCAGATCGTGCAGCGATGCATGGGTGAAGCGCGCCCCTGCTTGATTGGGGGAGAGGGAGAGGGGAAGATGGCATGGGGGATACAGTTTCATTAGGGTGCGTGAGGGAGGGGAAGTGAGGTGAAGCATGAGCAGTTCGTCCAGAGATGTGTCTGTGAAAAGTGCACCTGGTCGACCGGGGGATGGGGAGGGAGATAATGTATGTGATAAGGAAAAGATGAGAAAGCACGAGGGGCTGCATGGGCACAATGGCAGCAGCAGCAGGCCCCACCCATCTCCACCGGAACACGTTTGGAATAGGGATACCCAACGTGCACTCACCGCTGCAGGGTGGCCTTGACCCCTTCACTTGCGTTGAGCACAATGGCACAACGCAGCAGCCCCAGTGATGGCTGCATGGGCACAATGGCAGCAGCAGCAGGCCCCACCCCATCTCCACCTGAACACGTTTGGAATAGGGATACCCAACGTGCACTCACCACTGCAGGGTGGCCTTGACTCCTTCACTTGAGTTGAGCACAATGGCACAACGCAGCAGCCCCAGTGATGGCTGCATGGGCACACTGACAGCAGCAGGAGCAGGAGCAGCAGCAGGAGCAGGAGCAGCAGCAGGAGCAGGAGCAGCAGCAGGAGCAGGAGCAGCAGCAGGAGCAGGAGCAGCAGCAGGAGCAGGAGCAGCAGCAGGAGCAGGAGCAGCAGCAGGAGCAGACCCTGTAGCCCTCACCGCACTCACCGCTGCAGCGTGGCCTTCACCCCCTCTGAGGCATTGAGTACGATAACACAGCGCAGCAGTTCCAGTGATGGCTGCATGGGCACACTGGCAGCAGCAGTAGCAGCGCTGTCAGTCCCTCGAGTATCCTACTGCTGCTGAACCCTAACCTCACTCACCGCTGCAGGGTGGCCTTGACCCCTTCACTTGCGTTGAGCACAATGGCACAGCGCAGCAGCCCCAGCAGCGGCTGCATGGGCACACTGGCAGCAGCAGCAGGCAGCGCTGCTGTGAGTCCCTCAAGAACCCGACGGTAGTGCGCAGGAGAGAGAGAGGAGGAGAAAGAGGAGGAGGTGGAAATGGATGAGGAGTGAGGAGAGGGAGGGGGGTCGGAGGGGTAAGAGAGGGCTGCGAGGGATTTCGGATCGGGCAGATTGTGCTGTGCGTAGAAGGCAATTGCGCTGCCAATTTCCTTCTCGGGCAGATTCTTTTCCTGGAGGGAGGCATGGTGGAGAGCGGGGATGGGCACAGAGAGAGGAGGGGAGATGTCAGGAGCCGTTACGAGGAGCGATAGGAGGAAGAGAAAAGGGATAGTGGGATGCATGGCATGGTTTTGAGTCGAATCAAACAGGATGCATGACATGGTTGAGGTGCTCTACATCGAAGGTAATTATGTTTGAGGTGCTCTACATCAAAGTTAATTATGTTTGAGGTGTTCAGAGATTTTGCAGTGGAAGTGTTTGGTGTAGTGTACCTTGAACTTGGCCGGAAGGCGGAGAAAGATTTCGAGAGGAAGGAGAGCCATCGCATTCACAGAATCAGGTGGGTTTCCTATGTTGATGGTAGCACTACCTACCACGAGTTCTAGCGTGGTGAGAGTAAGGCAAAGGCAACGCACCTTGAACTTGGTCAGGAGGCGGAGAAAGATGTCGAGAGGCAGGAGAGCAATGCCGTCTGCAGAAACAAGGGAAAAGGGCAGAAAGTATCGTTATACCCTTTCAGACGTGTTGGTTCTAGCTCCATGATTCTACAATTGGTGTGGGAATCATTTCGGTGTGGGGAAGGGAAAGTGGTGGGGAAGGGAGAAGGAAGGGGCGGGGGAGGAGGAGGGGAGAGGGGGTTAGGGCCCAGGGGAAGGGGGCGAGCTTGGGGGAGAAGTGTGTGTGGCTTGTTCTGAGAGTAAGAAAAGAGGAACCATCAAAGCCTTGGGGTTGTTTTTGATGCATAAAAGATCGTCACAGCTGCTGATTTTAGAGCGGAAAATCCATATGAATGAGAGCACGCAAGGGCTCGTACCACTGGTGTGAATGGGCGTGGTGCAGAGGTTGTGACTGGAAGCGAAGCGGGGGCGAGCAGAGGGAGGTAGGGGAACATGATGACAGAGGGGAGGGAAGGGGAAGGGGAGAAAGGGAAACATGTTAAAACAGACAGTAGAGAGGACGACACTGTAGAGAGAAACTGATTAAGTAGGCGGAAAATCTAACCCCTTGCTCTCAGGAAACATCTAAACGAGATTTTTTTAACAAGAAGGGAGGAGGGACAAGCATTTCTAACAGGGTTACCTGGTAACTGCATGGTCCGCCAGCCTGTCTGCTGCCTCGTCCACAATTCCCAAGGCGTCTGCTTCTACCAGCATTCCGGCACAGCTGAAATGAAAAGAAGGTGGGGGGAAGGGAGGGCAATGAAGGGAACGAAGATGTGTAAGCAAGCAGGAGTTGGATTTCAAGAATGATGTTTTCATTTTCCACGACCCCCGGCGCATTTGCCTCTGCCAGCGGGCCGGTGCAGATGGGAGGGAGGAACGCGAGAGGGGAGTGGGTGGAGAGGAAATATGGAGGGAGAGCGATGGAAATATGGAGGGAGAGCGATGGAAATATGGAGGGAGAGCGATCGAAATGTGCACGGGTGGGTGGGAGGGAGGGGGTGCAGTGCAGGCGGTCCGTGAGACATATTCCAGCGAGCAGGAGGTAAGGGCCGAGCCTCGCCCACGGTCCCCAGGCGTCTGCGTAACCAGCAGGCTTGAACAGCTCGGGGGGAGCAGCAGCAGCAGCAGCAGCAGCAGCGGCAGCAGCAGCAGCAGCAGCAAACGAACTCACGGATACCTTTCACACAGCAAGCATGCTCTTACCCCTTCTCCCCCTCTCTCACCCCCCATCACCACCACTCACCCTCTCAAGACGGCAAGGGCAGCATCAGCGTGTTTGAGCATGCCTGCCATGGCAGCAGCAGCAGTGAACGTGCTTGCGCATGCCCGTGCCCCCATCCCCATCACCACCACTCACCCTCTCAGCACAGCCAGAGCAGCATCAGCGTGTTTCAGCATTCCCGCCATGGCAGCAGCAGCGAAGGAGAGCAGATTCACATGGCACTTGCCCACGCCCTTGCAACAAGCACTCTCTTTCCCCTTCTCCGTACCTATTACTCGCACCACCACCACTCACCCTCTCAGCACCGCAAGGGCAGCATCGACGTGTTTCAGCATGCCTGCCATGGCAGCAGCAGCAGCAGCAGCAGCAGCAGCAGCAGCAAGAGCAATCACTCTTGCCCCTCGCCCCCCTTCACAACCACTACCACTCACCCTCGCAGCACCGCAAGGGCAGCATCAGCGTGTTTCAGCATGCCTGCCATGGCAGCAGCAGCGAACGACAGCAGGTTCACACGGTACTTTCCCATGCCCTTGCGCGAGTCATCGGTCATCCCGAGGAACGCGGCTGGATTGGAGGGGAAGAGGGAGGGAAGAAAGATAAGCAAATTCGCGCGGTACTTGCCCATGCCCTTGCGCGATTCATCGGTCATCCCGAGAAACGCGGCTGGATTGGAGGGGAAGAGGGAGGGAAGAAAGTGAGGGGGTCGGGTGAGCGACGGACGAAAGGTAAGCAGGTCCACACGGTACTTGCCCATGCCCTTAGGGGAGTCGTCGGTCATTCCCAGGAATGCGGCTGGAGGGGAGGGGGGAGGGAGGGAGGAGGGACGCAGGGAAGAAATGGGGGAAGGGAGTGAGGCAAGGAAGGATGAAGGACAGCAGGTTCACACGGTACATGCCCATGCCCTTGCGCGAGTCATCTGCTATTCCCAGAAATGTGCCTGGCGAGTGGACGGAGAGAGTGCGAGAAGGGTTGTTGGTGCGGTGCGGGTTATTAGGGATGAATGACCAAAGAGATTCCTGACAGGCGTACACGCGCTCACCACCCCACTCACACTCGCACTCACTCTCCCACACTCGCACTCACTCTCCCATACTCACACTCACTCTCCCACGCTCACACGAACTCGCTCGCATAAGCGAGGGCAGGAGTATCAAGCGGTGATATCTTGATATCAAGTGGTAACATCTTGAACGTGGTTTCTTGTCTTGTCTCTTGGGTACGTCACGAACTCACCGGCACAAGCAAGCGCAGGAGCATCAAGCGGTGATATCTTGAAATCCATTCCGTAGCAAAAGCTGGCGACCTTTGGAGGGGCGTAGGGGCGGGGGAGGGCATAGCATGGGAGGTGAGATGGGACAAAGGAGCGAGCAGGAGCGTCAAGCGGTAAATTCTTGGGAGGTGACACGGGACAAAGGAGCGAGCAGGTGCGTCAAGTGGTGGGAGCAGGCAGGAGCATCAAGCGATGATATCTTGAAATCCATTCCGTAGCAGAAGCTGGCGACCTTTGGAGGGGGAGAGTGACAGAGGCAGGCACAGGGGAAGGGCTACTCGCTTTAAAAACAACAATGGTGTCTCTTAAGCATCTCACAATCTAAGCCATAAAAAGAAGTTCATCCACTGCCGCAGCTGGTAACTTAACTTCCTTGCTGCCCCATTTCCTCCCCCATCTCTACCCCATCTCTTACCCATTTCACCTGCTTTTGAATCCCACCCCTCCTCCTGGTAACCTAGGTCCTAGGTCACTAAGTTCGTGTCCATCTCACTCAACTGCTCAACCGCCCTTTCTCCTCTCGCAGTTGCGAGGTTATGAAATCACTTTCCTTTCCCACCCCACCCCACCACTAACCTGCTTGAACGCCCTTTCCCCTCCGGGCAATCCCGAGATGTCGATGTGGTTGCGACCCGTATCAGGGTCCTCAGAGGAAGATTCCTGGAAAAAGTCACTGGTAGACAAGGGATAGGAGGAAAGGAGAGAGAAAAATGAAATCGACTTCTACAAACAGGATCATAAGGGGAAGATTCCCAGAGGTTTCGCTGGTAGGAGAGGGGGGGAGCGAGGGGAAGAGAGGGGAGGCTGAAAAGGGGGGGACAAGCGGAGGTGGGATATAAGCACTCACGTGCGTGCATATAGCGGGTACTTGTGAACGTTGAAGAACACTCCGGATACAGTCACTCCCGGTGCAGTCACTCCCGATATAGTCACACTCAGGTCGCTCCTCATGCCGGCTCGCCTCAGCCACACGGCCTCCAACTCCTCCACCGACATGGATGCCACGTCAACAGCCATACTCGCTGATGGATAAGGTTGGCGGACTGCCACGTGTCAGCAGGCTACTGGAAACGGAGTCTGACGGAGTCAACTGCACGACCCGTTAAGTTCCTGATTCCTTAAACAGAACAAGGGCTAAGACGAGAGGAGGCGGGAAGGCTGTATTCTCTTCAGAGTCGAAGTTAAGCAATCCCGGTCGCTTGCAATTATTCATTTAGTAGCGCTTGACACTGGTACGCGCCAGTTTTGCAGCAACCCTAAGCCTTCTGAAAAGGGCTGACCCGAACAGCTGTTTCGGCTCGCATCCTCTCCAAACGGTTCTTCTTTTTCGGACGTGAGCAAAATGAGAGCGGCTCGGTCGTCCGGCCAGTTTGCTTTCCCTCTGCGCCTCGAGGGGAACGAACGACGTTTGTCGCCAGCACTGATGCGATCGAGGACACGAATTCGACCCAGCATGGTAACCAGAACTGACGTCTTCGCCGGGCACTGTAGCGACGGCCCAGTGGATTCGGAATCCTTCGTTCGATGTGCACGAACTTCGTGGGAATCGAGAACAGGGAACGGTGAACATTGTCAGGGTGAACGGTGCTCGAAATCAACGTTTCGGATTTCGTCGGGAGCGCCGGTCAGCGAATGGGCTTAACTCAATCACTGTACTACTTGAATTGTAACATGTTCTTACAATGCTCCCTCCAAAATTGTAACGCAGCGTCTGCTCGACTAAAGATGCGGCGACAAGATAGCTTTTGAAAGCATGCAAAGTAGAGCATTGTGCAAGTCGCCGTGACATTATGACAGCGTCTAGCAGAGGCAACGCGACGTGATATTTGTCCAATGCCATCATGGTTGTACCGTAGTAGTCTCGAAATTACCGATTGATGACGCGCACGCCTTTCTGTGGGTGTCAGACGGTACTAAAAGCTGGTTGGAACGAGCCGAGGTTTCGTTTGCAATATTCGGGAGTTTTGTAAGGTACTTTACGGTTCAATGCGGTTCTGAGCAGAACCGGCTGGAGAGCTGGTGAAATTTAGGGCGAATTTAGGGCGTTCGTTTTCACTAATCTCGAAACAAGCGAGCTGGTGGCAAAAGCTTGTTGTGGAATAAAACCATCTGCAATTTAACTATAATTGATTTAATTGCTAAGATTGCTGAAAGCACCCTAAATGGCAAATCAACCTGCTAACTAGCTGATTGTGTTTCAGGGGCTGGTTGGTGCTGCATGCTATTACAACAAGCCACAAGCCGTAGCTCAATCCTACCACAGTAAAGGGGACGATCAACTCTGCAGCACAGCTACGGTAAGTATGCCAAAATTGCCCCATGAATGACGGGGAGCGGGTTTGCATTCCCCCCAATGAAAACCCTGCTGATTTGTGTGTCTTAACTACATATGCTCATTACACTGAACCCCTATCCGTCTGTCCTCCTGCTACCTCCGCTTGTCCCACAGCCCAATGTTCCTCTCCCAGATGCAGCTCCTCAACCCAAGTTGACCCAAGTCAGCTCTAGTCAGCTCCAGTCAACTTAGATCAGCAAAAGTCGACCAGATTATTGTCAGCAGTTCCGCTACCAGTATGCCAGCTTCAGGGAGTCTTTGCCTCCTCGTTGATACCAGTCTATACCATCTCTGAAGTCAACCCAAGTCAACCCTACTCAACAAGCCAACCCCACGTCAACCCTCCTCAGCTGCCTAACCTGGAAACAGCTCCTCGTCGCTCTGCCCAATTAATACAACAAAGGGTGCACCCCGACGGTGGATAGTACACAGGAGGGGATTCGATGGAAATTCACCCACCATAGGTCTTACAGAACAGGGCAAGGCGTTACCTACAACCTCCTTTGAATAATCTTAACACTCACTCTAATCGTCCCGGTCTCAGGAGGGAATATCCCCCCCAAGTCCACGCCGCCCTCCCCCCTTACTCCATTCGTTCCACATGCAGTTCCGCTTCCCCCCATCCCCCCTCTCCCCTTACTCCATTCGTTCCACATGCAGTTCCGCTTCCTCCCATCCCCCCTCTCCCCTTACTCCATTCGTTCCACATGCTGTTCCGCTTCCCCCCATCCCCCCTCTCCCCTTACTCCATTCGTTCCACATGCAGTTCCGCTTCCCCCCATCCCCCCTCTCCCATTACTCCATTCGTTCCACATGCTGTTCCGCTTCCCCCCATCCCCCCTCTCCCCTTACTCCATTCGTTCCACATGCTGTTCCGCTTCCCCCCATCCCCCCTCTCCCCTTACTCCATTCGTTCCACATGCTGTTCCGCTTCCCCCCCCATCCCCCCTCTCCCCTTACTCCATTCGTTCCACATGCTGTTCCGCTTCCCCCCATCCCCCCTCTCCCCTTACTCCATTCGTTCCACATGCTGCTCCGCTTCCCCCCCCATCCCCCCTCTCCCCTTACTCCATTCGTTCCACATGCTGTTTCGCGTGCTTCCACCTGCACCCCGGCGACCCTCACTTCGTCCGCTGCTGCTGCTTCTGAGCAGACTCAACTTTTGACTCGACTAAATAGTCTACAACCTTTACTGTTTCCGCGTGCTTGCAGCTGCACCCCTGCGACCCCCAATTCGTCCGCTGCTGCCGCTGGCGCTGCTCCCCTTCCCCCCAACCCCCCGCCTCGCAATCACTTCCGCTTCCCCCCATCCCCCGCCCCATCCAATCACCTCTCCGCTCCGCTTCGCTGCTTCCCCGCGCTTCTATCGTATCCCCTACGCTCCCCATTGCGTCATCATCAATTTTGTTCCGGATCCCCCTACCCCCGCCCCTTCCCCCGCCCCCCCTTTCCGCTTCAGGTACCGTCCACCGGCGGGTCTTCAGGTTGAATGGGGGGAGAGGGGGTGCGCGGGGCGGGACGCGGGTGGTGGCGGCTTCCGCGGACGGTTCCGCCGACTGTCGGGTATAGAGGTTGAATAAGGGGGAGAGGGGTCGCGCGGGATGCGGGTATCGGCTTTTGGCGCGGAAAGCTCCGCGGCGGGCGGGGCATGCAGTTTTGGCGGGGTGATTGGGGTGATGGGCGGCAATGGGGGCGACGGGGGGATGGGGGGATTGGCGGGATGATAGGCATACGTGGGGCCGCGGAGGTCTCGGTGGCAGATGCGGCAAGTGGTTTTGGCGGCGAGCGGGTGACGGGGCTGAAACGCCAATCTCTTGAGTGGGGTTGGTAGAGCACAGGAATACAGGGTACTTCACCCCCGTACGGGAATTAGCGTGACGATTTGGCGGCGATAAAAGCAGGCGGTTTTCTCACAAGAAATGACGGGAACGATGATGGAAACGGGGGAAAAGAGGATTAAGAGTTGCTCTCTTGAACGGCGATGGTGGGGATTGTGGCGATGGTGGGGACGGTGGGTATGGTGGGGACGGTGGGGATGGTGGGGATGGTGGGGATGGTGGGGATGGTGGGGACGGTGGGGACGGTGGGGATAATGGGGCCCGCCGGCGGGTCATTCTCCGCGCGCGAGTCGTTTTCTTGCGCGGGAGCAGTGGCGGGGCCGCGGAGGTCGCGGCGGCAGATGGGGCAGGTGGTTTTGGCGGCGAGCCAGAGGTCGATGCAGTCGGCGTGGAAGCCGTGTGCGCACGCCGGCACCACCTTGATGCGCTCGCCCGCCGCGTACTCGCCCAGGCACACCGCGCACTCGCGCGTAAGCCTCTCCACGCGCCCAGGCCCGCGCGGAAGGCTCTCGCACCAGCTTCCGCGGCCAATCGTTGCCGCAGTGCTTGCCGCGCTCTCATCCCGAAGATTCCCCGAGTCGCTGCCGACAGTAATCGCTACGCGGTCGTTTGCGAGAGGACCCCCGCAATTTTCGCCGCAATTTTCCCCGCAATTCTCGGCGCAAGCTGCGGGGTAACCAGAACGACCGTTTTCCGCCATTAGAAGCCCATCACTCCCTAGACCGTCTAAACCGTCCGAGCCGCGATACGTGAAAACGGGGAACGAGCGAATCGTCGCGCGGTCGAGCCCGAGAATCGCGGGCTTCTGGTCCAGATGTCGCACCCATATCACCCGCGGGAGAGCGCGCTCCGCCGAGGGGCGGCTATCGAGATTAATTTCGAACCATTTGAGCCGTCGGATCACGCAGACGGCGACGGAGACGGTGAAAACGAGGATGAGGCAGACGGAGAGCGCGGCTGCGAAGGTGAGTGGGGAGAAAGAGCCGCTGGACGGTTGATTCGGACACGGATGTAGCATCGACGGTCTGCACGCGTCCGCCATGGCAGCGGGCTGTGCTTTTGAGCGGACTGAATAGTCGCCTCGGCTTCTGAGCGTCCTTGAAAATGCTTTTCCGAGTATTAGGCTAGACAATGGCAGTGTCTACCAAAGAGGGTCAGGAACATTTTGGTGCGGCGGTGGAAACCAAAGTCCGAGAAATAACGGCTATGTAGCCTCCGTTGCTGCGCTGCGGTGACACAAAAGGCGGCAAGAGTGCAACCGTGAATATGCGGCAGGAGAGGTCTCCTGATAGCCCGACGAAGGGCAGACAAGTCTGTGTCTTGAAGTGAAGAGAAGGAAAAGCAGATAGTGAGGTGGAGCGCTAGGAAATGGATGCGAGTATGGCCGAGGGGGAGATTAGAGGGGAGGGGACAAGGCCGGGCCAGCCGAGCCGAACCAAGAAGCAAGAGAGGTTGGCGGGCGGCGCGGTCGGTCGGCGGTGCGATGGGAGATGAATTTCTTTGTTCCAGAAACAAAGCACCTTGCATGCATCATGCGGGTGGGCTTGGCATGGCGGCTGGAATTTACAGCACAGTGCATGCGCTGTAAATCAAACCGCAACGGGGTCAGGTGGAAGGCGTAAGGTGAGGCGTGTAGTGGTGTGTGGAGTGAAGAGGCATCGACTGTCAGGAACGGTCAGGTGGATCACAAGGAGAGAAAGCTGACCGTCAATAGAAAGGTGAGTGCCATAAGAGTGGAAATAATGAAAGTGTTTAAGGAGGTGGATTCCTTTTAGCTCAAAGTCGAAGCTTTTAGGCTGATTCAGTATGCATCTTAACGATTTTGGGAGAAAGACGAGTTTCCTTCCACCACCAACTCCAGAAGGGAGAAAAGATACAAAAACATCCACCTAGCGTGGTGTGTTGAGAAAAGCAAGCGGGGAGGGAGGTATTTCTCGAAGGAGAAATCGTGGCCGTCTGAATTGCCGGAGTGAAATGTGTGGCTCCGGGCACATCTGTGTTTGTGGTGTGCGACGAGTCAAGGTCGCCGCGAATCTGTGCGAATAAACGAAGAACCTTCTTTCGCAATTAGCCTCGATCGCTTTGCCACGTCATCCTTAAATGGAAGTGGTCCCAGCACGGTGTAATCTGACGTCAGAACCAAGCCTCAGGTCCTGACCAATATTTATCCAGAAAATACAGCGGATCAGAAAAGCTTCATTTTTCTCCATAAATTACATGACGAACAAGAGAAACCCCAAATAAAATTATCCCCACAGTACTATTGCCCAGTTCACACACTAGAAGTCCATAAATGAGTTTACACCTTATCTTCCCATTCAAGGAAGAGGAAACATGACCTTGGTCGTCACAGGAGGAACTGGCTTCTCGCATGAGCGAACTATGCTAAGTGAATCAACAAGTGTAGCCACATAACCTTTTGCGCACGTGCAGTTGTAAGTTCCCACCAGGTTGATGCAAACAGAGTTCTTCACATCCACACAAGGCCTCAGCTTGCATTCGTTGATATCTGCATCACAACACACACACACACACACACACACACACACACACACACACGCATGCACGCACGCACGCACGCACGCACGCACGCACGCACGCACGCACGCACGCACGCACGCACGCACGCACGCACGCACGCACGCACGCACGCACGCACGCACGCACGCACGCACGCACGCACGCACGCACGCACGCACGCACGCACGCACGCACGCACGCACGCACGCACGCACGCACGCACGCACGCACACACACACACACACACACACACACACACACACACACACACACAACAAAAACAGAATCAGTACAAAACAACACTGGTCATTTGCCAACATATATTCTCCCAAGAAAAATATACAAACAGATGCAAGCACTCAAAATGGACACTCACCAAGACATGTTTGAGTCTCCTCATCAAAGGTGTATCCGGCCTGGCACCCGCAAGTCGAGCGGGTCGGCACGGCATCAAAATCAGTAATGCAGTCCCCATTGGGTCGCATCTTGCACCACTTGGCGAACGCGCTGTCGTCTGCAGCCGTGTCATTGACATACGTTGCACAGGCGTCCAGAACTGGGGGGAAGTGAACACAAGGAGAGGGGGGGAGGGTAGGGGAAGAGGAGGAGAGGGAGGGGGAGGGGGGTAAGGGGGCGTGCAGGGGAAAACAGGGCATGTAGCGTGAACGGCAGGCACCACGAGACGGCGTCAAAATTAGTAATGCAGTCCCCATTGGATAGCATCTTGCACCACTTAGAAACGCGCTATCCTGTGCGGCCGTATCATTGATGTACGATGCACAGGCATCCAGAAGTGGAGGGAGGGTAAGAGACGGAGCAGGGAAGCGGCAGGGAAACGACGTGCAGCAGGTTGGATGGCAAATGCAACGAGCTGTCCTCTGCATCCGTGCCGATCTCATGCGATGCAAAGCCGTCCCGAAATGGAGGACAGAGAAGGCATGAAACAGGGCCGCAGGAGGGAAAAACAGGGACTTGGAAAAGACTCGCAGCAGCATCAGAACAGCAACGGCATTTGTCCCAGAAGGAGCAGTGGTGTCAGACGAGCACGCAGAGAAGGCAGCAGAGAAGGGGGAATAGCATGGAAAATGGCAGGGCTGTACTCGTGCACTTAAACGCAATAGCCCACCGTTGGCATCAAGGTCGTCGTTGGGAGAGCAGAGCTTGCAGAGAGGTGCAGGACGGTACTGTCAGATGAAGAGGCAGAGGGAGTGGTGGACAACGAGCAGGTGGCAGGGACCCTTGCCTCGTAGAGCGAGAGCCTCACTGGTGGTGCACAGGGCCTGGGAGAACGAGCCTCACTGGTGGTGCACAGGGCCTGGGAGAACGAGCCTCACTGGTGGTGCACTTGGTGTCGGGGTCGTAGTTGGGCGCGCAGAGCTCGCAGAGAGGCCCCGTGGTGGTGGGCGGGCAGGCGCACGTGCCATCGCCATCAGGCCCATCCTTGCACGTGCCAAGATTCTGACACACTGAAAGAAGTAGAAACGGGGGGGGGGAGGAGACAAAGAGGGAAATCGTGAGGGCGTGACATGGTACAGTGGGAGGGCAGGAGCATGTGCCGTCGCCGTCAGGTTCGTCCTTGCACGTGCCGAAATTCTGACACACTGAAAGGTAAAAAAAAGGGAAGTTAAAGGGTGGTAACGTAGTGGGCAAGTAAGGGAATCGTGCAGGCGTGACATGGTGGGGGTGAGAGGGCAGGCGCCCAGATTCTGACACACTGCAAAACCGACCCCCCCCCCCCCCCCCAAAAAAAAACACAAACCAGAACATTGCATCACAGCTTTCCAAACAGGACGTGGCAGCACGTGCCGAGCTCCTAGCACTCTGCACGGCACGACATGACACAGCATGGCATGGCATGGCATGGCATGGCAGCATGACACGGCATAACATGGCATGGCATCGTCCTTACCAGGGCACGCGGTGCAATCGACTCCGTAGAATCCGGAACCAACCAGGCACTCTGGAAAAGAAAGAAAATGGTTTAAGAAGGGAAGGCAGGAAAAGGGGGGTTGGGAGGGGGGTTGGGAGGGGGGAGGAGGGGGGAGAGAGAGGGGGGGAGAGAGGGGGGGGAGAGAGGGAGGAGTAGGGGGGGAAGGGGAAGGGGGCGGAGGAGGGTGAGAAAATGTATAGACATGAGATGACGAAAGGCAGGATATAAGTAGAGGAGGAATGATACAAGGAACTGTAAGTACGAGTCCATGAAAGGAACTCAAGGGAACAAAGCTGATAAAGTGAAGAATATGTTTGCTGAAAAACAAACAAGCGAACAAGAAACGGAAAACGACAACGTAACGAACCAGAACAAAACTGAAGAAATGTTGGCCTTACCCGCAGCAGCAGCACGCGCCGCAATGAGGCAGAGAAGCGCGGCGATGACCACGTGGGAGGAGGACGAGAGCCACGTGGTCGACGGGACGGACATTCTGACGCGTCGCGGAGACGAAGAAGCCATGGCTTCACGGGGTTGGCTTCCTGCAACGGGATTTTACGTCAGGGGATTGACGGAACGGGCTTGAGTTTTGAGTCGACCCAAAAGCCAACGCGGAGACGAAGAAGCCATGGCTTGACGGAGGTGGCTTGCTGCAGCAAAGATTTACGTCAGGGGATTGAAGGAACGGGCTTGAGTAGACCGGAGGCAACAGGGCTTGACACAGAAAACTTGCTTTCAGTTTAACCATCGCACCGGCATCACAGAAAATGTAGGACTTACCAAGTCACGAGATTTCGCGATTCGAATCAAACGTCACTCGAGTATGGGACACCTCGCGAGCTTTGAAGTCGTATTACGAGAATACGAGTCACTAATAGTAAGAACCGAGAAGCAGATAACTATAAAGAGCTGTGTAACAGCTGCGAAGAGCGAAGCGCCTAGCTAATAGGGCACGAAGGGCCAGAGCGGAGGGGCTGCTTGTATCGTCACTGGCGAGGAGGCTGCTTATATTACCTTCTAGTGTCACTCGGAGCGTCGAGATTGTAATGACTCCTCTCCTCGCAGTTTCTCGCCGTCGATTGCACTACCGCGTTGAATGTATTGACGCTAACCTTACAAGTGGAATCCCAGAGAGCTCTTGCAAAAAGGATTTTTAATTCGGAGTTGCTTAGCGGCGGAGCTAAAGGAATCCGCACACCATTCGAGCGCAATTATCGTCGCTATGCCCCCTTTACGGTGCTTCGCTGTCGACTGCACGAGTGCGATTCGAAGCGTCTCTCAAGAGTCGCTACGTTTTTATAACGGGGATGACCGGCATCCGCGCAGCAAATCCCCTACGACCAGTGGTGAGTGGATGTTAGGCCGAGGGAAATACGTGTTGGAAGGGAGACGAAAGGCACAGCCGCAACAGCGCAGAACCAAAAAACGAGATTTTGCGGTTTCCCTCGTGCGACCGACTGTCACTGTCGCGTTGAGAGCGAGCGGCGCTGGGACTACAAGCATGTAGGCAGGCAGGCGCGATGGGATTGCGGTTGCGCTGGCAGCAATTGGCGGAGAAACGCGTCAAGGGAGAGGCTGGATTCTACTGGAATGAGCATTTGTGAACCATACCCTCAAAACGCTCAAACCCTAGGGGAAGGGTGCTAGAATGTAAAAAAAACCGCTCTAAAACCTGCAGAATCTCACCAAACCGTATGCGACCGGTGTTTTAAAGCTGTGGAGAAATCTAGGATACCACCGAGACAATAATAATAACCTCCACTTGGCCGAATAGTGGAATACGAAACGGCTGAACTGCACGTGAGGAGAACATCATCTCTCTCATGTGGACCGGCCCTGAAGCCTCTGCACCGCTCAGTACAAAGCTTAAAGCGTTTTGAAAATTATTGAACCACGGAGTAGTGCCCCCCTGGGAGGAATATGGAACGGCGCCTACAGCGAATGGCAGGTGATTCCCCCAACACCCCGCAGTCGCTGGAATATGTGACGGACAGATGCATGCTCAGCTTTAGAGAGTGTCCCAAGTGAACGTCGACATTCCCCGACAAAACTGTAGGCAATGTCGATGAATCTTGACGGTCGGAACTCTCGATCCGAGGGTGGAAATTCGCCGAAATCCCCCGACGAAACTGTAGCGTCCGTTTCTTTTTGGACCCCCCTAGACTGTGTTTGAAGCGTAGAGTGTGTGTAAACACGTGTCACTGTACAGTGCTATTGGCAGCACTGCCTTCGGCTGTGCGAATGATAACTGCCACTATCAACCTCAAGCTGTGATATTTGTTCGATGTGAATGTGTGGCACAACGCGTTCAAATGTGCGAAACCTGTTCCGAAATCACAATGCACTAATGATGAGATTCAAATGGGACGCATTGGATTGGTCGCATGAATGCAGATTTTGAGAGTACGCCACAAAATATCCTCTGACACATGTGAATAAGGGCGCGTGTCTTTTGGTTTTCATAAGCAAAACTCGAGTTTTTGGTTGAACTGTATATGTCTGAACCTAGGTCGACCAAGGCTCGAATCAAGCCACATTCGTAACCCGAGTCGCGGTTCCAACACCCTCGAAAATCACAAGACACACAAATGTTCGACTATCGAAGTTGAACTTTTGCAAATTACCCGCGTCGCGGCCAACAGTCGTAGGTTACCCGGTTTGGCCATTAGACAGGGCGCAACGTATGACCCCCGCGTCCACCGCCGCGTGTGAGTTGGCGAAGCTGGAACCCTATCGATCAAGTCGCTCGTGCTAACGACGTCAGATGCGACTGTCGCAGACTTCGCTTCTTCACCCTCTTTGGTCAAGTGGACACCCGATTGGATTTTCGTGCAAGACTGTTTGGTGCCAGAAGTTGGATTCGGTCCTGCTTCAGACATGACATTGTCCTTGGACGCACAAGCCCATGCGAAGCGTCTAACGGATACCATCAAAATATCAACCGAATTCCGAACGTCTACACCAAAAGACACGCGCCCTAAACGCAAATATTTTAGCCGTTGGCCCAAATTGCACAAGTTTTAAAAAGGGTTATTACACCTAGCCCGCGGTAAATTCACCGCGTCAAAGTGGGTAGCAGGATTTTGGATTATCTGGCCTTGGTGCAGTTAAACGCTCAAAATTTGGGTCGCTATTTTCACCACCAAATAACCGACCAACATGGAAAGTTCTGACAGTACCCCGCAAACGGAACATTTTTCTCTTTATCGCATCGAGTTTCAGGTAGGAGGAAGCATCGATGGTGGCGATTTGCGGATAACTCTTAATGGAGAAGTCCTGATTTGTGTCTCGCAAGTGCGCATATCCCCTTCACGGCGACATCTGAAATATCAAAGAAAGGGCCCGCGATTTCTCCCACTTGGTTCAATCAACTGTGTATAGTGATTTCTGGCCGCCCAGCAGGTTCCGCCCAACAAGCTGACAAACGTGGTGAAGATACCGTCGGTGAATTTACCGAATGCTAGATGTATATAGGCAGTCACAAATGTCAAACATTATATGTTTATATTGTTCTAGGCTGTAGTGGGTGATACCTTAGGGGGTATACCAGGTTAGGGTTTCATATTTGTACTGTTGTTCCTGTTAGTCACACCATTCCTGCTCAGTTATTTCTGACATGGTTTCAGAGCAGGTCCTTCGCTAGGACTGTTCTTAGGGCCCACCGACTTACCTACCTGCTTACCTTCGCTTGTTTCCGGCCCCGCTGGCCCCGTCGATCTAGCACGATCTAGCGGCCCTGCGGCCCCGTCGAACTTTTTTTTCCTAGCGGCCTCTCACGGCCCCCGTCGCGTCGCCCCTTAGCGCCCCGATCGGCCCCGTCACGCCGCCCGCGAACCGCACAGCGCGCCGCGCTCACAGCCCGCGAACCGCCCACGCACAGCCCGCGAACCGCCTGCGCAGCCCGCGACCAGCCCGCGCAGCCCGCGCACAGCCCGCGAACTGCCCGCGAGCAGCCCGCGACCTGCCCGCGAACCCCCGCGAGCCGCCCGCGACCCGCTTACGCAGCCCGCGAGCAGCCCGCGCAGCCCGCGCTGAGCCTGCGCGGCTCGTGCGCTGACCGCCGCCGGCCCGCACGCTGCCCGCACAGCTCATATACGGCCCGCACGGCCCGCGCGCTGCCTGCTCCCGGCCCGCCGCTGCTGAGCCCGCAGCCGCCCGCGCACCGCCGCTGCTGAGCCCGCCGCCGCCCGCGCACCGCCGCTGCTGCGCCCGCCGCCGCCCGCGTATCACCGCTGCTGAGCCCGCCCCTGCTGCGCCGGCTCTCGCTGCCGCCTGCTGCGCCTGTGCACCACTGCAGATCCTACTACTACACTTCCTGCTACTGCTGCTTGTGCGCCACTACAGTCCGTAGGCCCCACCGGCCCCGCTGACCCTGCGCACGCCTTTTCAGTGACTTTACTGCTTCTACTACTGCCACTGTCGCTATGGCTAGTCCTCCTGTTCTAGCTTTCGACGCCGAGGGCCGTCCGGTCAAATTCGAAACCTGGCTAGATGACCTGCACCTTTTCCTACAGCTCACTGCCAAGGAAGATATTACACTGTACGACCACGCTCTCGGCCATGCGACCGCCCCACTCGCTACTGCCCCCCCAGCTGAGCGCTCACAGTGGCAGACCCGTGACGCGCACGCTCGCTTTGCTATTCGCAACTCCCTGCCGCTAGATGAGCGCGAGCACTTCGGCCAGTGCAAGACTGCTAAGGACCTCTACACAGCTGTAGTGGCCCGCTACTCCTCACCCGCTTCTGCCACGCTAGGCCGCCTCACTCTCCCCTACCTGTTCCCCGACCTAGCCTCCTTTCACACTGTCGCAGACCTCATCACCCACCTTAAGACTAGTGAGGCTCGCTTTCGCGCTGCCATGCCTGACGAGTTCCTCGCTAGCAACCCCCCCCCGCTCTGGATCACTCTCTACCACGTTGTCACCCGCCTCCCTGACTCTCTGCGCCCTGTCAGGGACCAGTTCCTCTCTCGCTCCCCCACTGAGCTCACCGTAGACCTCCTCGAGAAGGAACTGCTTGCAGCTGAGGCTAGTATCGTCGCTGTAGGCACCTCTCGTGGCGACCCCCGCGGCCCCTTCTTCGAGGGGTGCTCCCCTTCCCCCCTCCTCCCCTCTGTCGCCTCTGCTGCTGCTGTCGACCTCCTTGGTGCTGAGAAGGTCGGGGCTGCGTCTGCTTCAGGCGGACGACGCAGGGGCAGGAGTGGCAGGAGTGGGGGTGGTGGCGGAGGAGGCGGGGGTGGAGGTGGTGGCGGTGGAGGTGCGACTGGAGAGGCTAGTGGCGGCAGTGGTGGAGGTGACAGCGGCGTTGGGAGTGGTGACAGGGGCGGAGGTGGCAGCGGAGGCGGAGGTGGTCGTGGCAGCGGCAGGGGTGGAGGTGGCCGGGGCGGAGGCGGAGGGGGTGGTGGTCGTGGAGGCCCGGGGGGCGGTCAGAGTCAGCAGCCTGCCCCGACCCTTCAGGCCGCCCGTGAGTGGTATGCGCGGCGCAGCGTCACCTGCCAGTACGTTATTCGTACAGGTGACCGCACTGGCCAGACGTGTGGGGGGCCGCACCAGACGGAGCGCTGCTTCGCCCGCCTCAACGATGCGTGGCGCACCCAGTTTCCTGGTGGGGGTGAGCTGCCGCGCTGGGCTGAGCTGCTCAGGAAGGGTGTTGATATTTGGGCACTGGACTTTGATGCTATTCTCACTGCCATGTATGCGATGTCTATTAGTGGAGAGGGTGCTCAGTACTTGCGTGTTCCGCCCGACCCGGGCATTCAGGCCAGCCCCGCTGCTGCTCTAGGTGCTAGTGTGTCTGCTTCCACAGGTACTACTGCAGCTGCTGCTCTAGGTGCTTGTGCGTCTGTGCCCCCTGGTACTGAGTCGACTGCAGCACTGCACACCTTCACACTGGACTCAGGTGCTTCTCGCTCTTTCTTTCGTGACCGCACTGTCCTTGAGCCTCTAGCTCGGCCGGTTGCTGTCTCTCTTGCTGACCCCTCTGGGGGTCCGGTCCTTGCGACCTCCTCCACCACCCTTCCGTGTCCAGCGGTTCCGTCCGGCACGCTCTCAGGTCTCTACCTCCCCTCGTTCTCCACGAACTTGGTGGCAGGTAGTGCGCTCCAGGACGGGGGTGTTCACCAGTTCACCCCTGCCTACGAGCGTGTGACTCACTGCACGTGTGCTCGGACGGGCCGCCACCTAGCTACTTTCACTCGAGAGCCGGGGTCTGACCTGTACACACTGACCACTGAGTCCCCTCAGGTAGCTGCGTCTGCGTCAGCGTCAGGTCAGCTGTCCGCCCCCTGCTCGTGTCGCTCTCTGGCGAACGACACCGTCCTCTGGCACCACCGCCTTGGTCACCCGTCTGTGCAGCGCCTGCGGGCCATGCACAAACGGGACCTTGTTGCTGGTCTTCCCAGGGTGCTCCCTCCCCTTCCTGACTCCCCTGCTCCTGACTGCATTCCCTGTGTCGAGGGGCGGCAGCGCGCCGCTCCTCACTCCTCCTCCTTTCCCCCGACGACCGCTCCCCTGCAGACGCTCCACATGGACGTGTGGGGCCCAGCCCGCGTCCGTGGTCAGGGTCAGGAGAGGTACTTCCTGATAGTTGTTGACGACTACTCGCGCTACACCACGGTCTTCCCCTTGCGCGCCAAGGGTGACGTCCCTGGTGTTTTGATCCCCTGGATCAGCCGAGCCCGTCTCCAGCTAGGCGAGCGCTTTCACTCGGACTTTCCTGTCCTGCGCTTGCACTCTGACAGAGGTGGTGAGTTTGCCTCCGACCTCTTGGCAGCCTACTGTGCTGAGCACGGCATTGAGCAGTCGTACACGCTTCCGGCCTCTCCACAGCAGAATGGGGTTGCTGAGCGCCGCATTGGCTTAGTCATGGAGGTCGCTCGTACCTCCCTGACCCATGCGGCTGCTCCCCACTTTCTGTGGCCGTTTGCGGTCCGGTACGCTGCGCATCAGCTCAACCTCTGGCCCCGTGTCTCCTTGCCGGAGACTTCCCCGACTCTGCGGTGGACGGGAGAGGTTGGCGATGCGTCGCGTTTCCGGGTGTGGGGATCCCGAGCTTTTGTCCGCGACACGTCTGTGGACAAGCTCTCCCGTCGCGCTCTTCCCTGTGTCTTCCTTGGCTTTGTTCCCGACGCGCCTGGATGGCAGTTTTACCACGTCACCTCGCGCCGGGTTCTGGCCTCTCAGGACGTCACTTTTGACGAGTCCGTCCCCTTCTACCGCCTCTTCCCCTACCGCACTGCCCCCCTCCCCCCTCCGCCGCTCTTCCTCGCTCCAGGTGCTGAGGTACCCGACCCCCTCCCCCCTCAGGGTGCCGCTCCCTCAGGTGTGTCCCAGGTAGACCCGGGTGAGCCTGTCGAGGTAGCTGTTGACTCGCGTCCTGCGTCTGGGGGTGCTGAGCCTGGGAGTGCTGAGTCTGGGGGTGCTGGGCCTGGAGGTGCGGAGCCTGGGGGTACTGAGCCTGGGGGTACGGAGCCTGGGGGTGCGGAGCCTGGGGGTGCGGAGCCTGGAGGTGCTGAGTCTGGGGGTGCTACGTCTGGGGGTGCTGAGCCTGAGCGTGCTACGCCTGGAGGAGCCCTCTCCTCCCAGCAGCTGCAGGAGAGGTACCTCGAGTACTGCCGCCTCCGGAGAGGTGCTGCTGGAGCTCGTCCCGGTACTTCCCCTCCTTCCCAGGAGCTCCCCCCCATTCAGGTGATTCGAGAGTGGTACACACGGCGCTGCAGTCTTCGGAGTGGTCCTCCTGGCGCTGCGGACCCGGGCGTTGGAGCTGCTACAGGTGCTGAGGACCCGGACGTTGGAGCTGCTCCTGGTGCTGCGGACCCGACTGGTGGCGCTGCTGCTGGTACAGAGGACTCGGACGTTGGAGCTGCTGCTGGAGCTGAGGACCCGAGCGGTGGCGCTGCTGCTGCTGCTGAGGACTCGGGCGTTGGAGCTGCTACTGGTGCTGAGGACCCGGGCGTTGGAGCTGCTACTGGTGCTGCGGACCCGACTGGTGGCGCTGCTGCTGGTGCTGAGGACCCGACCGGTGACGCTGCTGCTGGTGCTGCGGACCAGGGCGTTGGAGCTACTGCTGGTACTGAGGACTCGGGTGTTCGAGCTACTGCTGGTGCTGAGGACTTGGGCGCTGGGGCTGCCGCTGGTGTCCCTGCTGCTTCTGGAGACGCTGCGCGGCCGCGACCGTACTTCGTCCCGCTCCTTCAGCAGGTTCTTGGTCAGGCTCCTCCTCCTGGTCCTCCTCCCTCCGTCGAGGGTCCTCTACCTGTCCAGCCGCAGTCACAGTTACCGCCCGCCTCGCCTCTCCCTGCTCCCTCTCCTTACGCTGGTCCCACAGGAGGTCTTACAGAGCGTCGTGAGCCTGAGTCTCGTCCTGCGTCGCCTGTTCGTACCGCTCGCACTGGTCGTCGTGTCCCACGTGAGCGTCCTCCTCCTGTCCCTGGCACTCACTACATGACTCTGCGTCCCTCCACTGCTCCGCAGCGTGTCCCGCTGCCGTCTCCTCCTGCGTCCTCCCTACCTACTCTTCCTGACCCGGAGTCTGACGCCCGTCGTGCTGCCAGTCCCACTGTTACGCGTCTCCTTGCTACCGTTGTCACTGACCCTTCTTTTGAGTCCGCCGCTGCGTCTGCTCTGGTCGCTGAGTTAGTTGACTTTGCTGCTTGCTGTCGCCTAGACTACGCTGCTAGCCTAGTGGCTGAGTCTGAGTCTGCCTGTCCTCCGTCCGTCGGGGGTGCGTGTGCTCTTGGCACGGACGTCCTTGAGGACAGACAGGAGGAGTTCCATTGCTTTGCTGCTGCTTTGCCCCATCTCGTGTCCATGCTAGTTGCCCCTGAGGGAGACCCGGATGCACCAGACATCCCGACCCCGCGCACTTACGCTGAGGCGATGGCGGGTCCCTACTCCTCTCAGTGGCAGACAGCCATGGACGCAGAGATGGCTTCCTGGAAGTCCACACGCACCTACGTCGACGACGTCCCCCCTCCTGGGGCGAACATCGTCAGTGGCATGTGGATTTTCAGGGTGAAGCGGCCGCCGGGTTCTCCGCCTGTCTTCAAGGCGCGCTACGTGGCTCGAGGCTTCAGTCAGCGAGAGGGAGTAGACTTCTTCCAGACCTTCTCCCCCACCCCGAAGATGACCACTCTTCGGGTGCTGCTACACATAGCCGCTCAGCGCGACTACGAGCTTCACTCACTTGACTTCAGCACTGCTTTCTTGCAGGGCAGCCTGCACGAGGAGATCTGGCTGCGCCGCCCTCCTGGCTTCACTGGGCCGGTTCCTCCTGGCACCCAGTGGAGGCTTCAGCGGCCGGTCTACGGTCTCCGCCAGGCACCACGTGAGTGGCACGACACACTGAGGACGACACTTGCGACTCTTGGGTTCGCACCTTCTACAGCTGACCCGTCGCTGTTCTTGCGCACCGACACTTCGCTGCCGCCGTTCTACATCCTCGTGTACGTCGACGACTTGGTCTTTGCCACTGCTGACACTGCAGGACTCGCCTACGTGAAGTCGGAGCTGCAGAGGAGACACACGTGTACAGACCTGGGTGAACTGACAAGCTATCTTGGCTTGCGGATCACCCGGGACAGAGCACGGCACACCATCACCCTGACTCAGTCGCACATGGTGCAGCAGGTTCTCCAGCGCTTCCGCTTCATGTACTCCTCGCCTCAGTCCACTCCTATGGCTACCGGTCACTCGCTCTCAGCTCTGCCTTCGGATGAGTCCGTAGAGTCGAGTGGCCCGTACCCAGAGCTTGTGGGCTGCCTCATGTACCTGATGACCTGCACTCGACCTGACCTTGCATACCCTCTTAGCATCCTTGCACGCTATGTCGCTCCTGGCCGTCACAGGAAGGAGCACATGGATGCCGCTAAGAGGGTGTTGCGCTACTTGTGCAGTACGTCGGGCATGGGGCTTGTGCTTGGAGGGCGAGACCGAGTTGTTCTCACAGGGCACTCAGACGCTTCTTGGGCAGACGACCAGGCCACTCAGCGGTCGTCTCAGGGTTACTCCTTCAGCCTTGGCTCTGGCTCAGTTTCTTGGCGCTCTACACGCTCTTCTTCTGTTCTCAGCTCCAGTTGCGAGGCTGAGATCTACGCCACAGCCATGGCTGCCCAGGAGCTACGCTGGCTGACCTACCTGTTGACCGACCTTGGGGAGCGGCCTCGTTCTCCTCCAGTGCTGTACGTCGACAACCAGGCAGCCATTGCCCTGTGTGAGGAGCACAGACTGGAGCACAGAACGAAGCACATCGCTCTGCGGTACTTCCTTGCTCGAGAGCTGCAGCAGCGAGGTCAGCTTCGTCTGCGTTACGTGGCCACCGAGGCCAACCTTGCTGATGTGTTCACCAAGGCACTTCCGCCTGTTGACCATCAGCGCTTTTGTACTCTTCTGGGCCTTGTGCCTACTGGACCTCACTTGCTCACTTCTTGACCTTGCTTATACTGTGATCATTATATATATATGCCTGCATGTCTACTCTTGCTAGGTTGTGATCATTGTATATCATGATCTGTTATAAACTTGCATGTGAACTGGGCTTGTGACCGCTAGTTTGTGCTCGGAATTTGTGTGGAACCCTTGAGGTCCACCCTGAGCTTGTTGTTGTCTTGCTTTGCCTTGACTGGTCTTGTGACCCCTAGGTCTTCCCCACTTTGCCTATGGGGGTGTGTCAAACATTATATGTTTATATTGTTCTAGGCTGTAGTGGGTGATACCTTAGGGGGTATACCAGGTTAGGGTTTCATATTTGTACTGTTGTTCCTGTTAGTCACACCATTCCTGCTCAGTTATTTCTGACAACAAACATGGGCTTGTTATCACAAAAAGTCTCCTGGCTATAGCGAACGGTCAGATAATCTAGATTGATATTATGGATGGTCACAAAATTCGGGATTCTATCATGGATAGTTACAAGTTGCCTCTCAAATTTTATCACGTTTAGTCAGAAGTTAAAACGTGCGGTGTAAAAGCTGTAACACCCTTCAACTGTTGAGATTTTTTTGACATTTAACTGCCGACTGGTTTTGTCATTTATGCATGGTCTCGTTATTTCCGTAGAAAATCGCGGAGTCGAAGGTTACAAGAAATTTCATAACGAAATAAAAAATGGCAAAAAACGATCGTAAATGGTTGCTTCGCAATAAAAAAAAAAACTAAAAGGCATTCGGATGGCATGCCATCCGAGAGGGCATCAATCATAAACACCATACGACAAAGTGTTTAGGGTTGATATCGAAAGTCCACAGGTGCGAACGTTCAAAAAAAAAATCGGACGGTTTTCATTATGCAAAAAGTTATTGATTATGTTATTTTTAGCCTGCTATGTTAATTGTTTTTTCGGTTCGCGACTCGCTGCGGATGAAAATAAGCTGCGGAAATAAGACAATTTTTTTTTCAGCTGTGAACGAGTTGGCGAAAGTGGTCGCGAACTTTTTTTGAGGTAACTACGTTTCCGCGCGCGAGATAATTTTCCCCGAATCTCTACAGTTAATGGTGTAATTTCAAATTTCCATTGAGCTTTCTATTGTGTGACCATACGTGATAGAGTCGTGGGGCAACGTTGTGACTATCCGTGATATAATTCTAGATTTTGCGATCATCCGTGATAGATTCCTACATTCTGTGACCGTTCGCGATAGCCGGGAGACCATTCGTGATAACGAGCCAGTGTTTGTGACTGGCTATATAATTTCTCTTTTAAAAAGTTGAAGAGAGTGAAGTTTTGCTGGTTTGGGTTTGGCGAGTGTTTACTGTCAAACATTGCATGTTTATATTATGTAGGCTGTAGTGGGTTACACCTTAGGGGGTACTCAAAGTTAGGGTTTCCTACTTGTACCAAACTCTGTGCTAGTTCATCCCATTCCTGCTCAGTTATTTCTGACATGGTATCAGAGCAGGTCCTTCGCTAGGACTGTTCTTAGGGCCCACCGACTTACCTACCTGCTTACCTTCGCTTGTTTCCGGCCCCGCTGGCCCCGTCGATCTAGCACGATCTAGCGGCCCTGCGGCCCCGTCGAACTTTTTTTTCCTAGCGGCCTCTCACGGCCCCCGTCGCGTCGCCCCTTAGCGCCCCGATCGGCCCCGTCACGCCGCCCGCGAACCGCACAGCGCGCCGCGCTCACAACCACGCGAACCGCCTGCGCAGCCCGCGACCAGCCCGCGCAGCCCGCGCACAGCCCGCGAACTGCCCGCGAGCAGCCCGCGACCTGCCCGCGAACCCCCGCGAGCCGCCCGCGACCCGCTTACGCAGCCCGCGAGCAGCCCGCGCAGCCCGCGCTGAGCCTGCGCGGCTCGTGCGCTGACCGCCGCCGGCCCGCACGCTGCCCGCACAGCTCATATACGGCCCGCACGGCCCGCGCGCTGCCTGCTCCCGGCCCGCCGCTGCTGAGCCCGCAGCCGCCCGCGCACCGCTGCTGCTGAGCCCGCCGCCGCCCGCGCACCGCCGCTGCTGCGCCCGCCGCTGCCCGCGTATCACCGCTGCTGAGCCCGCCCCTGCTGCGCCGGCTCTCGCTGCCGCCTGCTGCGCCTGTGCACCACTGCAGATCCTACTACTACACTTCCTGCTACTGCTGCTTGTGCGCCACTACAGTCCGTAGGCCCCACCGGCCCCGCTGACCCTGCGCACGCCTTTTCAGTGACTTTACTGCTTCTACTACTGCCGCTGTCGCTATGGCTAGTCCTCCTGTTCTAGCTTTCGACGCCGAGGGCCGTCCGGTCAAATTCGAAACCTGGCTAGATGACCTGCACCTTTTCCTACAGCTCACTGCCAAGGAAGATATTACACTGTACGACCACGCTCTCGGCCATGCGACCGCCCCACTCGCTACTGCCCCCCCAGCTGAGCGCTCACAGTGGCAGACCCGTGACGCGCACGCTCGCTTTGCTATTCGCAACTCCCTGCCGCTAGATGAGCGCGAGCACTTCGGCCAGTGCAAGACTGCTAAGGACCTCTACACAGCTGTAGTGGCCCGCTACTCCTCACCCGCTTCTGCCACGCTAGGCCGCCTCACTCTCCCCTACCTGTTCCCCGACCTAGCCTCCTTTCACACTGTCGCAGACCTCATCACCCACCTTAAGACTAGTGAGGCTCGCTTTCGCGCTGCCATGCCTGACGAGTTCCTCGCTAGCAACCCCCCCCCCGCTCTGGATCACTCTCTACCACGTTGTCACCCGCCTCCCTGACTCTCTGCGCCCTGTCAGGGACCAGTTCCTCTCTCGCTCCCCCACTGAGCTCACCGTAGACCTCCTCGAGAAGGAACTGCTTGCAGCCGAGGCTAGTATCGTCGCTGTAGGCACCTCTCGTGGCGACCCCCGCGGCCCCTTCTTCGAGGGGTGCTCCCCTTCCCCCCTCCTCCCCTCTGTCGCCTCTGCTGCTGCTGTCGACCTCCTTGGTGCTGAGAAGGTCGGGGCTGCGTCTGCTTCAGGCGGACGACGCAGGGGCAGGAGTGGCAGGAGTGGGGGTGGTGGCGGAGGAGGCGGGGGTGGAGGTGGTGGCGGTGGAGGTGCGACTGGAGAGGCTAGTGGCGGCAGTGGTGGAGGTGACAGCGGCGTTGGGAGTGGTGACAGGGGCGGAGGTGGCAGCGGAGGCGGAGGTGGTCGTGGCAGCGGCAGGGGTGGAGGTGGCCGGGGCGGAGGCGGAGGGGGTGGTGGTCGTGGAGGCCCGGGGGGCGGTCAGAGTCAGCAGCCTGCCCCGACCCTTCAGGCCGCCCGTGAGTGGTATGCGCGGCGCAGCGTCACCTGCCAGTACGTTATTCGTACAGGTGACCGCACTGGCCAGACGTGTGGGGGGCCGCACCAGACGGAGCGCTGCTTCGCCCGCCTCAACGATGCGTGGCGCACCCAGTTTCCTGGTGGGGGTGAGCTGCCGCGCTGGGCTGAGCTGCTCAGGAAGGGTGTTGATATTTGGGCACTGGACTTTGATGCTATTCTCACTGCCATGTATGCGATGTCTATTAGTGGAGAGGGTGCTCAGTACTTGCGTGTTCCGCCCGACCCGGGCATTCAGGCCAGCCCCGCTGCTGCTCTAGGTGCTAGTGTGTCTGCTTCCACAGGTACTACTGCAGCTGCTGCTCTAGGTGCTTGTGCGTCTGTGCCCCCTGGTACTGAGTCGACTGCAGCACTGCACACCTTCACACTGGACTCAGGTGCTTCTCGCTCTTTCTTTCGTGACCGCACTGTCCTTGAGCCTCTAGCTCGGCCGGTTGCTGTCTCTCTTGCTGACCCCTCTGGGGGTCCGGTCCTTGCGACCTCCTCCACCACCCTTCCGTGTCCAGCGGTTCCGTCCGGCACGCTCTCAGGTCTCTACCTCCCCTCGTTCTCCACGAACTTGGTGGCAGGTAGTGCGCTCCAGGACGGGGGTGTTCACCAGTTCACCCCTGCCTACGAGCGTGTGACTCACTGCACGTGTGCTCGGACGGGCCGCCACCTAGCTACTTTCACTCGAGAGCCGGGGTCTGACCTGTACACACTGACCACTGAGTCCCCTCAGGTAGCTGCGTCTGTGTCTGCGTCAGGTCAGCTGTCCGCCCCCTGCTCGTGTCGCTCTCTGGCGAACGACACCGTCCTCTGGCACCACCGCCTTGGTCACCCGTCTGTGCAGCGCCTGCGGGCCATGCACAAACGGGACCTTGTTGCTGGTCTTCCCAGGGTGCTCCCTCCCCTTCCTGACTCCCCTGCTCCTGACTGCATTCCCTGTGTCGAGGGGCGGCAGCGCGCCGCTCCTCACTCCTCCTCCTTTCCCCCGACGACCGCTCCCCTGCAGACGCTCCACATGGACGTGTGGGGCCCAGCCCGCGTCCGTGGTCAGGGTCAGGAGAGGTACTTCCTGATAGTTGTTGACGACTACTCGCGCTACACCACGGTCTTCCCCTTGCGCGCCAAGGGTGACGTCCCTGGTGTTTTGATCCCCTGGATCAGCCGAGCCCGTCTCCAGCTAGGCGAGCGCTTTCACTCGGACTTTCCTGTCCTGCGCTTGCACTCTGACAGAGGTGGTGAGTTTGCCTCCGACCTCTTGGCAGCCTACTGTGCTGAGCACGGCATTGAGCAGTCGTACACGCTTCCGGCCTCTCCACAGCAGAATGGGGTTGCTGAGCGCCGCATTGGCTTAGTCATGGAGGTCGCTCGTACCTCCCTGACCCATGCGGCTGCTCCCCACTTTCTGTGGCCGTTTGCGGTCCGGTACGCTGCGCATCAGCTCAACCTCTGGCCCCGTGTCTCCTTGCCGGAGACTTCCCCGACTCTGCGGTGGACGGGAGAGGTTGGCGATGCGTCGCGTTTCCGGGTGTGGGGATCCCGAGCTTTTGTCCGCGACACGTCTGTGGACAAGCTCTCCCGTCGCGCTCTTCCCTGTGTCTTCCTTGGCTTTGTTCCCGACGCGCCTGGATGGCAGTTTTACCACGTCACCTCGCGCCGGGTTCTGGCCTCTCAGGACGTCACTTTTGACGAGTCCGTCCCCTTCTACCGCCTCTTCCCCTACCGCACTGCCCCCCTCCCCCCTCCGCCGCTCTTCCTCGCTCCAGGTGCTGAGGTACCCGACCCCCTCCCCCCTCAGGGTGCCGCTCCCTCAGGTGTGTCCCAGGTAGACCCGGGTGAGCCTGTCGAGGTAGCTGTTGACTCGCGTCCTGCGTCTGGGGGTGCTGAGCCTGGGAGTGCTGGGTCTGGGGGTGCTGGGCCTTGAGGTGCGGAGCCTGGGGGTACTGAGCCTGGGGGTACGGAGCCTGGGGGTGCTGAGCCTGGGGGTGCGGAGCCTGGGGGTGCGGAGCCTGGAGGTGCTGAGTCTGGGGGTGCTACGTCTGGGGGTGCTGAGCCTGAGCGTGCTACGCCTGGAGGAGCCCTCTCCTCCCAGCAGCTGCAGGAGAGGTACCTCGAGTACTGCCGCCTCCGAAGAGGTGCTGCTGGAGCTCGTCCCGGTACTTCCCCTCCTACCCAGGAGCTCCCCCCCATTCAGGTGATCCGCGAGTGGTACACGCGGCGCTGCAGTCTTCGTAGTGGTGCTCCTGGTGCTGCGGACCCGAGCGGTGGTGCTGTTGCTGGTGCTGAGGACCCGGACGCTGGAGCTGCTGCTGGTGCTGAGGACCCGGGGGCTGGAGCTGCTGCTGGGGCTGAGGACCCGGGCGTTGGAGCTGCTGCTGGTGCTGAGGACCCGACCGGTGGCGCTGCTGCTGGTGCTGAGGACCTGACCAGTGGCCCTGCTGCTGGTGCTGAGGACCCGGGCGTTGGAGCTGCTGCTGGTGCTGAGGACCCGACCGGTGGCGCTGCTGCTGGTGCTGAGGACTCGGGCGTTAAAGCTCCTACTGGTGCTGAGGACCCGGGCGTTGGAGCTGCTGCTGGTGCTGAGGACTCGGGCGTTGGGGCTGCCACTGGTGTCCCTGCTGCTTCTGGAGACGCTGCGCGGCCGCGACCGTACTTCGTACCGCTCCTTCAGCAGGTTCTTGGTCAGGCTCCTCCTCCTAGTCCTCCTCCCTCCGTCGAGTGTCCTCTGCCTGTCCAGCCGCAGTCACAGTTACCGCCTGCCTCGCCTCTCCCTGCTCCCTCCCCTTACGCTGGTCCCACAGGAGGTCTTACAGAGCGTCGTGAGCCTGAGTCTCGTCCTGCGTCGCCTGTTCGTACTGCTCGCACTGGTCGTCGTGTCCCACGTGAGCGTCCTCCTCCTGTCCCTGGCACTCACTACATGACTCTGCGTCCCTCCACTGCTCCGCAGCGTGTCCCGCTGCCGTCTCCTCCTGCGTCCTCTCTTCCTACTCTTCCTGACCCGGAGTCTGACTCCCGTCGTGCTGCCAGTCCCACTGTTACGCGTCTCCTCGCTACAGTTGTCACTGACCCGACCTTTGAGTCCTCTGCTGCGTCTGCTCTGGTCGCTGAGTTGGTTGACTTTGCTGCTCGCTGTCGCCTAGACTACGCTGCCAGCCTTGTCGCTAGGTCTGAGTCTGCGTCTGCCTGTCCTCCGTCCGTCGGGGGTGAGTGTGCCCTCGGCACGGACGTCCTTGAGGACAGACAGGAGGAGTTCCACTGCCTTGCTGCTGCTTTGCCCCGTCTCGTGTCCTTGCTAGTTGCCCCTGAGGGAGACCCGGATGCACCAGACATCCCGACCCCACGCTCTTACGCTGAGGCGATGGCGGGTCCCTACTCCTCTCAGTGGCAGACAGCCATGGACGCAGAAATGGCATCCTGGAAGTCCACAGGCACCTACGTAGACGAGGTTCCCCCTCCTGGGGCGAACATCGTCAGTGGCATGTGGATTTTCAGGGTGAAGCGGCCGCCGGGTTCTCCACCTGTCTTCAAGGCGCGCTACGTGGCTCGAGGCTTCAGTCAGCGAGAGGGAGTAGACTTCTTTCAGACCTTCTCCCCCACCCCGAAGATGACTACTCTTCGGGTGCTGCTGCACATAGCCGCTCACCGCGACTACGAGCTTCACTCTCTTGACTTCAGCACTGCTTTCTTGCAGGGCAGCCTGCACGAGGAGATCTGGCTGCGCCGCCCTCCTGGCTTCACTGGGTCAGTTCCTCCTGGCACCCAGTGGAGGCTTCAGCGGCCGGTCTACGGTCTCCGCCAGGCGCCATGTGAGTGGCACGACACACTGAGGACGACACTTGCGGCTCTTGGGTTCGCTCCCTCTACTGCTGACCCGTCGCTGTTTCTACGCACCGACACCTCGCTGCCGCCGTTCTACATCCTCGTGTACGTCGACGACTTGGTCTTTGCCACTGCTGACACCGCGGCACTCGCTCACGTGAAGTCGGAGCTGCAGAGGAGACACACGTGCACAGACCTGGGTGAGCTGACGAGCTATCTTGGCTTGCGGATCACCTGGGACAGAGCACGGCGCACCATCACCCTGACTCAGTCACACATGGTGCAGCAGGTTCTCCAGCGCTTCCGCTTCACGTACTCCTCGCCTCAGTCCACTCCTCTGCCTACCGGTCACTCGCTCTCAGCTCTGCCTTCGGATGAGTCCGTAGAGCCGAGTGGCCCGTATCCAGAGCTTGTGGGCTGCCTCATGTACCTGATGACCTGCACTCGACCTGACCTTGCATACCCTCTTAGCATCCTAGCACGCTATGTCGCTCCTGGCCGTCACCGGAAGGAGCACATGGATGCTGCTAAGAGGGTGTTGCGCTACTTGTGCAGTACGTCGGGCATGGGGCTTGTGCTTGGAGGGCGAGACCGGGTTGTTCTCACAGGGCACTCAGACGCTTCTTGGGCAGACGACCAGGCTACTCAGCGGTCGTCCCAGGGTTACACCTTCAGCCTTGGCTCTGGCTCAGTTTCTTGGCGTTCTACTCGCTCTTCTTCTGTTCTCAGCTCCAGTTGTGAGGCTGAGATCTACGCCACAGCCATGGCTGCTCAGGAGCTACGCTGGCTGACCTACCTGTTGACCGACCTCGGAGAGCGGCCTCGTTCTCCTCCAGTGCTGTACGTCGACAACAAGGCTGCCATTGCCTTGTGTGAGGAGCACAGACTGGAGCACAGAACGAAGCACATCGCTCTGCGGTACTTCCTTGCTCGAGAGCTGCAGCAGCGTGGTCAGCTTTGTCTGCGTTACGTGGCCACGGAGGCCAACACTGCTGATGTGTTCACCAAGGCGCTTCAGCCTTGTGACCATCAGCGCTTTTGCACGCTGCTAGGCCTTGTACCTACTGGGCCTCACTTGCTTACCTCTTGACCTTGCTTGTACTGTGATCACTATATATATATGCCTACTTGTTTACTTTTGCTAGGTTGTGATCACTGTATCTCTTGCTTTGTTATAAACCTGCATGTGAACTGGTCTTGTGACCGCTTGCTTGTGCTCGGAATTTGTGTGGAATCCTTGAGATCCACCCTGAGCTTGCTTTGCTTTGCTTTGACTGGTCTTGTGACCCTGTGGTTGTCTCCCACTGCGCCTATGGGGGTGTGTCAAACATTGCATGTTTATATTATGTAGGCTGTAGTGGGTTACACCTTAGGGGGTACTCAAAGTTAGGGTTTCCTACTTGTACCAAACTCTGTGCTAGTTCATCCCATTCCTGCTCAGTTATAGCGGGTGAGTGCGCCCATAACCCCCCAGGCCGCCGTGCCTGTAACCCTTCCCTAGGATCAATCGGGGATCACCAGTGGACCTCTGACAACGCCCTAATATAGTGGCTACCATAGCTAGGAGGGAACCTCGGGAAACGGGGTTGGGTGCATGTTTGGCGATCGGGAAAGCCGAAGTCGACGTGAGGAGCTTCGGCATCGTGGATGTCGGCTGAACGTGCAAAGTATGAAAATAGGGGTTGTACGCGTAGCAGTCAAGCCCGATAAGGAATTAGGGAAAATTCCTTACACTTACCCCCCCTTTTAAGAAAGCTGGTCAATATCTGCAGCTTGCTTGCGGGCGAGATAAGCACCAACGGGCGGGGACGCTTCAAGCGAGGCGGATGGCACCCAAGTGTCATCCTCACTAGTGCAGACGGTCCAACGGATTAAGAGCGTGGCGGCCAAACGCGTCGGGCCGAACACGATGCGCCCATATCTTGGTCGGGTCGAGTGTCGGTTATGGAACAGGTCGTTTTGTCAGTGCAGTGTTCTGTCTCGCGATGTTTGTCGTGGCAGGCACGAACCTTCGAAGTAGGCTGGCGTGGAAAGCGACATGTATACGCTAGTCGTCGGGTAGGTGCTGTCAGAATGAACAGGCAGGAATGGTGGACTAGCAAGGATTGTGAGTACAAATGTGAAACCCTAATGTTGTGACCCCCCTATAGGCTAACCCACTACAGCCTACACAAATACAACATGTATAATGTTTGACACACCCCCATAGGCAAAGTGGGGGAGACCTAGGGGTCACAAGACCAGTCAAGGCAAAGCAAGGCAACAACAAGCTCAGGGTGGATCTCAAGGATTCCACACAAATTCCGAGCACAAGCTAGTGGTCACAAGACCAGTTCACATGCAAGTTTATAACAGAGCAAGAGATACAGTGATCACAACCTAGCAAGAGTAAACATGCAGGTATAGATATATATAGTGATCACAGTACAAGCAAAGTCAAGAGGTAAGCAAGTGAGGTCCAGTAGGCACAAGGCCTAGTAGAGTGCAGAAGCGCTGATGGTCACGAGGCTGAAGCGCCTTGGTGAACACATCAGCAGTGTTGGCCTCAGTGGCCACGTAGCGAATACAAAGCTGACCGCGCTGCTGCAGCTCACGAGCAAGGAAGTACCGCAGGGCGATGTGCTTCGTTCTGTGCTCCAGTCTGTGCTCCTCACACAAGGCAATGGCAGCCTTGTTGTCGACGTACAGTACTGGAGGAGAACGAGGCGGCTCTCCGAGGTCGGTCAGCAGGTAGGTCAGCCAGCGTAGCTCCTGGGCAGCCATGGCTGTAGCGTAGATCTCAGCCTCGCAACTGGAGCCGAGAACAGAAGAAGAGCGTGTAGAGCGCCAAGAAACTGAGCCAGAGCCAAGGCTGAAGGTGTAACCCTGAGACGACCGCTGAGTGGCCTGGTCGTCTGCCCAAGAAGCGTCTGAGTGCCCTGTGAGAACAACTCGGTCTCGCCCTCCAAGCACAAGCCCCATGCCCGACGTACTGCACAAGTAGCGCAACACCCTCTTAGCGGCATCCATGTGCTCCTTCCTGTGACGGCCAGGAGCGACATAGCGTGCAAGGATGCTAAGAGGGTATGCAAGGTCAGGTCGAGTGCAGGTCATCAGGTACATGAGGCAGCCCACAAGCTCTGGATACGGGCCACTCGGCTCTACGGACTCATCCGAAGGCAGAGCTGAGAGCGAGTGACCGGTAGGCAGAGGAGTGGACTGAGGCGAGGAGTACGTGAAGCCGAAGCGCTGGAGAACCTGCTGCACCATGTGTGACTGAGTCAGGGTGATGGTGCGCCGTGCTCTGTCCCGGGTGATCTGCAAGCAAAGATAGCTCACCCAGGTCTGTGCACGTGTGTCTCCTCTGCAGCTCTGACTTCACGTAGGCGAGTCCTGCAGTGTCAGCAGTGGCAAAGACCAAGTCGTCGACGTACACGATGATGTAGAACGGCGGCAGCGAAGTGTCGGTGCGTAGGAACAGCGACGGGTCAGCTGTAGAAGGCGCGAACCCAAGAGCCGCAAGTGTAGTCCTCAGTGTGTCGTGCCACTCACACGGTGCCTGGCGGAGACCGTAGACCGGCCGCTGAAGCCTCCACTGGGTACCAGGAGGAAACGACCCAGTGAAGCCAGGTGGGCGGCGCAGCCAGATCTCCTCGTGCAGGCTGCCCTGCAAGAAAGCAGTGCTGAAGTCAAGTGAGTGAAGCTCGTAGTCGCGGTGAGCGGCTATGTGCAGCAGCACCCGAAGAGTAGTCATCTTCGGGGTGGGGGAGAAGGTCTGGAAGAAGTCAACTCCCTCTCGCTGACTGAAGCCTCGAGCCACGTAACGCGCCTTGAAGACAGGCGGAGAACCCGGCGGCCGCTTCACCCTGAAAATCCACATGCCACTGACGATGTTCGCCCCAGGAGGGGGAACCTCGTCGACGTAGGTGCGTGTGGACTTCCAGGAAGCCATCTCGGCGTCCATGGCTGTCTGCCACTGAGAGGAGTAGGGACCCGCCATCGCCTCAGCGTAAGTGCGCGGGGTCGGGATGTCTGGTGCATCCGGGTCTCCCTCAGGGGCAACTAGCAAGGACACGAGACGGGGCAAAGCAGTAGCAAGACACTGGAACTCCTCCTGTCTGTCCTCAAGGACGTCCGTGCCAGGAGCACACTCACCCCCGACGGACGGAGGACAGACAGACTCAGACTCAGACTCAGCAACAAGGCTAGCAGCGTAGTCTAGACGACAGGCAGCAGCAAAGGCAACCAACTCAGCGACCAGAGCAGACGCAGCCGAGGACTCAAAGGTAGGGTCAGTGACAACAGTAGCGAGGAGACGCGTGACAGTAGGGTGCTCAGCACGATACCGGTCAGACTCAGGGTCCGGAACGTCAGGCAAAGAGGACGCAGGAGGAGACGGTAGAGGGACACGCTGAGGAGCAGTAGAGGGACGCAGAGTCATGTAGTGAGTGCCTGGGACAGGAGGAGGACGCTCACGACTGACACGACTACCAGTGCGAGCAGGACGAACAGGCGACGCAGGACGAGACTCAGGCTCACGACGCTCTGTAAGACCTCCTGTGGGACCAGTGTAAGGAGAGGGAGCAGGGAGAGGCGAGTCAGGCGGTAACTGTGACTGCGGCTGGACAGGCGGAGGACACTCTACGGAGGGAGGAGGACAAGGAGGAGGAGCCTGCCCAAGAACCTGCTGAAGGAGCGGGACGAAGTACGGTCGCGGCCGCGCAGCGTCTCCAGAAGCAGAGGAGACTCCAGCGGCCGGGTCCTCAGTACCAGTAGGAGCTCCAGCGTCCGGGTCCACAGCACCAGCAGCAGCTCCACCGGCCGGGTCCTCAGCACCAGTAGTAGCTCCAACGCCCGGGTCCTCAGCAGCAGCAGCAGCGCCACCGCTCGGGTCCTCAGCTCCAGCAGCAGCTCCACCGTCCGAGTCCTCAGCACCAGCAGCAGCTCCACCTCCCGGGTCCTCAGCACCAGCAGCAGCGCCACCGCCCGGGTCCTCAGCTCCAGCAGCAGCTCCAACGTCCGAGTCCTCAGCACCAGCAGCAGCTCCACCAGGCGGGTCCGCAGCACCAGGAGCACCACTCCGAAGACTGCAGCGCCGTGTGTACCACTCGCGGATCTGCTGAATGGGGGGGAGCTCCTGGGTAGGAGGGGAAGCACCGGGACGAGCTCCAGCAGCACCTCTCCGGAGGCGGCAGTACTCGAGGTACCTCTCCTGCAGCTGCTGGGAGGAGAGGGCTCCTCCAGGTGTAGCACGCTCAGGCTCAGCACCCCCAGACTCAGCACCCCCAGGCTCAGCACCTCCAGGCTCCGCACCTCCAGGCTCCGCACCTCCTGGCTCAGCACCCCCAGGCTCCGCACCCCCAGACTCAGCACTCCCAGGCTCAGCACCCCCAGACGCAGCACCCCCAGGCTCAGCACCCCCAGACGCAGCACCCCCAGGCTCAACACCCCCAGACGCAGCACCCCCAGGCTCAGCACCCCTAGCAGGACGAGAGTCAACAGCTACCTCGACAGGCTCACCTGGGTCTACCTGGGACACACCTGAGGGAGCGGCACCCTGAGGGGGGAGGGGGTCGGGTACCTCAGCACCTGGAGCGAGGAAGAGCGGCGGAGGGGGGAGGGGGTCTGGTACCTCAGCACCTGGAGCGAGGAAGAGAGGCGGGGGGGGGAGCGGGGCAGTGCGGTAGGGGAAGAGGCGGTAGTAGGGGACGGACTCGTCAAAAGTGACGTCCTGAGAGGCCAGGACACGCCGCGAGGTGGGGTGGTAGAACTGCCAACCAGGGGCGTCCGGGACAAAGCCAAGGAAGACGCAGGGGACAGCGCGACGGGAGAGCTTGTCCGCGGACGTGTCGCGGACAAAAGCTCGGGATCCCCAGACCCGAAAACGCGACGCATCGCCAGCCTCTCCCGTCCAACGCAGTGTCGGAGAAGTCTCGGGCAAGGAGACACGGGGCCAGAGGTTGAGCTGATGCGCAGCGTATCGGATTGCAAACGGCCACAGAAAGTGGGGGGCAGCCGCATGAACCAAGGAGGTACGAGCGACCTCCATGACCAAGCCAATGCGGCGCTCAGCAACCCCATTCTGCTGTGGAGAGGCCGGAAGCGTGAACGACTGCTCAATGCCCTCCTGCTGACAGAAGGCCTCCAAGAGGCCAGAGGAAAACTCTCCACCTCTGTCAGAGTGCAGACGCAGGACAGGGAAGTCGGAGCGGAAACGCTCACTAAGCTGGAGACGAGATCTGCGGATCCAAGGGATCAAGACATTAGGGACGTCACCCTTGGTGCGCAAGGGGAAGACCGTGGTGTAGCGCGAGAAGTCGTCAACAACAATCAGGAAGTACCTCTCCTGACCCTGACCACGGACGCGGGCTGGGCCCCACACGTCCATGTGGAGTGTCTGCAAAGGAGCAGTCGTCGGGGGAAAGGAGGAGGAGTGAGGAGCGGCGCGCTGCCGCCCCTCGACACAGGGAAGACAGGGAGGAGCAGGTGAGTCGGGAAGGGGAGGGAGCACCCTGGGAAGACCAGCAACAAGGTCCCGTTTGTGCATGGCCCGAAGGCGCTGCACAGATGGGTGACCAAGGCGGTGGTGCCAAAGGACAGTCTCATGCGCCAGAGAGCGACACGAGCAGGGGGCGGACAGCTGACCTGACGCAGACGCAGACGTAGACGCAGACGCAGCTACCTGAGGGGACTCAGTGGTCAGTGTGTACAGGTCCGACCCCGGCTCTCGAGTGAAAGTAGCCAGGTGGCGACCCGTCCGAGCACACGTACAGTGTGTCACGCGCTCGTAGGCAGGGGTGAACTGGTGAACACCCGAGTCCTGGAGCGCACAACCCGCCACCAAGTTCGTAGAGAACGAGGGGAGGTAGAGACCTGACAGCGTGCTGGACGAGACCGCAGGACAAGGAAGGACAGTGGAGGAGGTCGCAATGACCGGACCCCTAGAGGGGTCAGCAAGGGAGACAGCAACTGGCCGAGCGAGTGGCTCAAGGACAGTGCGGTCACGAAAGAAAGAGCGAGAAGCACCTGAGTCCAGGGTGAAGGTGTGCAGTGCTGCAGTCGACTCAGTACCAGGGGGCACAGACGCACTAGCACCTAGGGCAGCAGCCTCACCATCACCTGGGGTAGCAGACACGTGAGCACCTGGAGCAGCAGACGCACTAGCACCTAGAGCAGTAGGCTCACCAGCACCTGGAGTAGCAGACACGCGAGTACCGGGAGTGGTAGCCTCACCTGCACCGAGGGCAACAGACGTACTGGCACCGAGAGCGGCTGCCTCACTCACAGAGCGACTACCACTACGGCCACCCCGACTGCTCAAACCGGCGTACCACTCACGAGCCTGCTGGAGCAGAAGAGGGCACGGCTGCTGCACCTGTCCACTACCTGAGGCTCCCGAACGACGGACGCCAGAGCGACTACCACTACGGCCACCCCGACTGCTCAAACCGGCGTACCACTCACGAGCCTGCTGGACCAGAAGAGGGCACGGCTGCTGCACCTGTCCACTACCTGAGGCTCCCGAACGACGGACGCCAGAGCGACTACCACTACGGCCACCCCGACTGCTCAAACCGGCGTACCACTCACGAGCCTGCTGGACCAGAAGAGGGCACGGCTGCTGCACCTGTCCACTACCAGGGGCTCCCGAACGACGCACGCCAGAGCGACTACCACTACGGCCACCCCGACTGCCCAAGCCGGCGTACCACTCACGAGCCTGCTGGAGCTGCATCTGGCCACGTCAGGAGCAGCAGTAGTAGCGGCAGCAACAGCAGGAGCAGTAAAGGCAGTAGCAGCAGCAGTAACGGTAGCAGTGCTAGCACGGCAAAGCTCACCAGTGGTTGGTGCGGCGGGCGCAAGACAGTGGCGACAGCGTGGCCGCTGCAACAGCGGGGCGGGGCCAGGTCGTAGCAGGGAGCTCCGCGGCAGCTGCGGCAGGGTCGGCGGCGGCCGCTGCTGTAGGCTCGGCGGCGGCAGCTGCTGCAGGTCGAGCGGCGGCTGCTGCTGCAGGGTCGGCGGCGGCCGCTGCTGTAGGCTCGGCGGCGGCAGCTGCTGCAGGGTCGGTGGCGGCTGCAGCTGCAGGCGCGGCGGCGGCAGCTGCTGCAGGTCGAGCGGCGGCTGCTGCTGCAGGCTCGGCGGCGGCAGCTGCTGCAGGTTGGCGGCGGCTGCTGCTGCAGGCTCGGCGGCGGCAGCTGCTGCAGGTCGGCGGCGGCTGCTGCTGCAGGTTCGGTAGCGGCAGCTGCTGCAGACGAAGTCGAAGCCGCGAAGGGGCGGCTGAGGGATTGCGACGGGCGGCTAAGGGGCCGCGATGCGTGGGTAAGGAGCCGCGACGGCGGCTGAAAGGGCCGCCACGAGCGGGTAGGGAGGTGACGACGCCACGGGAAAGGCGACGCGGCGGGCGGCGAGAGCCTGCAGCGGCGGGCAGCTCGCGGGCAGTGCGCGGAGCCGCACAAGGCTGCGACGGGTCGCGTGACAAACCCTAAGCCGCGCGCGGGCGGCTAGCTGGTCGCGCGCACGAAGAATCGGCCGCGCGCGGGCGGCTAGCGAGGCGCGCGCGCGTTAAAAACGAGCCGCGCGCGGGTGGCTAGCGGGCTGCGTGCGCGCGGTAGGTAGAGGCGCACGAGGGCGCGCGGTAGGTAGAGGCGCACGAGGGCGCTAAGGCGCACGAGGGCGTGCGGTAGGTAGAGGCGCACAAGGGCGCTAAGGCGCACGAGGGCGCTCGGTAGTGAGAGGCGCACGAGGGCGCACGATAGGTAGGTAGGTAGGTAGGTAGCGGTGGGCCCTAGGAGCGGTCCTAGCAAAGGACCTGCTCTGATACCATGTCAGAATGAACAGGCAGGAATGGTGGACTAGCAAGGATTGTGAGTACAAATGTGAAACCCTAATGTTGTGACCCCCCTATAGGCTAACCCACTACAGCCTACACAAATACAACATGTATAATGTTTGACAGGTGCAGCTTCGCGGTGACAGGTGTCACCATCTGGATGATCTTGAAAGGCCCATAGAATCCTGGCCGTAATTTCGACGAGCCGGGTAGGCGCAGGTTCTTCGTGTCGAGCAGCACTAGTTGCCCAACTGTCATGACAATTTCTAGTCGTGAAGAACGGGTCCGTAGTGTAGCCGTGGGTGAATAGTCTCGTAAGTAGCGGGTTTGAGTGGGTGATGAGTACTGCAGCGGATTGAACTGTTGGTCGGGTGAAGGCATCGGCGATGTTATTCGCCCCCTTCTTGTACGTGATGCGGTAGGTGAAGTGGCTTTCCATGTAATCCAACCACTGAATTTGTCGCGGAGTGAGGTTGGTCTGAGCTCGTGGGTACTGTAGGGACTTGTGGTCCATGCGAACAGTGACGTCGGCGCCCACCAGGTAGCAGCTCCATAGTTTGAACGCATGTATAATGGCGAGCATCTCCTTGTCATGTATCGGGTAATTGCGCTCGGCTGGCCGCAGCCCGTTCTCGAAATCCTAAAGAAGCACAGCTCCAATGGCAAAATCTCAGGCATCCGTGATGACTTCGAACGGCTTCGATGGGTCGGTGAGGCGCAAAACTGGAGGGGAAACTAGAAAATTCTTCAACTCCTTAAAAGTCGTCTCAGCTTCCTCCCCCCACACAAAGTTCCTGTCCTTGTGCATCTTCCTCCCCCCACACAAAGTCGGTCAGCGGGCCGGTTATCCCCGCCATATTCGGGATAAACCGTCTAACGTGATTCACAAACCCCAGAAAACTCTGAAGTTCCATGACGTTCGTCGGGGACTTCCACTCATGGACGTTCTTGATCTTCGCCGAGTAAATTTTAATGCCGTCGCGGGAAATTACGTGCCCCAAAAACTCCAACTCCTGCTTAAAAAACTCGCGTTTAGAGCCCTTCGTGATGAGACGGTTTTCCTGTAACCACCTAACCACTGCGCCGAGGTCTCGAAGGTGTTGTTCCCGTGTTCTGCTTAATATCAGGATATTGTCCAAATAGACGATAACACACTTGTCGAGAAGATTCCGGAAAAATCCGTTCGTGGTCAACTGAAAAGTCAAAGGCGTGTTTGTGAGGCCGAACGACATCACAATGTACTCGTAGCTTTCGTAGCGGGTGCGAAACGCGGTCTTGTGGCAGTTGTCGGCGAAGACCCGAATCTGGTGGTAACCGCCACGTAAGTCGATTTTCAAAAAACAGCGAGCGCCGCGAAGTTGGTCGAGGAGGTCGTCGGTGTGTAGGATTGGGTAGCGAAACTTGATTGTCACCCGGTTGAGCGCGCGATAGCTGATCCACATGTGAAGCCCGCCGTCTTTTTTCGGTGTGAACAGGATCGGCGCCGCGAAGATAGATGTACTGGGTCTGATGAACCCCTTCTCCAACAGTTCGTCAATTTGTCGTCGTAGCTCCTCAAGTTATGGCTGAATCAACCGCCACTGTGTACGAACAGTCGGCTTCGCGCCGGGCTCCAACTAGATTTTGTGGTCCTCTAGTCTCTTGGGTGGCAGTCCAAGTGGCAGATCCTCGGGGAATATGTTCACTTACTGTCGAATCAGCTCCGCTAAATCAGGTGGTACAACTGTCCGTTGGTGTCGGCTGCCAACTCGCGCAAGCATACTGCAAACAGCTGCGCGCCTCGGTTGAAGTGGCGAGCAATAGTGATGGCTTTGACGCACGGGGCTTGGATGTAGTCAGGTATCCACACAGGTATTTTAATTAGCCCCTCGTGCGTGCTGATGCTGCACGATCCCGTTGTCCAGTCGATGACAGAGTTGTTTTTTTGCAGCCAATCACGTCCCAGCAGCACGTCGCAGCCGTCCAGCGTCGTCGCGAGGAACTTCATGCTGAAGCCGAAATCGTCGCCGCATTCGATCCGCACCGTCCGTGTTTCTTCCAAAATCGCCAGAGGCGTCCCATCCACGAGGCGAGCGTCGATTTCGGGCATACACTCCAGTTGCAACTTGCATTTTTTTGTTCTCGCCAAGTTGAAGAGGCTATGGCTGGCCCCTCCGTTGACAAACATTTTTTTTTTAAACACCTTACCAGCGACCAGCACAGGGTGATCCACATGAGTTATTATACCAGTTATTCAGCCGAGTGCGATCGATTGCATGAATCGGAACCACGACTCGGTGGGGATGGTGGGGTTCGGGCGACGGAGCACAGTCAGTAAAGGGCCCGCTAATTATCGACTCTTCCCATTTCCCTGCTCCTTCCTGTCGTCCCCCTTCACCGGCGTTTTCTCGGGGCAGTCGCTCATGTAGTGACGCATCTTCCCACACCGGTAGCACGGTCCCTTAGGAGGGCAGCCGAGTTTATGGACTACGTTGATTGTGGCCCGTTGGGTCTGGCAACGAAAACGGTTTCCGTCCTGGGAAGCTGTTCTCGCGTAGTGCATCAGTGCATCCGTGGATTCTGCCAACCAAACTGCTTCCAAGAACGATGTCGGGTGGCGTCGGCGCACCTCGTACTGTATCTCATACTTGAGGCCGCTGACGTACTTATCTAACCGTTCCGCTTCCGACATGTCGTCCACTTGGTCAGCAAGGCTCTTGAACGACGTTGTGTAGTCTTGGACAGATGCCAACTGCGACCAGGACCGCAACTTCATGCGAGCTTGCTCCGAGGCGGATACGTGCTCGAAGCGATCTCGTAAGGCTGCGCCCCACTCCTTCCACGTGCGTATCGTGGTCACTCCGAAGATTGGTGCTGCCACTCGATTAGCCGATGTTGAGGTCCCGTCTGCCGCATGTGTCACACCTGTCGGGGTCCCCGTGTCCAAGGTTCGTCGCCACCACTCAAGCGCTGCGCCTCGAAGAAGAGAAACCGCGTAATTAATACGCGTGGCATCGTCGTTGACGTTCGTTGTAATGAAGAAGACTTCAACGCCGAAAAGCCACCCCTTCACTGTAGTAGTCTTGTCCGTAGGGTTGAACGGGGGCGGGTTGACGGGTTTAATCTTGATCGTGGTTGCTGCAATTGGTGTCGCTGCCGCTCGCTGCCTATCTTCTTCTTCGAAGTCACGTGTGAGCGCGTCCAATGGATTGCTCACCGATTGCCTGTTGCCCTCGCCTTCTTCATGGGGCGACTCCTGACGCGCTTCACCTCGTGCCCGGCGTAGCTCGGCGTTTTGTCCACGTAATTTTGCCACTTCCGCCATTAATGACTACAAGCCCTCCTGCATTGCTGCCACTTGCGCCATTAACTTGTTAACCGCCTCCTGATCCATGAGTCTAGCACTACGTCTGGTGGGCAGTCGGGTACCCGTGGCCTTTAGGTGAGTGAAAAACACGAACTATCAGAGTCGGGCAGGATTGAATTAACAAACCTTGCAGCCAATCATAGTGTAGTCTACTATACCAGCCACACCCGTGCCACCAAACTACCCTCGAAAAGCGGGGTGAACTAGGAAAGTAGCTCTGATACCAGGTGTTATGAGTTGCAAAAAAGAGTGCGCGGAATAACGATAACGAGGCTGTGACTCAATGAATGCGCAATACAATGAAGGCACGCGCTAATATAGTGACTACCCTAGCTAGGAGGGAACTTCAGGAAACGGGGTTGGTGCAGGTGTGGCGATCGGGAAAGCCGAAGGCGACGCGAGGAGTTTCGACATCGTGGATGTCGGCCGAACGTGCCAAGTACGAAAATTGGGGTTGTACGTGTAGCAGTCAAGACCGATAAGGAATTCGGGAAAATTTCTTTCAGCACCCAATACGGGGAAAAAAATATATTGTTACCCTGAAGGAACAATTTGGATATAGATACTATTCTGGTGCCGCAGTGGCTTTTGAGCCGAAAGGTTAGGTAAAGGTTATAGGGAAAACCCTCTTTGGTATTACCCCGGCTGTCGATCGTAATCCGTCTACCCTCTTGTTTACACGCCTCGCTGGGTATCAAGGTTGTTGGAAATAATAACTCGCTAGAGCGCAGCGGAAGCTCTAGGAAGATAACGACGTCCCTACGGCGGGGCAATGGTCACTCAGAGGTAGCACTTCTGGCTTGTAACGTGGTGCCAAAGCGGCGGACGAGAGTAGGCTGGACACAAGTTTGAAAATTGTGTACTAAAAACAAGGCATTACATTGTGTTGTACAGGAAACGCATGATGCTGGCAGTTACTGTGGCGCAACTGTATAACACTTGCGTTGCGTCCCTTCAGCTTCGGCAAGGGCAAGGTATTCTGCCGCGCCCTGCATGGCGGTTTCGTGGTACAGGATGAGCTGCCCACTGCATTCGCGACTCTTCAGCTGCCACGAGGGTCGCAACCACTGTATGCGGTTGCGCCCTTGTAGCTCGATAGTCCAGTCTACACCCTCGCTATGGTGAGGCTCGTTGGCACACTTCGAAGAGTGCACTTTATAATAAAGGCATAAAAACATTTTTGCAACAAAGGTGAGAACTATCCACTCCCAGATGAGCAGTGCGAAACCCCCTTCTGGGGGGCTGGCAGAACTCGTTGGCACTGGGGTTTGAACCCGGAACTTTATCCTTCGGAAGTCCCATCCACTTGATTGGTCCATTTCAGGATCGCTTTTGAGTTGAAAACCGAATAGTAGAATATAGCGGGCGCGGAAGGAAGCTCTGACGAAGCATCAAACAGTTTTAAGCCATGTAGAGTTTTTCGAGCATCTTTCGCAAAACTGTAACAACGTCATTTTTTTTTTTACCTCACATACCGGTAGGCATTTGAAGAATTTTATTAATTGTATTTTGGTTTAATGTCTGCATTGGCGTTAATGGCTTCTCGGGTGCGCGTGTGCTATCATAAAACCCTCATCGTCGTGTGCATTAGCATAGCCAGTGCAGCGTATCAAGTTTGCCCATGAAGGATGGTTCGAGGTGGGTTTCGAGCACATTACGTGTTCAGTGTTCTTTCGCACGCATTATTCATCTCCGGACAGTACAGCACTGGTTAGGTTCGAGAATGAGTTCAAGGTCATCAAGCCGTTTTGAGGAATGCACCATTGACATGGAAGTTTCGAGGCCTTGCCTAGGAATACTTTGGCGCTATTTGATTGCACTTCATTCACAAGTACAGCCCCACCAAAGTCTAGCCGAGTCGGCCGAGGGTTTCTGAACCTGGGGTCACTACCAAGTTGATTTGGATTACAATTTTGACAGTTGTATAAACAGTCCACACCGCAACTGACAGAATGCGTAGTCAACGGATACACCAAACTTATAGAGTGCGCAATTCAATTGATTCCAGCAAAATCAGATACGAGAAAATGTACACACAATTCCAAAATAGGACGTGTTGAACTTTGGAGAACTCGCAATTGGGTTTTTAGTAGAGGAAGATTTCGACTCCCAGTATACCCTTGGCCAGAAACGCGACAAAAAAAAAGATCAACTGCTCTTACGGAAAAAGTGTACACTCGACAGTTTAGGGTAAAATTTTTAGTAGACATTTTCTGAGAACTCTACACCTTCAAAGTGGCATTGGGGAGGCTGTCGTTGGTGCTGCCAACGGAAACCAAGTATTTTTTTCCCGTGAAGCACTGTTGCTTGACCAGTTGGCAACAGTGTTTTGACCGCGGTCCGCAACGAAAATTTCCACACCAGATCTGTAGGTGTCTCGAACCTACTTGAGGTTCTGGTTTGGATCTGGCTAACCTCTCATGGGGTTTAAAGCCCCTGTTTGTAGCTGCCGAGCCTTTGGCGAGCCACGCTATACTTTATTTGGGTTGTAGTTACCCCTGGACTTCAAAGCTATCGAACAAGGCCTTTAGGAAGCATTAACTAATGCTATGTGTTCGTAGCCGCAAATCTAATGCGGCAATTGAACAGCGCCACCTAACTCATTTTCGAGTGCAAATGCTACATCACATAACCCAAATGCTGGTTGATGACATCTCTCAAGCGAAAATTGTCCGCGCAAATAAGGTCCGCCACCATTTGCTAGGCAAATATTTGTGGAAGCAATTGACCTGCACAGATATGGTGTTCGTTATGCACTCAAAGGTAAAGTTGTTTGCTTAGGCTTTGAATTACATCCCCTATCACTCGGTAATGGCTTGTTCGTAGTTTTGACACCACTGCCATTTTGTTATTTGACATTGACCAACATTGTTTTGCTGGTGGTTCGGTGTTTTCGATTCCCCCTTTAGTTCTACTTGGTCGCGCACAGTGCCCCAGCCGCTGCAGCTGCCCCATCTGCCAGTCGCGGTGTCCCAATCGCCACCTGCGGTTGCCCAGGTTCCGCCGGTGTTGCCCTTGGTGCTGCCGCTGGTAGATCCCGAGCCATAGTTGCTTGCCCTCCCCTTCCCCTCCCCCCCCCCCCCCCCTTCCCCCCCCCTTGTTAATGGGAATGGAGTGTTGGCCCCGCCCTCGCTTGGGCGACGCCGACGTCCTGGTCGGATGCACGGGAGAAGCAGCCGACCGTTCACAGTGAGGGAGCTGCTCGACAGGCCTCGTCGAGCTGCAGGGTATCACTGTGGGGTTGCCGTTGACCTGGGTTGCTCGACGGCCTTCTTCTGCGGGGCAGGTCGATGGGTTGGTCGCCGGCCTGCACTAGACTGTCACGGGGCTGGATCTGTCGACCAGGGAGCTCGATAGTTGCAACCGATTGGGCTGGTCGACGGGTGGGTCAGTTGCAGCTCGACCGGGAGGTCTACGGAGCAGTCCGTCGACTTGACATGTGAGCGGCGGTTGACGAGGGGAGCTCCGGGACACCAGGTGACAGTGCCAGTCGACGGAGGGTTCCGTCAACCAGGGCGTTGCTCGACGGGAGCTGTGGTCGACCAGAGGCACTGGGTGGTCAACCAGAGGCACCTGGTGGTCGACCAGAGGCACCTGGTGGTCGACCAGAGGCACCTGGTGGTCGACCAGAGGCACCTGGTGGTCGACCGGAAGCACTTGGTGGTCGACCAGAAGCACCTGGTGGTGTCCAGGTCGACGAGGTATTTTGCTCGACGAGTTCTGCGGAGGCACGCGAACGTCGTCGAGGTCGTAGTGACGAAGGCGACTTCGGGCTGGTATCCCAAAGTCCATGTGGCTCGTTAGGCGCAGACAACAGCCGACGGATGCACAACGATGCAAGTCGGGCCAATCGTCTGCGCGCACCTGCGAGCATGCGCACTGCTGCCATGTACGGATGCAACGCTAGACGGCCCGCTCTGCTGCAGCGTTGGCACGCCGTCGACCTGCTGTGTTGGCAGGTCGCCTTTCTGCAGTGCTGGCGCGGCTCCTCTACGCAACGCTGGCAGGCGGTCGACCATGCAGTGCTGGCGGTCGACCAGGCTAGCTGCAGAGTTGCTAGGTGCCTGATGTAGTCATTTCTGTCATTTCTGTCATTGCTTGTTCAATCATTCTGTGATGCAATCTTTGCCTAGTGAAACTCTTGCCGATTTCTCCCGTGAATGCGCAAGCACTAAGGAACTAAGCAAAGCTACGATCACTCCTAGTAGTTCGTGCCAACCCCCCGTAGTCTAGCTCACTACCGTTGTAGAGTGACTCTCTGCACTCCTGCCTTCATTGGAGGTGTCGTCGCCGCCATGTTTGCTCCAAGCGCTGCAGTCACAAGTGTCGCGCGCTTCGGCGATGCCTTTGTGACGTCACTCCTCAGCTTCATAGTGCACCAATTTTTATTCTTCTTCGACGGTAAGTGACTTCATCGAATCGCATCAGTGGGGGTATAGCTCGAGAAATACCTCATTGATGTAGGGTCGCGGCTCCCCACACGTATCGAGCATTCCGCGCCGTCGTCCGCGCAGGATCTCTTGGAGCCATTTCGACGCATGTTCTAGGAGAGGATAGTGTTGTCAACGGGAGTTCTGTTTGGCCCCGTCCTCGCTTGGGCGGAGCTGACTTCGTGGTCGGGTGTGCGGGAGGTGCAGCCGACCTGCAGCAGTGGGCGACGCCGACTTGGGCGAGCTGGTCGACGGGTTTGGTCGACCTGCACGAGGCCACTGCATAACCGCCAACTTTAGGGGGGCGGCGGTCGACTTTCACTGGTGGACGACGAGGGAGACGTCGACCTGGGAGGGGCGCCGACTTTGGGAGGGCGTCGACCCGGTGGGGCGTCGACTTGGTGACGCCGACCTGGGGAAGAAGTCGACTGGGTGTGGTTGGTTAGTGGTGGTCGTCGACCTGGGTGGTCGACGGGCCAGCACGAGGAGAAGAAGCTGGTCGACGTGGTTGCTTGGTCGACCAAGTTACCCGGGCGACGTGTGCGACCATTCGCCGGGGTGGTTTTTGCGAGGCCGACCTCGGAAGTGGTATCCCGAGGTCGACGTGGCTAGTGGGCGCAGTTGCTAGCAAGGTGTCTGCGCTGTGCGCGTGACGGAGCAGGGCGCGCCAACCAGCCGTGCGCTCCTGCGAAGCAGGTGCACCATTGTCCTGCGGGTGCAACGCTATGCAGCCGACTTGCTGCAGCGTTGGCACAATGCGGACTTGCAGCGTTGGCACACTGCGGACTTGCAGCGTTGGCAGGCCGCGACTTTGCACTGCTGGAGCGTGATCGACCATGACGTGATGGAACACGGTTGACCCTGCTACACTGGCAGTCGACCTGCATGCTTGCTAGCTCTGATGTAGTCTTGCTTGCCAATGTTGTTGAAATCATTGTTGTCAACTTTTGCTCGTGAAAATCTTGCCAATTTTCCCCATGAATGCGCAAGTAGTGTGAACACGAGCAAACGACTAACGCTACGATCACTCCTACCCCGTGCCTTGCCCTTAGTCTGGCTCCCGTTGTAGTAGTTGTCTCCGCATGGTGCGGTGAGCGTGGAAGGCACCGCGACTTACCTCTCAGTCTAAGTGTCTTAGTTGCACTTACCTCTCGTGTTCGTAGGCCGGCAGCTGTGCAGTAGTCACTATGGTGGGCGTAGGTGACGTAGGGGTGGTGGACACCCTGGAGGCACGAATGGAGGATGCGATGAGACGCCATTTGGCTGGCGAGTACGGGGGGACGCTCCCCTTGGCGGTCATCGAGGCTGGCATCCGCGCCGTGTGGGCAGCGGAGCACCCTTCTCGACCGACCACTCCTTGACCGGTGAACAACGAGGGCGCGTTGACGCGGGCGTCAATGCCGGTGACCAATTCGGCAGCAGTGCGGGAGGCACGTCGAGGCAGCGAGGGGCGATACACGCTGATGAAGTCGGCGGCGTTCAGGCGCGAGGGCTGCAGTCGTCGGCGGCTACGGGCTCCTCGCAGGGCAACGTCGGAGGACGTCGGAGCAGTGTGACGCCGGCGTCGGCGACCCACGTAACTGCAAGCGGAATAGCGCAGAGTTACGGCTACTTCAAGTTCACGCCGGACAAAATCGCCGTCAGCCCTATGCTGGTCGGTCGCCCCAACCTCCTCACATGGAAGGAGGCCATTGAGCCCTAGCTGGAGATGGCCGGGCTGATGTGCTTCGCCGACGGCACCATGGTGACGCTGACGGAGAGCAACCCCAAGCTGCATGCGGAGTTCCGCGGCGTGTGTCAGAATGTTATTATCTAGCCTGTAGTGGGGTGCTCTATAGCGAGTACAACCCAGTTAGGGTTTGCTATATGTACCCCAACTGCTGCTAGTGAAATCCTCTCTCCTTTCTTCATTCTCGTCCCCCCCCCCCCCCCCGTGCTGCCCATTGCTCCCATTCCGCTGTGCGTTCCGCGGTGGTGGGGGTTTGGGGGTGGCAAGCATGGGGGTGCCCGGTGTGGGTAACCTGCAGCTCCTCCTCCTCCTCCGTCTCCCACTGCTGCAGCTGCCGCTGAGGGGGGTGGGTGTGTGGGAGCCGAGGGTTTAGGGTTTAAGGGGGGTGCCGTGGGAGTGGAGCTAGGGTTTCAGCAGGGGGTGTGTGAGAGGGGCGTGGGACAGTTGGGGGAGGTTGATTGGAGGCAGCAGTCTTGTCGTCCGCAGCGCCTGTAGTCCGGGGCCCTTGCCGCTGGTAGCCCAGAGAGCCTGCTGCGCCTGTCGCCCGTGGGTCCGTTGCTCCTGCCGCTCGTCTTAGCCGCGGAGCCTGTTACTCCTGTAGTCCGGGGCCCTTGCCACCGGTAGCCACTGTGCGCGCCGCTCCTGTTGCCCGTGTGTCTGCAGCTTCAGCCGTCGCCTCCCATCTTCTCTCCTCTCACAGTTCCTCCTCCTCCTCACTTGCCCTCGGTGATCGCCTCTAGCTTTGCTTATAATTGTGAACTATTACTATGTCTGCTCATTGTGCTGATTACACCCCACTTTGGCTATGGGGGTGTGTCAGAATGTTATTATCTAGCCTGTAGTGGGGTGCTCTATAGCGAGTACAACCCAGTTAGGGTTTGCTATATGTACCCCAACTGCTGCTAGTGAAATCCTCTCCTTTCTTCATTCTCGTTCTCACTTAGTTTCTAACACCGTGCAGCTGTTGACCTTCACGGTCATCTCGCGGTGCTGCTCGCCGGGCGTGCAGATCGCCTTGAAGTCGTGCAAGGACTACCTGGACGCTGGCCACAAGGCGTGGCACTTCATCGAGTCGACGTACCAGGTCACCGACGACCTGTACATCGGCCAGCTCGAGGAGCAGATGACGCACCTGCGGATGGGCGAGCAGGAGACGGCGACCGACTACTGCAACCGGGCTCGGCGACTTCTCGCCAACATGAGGATGGCCGGCGTGCAGAATTCAACGGCATCGTACATCACGCACGTCCTGAAGGGGGTCCCAAGCAGCTACAACCTGATGAAGCGGCTGATGGTGGTGCCGGGTACGAGGGAGTCACTCAACGAGGACTCGCTCACCTCGTACATCCTCAAGGACGAGGCGATGCAGGAGGCGGACAGGTCCACGGAGCTCCTGCCGCAGGTAAACTACGCCGCCTCGACGAAGCAAGGAGGCTGACCGGGGCAGCGCGGCAAGCCTGGCGGTAGTGGTAGCAGTGGCGGGAAGCCGACCAAGGACGCCGACAAGGGGAAGTCGGCTAAGGACAGTGGTCGTGGAGGAGGAGGGCGACGCCGGGAATGCTGGCTGTGCGGCGACCCCGACCACCTCTCCTTCAAGTGCCTCGATTGCAGTGACTCCAATGACGACGCCAAGGGAGGCCGGGGGAGGTTGGCCAGCTGTCGTCCACGCCGGGAAAGCAAGCCGCGCAAGGAGAAGCAGTCGAACAAGTCGACCTCGGCGAAGGACGCCGACTCCTCCTCTGGCGGCAAGGGGCGAGGCGACAAGGAGGCATCGTGCTCACTGGTCGGCGTCGTGGAGCCGACCGTCTCGCTGGCGCCGGAGGCCAGCGAGGACTTCCACGCAGTGGCGGCAGCCATGTTGGCAAACCCGGCGGCGGTCCTGCTCGACAGCGGCTGCTCGCACCACCTGATGGGGACGAAGGAGGTCTACGTTGATCTGCAGCCAAGCGTCAACGTCAAACACGTGCGTCGCTTCAATGGGGCGCTTCAGGACGTCCAGGGACGAGGCACTATCGCCCTGCAAGGGGAGGCCGGGAAGCAGGTGCTCATCCCTGACGTCTCTACGTCCCGAGCGTGCAGGCGAACTTGCTATCCGCCGGTCAGCTGAAGGAGAACGGCGTGAAGCTGCAGGATGATGGTGACGGGATGCTGCTCGTCTTGGCGGCGGGGGATGTGCTTGGTCGGGCGAAGTATACCGGCCGGGTCCTCTACACCGACCTTCGTCCGTGCACAGCGACGTCAACGTCGACCACATCGCAGACAGTGGCTCTGCGGGCGATCGTCTTGGCGACCAAGTCGACGCCGGCCAGTTGGCATGCGAGGCTTGCGCACGTCGGCATGGACACCATCAGGAGCTCGGCGAAGCACGAGGTCGCCACCGGCCTGGACATCAAGCCGTCGGCCGGCACCGACTCTCCGTGTGTCTCGTGCGTCGGTGGGAAGCTGGCGCGGCACACCTTCCCCGACAAGGGCTCCGACACCGGTGACGCCCTGGCCGTCGTGCACATCGACCTGTGCGGGCCGTTCCGAGTGGCTTCCATGAATGGCAGCCTGTACTTCTTGCTACTGAAGGACTGCAAGACCCGCTACGTGTGGGTGAGGCCGGTCGCCAAGAAGTCGGACAACCTGCGGAAGTTTGAGCAGTGGCTGGTGGTAGCTGAGCGGCAGACGAAGAAGTCGGTGTTGATGCTGCGCTCTGACCGGGGAGGGGAGTTCCTCGAGAAGGAGTTCACCGCCTTCGCGGACGGCAAGGGGATCGTCCACGACATGATCTGCCCCTACACACCGCAGCAGAACGGCATGGCGGAGCGGGAAATGCGGACGGTGGTGGAGTCCGTTCGGACGATGCTGCTGCACATCAGCGTGCAGCACCACTGGTGGCACCTCGCTCCGCGGTAGGCCGTCTGGGTCCGCAACTGCCTTAAAGTCGGCGCTGCCGCCAGGGACGAGGCCGCACCAGCTGCTTACCAGGATGAAACCCGATTTGTCGCTGGCACGCATGTGGGGCTGCATGGCGCAGTTTCTGGTCTCCGAGCAGCAGAGTGGTGGCAAGCTGCAGCCGAATGGCCGGTGGGGCCTTCACCTCAGTGTGTCGGAGGAGAGCAAGGGCTGGGAGCTCCTTGACCTAACCGATAAGAATGTGGTCACCACGTCGGACGTGGTATTCTACGAGACGCTATCGCTGGAGGTGTGGAAGTCGCGGCACAGGCCGGCATCGGGGCGAACACAGGCCGACCTGCCAACGGACACTTCCACTGCGTCACTCCCTTTGCTTGCCGAGGTCGGTGAGCTTGCTGATGAGGACGCCGAGGAAGTCGTTCCTCCTCCCCCTACCCCTGCCCTCCCACGTCTCCTAGCCGATCTGCATGCGCCGACGCTGCCGTCGGCCTCCGACGATGAGGGGAGCAGTGGGGCGTCGCCTCCAGCCAAGGGCATCGTCGATGGCCAACGTGGCGTCAAGCAAGTCGGCGTGGAAGCGGAGCCGACGAAGGCAAGGGAGCAGCAGGCCGAGGAGCCAACGCCGACAAAGGCGACGGAGGCGTCTGCAGGGAAACCGCCGACAAGGGAGCAGCGTACGGTGAAGGCGACAGTGGAGCTGCCGGCAACGGAGGTGTCGGTTGGGGAGCCGACAACAGGAGAGAAGTCGGCTGGAACGCCGACTGTGGTGCTGCAGCCGACCGTGGTGAAAGTCGGCGATGATGAAGGGGAGCAGTCGGCGGGTAAGGAGTCCACCGACAGTGATGTGGTGGAAGTGCCGATCGAGCAACCTGAGTTGCGACGCTCAGGTCGAACGAGGAAGCTGCCTGAGCGGCTGAGTCTTTACGCCTGTCCGCTGCCAGCTGCCTTCGCCACGGTGTACGACAACCCCGACGACGACCTGCTGTACGACGACGCCGAGGAAAACGTCGACTTGCCAGAACTCGACCCCGACATGCACGCCGACCCCGAGCACCATTGGGACATCGCGGCGATGACCGTGAAGGAGGCATTGGCGAGCTAGAAGGGCAAGGTAGTGAAGGCTTCCATGGACGAGGAGATCCGCAGCCTCATTGCCAATGGCACGTGGGAGCTGGCCGAGCGGCCCACCGGGCTGAACATAATGAAGAATCGGTGGGTGCTGATGATGAAGTACAACGTCGACGACATCGTCGAGCGCGAGAAGGCGAGGCTGGTCGTGAAGGGCTTCACGCAGGTGTATGGCGCCGACTACGATGAGACGTACGCGCCGGTGAGCAGCTATGTTACGATAAAAATCTTCCTCAGCATCGTCGCCGTCCTCAACCTGAACCTGATGCAGCTCGACATGAAGAACGTGTTCCTGCAGAACAAGCTTGATCGGGAGTTGTACATGTACCAGCCAAACTACTACAATGACAGGACCGGCCGAGTGTGCAAGCTGCGAAAGAGCCTGTACTGGCTGAAGTAGTCGCCGCTGCTGTGGGACCGAGCGCTCGACGCCGTGCTGATGGGCACCGGTTGGAAGAAGAGCTAGGTCAAGGAGGCGTTGTACTTCAAGATCGGTGACGACGGAGTGGCCTGCTGGGTGCTGGTCTACGTCGACGACCTACTCGCCGCCAGCAGCAGCACCGCGATGCTGAAGGAGCTGCTGGAGGCCGCCTTCGAGCTGCGCAAGATCTTACCGGTGGAGAAGTACCTCGGGCTGGAGATCGTGTGCGACAGGTCGGCGAGGAAGCTGTGGCTGCACCAGCAGTGCTACGCCGACAAGCTGCATAGGCGTTTCATGCCTAAGACACCGAGCGCACCCCTAAGATGCCGGTCTCCGTCGATGCCTATGCCGAGCTGGCGTTCGTTGACAAGAAGGTGCAGGAGCGCCAGGAGGAGGAGTACCGGCAGAAGGTCGGCTCGCTGCAGTTCGGGACGATGACGACGAGGCCGGACATCGCCTTTGCCTGCAGCAAGCTGGGCAGCAGCGGACTCACGGTGAGGAGCGACCAGCACTGGCGCGTGGTCGACCGCTGCCTCGCCTACCTCGCCAACACCCGTAACACCGCCCTGGAGTTCGGCGGTGGACCAGAGTCGCTGAAGCTGGTCGGCTACGTGGACGCCGATCACAACGGCGACAAGCAGAACCGGACAAGCACGGGCGGCTACGTGTTCGTCTACGGAGGAGCCGCAGTCTCCTGGTCGAGCCAGCGCATCAAGTGCGCGACGCTGTCGTCGACCGAGTCGGAGTACGTGGCGGCCATGGAGGCCGGCAAGGAGGGACGCCGCCTTCGCTTCCTCCTCGCAGAGTTCCGGCAGCTGGACGCCGGGAAGCCGACTATTCTTCGGGTGGATAACAAGTCGGCCATCACACTCGCCGAGGGTTTGGGGCTGTAGGGCAACCTCAAGCACATGGAGCGACGCTACGCCTGGCTATAACACATGGTGATGCGCGGGAAGTTTTCGATGAAGTATATCCCGACCACCGAGCAGCCGGCCGACTTCCTGACAAAGGCGCTGCACTATCCGGCCTTCAACCGGTGCTCCGTTGCAATCGGCCAAGTGCGCCTGGCCGACGTCGGTGACGGTTACGACGACGTACAGCAGTAAGTGCCGTGCCCTTTTACACGGCTGGTGCGGTGACCGGCGTGCTGTGACGCACGCTGATGAGCTATTCTCCGAGTAGTGCTGCCGTGTGGGGTGGAGGCCCAAACGTGAACGTGGCAGGGGAGTGTCAACGGGAGCCATGTTTGGCCCTGTCCTCGCTTTGGCAGAGCCGACTTCGTGGTCGGGTGTACGGGCGGGTGGTGCAGCCGACTTGCAGCAGTAGGCGACGCCGACTTGGGTGAGCAGGTCGACAGGTTGGTCGACCTGCACGAGGCCACTGCATAACCGCCAACTTTAGGGGGCCGGCGGTCGACTTTCACTGGTGGACGACGAGGGAGACGTCGGCGATGACTTGGTGACGCCGACCTGGAGAACTCGACTGGGTGTGGTCCGCTAGTGGTGGTCGTCGACCTTGGTGGTCGACGAGCACGAGGAGAAGAACCTAGTCGACGTGGTTGCTTGGTCGACCAAGTTACTCGGGCGACGTGTGCGACCGTCGCCGGGGTGGTTTCTGCGAGGACGACCTCGAAAGTGGTATCTCGAGGTCGACATGGCTGGTGGGCGCAGTCGCTAGCAAGGTGTCTGCGCTGTGCGCGTGACGGGGCAGGGCACGCCAACCAGCTGTACGCACCTGCGAAGCAGGTGCACTGTTGTCCTGCGGGTGCAACGCTGTGCAGCTGACTTACTACAGCATTGGCACACCTCGGGCTTGCAGCGTTGGCAGGCCGCGACTTTGCACTGCTGGAGCGCGGTCGACCAAGTCGTGCTGGAACGCGGTCGACCGTGCTGCGCTGGCAGTCGACCTGCATGCTTGCTAGCTCTGATGTAGTCTTGCTTGCCAATGTTGTTGCTATCATTGTTGTCAACTTTTGCTAGTGAAACTCTTGCCAATTTCCCTCGTGAATGCGCAAGTAGTGTGAACACGAGCAAACGACTAAGGAACAAATGCTACGATCACTCCTACGTTGTGCCTTGATCATAGTCTGGCTCCCGTTGTAGTAGTTATCTCCGCAAGTGTGGCGTCCCGAAGACGTGGCTCGTCGCGACTTTAAGCTCCATTGCGCAACAGCACGCCGTATGCCATGAACAAGTCGTTGTTGTACTGCACTCTGGTGTCGTCGGTGTCGGTCGAGTGTCTCACGTAGCTGCCGTCGAAATAAGGGCAACTTTGTGCGTTCTGAAGCACCAACTCCAGCTCGAAGCTCCTGGTATAGAATTATTTAGTGTCAAATATAGTATTTGTCTTGGATTTTGAAATATTCAAGGACCTGGAAATTGTGTCACCGCTTCGCCATGGGACTTTGGGACTTCGGCATGTGTCGAGGGAGAAGGTTTGCGGGACGGTATTGCGGCTAGTCATGGCCGGTTGAGAGGGTTGGGAGGATGTTTCCGAATCGCCATTCCGCAATGCATGGAGCCCTTTCTCCATGGTTGATAGTCGCTGAAACAGTTGTTCAAGTGCAACGGAACAGATCGTCGTCGAAGCTTCAGAGTTCGCAACCAGATTACGTTGGGCTTCAGCTTGTGACCTCCTGATCCTGAGGCTATCTTCACGCGGGGGCGTGTGCTAAACGTCACCTTAGATGGCCGAGATTTTTGGGGGTGGCCGTGCGAAGAATTTCTTAATCGCTCTCATACCATGTTACGATCCGAGAGTTGATCGTGCCAGGATATAAAATTACTAAAGTTATTATAACAAATGCACAAACAGGTTTATACACAGAGTACAAGGAATACTAAACGACCTAGTCTAGCCATGTACAGGGCAAGAACTGGTTGCGAACTGGTACATTTCCTAGTCTAGCCATGTACAGGGCAGGAACTGGTTGCGAACTGGTACATTTCCTTGTTGCAGCGCAGGAACTGGTTGCGAACCTGTTCCCGCCAAATCTTTCGTGCTGCAGCTGCCCGATGCTTCTCCTCCAAACGGCCTAGAACCAGATCCTCCCAACTGTTACGATCAAAAGTTGAACGACCCTAGCATAACCTCGGGAAGGTTCGCACTTAGTTGATTGGTAGTGGTGGTGGGCCCTTGAGATGAATGTAAAATGCTTTGAGATGAATTAAAACATGCAGATACAATCATATAAATAGTATTACAAGGGGAATACGAAACAACCTAGCTAGCCATGTACTCTAAGGGGTACATTGTCAAACATTATATGTGTCGTGTTTGTGTAGGCTGTAGTGGGTTAGCCTATAGGGGGGTCACAACATTAGGGTTTCATATTTGTACTCACAATCCTTTCTAGTTCACCATTCCAGTCCGTTATTTCTGACATGGTTTCAGAGCAGGTCCGTCGCTAGGACTGTTCTTAGGGCCCACCTACCTACCTACCTACCTACTGTGCGCCTCGTGCGCCTGCGCGTCCTAGAGCGCTCCTTACCTACCTACCACGCGCACGCAGCTCGCTAGCCGCCCGCGCGTGGCTTTCCTTTTTTTTTACCGCGCGCGCCGTACTAGCCGCGCCAGCTGCCCGCGCGCGCCGTACTAGCCGCTCGCGCGCGGCCGTTTTCACGCGTGCGCCCCGCCAGCTGCCCGCGCGCGCTTTATTTTCTTCGCGCGCGGCCCGTCACGCTGCCTCCCCGCTGCCCGCGCGCCTTTGCGCTGCTGCCCGTGCGCCTCGTAGCCTCGCGCACTGCCCGCCGCTGCCCTGTGCGCCACGCTGACGCACCCGCTGCTGCAGCCGCCCGTCGCCTGCTCGCGCACGCCCCGCAGGCCCGCAGCCCGCCGTCGCAGAGGCCGCCCGTCCGCAGCCGCCCGTCGCCTGCTCGCGCACGCCCCGCAGCCGCCCGTCGCCTGCTCGCGCACGCCCCGCAGCCGCCCGTCGCCTGCTCGCGCACGCCCCGCAGGCCCGCAGCCCGCCGTCGCAGAGGCCGCCCGTCCGCAGCCGCCCGTCGCCTGCTCGCGCACGCCCCGCAGCCGCCCGTCGCCTGCTCGCGCACGCCCCGCAGCCGCCCGTCGCCTGCTCGCGCACGCCCCGCTGCCCGCAGCCGCCCGTGCGCCGCTGCCACTGCCGCACGTGCGCATACGCAGCTGCCGCCCGTGCGCTGCTTCCGCTGCTGCTTGCGCACCGCCGCCTCCTGCCGTCGCCGCACGTGCACTGCTGCCGCCCGTGCGCCGCCGCTGCCCGTGCGCCGCCGCTGCCCCTACGCTACCGCTGCCCGTGCGCCGCCGCTGCCCGTGCGCCGCTGCTGCCCGTGCGTCGCTGCCGCTCGTGCACATACGCCGCTGCTGCCCGAGTGCTGCTGCCGCTGCTACTTGTGCACCGCTCGCAGCCGCTGCCGCCCGTGCGCTTCTGCAGCCGCCGCCCGCGAGGCGCTCGCTCCCACTGTTTTTTCTACCTACCGCGCACACTGCTGCCACTGCAGCTGCCACCAGTGCGCCGTTGCAGCTCCTGCTGCCACGCTCCCTACTACTGCCGCTCGTGTGCCACTACGGACAGTCGACCCCGCCCGCGCCTTACCTAGCGGCCCCGCCGGCCCCGTTGACCCTACGCACACCTTTCCAGCGGCCTAGTTCCTACTCCTACTACTGTCACTATGGCTAGTCCTCCCGTTCTAGCTTTCGATGCCGAGGGCCGTCCGGTGAAGTTCGAAACCTGGCTAGATGACCTGCACCTGTTCCTACAGCTCACTGCCAAGGAAGACATCTCGCTGTACGACCACGCCCTAGGCCATGCTACTGCCCCTGACACGTCTGCTGACAGCACTCTACGCTCTCAGTGGCAGACTCGTGATGCGCACGCTCGCTTTGCTATTCGCAACTCCCTGCCGCTAGACGAGCGCGAGCACTTCGGCCAGTGCAAGACTGCTAAGGACCTCTACACCGCTGTAGTTGCCCGCTACTCCTCACCCGCTTCTGCTACGCTAGGCCGCCTCACTCTCCCCTACCTGTTCCCCGACCTAGCCTCCTTTCACACTGTCGCAGACCTCATCACCCACCTTAAGACTAGTGAGGCCCGCTTTCGCGCTGCTATGCCTGCCGAGTTTCTCACTAGCAACCCCCCCCCGCTCTGGATCACTCTCTACCACATCGTCACCCGCCTCCCTGACTCTCTGCGTGCAGTCAGGGACCACTTCCTCTCTCGCTCCCCCACTGAGCTCACTGTTGCCCTCCTCGAGAAGGAACTGCTTGCAGCTGAGGCGAGCATCGCCGTTGTAGGCACCTCTCGTGGCGACCCCCGCACCCCGTTCTTCGAGGGGTGTTCCCCTTCCCCCCTCCTCCCCTCTGTCGCCTCTGCTGCTGCTGTCGACCTCCTTGGTGCTGAGAAGGTCGGGACCGCGTCTGCTTCGAGCGGGCGCCGCAGGAGCAAGGGAGGCAGGGGTGGGGGTGGTGGCGGAGGAGGTGGGGGTGGAGGCGGTGGGAGTGGAGGCGCGACTGGGGAGGCTAGTGGCGGCAGTGGGGGAGGAGACAGCAGCGGCGGGAGCGGTGGCAGGGGCGGAGGCGGCAGCGGAGGTGGAGGTGGTCGTGGCGGCGGCAGGGGTGGAGGTGGCCGAGGCGGTGGTGGTGGCGGTGGTGGTCGTGGAGGCACTGGCGGAGGCCCGAGTCAGCAGCCCGCCCCGACGCTTCAGGCCGCCCGTGAGTGGTATGCACAGCGTGGCTTTACCTGCACGTACGTCATTCGCACAGGTGACCGCAGAGGCCAGCAGTGTGGGAGGCCGCACCCCACGCACCGCTGCTTCGCGCGCCTTAACGACGCGTGGCGCACCCAGTTTCCCGATGCCGCTGAGCTGCCGCGCTGGGCTGATCTGGAAAAGAGGGGTGTCGATATTTGGGCTCTAGACTTTGATGCTATTCTCACTGCCATGTATGCCATGTCTATTAGTGGAGAGGGTGCTCAGTACTTGCGTGTTCCGCCCGACCCGGGCATTCAGGCCAGTCCGGCTGCCGCTCTAGGTGCTAGTGCGTCTGCTCCCACAGGTCCTGGTGAGGCTGCTGCCCTAGGTGCTAGTGCGTCCGTGCCCCCTGGTACTGGGTTGACTGCAGCACTGCACACCTTCACACTGGACTCAGGTGCCTCTCGCTCTTTCTTTCGTGACCGCACTGTCCTTGAGCCACTCGCTCGGCCAGTTGCTGTCTCCCTTGCTGACCCCTCTTGGGGTCCGGTCATTGCGACCTCCTCCACTGTTCTTCCTTGTCTTGCGGACCCATCCGGCACGCTTTCAGGTCTCTACCTCCCCTCGTTCTCTACGAACTTGGTGGCGGGTTGTGCGCTCCAGGACTCGGGTGTTCACCAGTTCACCCCTGCCTACGAGCGCGTGACACATTGCACGTGTGCTCGGACGGGTCGCCACCTGGCTACTTTCACTCGAGAGCCGGGGTCGGACCTGTACACACTGACCACTGAGTCCCCTCAGGTAGCTGCATCTGCGTCTACGTCTGCGTCTGCGTCAGGTCAGCTGTCCGCCCCCTGCTCGTGTCGCTCTCTGGCGCATGAGACTGTCCTTTGGCACCACCGCCTTGGTCACCCGTCTGTGCAGCGCCTTCGGGCCATGCACAAACGGGACCTTGTTGCTGGTCTTCCCAGGGTGCTCCCTCCCCTTCCCGACTCGCCTGCTCCTCCCTGTATTCCCTGTGTCGAGGGGCGGCAGCGCGCCGCTCCTCACTCCTCCTCCTTTCCCCCGACGACTGCTCCCTTGTAGACGCTCCACTTGGACGTGTGGGGCCCAGCCCGCGTTCGTGGACAGGGTCAGGAGCGGTACTTCCTGCTCGTTGTTGACGACTTCTCGCGCTACACCACGGTCTTCCCCTTGCGAGCCAAGGGTGACGTACCTGATGTCTTGATCCCTTGGATCCGCAGATCTCGTCTCCAGCTCACCAGGCGTTTCCGCTCCGACTTTCCTGTCCTGCGTCTGCACTCTGACAGAGGTGGGGAGTTTTCCTCTGGCCTCCTGGAGGCCTTCTGTCAGCAGGAGGGCATTGAGCAGTCGTTCACGCTTCCGGCCTCTCCACAGCAGAATGGGGTTGCTGAGCGCCGCATTGGTCTAGTCATGGAGGTCGCTCGTACCTCCTTGAGTCATGCGGCTGCCCCCCATTTTCTGTGGCCGTTTGCGGTCCGATACGCTGCGCATCAGCTCAACCTCTGGCCCCGTGTCTCCTTGCCCGAGACTTCTCCGACACTGCGTTGGACGGGAGAGGCTGGCGATGCGTCGCGTTTTCGGGTCTGGGGATCCCGAGCTTTTGTCCGCGACACGTCCGCGGACAAGCTCTCCCGTCGCGCTGTCCCCTGCGTCTTCCTTGGCTTTGTCCCGGACGCCCCTGGTTGGCAGTTCTACCACCCCACCTCGCGTCGTGTCCTGGCCTCTCAGGACGTCACTTTTGACGAGTCCGTCCCCTACTACCGCCTCTTCCCCTACCGCACTGCCCCGCTCCCCCCCCCGCCTCTCTTCCTCGCTCCAGGTGCTGAGGTACCAGACCCCCTCCCCCCTCAGGGTGCCGCTCCCTCAGGTGTGTCCCAGGTAGACCCGGGTGAGCCTGTCGAGGTAGCTGTTGACTCTCGTCCTGCGTCTGGGGGTGCTGAGCCTGGGGGTGCTGAGTCTGGGGGTGCGGAGCCTGGGGGTGTTGAGCCTGGAGGTGCGGAGCCTGGCGGTGCGGAGTCTGGGGGTGCTGAGTCTGGGGGTGCTGAGACTGAGCGTGCTACACCTGGAGGAGCCCTCTCCTCCCAGCAGCTGCAGGAGAGGTACCTCGAGTACTGCCGCCTCCGAAGAGGTGCTGCTGGAGCTCGTCCCGGTACTTCCCCTCCTACCCAGGAGCTCCCCCCCATTCAGCAGATCCGAGAGTGGTACACACGCCGCTGCAGTCTTCGGAGTGGTCCTCCGGGTGCTGAGGACCCGAGCGGTGGCGCTGCTGCTTGTGCTGAGGACCCGGGCGCTGGAGCTGCTGCTGGTGCTGAGGACCCGGGCGGTGGAGCTGCTGCTGGTGCTGAGGACTCGGACGTTGGAGCTACTGCTGGAGCTGGGGACCCGAGCGGTGGAGCTGCTGCTGGAGCTGAGGACCCGGCTGGTGGAGTTCCTGCTGGTGCTGCGGACCCGAGCGGTGGCGCTGCTGCTGGTGCTGCGGACCCGGCCGGTGGAGCTGCTGCTGGTGTTGAGGACCCGGACGTTGGAGCTGCTGCTGGTGCTGAGGACCCTGCCGCTGGTGTCTCTGCTGGTTCTGGAGACGCTACGCGGCCGCGACCGTACTTCGTACCACTTCTTCAGCAGGTTCTTGGTCAGGCTCCTCCTCCCTGTCCTCCTCCCTCAGTAGAGTGTCCTCCGCCTGTCCAGTCGCCGTCACAGTTACCGCCTGCCTCGCCTCTCCCTGCTCCCTCTCCTTACACTGGTCCCACGGGAGGTCTTACAGAGCGTCGTGAGCCTGAGTCTCGTCCTGCGTCGCCTGTTCGTACTGCTCGCACTGGTCGTCGTGTCCCACGTGAGCGTCCTCCTCCTGTCCCTGGCACTCACTACATGACTCTGCGTCCCTCCACTGCTCCTCAGCGTGTCCCGCTACCGTCTCCTCCTGCTTCCTCTCTGCCTACTCTTCCTGACCCGGAGTCTGACTCCCGTCGTGCTGCCAGTCCCACTGTCACCCGTCTCCTCGCTACTGTTGTCACTGACCCTACCTTTGAGTCCACCGCTGCGTCTTCTCTGGTCGCTGAGTTAGTTGACTTTGCTGCTGCCTGTCGTCTAGACTACGCCACTGGCCTTGTTGCTGAGTCTGAGTCTGAGTCTGTCTGTCCTCCGTCCGTCGGGGGTGAGTGTGCTCCTGGCACGGACGTCCTTGAGGACAGACAGGAGGAGTTCCAGTGCTTTGCTGCTGCTTTGCCCCACCTCGTGTCCATGCTAGTTGCCCCTGAGGGAGACCCGGATGCACCAGACATCCCGACCCCGCGCACTTACGCTGAGGCGATGGCGGGTCCCTACTCCTCTCAGTGGCAGACAGCCATGGATGCAGAGATGGCTTCCTGGAAGTCCACACGCACCTACGTAGACGAGGTTCCCCCACCTGGGGCGAACATCGTCAGTGACATGTGGATTTTCAGGGTGAAGCGGCCACCGGGTTCTCCTCCTGTCTTCAAGGCGCGCTACGTGGCTCGAGGCTTCAGTCAGCGAGAGGGAGTTGACTTCTTTCAGACCTTCTCCCCCACCCCGAAGATGACCACTCTTCGGGTGCTGCTGCACATAGCCGCTCAGCGCGACTACGAGCTTCACTCACTTGACTTCAGCACTGCTTTCTTGCAGGGCAGCCTGCATGAGGAGATCTGGCTGCGCCGCCCTCCTGGCTTCACTGGGCCGGTTCCTCCTGGTACCCAGTGGAGGCTTCAGCGGCCGGTCTACGGTCTCCGCCAGGCACCGCGTGAGTGGCACGACACACTGAGGACGACACTTGCGGCTCTTGGGTTCGCTCCCTCTACTGCTGACCCGTCACTGTTTCTACACACAGACACCTCACTGCCGCCGTTCTACATCCTCGTGTACGTCGACGACTTGGTCTTTGCCACTGCTGACACCGAGGCTCTCGCCCACGTGAAGTCGGAGCTGCAGAGGAGACACACGTGCACAGACCTGGGTGAACTGACAAGCTATCTTGGCTTGCGGATCACCCAGGACAGAGCACGGCGCACCATCACCTTGACTCAGTCACACATGGTGCAGCAGATCCTTCAGCGCTTCCGCTTCACGTACTCCTCGCCTCAGTCCACTCCTCTACCTACCGGTCACTCGCTCTCAGCTCTGCCTTCGGATGAGTCCGTAGAGCCGAGTGGCCCGTATCCAGAGCTTGTGGGCTGCCTCATGTACCTGATGACCTGCACTCGACCTGACCTTGCATACCCTCTTAGCATCCTTGCACGCTATGTCGCTCCTGGCCGTCACAGGAAGGAGCACATGGATGCCGCTAAGAGGGTGTTGCGCTACTTGTGCAGTACGTCGGGCATGGGGCTAGTGCTTGGAGGGCGAGACCGAGTTGTACTTACTGGACACTCAGACGCTTCTTGGGCGGACGACCAGGCTACTCAGCGGTCGTCTCAGGGTTACACCTTCAGCCTTGGCTCCGGCTCAGTTTCTTGGCGTTCTACACGCTCTTCTTCTGTTCTTAGCTCCAGTTGTGAGGCTGAGATCTACGCCACAGCCATGGCTGCCCAGGAGCTACGCTGGCTGACCTACCTGCTGACCGACTTGGGTGAGCGGCCTCGTTCTCCTCCAGTGCTGTACGTCGACAACCAGGCTGCCATTGCCTTGTGTGAGAAGCACAGACTGGAGCACAGAACGAAGCACATCGCCCTGCGGTACTTCCTTGCTCGAGAGCTGCAGCAGCGCGGTCAGCTTTGTCTGCGTTACGTGGCCACTGAGGCCAACCTTGCTGATGTGTTCACCAAGGCGCTTCCGCCTTGTGACCATCAGCGCTTCTGCACTCTGCTAGGCCTTGTGCCTACTGGACCTCACTTACTTACCTCTTGACCTTGCTTGTACTGTGATCACTATATATATATCTACCTGCATGTTTACTCTTGCTAGGTTGTGATCACTGTATCTCATGCTCTGTTATAAACCTGCATGTGAACTGGTCTTGTGACCACTAGCTTGTGCTCGGAATTTGTGTGGTATCCTTGAGATCCACCCTGAGCTTGTTGTTGCCTTGCTTTGCCTTGACTGGTCTTGTGACCCCTAGGTCTCCCCCACTTTGCCTATGGGGGTGTGTCAAACATTATATGTGTTGTGTTTGTGTAGGCTGTAGTGGGTTAGCCTATAGGGGGGTCACAACATTAGGGTTTCATATTTGTACTCACAATCCTTTCTAGTTCACCATTCCAGTCCGTTATTTCTGACATACATTCCCTTATTCAAATTCGAATCCAACCGTGCGGCTCTAACTGTTACGAAACTGTTCCCGCCAATTTCCTTGCTCCTGCAGCTGCCCGATGCTGTCTGCTCCGACGGTCCAGATCCATCTCAACTGTCTGCGTCGCTTCGAGTCAACTCTGACTCTTCGTGTTCGTGCTTCGATAGTGTGTGCTTCGCTTTGCTGCGATTAGGAGTGCACAATCATATTTCACTATTCGTAACACCAACCATACGTGACGTTTCACGTGGTTCCGACTTTTCCGCATTCGTACTCACTACCGCATAATTCACTTGCTACTGATGGGAATGCGTAGTGTTGCTCATTTCGCAATTTGTAACATGAAGTGCGACGGCCACAATTTTTCTCTTATCAAAAGCAGCTAGCTCGAACTGCGAAAACTTCATGTGCCATGCCACCTCCTGAAGGTCAGTCTGCTTAACAAGCTCATAGCTCTGATTGTCAGAAACTGAATGATCGTTCATTGATGTGGGTTAGGGTACATATAGCAAACCCTAATATTTGTACCCCCTAAGACAAGCCTCACTACAGGCTACAACATTTGACACACCCCCATAGCCTAAGTGAGGAGTATCTAGCAAAGACAAAAGAGTACGGTCACAAGACCAGTCACGAACAAACAAAGCTCAGGGCGGATCACAACGTCACCACACATTCTGAGCGCAAGCAAAGGGCCACAAGGGCAGTTAAAGAGTTCAGAGGTTTATAAGTAATGAGTACAAGACAACAAGCAACAACTCTGCACGACGAGAACCAGAGTCAACGAGACCTAACTGCACACAACACCTGTGGTGGTCACAAGGCGGAAGCGCCTTGGTGAAGATGTCGGCAGTGTTGGCCTCGGACTCCACAAAGTCCAAGCGACCATGTCCATGCCTCTGCAATCATCACAGAAGAAAGTACCTGACGTTGATGTGCTTCACTCTGCTCTCCAGTCGAGGCTCCCGACAGAGAAGAATCGCCACCTTGTTATCAGTGAACAAGGTCGGTGCAGAGCTCGGCCGCTCACCAAGGTCTGTGAGCAAGAAAGTCAACCAACGCAGCTCCTGTGCAGCCATGGCTCCAGCGTAGATCTCAGCCTCAGCGGTAGAGGTCGAGACCGAGGAGGAGCGCGTGGATTTCCACGAAACAGGTACAGAGCCCAGGCTGAAACATTAACCTTTAGTAGACCTGTGGGTCTTTGCGTCGTCAGCGTAAGAAAAGTCACAGTGACCAGTAAGGACGACCGGTTGTGTCCCTCCAAGTACCAACCCCATGCCTGATGTCGTCGCGAGGTACTTCGCCACCCTCACAGCAGCGGTCCAGTGAACAGGACGGTGTCTCCCTGGCGCAACAAAGCGAGCAAGGATGCTGAGAGGGTAGGCGAGGTCCGGGCGAGTACAAGTTATCAGGTACATGAGGCAGCCCTGCGTAGGGACCACTCGGCTCAAACAGCTCGTCAGGAAAGGGACCAGTGAGTCTGTGGTCAACAGCAAGAGGTGTGCGCTGTACTGTGGAGTGTTGAAGCTCGAACCGCTGAAGGACCTGTTGCACCATGTGTGACTGTGAGAGTGTAATGGTGCGAGCGGCTCTGTCCCTGGTGATCTGCAGGCCAAGGTAGTGGCACAGCTCACCAAGGTCAGTGCACGTGTGTCTCTTCTGCAATTCGCTCTTCACGTCAGCCAAAGCAACCCTGTCAGCAGTGGCGAAAACCAGGTCGTCGACGTAGACCAGTACAAAGAACGGTGTGGAGCCACGACGAACGAACAGCGACGGGTCGGCAGAAGACGGCTGGAAACCGAGGTCAGACAGAGTAGAACGAAGGGTGTCGTGCCACTCACGAGGAGCCTGACGGGAACCGTAGACCGGTCGCCTCAGCCTCCACTGGGTCCTAGGAGGGAAAGTGCCAGTGAAGGCAGAGGGACGACGCAACCAGACCTCCTCGTGTAGGCTACCCTGAAGGAAGGCAGTGGAGAAGTCAAGAGAGTGTAGCTCGTAGTCTCTCTGTGCTGCTACGTGCAGTAACACCCGAAGAGTGGTCATTGTCAAATATAGTAGGAGTACGGCCTAGGCTTAGTAGCCTAGGCCACAGTAGGACTACGAAGGGAGGCGCCAAGTACGAGCTAGGATTGTGTGTCGGAACAGAATTGAGAAGGGATGATTAAACTAGCAAGCAGCAGGATACAAATAGCAAACCCTAAGGGGTTGTACTCACTATTGAGTACCCCACTGCAGGCTACACAAACAACATATTCTGACAGTCATCTTCGGGGTAGGCGCGAAGGTCTAAAAGAAGTCGACTCTCTTGCGCTGACTGAAACCTCTAGCCACGTAGCACGCCTTGAAGACCGGAGGAGATCCCGGTGGCCGCTTCACCCTGTAGATCCACATGCCATCGACTACGTTCGCCCCAGGGGGGGAACCTCGTCGACGTAGGTGCTTGTGGATCTGTAGGAGGCCATCTCTGAGTCCATGGCAGCTCTCCACTGAGAGGCCCAAGGCCCTGACACTGCCTCAGCGTAAGTGCGAGGAGTCGGTATGTCAAGGGCGTCGGGGTCTCCCTCAGGGGCGAGCAGCATGGCACAGAGATGAGGGGAAGCGGTGGTCAGGAACTCTAGCTCAAACTGCCTGTCCTCTAGGGCGTCACAGCCAAGGGCAGACTCACCCCCGACGGCCAGAGGACTGGTAGGAGGAGCAGCCACAAGACTGGTGGCGTAGTCAAGGTGGCGACTAGAGGCAAACTCAGCGACTGCGGCAGTAACAGCGGAGACAGAGGACAAAGAGGCACGAGGGTCGGTAACAAGAGAGGCGAGAACACGAGAGAGAACAGGACGGTATGTGCGGTAGTAGTCAGTGACAGGAGTAGAGAGGGAAGCAGTGAGAGCCAACTCAGGAGGAGAAGGAAGTAGAGACAGAGACAAACGAGGCGGACTAGAACGAAAGAGGGCAGTACGAAGGTCAGTAACGAGAACAGGAGACGAGGGACGAGCACGAGGAGAGCGACGAGAGGCCCAAGTCTGAGAAGGAGGAGGGGACAACGGAGGCTGAGAACGAGGGAAAACAGCTGGGGAAGAGTCTGGCGGAGGAAACGTGGGACCGTAGACAGGAGGAGAGGGGGAGGAGGAAGGAGAGCGAGAGGGGAGACCGAGGGTCCGAAGACCAGAGACAGGAGGAGGAGGGGGCGACTGCAGCTGCTCCTGCTGCGGCTGCTGCTGCTCCTGCTGCTGCTGCTCCTCCAGCTGCGGCTGCTGCTGCTGCTCCTGCTGCTGCTGCAGCTGCTGCAACTCTCTCTCCTCTCTCTCCAACTCCAGCTGCTCCTCACGGGCACGGCGAACACGAGCCTGGAGCCGAGTCGGGTAGGGGTAGGGAGGAGGAGTAGTGTCCAGGGCAGCGGTAGCTCCAGGACCGCTCTCCAAAGCACCAGATGCGTCACCCCTAGAGCCAGTACCACCAGCAACAACACGGCCAGACTCACCAGGGCCCGCAGAGGGCGCACCCGCACCCCCACCCATAGTACCCTCAGGGTCAGCTCGACCAACACCAGCTCCCGGAAGACTAGAGTCTCCTGCAGCCACGGACTCAGCTCCAACTCCAGCACCCCCAGAACTAGGACCCGGCACAGGTACGCTCTCAACTGCAACCCCAACACCGCGAGAGCCAGCACCCCCAGCGTCCTCGCCACAAACACCGTCCCCCGTAGGGTCTGCTGCAGGCTGTGGGGAGGACTGCGGGGAAGGAGACTGCATCTGAGGGGCGACCGAGGGGAGAGGGGTAGCGTGGGAAACACCTCACGGGGCTGGACCACGGGGGGGAGGCTGTACCGGGGGAGCAGGAGGGGGAGCGGAAGTCAGGAAGAGAGGGGGAGGAGGAACCGGGAGACCTCGACAGGGGTACCTGACGTAGTAGGGGGCGGATTCCTCGAAACGGACGTCACGGGAGTCAAAGAACCGGTGAGAGGGAGGGTGGTAAAAGGTGAAGTCAGAGGAGTCCTTAGGGAAACCATGGAAGACACAGGGAATGGCGCGAGGCGAGAGCTTGTCCGCGGAGGTGTCGCGGACAAGAGCCAAGCAACCCCAGACACGAAACCGCGACGCAACACCAGGGGACCCGGTCCAAAGACTGGTCGGTGAAGCCTCTGGCCGAGAGACACGTGGCCAGAGGTTCAGCTGGTGAGCGGCGTAACTAATCGCGTAGGGCCACAGAGAATGGGGGGCACGGGCGTGAGTCAAGGAGGTGCGGGCGATCTCCATGACCAAGCCTATGCGGCACTCAGCAACCCCATTCTGCTGTGGGGACTCTGGAAGCGTCCAGGACTGACGAATGCCCTGCTCGCGACAGAATCCAGCGAGAACGCCGGAGCGAAACTCACCCCCGCGGTCGGAGTGAAGACAGCTTATACGACGACCACGAGTGTCTGCAGTGGTAAGCAACCACCAGAAGGAAAAGCAGGGCACGGAAGAGTAGTAGTGTAGCGAGCAGTGACTGGTCCCAAAGTGGGATCAGCCAGTGCTACAGAGACCGGCGCAGGAAGCGGTGGGTGTGAGCGTTGTTTGGTTGCGGAAGAAACAGTGCGAAGCCCCAGTGAAAGACAGCGGAGCGTCCTCCGAAGTAGTTCCTAGACTAGTGTCTCTACAAGAACCTACACTAGCAACAGGCAACTCAATAAGGCTAGCACCTAAGCTAACAATACTCGAGTAAACAGAGTCAGAAGCACTAGAGTCAACAACAGCATACATAGCATGAGGAGTTCCTAACAGATCAATCAACTGAGAAGCAGACATGCCCCACAGAGCGAGGGCGTGGGACTGAACAAGAGGAAACCAGTCAGGGGCAGGGCCGTCAATGCCGTAGGCCAAGCGAACGGTGTCAGTAAGCTGAGCAAAGCACTGACCCGGTGGGTGGGTGCGGCCACAAGGCTGGCCCCTGCGGGCACCTGTAAGAACGTGATAGGTGCACGGAGGGTGAACGACACTGCGCTGGAGCTGACCCTTGTCACAAGTCTAGGCAGGAATGAATGAACTAGGAGCATGTTGGGTACAAGTAGAAAACCCTAATCTGGGTTGTACCCCATATGGGCTACCCCACTACAGCCTACACAATAAGCAGCATATATGTTTGACACACCCCCATAGGCAAAGTGGGGGAGAACAAGAGGTCACAGGACCAGTAGAGAAAGGCAAAGCAAGCTCAGGGTGGATCACAAAGTCACCACGCATTCTGAGCCTAAGCAAAGGGCTACAAGGCCAGTTCACATGCAGAGGTATATATGCAACAACACAGTACAGTGATCACTACCTAGCAAGAGCAAGCATGCAAGTATATATATATAGATCACAGTACAAGCAAAGCCTACAGCAAGTGAGGAAACGTAGGCACGAGGCCCAACAAAGTACAAAAGCGCTGATGATCACCAGGCGGAAGTGCCTTGGTGAATATATCAGCAGTGTTGGCCCTGGTGGCCACGTGAGCAAGACGAAGCTGACCACGCTGCTGCAACTCTCGAGCCAGAAAGTAACGCAGAGCGATGTGCTTCGTTCTGTGCTCCAGTCTGTGCTCCTGACACAAGGAAATGGTGGCCTTGTTATCGACGTAAAGAATTGGAGGAGAACGAGGCCTCTCTCCCAAGTCGGTCAGTAGGTAGGTGAGCCAGCGCAACTCCTGAGCAGCCATGGCTGTGGCGTAGATCTCAGCCTCACAACTGGAGCTGAGAACGGAAGACGAGCGAGTAGAACGCCAAGAAACAGAGCCAGAGCCAAGGCTAAAGGTGTAACCCTGTGACGACCGCTGCGTAGCCTGGTCGTCAACCCAAGAAGCGTCTGAGTGCCCAGTGAGGAAAACGTTGCTCCGTCCTCCAAGCACGAGCCCCATGCCCGATGTACTACACAAGTAACGCAGTACCCTCTTTGCAGCATCCATGTGCACCTTTCGGTGCCGACCAGGAGCCACGTAGCGAGCCAAAAGGCCAAGAGTGTACGCAAGGTCAGGTCGAGTGCAGGTCATCAGGTACATGAGGCAGCCCACTAGCTCTGCGTAAGGACCACTCGACTCTACGGACTCGTCCAAAGGTGGAGCTGAGAGCGAGTGACCTGTAGCAAGAGGAGTGGACTGTGCGGAGGACCAGGTGAAGCCGAAGCGCTGAAGGACCTGCTGCACCATGTGTGACTGAGTCAGTGTGATGGTGCGGCGTGCTCTGTCCCGGGTGATCTGCAAGCCAAGGTAACTGCGCAGCTCACCCAGGTCTGTGCACGTGTGTCTCTTCTGCAGCTCCGACTTCACCAGAGCGAGAGCCTCAGTGTCAGCAGTAGCAAAGACCAAGTCGTCGACGTACACGAGGATGTAGAACGGCGGCAGCGAAGTGTCGGTGCGCAGAAACAGCGACGGGTCAGCAGTCGAAGGAGCGAACCCAAGAGCCGCAAGTGTAGTCCTCAGTGTGTCGTGCCACTCACGAGGTGCCTGGCGGAGACCGTAGACTGGCCACCGGAGGCTCCACTGGGTACCAGGAGGGAACGACCCAGTGAAGCCAGGTGGGCGGCGCAGCCAGATCTCCTCGTGTAGGCTGCCCTGTAAGAAGGCTGTGCTGAAGTCAAGAGAGTGAAGCTCGTAGTCACGCTGAGCGGCAACGTGCAGCAGCATCCGAAGAGTGGTCATCTTCGGGGTAGGGGAGAAGGTCTGGAAGAAGTCAACTCCCTCACGCTGACTGAAGCCTCTAGCAACGTAACGAGCCTTGAAGATAGGCGGAGAACCCGGCGGCCGCTTCACCCTGAAAATCCACATGCCATCGATGATGTTCGCCCCAGGAGGGGGAACCTCATCGACGTAAGTGCCTGTGGACTTCCAGGATGCCATCTCTGCGTCCATGGCTGCCTGCCACTGAGAGGAGTAGGGACCCGCGATCGCCTCAGCGTAAGAGCGCGGGGTCGGGATGTCTACAGCATCCGGGTCTCCCTCAGGGGCAAGCAGCATGGCCACGAGATGAGGCGCAGCGGCTGCAAGACACTCAAGGTCCTCCTGCCTGTCCTCAAGGACGTCCGTGCCAAGAGCACACTCACCCCCGACGGACGGAGGACAGACAGACCCAGACTCAGCAATAAGGCTAGCGGCGTAGTCTAGACGACAGGCGGCAGCAAAGTCAACAAGCTCAGCGACCAAGGCAGACGCAGCAGCAGACTCAAACGACGGGTCAGTAACAACAGTGGCAAGCAGACGCGTGACAGTAGGGTGCTCAACACGAAACCGGTCAGACTCAGGGTCGGCGACGTCATGCAAAGAGGACGCAGGGGGAGACGGCAGAGGAACAGACTGCGGAGCAGAGGAAAGACGACGGACTACGAGGTGTGTACCGGGGACAGCCGGCTGACGCGAACGAGGAACACGACGACCGGAACGACCAGGACGAACAGGCGAGACAGGACGTGACGCAGGCTCACGACGCTCAGCAAGACCACCAGGCTGCTCAGTGTAAGGAGGAGGAGCAGGGAGCGGTGAGCCAGGCAGTAACGGAAGACCAGTAGACGACGGAAGGGTAAGAACCTGACGAAGAACAGAGTCAGGCAGCGGCAGAGACGACGGAGACGGCGGAGTGAAGAACAGTCGTGTCGGCGCAGCTGCACCAGCACCGGCAGCTCCAGCACCTCCAGCAGCTCCAGAACCTCCAACGCCAGCACCACCAGCAGCAGCACCCCCAGAACCAGTACCTCCAGTCCTAGGGTCTCCAGCCTCAGTGTCTCCAGCAGCAGCACCCCCAGACGCAGCACCTCCAGCCCCAGCAGCTCCAGTACCTCCAGTACGAGCACCTCCGGGACCAGCGACTCCAGCACCTCCTGTAGACACAGCACCACTCCCAGCTCCAGCGACGACAGCAGAAACACCTCCAGCGGTAGAGCCCCGAGCTCCAGCAGCGCGACCCTGACGGCGCGTGTACCACTCGTGCAGCTGCTGCGGGGAGAGAGGCGCACGCGGACGAAGGCGGCTACTCCAAGGAGACCGCGCACCAGCAGTCTCAGTACCCGCAGGCGCCGCACCCCTAGACGCAGCACTCTCAGGCTCAGCACCCCCGGACGCAGCACCCCCAGGCACAGCACCTCCAGTCTCCGCACGCACAGGCTCAGCACCTCCAGCAGGCAAAGAACCAGCACCACTCCCAGCTCCAGTGACGTCAGCAGAAGTACCTCCAGCAGTAGAGCCCCGAGCCCCAGCAGCGCGACCCTGACGGCGACCGTACCACTCGTGCAGCTGCTGTGAGGTGAGAGGCGTACGCGGACGAAGGCGGCCACTCCAAGGAGACCGTGCACCAGCAGTCGCAGTACCCTCAGGCGCCGCACCCCCAGACTCAGCACCCCCAGGCTCCTCACGCTCAGGCTCAGTACCTCCAGGCTCAGCACCCTCAGGCCCCTCATACACAGGCTCAGCACCCTCAGACTCGGCACCCCCAGGCTCAGCACCTCCAGGCTCCTCACGCTCAGGCACAGCACCCCCAGACTCCGCACCCCCAGGCTCAGCACCCCCAGGCTCCTCTCGCTCGGGCTCCGTACCCCCAGGCTCAGCACCCCCAGAGACAGCACCCCGAGCAGGACTACCCCCAGCAGGACCTGAGTCACCAGTGACCTCAACAGGCGCAGGCACAGGAGGATCTACCTGAGAAACACCTGAAGGAGTAGGACCTGGCGCGGGGAGGGGGTCTACCTGGGAAGGACCTGGAGCGAGAAAGAGCGGCGGGGGGGGGGGCGAGGGGCAGTGCGATAGGGAAAGAGACGGTAAAAGGGGACGGACTCGTCAAAAGTGACGTCCTGAGACGCAAAGACACGGCGCGAGGCGGGGTCGTAAAACTGCCAGCCAGGCGCGTCAGGAGGAAAACCAAGGAAGACGCAGGGAATGGCGCGGGCAGAGAGCTTGTCCGCGGTGAGATCGCGGACAAAGGCACGAGCACCCCAGACCTGGAAACGCGACGCATCGCCAACCTCCCCCGTCCACAGCAGTGTGGGCGAGGTCTCCGGCAAGGAGACACGGGGCCAGAGGTTGAGCTGATGCGCGGCGTACCGGACCGCAAACGGCCACAAAAAATGGGGAGCCGCCGCATGGATCATGGAGGTACGAGCGACCTCCATGACTAAGCCAATGCGGCGCTCAGCAACCCCATTCTGCTGCGGAGAGGCCGGAAGCGTGAACGACTGGCGGATGCCGTGCTCCTCACAGAAGGCTCGCAAGAGGTCGGAGGTGAACTCACCACCTCTATCAGAGTGCAGACGCAAGACAGGAAAGTCCGACTGAAACCGCTCGCGGAGCTGGAGACGAACAGCGCGGATCCAGGGGATCAGAACATCAGGGACCTGACCCTTGCTGCGCAAGGGGAAGACCGTGGTGTAACGCGTGTAGTCGTCGACGACCAGCAGGAAGTACCGCTCGCGGCCCTGCCCCTGGATGCGGGCTGGGCCCCACACGTCCAGGTGGAGAGTCTGCAGTGGAGCCTCTGTGGGAGGGAACGAGGAGGAGTGAGGAGCGGCGCGCTGCCGCCCCTCGACGCAAGGAATGCAGGGCAGGGCAGGCGAGGGAGGGAGGGCGGGCAGAGACCTGGGAAGGCCAGAGACCAGTAGGCGAGAGTGCATGCCACGAAGGCGGGGTAGAGAGGGGTGACCAAGGCGGTGGTGCTAGAGGAGAGTGTCGTGCGACAGGCGGCGACACTCACACTGGGTAGCTACCTGAGCGGACGCGTACAGCTGAGGAGACACAGGGGTGTAGCGCGACACAGTGGTGAGGGTGTACAGACTGGACCCTGGCGCACGTGTGAACGTGGCCAGGTGGCGGCCAGTCCTAGAGCACGTACAGATCGCCACACGCTGTCCTCCAGGAGTAAAGGTGTCAACCCAATGATCCTGAAGGACGGCGTTGCTCACCAGGTTCGTAGAGAACGAGGGGATGTGGAGACCAGACAGCTCACCAGATGGGACCGCCGGACACGGAAGCACAGTGGTAGACCGTGCAAGCACTGGGCCCCTAGAGGGGTCAGCCAGTGAGACAGGGACAGGTGCAGGGAGGGGTGTGACCGTGGTACTGTCGCGAAAGAAACAGCGGGAAGCACCAGAGTCAAGTGTAAAGGTGTGCAAGGCCTCAGCAGGTGCAGTACCAGAGAGAGCAGACTCACTAGCACCTAGAGCAGCAGCTGTCAAACATTATATGTTTATATGATTGTAGGCTGTAGTGGGTGATACCTTAGGGGGTACACTGGATTAGGGTTTCCTATTTGTATCCATCCTTCTGTTAGTACAGTCATTCCAGTCAGTTATTCTTGACATGGTTTCAGAGCAGGTCCTTCGCTAGGACCGTCCTTCGGGCCCACCTACCTACCTACCTACCTACTACCGGAGCGCGTTCTTAGCGCCTCCCCCGTAGCGCCCTCGAGCGCTTCATTATTTTTTCTTTTTTTTTCGGCCCCGCTGGCCCCGTCGATCGAGCCCCGTCTAGAGGCCCCGCGGCCCCGTCGTTTTTTACCTAGAGGCCCCTCACGGCCCCGTCGCGCCGCCCCTTAGCGCCTCTAACGACCCCGCTGCCCGCCCCTTAGCGGCCTCGTCGGCCCCGCCACCGCCCGCTACCGACCCGCGCAGCCCGCGTTTCACCCGCGCGGCCTGCGTGCTGCCCGCTGCCGGCCCGCGCACTCCCTGCAGCCGCTCGCGCACGCCCCGCAGCCGCCCGTCGCCTGCTCGCGCACGCCCCGCAGCCGCCCGTCGCCTGCTCGCGCACGCCCCGCAGCCGCCCGTCGCCTGCTCGCGCACGCCCCGCAGCCGCCCGTCGCCTGCGCATGCACGCCCCGCAGGCCCGCAGCCCGCTGTCTCCGTGGCCGCCCGCCCGCAGCCGCCCGTCGCCTGTTCGCCCACGCCCCGCAGCCGCCGGTCGCCTACTCGCACACGCCCCGCTGCCCGCAGCCGCTTGTACGCCGCTTCTTCCGCTGCTGCTTGCGCACTGCTGCTGCCCGTGCGCCACCACTGCCCGTGCACCGCCGCTGCCGCCCGTGCGCTTCTGCAGCCGCCGCCCGCGAGGCACTCGCTCTCACTGCTGTTATTTTCTACCTGCCGTGCACACTGCTGCCACTGCAGCTGCCACCAGTGCACCGTTGCAGCTCCTGCTGCCCAGCTACCTACTACTGCCGCTCGTGTGCCACTACGGACAGTCGACCCCGCCCGCGCCTTACCTAGCGGCCCCGCCGGCCCCGTTGACCCTCCGCACACCGTTCCAGCGGCCTGATTCCTACTGCTACTGCTACTGTCGCTATGGCTAGTCCTCCCGTTCTAGCTTTCGATGCCGAGGGCCGTCCGGTGAAGTTTGAAACCTGGCTAGATGACCTGCACCTGTTCTTACAGCTCACTGCCAAGGAAGATATCTCACTGTACGACCACGCCCTAGGCCATGCCACTGCCCCTGACTCGTCTGCTGACAGCACTCTGCGTTCCCAGTGGCAGACTCGTGATGCGCACGCTCGCTTTGCTATTCGCAACTCCCTGCCGCTAGACGAGCGCGAGCACTTCGGCCAGTGCAAGACTGCTAAGGACCTCTACACAGCTGTAGTTGCCCGCTACTCCTCACCTGCTTCTGCCACGCTAGGCCGCCTCACTCTCCCCTACCTGTTCCCCGACCTAGCCTCCTTTCACACTGTCGCAGACCTCATCACCCACCTTAAGACTAGTGAGGCCCGCTTTCGCGCTGCTATGCCTGCCGAGTTTCTCACTAGCAACCCCCCCCCGCTCTGGATCACTCTCTACCACATCGTCACCCGCCTCCCTGACTCTCTGCGCGCAGTCAGGGACCACTTCCTCTCTCGCTCCCCCACTAAGCTCACTGTTGCCCTCCTCGAGAAGGAACTGCTTGCAGCTGAGGCGAGCATCGTCGCTGTAGGCACCTCTCGTGGCGACCCCCGCACCCCGTTCTTTGAGGGGTGTTCCCCTTCCCCCCTCCTCCCCTCTGTCGCCTCTGCTGCTGCTGTCGACCTTCTTGGTGCTGAGAAGGTCGGGACCGCGTCTGCTTCGAGCGGGCGCCGCAGGAACAAGGGGGGCAGGGGTGGGGGTGGTGGCGGAGGAGGTGGGGGTGGAGGCGGTGCGAGTGGAGGCGCGGCTGGGGAGACTGGTGGCGGCAGTGGGGGAGGAGACAGCAGCGGCGGGAGTGGTGGTGGAGGCGGCAGCGGAGGCGGAGGTGGTCGTGGCGGCGGCAGGGGTGGAGGTGGCCGGGGCGGCGGCGGTGGGGGTGGTGGTCGTGGAGGCACTGGCGGAGGGCAGAGTCAGCAGCCCGCCCCGACACTTCAGGCCGCCCGTGAGTGGTATGCGCAGCGTAGCGTTACCTGCACGTACGTCATTCGCACAGGTGACCGCAGCGGCCAGCAGTGTGGGAGGCCGCACCCCATGCAGCGCTGCTTCGCGCGCCTTAACGACGCGTGGCGCACTCAGTTTCCTACTGCCACTGAGCTGCCGCGCTGGGCTGATCTGGAAAAGAGGGGTGTTGATATTTGGGCTTTAGACTTTGATGCTATTCTCACTGCCATGTATGCGATGTCTATTAGTGGAGAGGGTGCTCAGTACTTGCGTGTTCCGCCCGACCCGGGCATTCAGGCCAGTCCGGCTGCCGCTCTAGGTGCTAGTGCGTCTGCTCCCACAGGTCCTGGTGAGGCCGCTGCCCTAGGTGCTCGTGCGTCCGTGCCCCCTGGTACTGAGTCGACTGCAGCACTGCACACCTTCACACTGGACTCAGGTGCTTCTCGCTCCTTCTTTCGTGACCGCACTGTCCTTGAGCCACTCGCTCGGCCAGTTGCTGTCTCCCTTGCTGACCCCTCTGGGGGTCCGGTCATTGCGACCTCCTCCACTGTCCTTCCTTGTCCGGCGGTCCCGTCCGGCACGCTGTCAGGTCTCTACCTCCCCTCGTTCTCTACGAACCTGGTGGCAGGTAGTGCGCTCCAGGACGGAGGTGTTCACCAGTTCACCCCTGCCTACGAGCGCGTGACACACTGCACGTGTGCTCGGACGGGTCGCCACCTGGCTACCTTCACTCGGGAGCCGGGGTCGGACCTTTACACACTGACCACTGAGTCCCCTCAGGTAGCTGCGTCTGCGTCTGCGTCAGGTCAGCTGTCCGCCCCCTGCTCGTGTCGCTCTCTGGCGCATGAGACTGTCCTTTGGCACCACCGCCTTGGTCACCCGTCTGTGCAGCGCCTTCGAGCCATGCACAAACGGGACCTTGTTGCTGGTCTTCCCAGGGTGCTCCCTCCCCTTCCCGACTCGCCTGCTCCTCCCTGTATTCCCTGTGTCGAGGGACGGCAGCGCGCCGCTCCTCACTCCTCCTCCTTTCCCCCGACGACTGCTCCCTTGCAGACGCTCCACATGGACGTGTGGGGCCCAGCCCGCGTCCGTGGTCAGGGTCAGGAGAGGTACTTCCTGATTGTTGTTGACGACTTCTCGCGCTACACCACGGTCTTCCCCTTGCGCGCCAAGGGTGACGTCCCTGATGTCTTGATCCCTTGGATCCGCAGATCTCGTCTCCAGCTCCGTGAGCGTTTCCGCTCTGACTTCCCTGTCCTGCGTCTGCACTCTGACAGAGGTGGGGAGTTCTCCTCTGGCCTATTGGAGGCCTTCTGTCAGCAGGAGGGCATTGAGCAGTCGTACACGCTTCCGGACTCTCCACAGCAGAATGGGGTTGCTGAGCGCCGCATTGGTCTGGTCATGGAGGTCGCTCGTACCTCCTTGAGCCATGCGGCTGCCCCCCATTTTCTGTGGCCGTTTGCAGTCCGATACGCTGCGCATCAGCTCAACCTCTGGCCCCGTGTCTCCTTGCCCGAGACTTCTCCGACATTGCGTTGGACGGGAGAGGCTGGCGATGCGTCGCGTTTTCGGGTCTGGGGATCCCGAGCTTTTGTCCGCGACACGTCCGCGGACAAGCTCTCCCGTCGCGCTGTCCCCTGCGTCTTCCTTGGCTTTGTCCCGGACGCCCCTGGCTGGCAGTTCTACCACCCCACCTCGCGTCGTGTCCTGGCCTCTCAGGACGTCACTTTTGACGAGTCCGTCCCCTACTACCGCCTCTTCCCCTACCGCACTGCCCCGCTCCCCCCCCCGCCTCTCTTCCTCGCTCCAGGTGCTGAGGTACCAGACCCCCTCCCCCCTCAGGGTGCCGCTCCCTCAGGTGTGTCCCAGGTAGACCCGGGTGAGCCTGTCGAGGTAGCTGTTGACTCTCGTCCTGCTAGGGGTGCTGAGCCTGGGGGTGCTGCGTCTGGGGGTGCTGAGCCTGGGAGTGCTGAGTCTGGGGGTGCGGAGCCTGGGGGTGCTGAGCCAGGAGGTGCGGAGCCTGGAGGTGCTGAGCCTGGGGGTGCTGAGTCTGGGGGTGTTGAGTCTGGGGGTGCTGAGCCTGTGCGTGCTACACCTGGAGGAGCCCTCTCCTCCCAGCAGCTGCAGGAGAGGTACCTCGAGTACTGCCGCCTCCGGAGAGGTGCTGCTGGAGCTCGTCCCGGTACTTCCCCTCCTACCCAGGAGCTCCCCCCCATTCAGCAGATCCGCGAGTGGTACACACGGCGCTGCAGTCTTCGGAGTGGTGCTCCTGGTGCTGCGGACCCTGGGGGTGGAGCTGCTGCTGGTGCTGAGGACCCGGACGGTGGAGCTGCTGCTGGTGCTGAGGACCCGGCCGGTGGAGCTGCTGCTGGTACTGAGGACTCGGACGGTGGAGCTGCTGCTGGAGCTGAGGACCCGGGCGTTGGAGCTACTACTGGTGCTGAGGACCCGGCCGGTGGAGCTGCTGCTGGTACTGAGGACTCGGACGGTGGAGCTGCTGCTGGAGCTGAGGACCCGAGCGGTGGCGCTGCTGCTGCTACTGAGGACCCGGGCGTTGGAGCTACTACTGGTACTGAGGACCCGGCCGGTGGAGCTGCTGCTGGTGCTGTGGACCCGGCCGCTGGAGTCTCCTCTGCTTCTGGAGACGCTGCGCGGCCGCGACCGTACTTCGTACCGCTCCTTCAGCAGGTTCTTGGGCAGGCTCCTCCTCCTTGTCCTCCTCCCTCTGTAGAGTGTCCTCTGCCTGTCCAGCCGCAGTCACAGTTCCCGCCTACCTCGCCTCTCCCTGCTCCCTCTCCGTACACTGGTCCCACAGGAGGTCTTACAGAGCGTCGTGAGCCTGAGTCTCGTCCTGCGTCGCCTGTTCGTCCTGCTCGCACTGGTAGTCGTGTCCGTCGTGAGCGTCCTCCTCCTGTCCCGGGCACTCACTACATGACTCTGCGTCCCTCTACTGCTCCTCAGCGTGTCCCTCTGCCGTCTCCTCCTGCGTCTTCTTTGCCTCACGTTCCGGACCCTGAGTCTGACCGGTACCGTGCTGAGCACCCTACTGTCACGCGTCTTCTCGCTACTGTTGTCACTGACCCTACCTTTGAGTCCTCGACTGCGTCTGCTCTGGTCGCTGAGTTGGTTGACTTTGCTGCTGCCTGTCGTCTTGACTACGCTGCTAGCCTTGTTGCTGAGTCTGAGTCTGAGTCTGTCTGTCCTCCGTCCGTCGGGGGTGAGTGTGCTCTTGGCACGGACGTCCTTGAGGACAGACAGGAGGAGTTCCAGTGTCTTGCTGCTGCTTTGCCCCGTCTCGTGTCCTTGCTAGTTGCCCCTGAGGGAGACCCGGATGCACCAGACATCCCGACCCCGCGCACTTACGCTGAGGCGATGGCGGGTCCCTACTCCTCTCAGTGGCAGACAGCCATGGACGCCGAGATGGCCTCCTGGAAGTCCACACGCACCTACGTCGACGAGGTTCCCCCTCCTGGGGCGAACATCGTCAGTGGCATGTAGATTTTCAGGGTGAAGCGGCCGCCGGGTTCTCCGCCTGTCTTCAAGGCGCGTTACGTGGCTCGAGGCTTCAGTCAGCGAGAGGGAGTTGATTTCTTCCAGACCTTCTCCCCCACCCCGAAGATGACTACTCTTCGGGTGCTGCTGCACATAGCCGCTCACCGCGACTACGAGCTTCACTCACTTGACTTCAGCACTGCTTTCTTGCAGGGCAGCCTGCACGAGGAGATCTGGCTGCGCCGCCCACCTGGCTTCACTGGGTACTCAGTGGAGGCTCAGCGGCCGGTCTACGGTCTCCGCCAGGCTCCGCGTGAGTGGCACGACACACTGAGGACTACACTTGCGGCTCTTGGGTTCGCGCCTTCTACAGCTGACCCGTCGCTGTTCCTGCACACCGACACTTCGCTGCCGCCGTTCTACATCATCGTGTACGTCGACGACTTGGTCTTTGCCACTGCTGACACTGCAGGACTCGCCTACGTGAAGTCAGAGCTGCAGAGGAGACACACGTGCACAGACCTGGGTGAGCTATCTTTGCTTGCAGATCACCCGGGACAGAGCACGGCGCACCATCACCCTGACTCAGTCACACATGGTGCAGCAGGTTCTCCAGCGCTTCGGCTTCACGTACTCCTCGCCTCAGTCCACTCCTCTGCCTACCGGTCACTCGCTCTCAGCTCTGCCTTCGGATGAGTCCGTAGAGCCGAGTGGCCCGTATCCAGAGCTTGTGGGCTGCCTCATGTACCTGATGACCTGCACTCGACCTGACCTTGCATACCCTCTTAGCATCCTTGCACGCTATGTCGCTCCTGGCCGTCACAGGAAGGAGCACATGGATGCCGCTAAGAGGGTGTTGCGCTACTTGTGCAGTACGTCGGGCATGGGGCTTGTGCTTGGAGGGCGAGACCGAGTTGTTCTCACAGGGCACTCAGACGCTTCTTGGGCAGACGACCAGGCCACTCAGCGGTCGTCTCAGGGTTACACCTTCAGCCTTGGCTCTGGCTCAGTTTCTTGGCGCTCTACACGCTCTTCTTCTGTTCTCGGCTCCAGTTGCGAGGCTGAGATCTACGCTACAGCCATGGCTGCCCAGGAGCTACGCTGGCTGACCTACCTGCTGACCGACCTCGGAGAGCCGCCTCGTTCTCCTCCAGTCCTGTACGTCGACAACAAGGCTGCCATTGCCTTGTGTGAGGAGCACAGACTGGAGCACAGAACGAAGCACATCGCCCTGCGGTACTTCCTTGCTCGTGAGCTGCAGCAGCGCGGTCAGCTTTGTATTCGCTACGTGGCCACTGAGGCCAACACTGCTGATGTGTTCACCAAGGCGCTTCAGCCTCGTGACCATCAGCGCTTCTGCACTCTACTAGGCCTTGTGCCTACTGGACCTCACTTACTTACCTCTTGACTTTGCTTGTACTGTGATCACTATATATATCTATACCTGCATGTTTACTCTTGCTAGGTTGTGATCACTGTATCTCTTGCTCTGTTATAAACCTGCATGTGAATTGGTCTTGTGACCACTAGCTTGTGCTCGGAATTTGTGTGGAATCCTCGAGATCCACCCTGAGCTTGTTGTTGCCTTGCTTTGCCTTGACTGGTCTTGTGACCCCTAGGTCTCCCCCACTTTGCCTATGGGGGTGTGTCAAACATTATATGTTTATATGATTGTAGGCTGTAGTGGGTGATACCTTAGGGGGTACACTGGATTAGGGTTTCCTATTTGTATCCATCCTTCTGTTAGTACAGTCATTCCAGTCTGTTATTCTTGACAGCAGCCGCTATACCAGGGTCAGGGGGCACACACAGGTAACAGTCACCCTCAGAAGTACCAGTCAAAACATACATGGCAGTAAGGATAGTGTCATAGTCTAAGGCAAATATATCTACTCCGTCCTGAAGCAGCTCTAGCCAGAGGGGTAGCTCAGTCTCGTCGCCGAACCATGCTCGCCAAGCGTCGCTCAGATGGGAGAAGCAGCGGGACTCTGTGTGACTAACTGTCCCGCAAGTCTGGCCAGCTTGATCACCTATGCGAATAACGTACGGGCAGCGAGCAGTAGTCCTACACCCCCAACTCTGAGCGTACCACTCATGCAGCTGCCGGGGCGTAAGGGTCTCGCGCGGGCGCCACTGCAGCTGCATCTGGCCACCGCCAGAGACTCCGCACTGACCAGCTCCACCACGACTGCTACTACGGCCGCCGCCACCTCTCCGAGACGCACAACGCTGAGCGTACCACGCATGAAGCTGCTGGGGTGGAAGGGTCTCGCTCGGACGCCGCTGCAGCTGGATCTCGCCACCGCCAGAAACTCCGCACTGAACAGCTCCACCGCGACTGCAACTATGGTCGCCGCCACCACTCCCACTGCCGCCACCGCCGCCGCCACCACTCCCACCGCTACTACGAAGGGAAGTCATAGCGGGTAAGCAAGGAGGCGTGCGAGGAGGAGGGCGGTACGGAGGGAAGACAGCAGCACGAGCAGCAGCAACAGCAGTAAGAGCAGTAGAGCGGCCCGGTGAGGCTAGGCTGCAGCACCTCCAGCACTCCTAGCAGCACCTCCACCAGCAGCAGTAGTAGCACGAGCAGGAGGGCGGATCGGGTCGGGTAGGGCGGCTCGGCTCGGCCTGGGCGGCGCGAGCAGCAGGGCGCGCTTCGTGCAGGGCAGCAGGGCGCGACGCGCGGGGCTGCAGAGCGCGGCGCGCGGGCTGCCGTAGGGCGCGACGCGCGGGGCAGCAGAGGCGCGACACGTGGGCTGCAAGGAGGACAGGCGACGCGACGGGCAGGCAACCCGTACGGGCGACACGACGGGCTGGGACAGCCCGTACGGGCGACGCGACGGGCTGGGACAGCCCATACGAGCGACGCGACAGGCAGGCAGGGCGGACGGGCGACGCGACGGGCTGGGACAGCCCGTACGGGCGACGCGACGGGCAGAGGCAGGGCAGACGGGCGACGCGACGGGCTGGGACAGCCCGTACGGGCGACGCGACGGGCAGAGGCAGGGCAGACGGGCGACGCGACGGGCTGCAGGGGCGCGCGACGCCAGGCAGAGCAGAGCGTGCGCGGGGCAGCGCAACGCGGGGCAGGGCAGGGCGTGCGCGGGGCAGCGCAACGCGGGGCAGGGCAGGGCGTGCGCGCGGGCGGCGCAGCGCAGGCAAGGCAAGGCGCGGCGCAGGCAAGGCAAGGCAAGGCGCAGGCAAGGCAAGGCGCGCGCGGGCAGCGCAGCGCAGGCAAGGCAAGACGCGCGCGGGCAGCGCAGCGCAGGCACGGCAAGGCGCAGGCAACACGTGGGGCAGCTCAGTAACCACAACGGTAGGTGGGCCCGAAAAAAAAAACGGTCCTACGGACCTACTGCTCTGAAACCATGTCAAAAGTCTAGGCAGGAATGAATGAACTAGCAGCATGATGGGTACAAGTAGGAAACCCTAATCTGGGTTGTACCCCATATGGGCTACCCCACTACAGCCTACACAATAAGCAGCATATATGTTTGACAACCCTGTCCTGACCCCTGCCCCAAAACCTGCTGCTGCCGCTGCTGCTGCGGGGGCTGCTGCGAGGGGAGGGGCTGCTGCTGCTGCTGCTGCTGTCGCTGAGTCAGGTACCACGCCGCTGCTCCACCCCCGGCGGCTGGCAGACGAAGCCGGGCGTCACCTCCACTAGGTGCAGCAGGGGAGTCACTGGCCACTGCACCAGACGCTCCTCCAACCGTTGCACTCCCGCCGCCACCGCTCGCCACGACACCCCCGCCGCCTCCGCCGCCCCCGCCCGCACCCTGACCGCTCCTCTTGCCACCCCTACCCCGGGACCGTGAAGAAGTTGTAACAGCAGCTGTGGTCACGTCAGTAGCAGTAGTGGCGAGGGAGGCAGTAAAGGTGGGCAGCTGAGGGACAGTGCACCCGTGAAACAGGGGAGGGGGCACAGCACCAGAGGCGGAGGCTACGGAGCGGAGGTTGCTCTCGACGTAGGACGCAAGGACGCCAATAGTGAGCTCGCTAGGGTGCTTCAGAAGAAGCGCGTCACGAACCGAAGCAAGGCGGTCAGGGAGGCTAGTGGCGATGAAATAGATAGTGATCGCCATGGGGGGAGGCAGCAGTGCAAGCTGGTCGTCAGTGCAAGCAGCGCGAAAGCTAGCGTCAAGTGAGCGCATGTGGGCAATAAGGTCAGCAGCGCTCAAACGAGGCGAGGTCAGGGAACAGGAAAGGGAGGAACAGGCGGCCAAGAGAGACGGTGGAAGGAGTAGCATAGCGGGCCTTGATCGCAATCAGAAACTCACGAGTCGTGCGAACCTGTGCAAAATGGGTCTCCTCGGACTCAGGGAGGAGGCTGCTGAGGGCGATGCAGGCCGCAGCGTCGCGCGATCGCCAGGCAGTCAGGTCAGCACGCTGACGTGCAACACGCTCTCTGTCTGCAGTGGTCGCGTCAGGTCCTAGGGTAGCAGGAGCAGGGGGCGCGGGGAGGTCACCGGATGCGTGCGCCCACAGGGACTCATCTGCCTGCACTTGACTCTCTACGAGACGCTGCGCACGCTGGAGCCAGACACAGAACTCGAGGGGCCTACCCTCGGCGTCAAGGCGAAGGACTCTAGGAGTCGCCATAGCGAAAGCAGAAACAATAGGGCCGGAAGGGCGAGTTCTAAGGGCATGCTCGGCAGGCGGCACAGGCAGACACGGCGGGCAGGAAGGGCAGGGCCGCGGCAGGCTCTAAGGGCAGGCGCGGCAGGCTCTAAGGGCAGGCGCGGCAGGTGGCACGAGCAGGGAGACGGCGGGCAGCGAGGGCAGGCCCGCGGCGGGCGCAAAAACGGAGGCACAGCGGGCGCAAGGGGCGGGCCTGCGGCGGGCTTAGCTGACAGGCGCGGCAGGGGCGAACGGGCGGGCCTGCGATGGGCGGAACGGGTAGGCGCGGCGGCGCGAAGGCAGGGCCCGCGGCGGGCGTAACGGGCGGTCGCGGCAGCGGGCGTAACGGGCAGGCGCGGCGGCGCGAAGGCAGTGCCCGCAGCGGGCGTAACGAGCAGGCGCAGCGGCGTGTAATGGGGGGGCGCGGCGGCGCGACGGGAGGGCCTGCAGTGGGCCTAACGGGCAGGCGCGGCGGGCTCTAAGGGCAGACGCGGCTGCACTAAGGGCAGGCGCGCGACGCGTGCTAAGGGCAGACGCGGCGGGCGCGAAGGGCAGGCGCACGGCGGGCGTCTAGGGCAAGCGCGCGGCAGGCGCGAAGGGCAGGCGCGCGGCGGGCGCTAAGGGCAGACGCGGCGGGCGCTTAGGGCAGGCGCGGCAGGCGCTTAGGGCAGGCACGCGACGAGACGGGGGATGAGACGGAACGGGCGTGAGAACGGGCAGAACGCGCCGCGGCAAGCGCTAGTGCAGGCACGCGGCGGACGGGCGTACGAAAGGGGCGCTACGGCAGCGCTACGAGACAGGACGGAACGGGGGAGGCGCGTGAGGCTCGGGCAAGAGGAACGGGATCCTACCGGATCCCAACCTAGCTGATACCATGTCAGAAACTGAATGATCGTTCATTGATGTGGGTTGGGGTACATATAGCAAACCCTAACATTTGTACCCCCTAAGACAAGCCTCACTACAGGCTACAACATTTGACACTGATTAATACCTAGATGATGCAAGTGCCAATAAATTTACAGCCTGAGAGCCACACGCATGATCTGACCTTAGAAATCACATCAACTTATTTTATTATAGCACTTGTACACCACCGCAGAGACCCTATGTTAGCCTTCTTTTTCCCGCTGACAGGATAGCGACCCAAACCGCTCTCCTCTGGCCATCTCTGGCAGCGTTGGCAACGAAGGCTGTTTCAGTCAACTTACACATGAGACTGTTCACCACTCTCCCAGCCAGTGAAGCTGGTCCTTCCATCCCTGCCCATGCCACTGCCAGAGCATCCCTGTCTGGTCCTTTCATTCATGTGGTTCCAGAGCTATCAAGCCCAATTCTCTACCCAACTTGCTGCCGGAACTTCTCCTCCTGGTCCTTCCATACATGCACTATCAAAATCATCACACCGAATCTTCTGCTCACTGTGCAGGCAGAGCATCCCTGTCTGGTCCTTTCATGCCTGTGGTTCCACCAGAGCTATCAAGCCCAATCCTCTACCCAACCTGCTGCAGGAACTTCTCCTCCTGGTCCTTCAACGCAGTTTCAGAATCATCAGGCCCATAACTTCTACCCACCCCGCTGCCAGAGCGCCCCAGTCTGGTCCTTTAAGCTCAAGGCCCAAATTGCGGGCCGCGCAGGGCAAGATTAGTAATCTTGCACACTTCTCGTTTTCCGAGCTGGTGTGTGGCGAAAATTTGGTTACAGTAGGTGCGATGCAATCTGATTGGTCGAAAGAAAACTCACTGCCAAAACATCGAGTTTTACTACTCTGCAATTTGGGACTCGAGGTCCCCAAACTCAAGTTTCCCCCTGAAGTTCGCTGACTCAGCGAAAAAACCCAGTGTTATGGGCGAAATCAGAGAGGTCACCTTCCCAACACTCCCGAACCCAAACCCATCCCTCAGCACGCAAGATTAGCAATCTTGCGCAATTTGGGCCTAGAGCTTTAAACGGCTGAAGTACAAGAACCATCCCGCGGCGCGCTGAATCGATCAAAGTTTGCCCATTTGCCCGCTTGCACGTCCATTGCTGAAATCCGTTCGCAAAAAGACTGGCACCAGCAGTAGCAGGGGCAGCAGTGGCAGCAGGGGAAGGTGCGGATGCAACAGCAGCAGTTGTGGCAGCAGCAGTCGCGGCAAGGCCGTTGTTACTGGACACTGCACAGTGTCGGGCTTACAGCGGGAAGGACTGTGGGGCGCATTGCGTGATGCGAGGAAACAACCTTCGGAAAGCCTTCACAAGGATACTCTGGGCCAGTTTTGATGTGCCTCGAAGCTCGCCTTGGGAATACCTCCTCACTGAACGCACAACACACCGCGGGTGCCTGCCTTCTCAGGGGAACCCGGGGACTGCCTTACCTGACAAACACATTGTCAGCGTTTCTGGCGCCGCAACAATCTCTCATAGGAGCCCTCGAAGTCCCTGAGAGTGCTTCCTTGAAAAACCGTGACTCAAGGTACTCCCTGTAAAGGTATCCACGCTTCCACCAGAAAACCCTTGAGTCAAGGCACGCCTTGCGAACGCGTTCAGTTGATTTTTCCTGCTTCACTGCACGATATGATTGATTCTTCAAGCTGATTCTTCAAGCTGTGGGTACCCCAGGAGTTGATCATTCCAAGTGCATGAGGATTTTTGTCGCCCCCCTCGTGATTGAATCAGCCTCTGCCTCTCCTCTATCCTCGTATTTAAACACTACTGTTTCACTCTCCATCTCCACTGCTGCTGCTGCTGCTGCTGTTGCTGCTGCTGCTCCTGCTGCTGCTAGCAGTGTTGCTATCTCTGCTGTAAACCGTGTTGGTAGCCGCTGCAGCTTCGGCTGCTGGTGCTGCTGAAGCTGCTGCTGACGCTGGCGATGCTGCTACTGGTGCTGCTGCTTCCGCTGTTGCTTCCGCCGCCGGTGCTGCTGCTGCTCCCATTCCCTCTGCTCCCGTGCCTTCAGCCAGCTCTCCGTCTGTAACCCCCGCCGCGGCCGCCGCTGATTCACCAGGCGAGAGGTCTCGGCGGCAGATGGGGCAGGTGGTTTTGGCGGCGAGCCAGAGGTCGATGCAGTCGGCGTGGAAGCCGTGTGCGCACGCCGGCACCACCTTGATGCGCTCGCCCGCCGCGTACTCGCCCAGGCACACCGCGCACTCGCGCCGACACGCCCACGCCAGATTCGCGACGAGAGCGTCGCTGTCGCCGATCAGCGAAGACATGAAGTTCTCGTCGCCTTGAATGGTTACCACGAATTCGCCTCGACTCGGATCGGTTTCGCAAGGCCTTTCTTTTAAGTAATCGTCACCGCTGCTGCTGTTCTCTTCCCTGGTAGAGCAGCGGGAGATGCCGGATTTGACGCTGTTGTTCTCTTCCCTGGTAGAACAGCGAGAGATCGAAATATGGTCGTTGCTGATTTGACGCGAGAAGCTCAATGATCGCGAAATTTCGCGGCTGAGTCTGCGAAGGGAAGATAGCCCGGTTGACTCAGTTGTACTTTCGCGAATGCCGGATTTGTCGCCACGAAAGGTGTAGACCGGAAACGAGCGGATGATTGCTGGATCCAGGCCCTGCGAAGGCTTGGCGTCTCTCGCGGATTCGCGAAGATTTCGCAAACGCTCGGTCGCCGGATCTATATCTACACACCACCCGAGCTTGCGGAAGACGTAAACGATGACACCTGTAGCGAGAACAATAGCGATGAACGCCGCAACTGTCACGGAAATGAACACGACTGACGATCCTAAATCGATCGACGTGCCGCAAGGCGGCGGTGAGGGTGCTGACGTGGTATTGAGTGAGCTGCTTTGCAGCATCCCGGAAGTTCCGAATCCATTGAAGGAGCTTGATGGTACGGAGGAGTCGCAGGGAGCCATATCGTCGAGTGCGAATGAGGTCGAGACTTCAGGACTCCGTCGACTCGTTAGACGTTGGTAGTGGCGATGCAGGATCGTGAGGCGCTGGTCAGAAGCGATGAGAGCCGATGGGATTCAAATCCGGATGATTGTGTCGCAATGCTGTCGTACAAAGCTTGTGTCGCAATGCATCTCAGATCTTTGAAGGCGGTTGGAGGACAAACTTACAACCTTGGAAACGCGATAACGGATCCTGCGCCTCACCAAGGTCTAGATCTGAGCCGACTATGCGCGACTTAGAAGACTGCTTCAACTTGGACAGGTAGAAACTGCTTAGCTCGCACAAAAGAAGAAAACTGGTCTGATCAATGGCCCATACACGAATATAGCCGTCGTGTATGCCATGATTGCGGAGGCATTGTGTGGACAGAACGGCCCGCTCCGCAGCTTTCCCGGAATCTGGAAGCCATGGATTTACTCACCACCAGAAACTGCCAATTAGAGCGAGTCTGCTGCTGGTATGACGGCTGTAACCCCTTGCAAGTGCAACTTGAGCAAATCTTGAGGTCCGCGGTGAAATTTGTTCTAGAGGGATTTTGGTAGATACATTACGGTGCGTGCTGAGGCATGCAAGAGAAGGTTGCAGCCTCATTGCAAGATTCCAGTCGAAAGGGTATGTATGGCCAATTTTACGGTCGGAGCCGCTCCAGTCAAGCACCCTGACACGTGGTTGACTGGAAGTGGCTCATACCCATTGGGGGGACTCAATCGCAATGGCGGTGACATATGTACAGATGTAACTGGTCAGCTTGTTGTCAGCTGGGTGTTCCTGGAAACCGGCATTCCTGGTTGTTCACGTAATTGACGGTGGTTTGGTCAAACCACAATCTCAATGCGCCCCGATGACAGGTGCGTAGCGTCCAGGGCGCAATTGAATTCTGTAGCAAGGATTGGCTGGCTGGGGCGCTGTTCGTGCCATCAACCAGTCCACATCATATCATCCTGTAATTTTGCTATGTAGTGTAATTATTGGATAACATTGCATGAGGATAAGTTTATCTCACCATTCTTGACTTCTACTTGCAAAAATATGTGCACATATACGGTAGGTACAACAGTTTGGATGGAGACGTACCTACCGTATCTAGACTGTTGTATAGACTCATACTTGCCTAAAACCCCTCATAGAAGAATATTATACATACAGTATTACACATTCAGCTCTCCTCTGTCCAGTAGTTGAAGCAGACATGCAAATGCTTTTGTAGGCTCAGTACTGAAAAGATCAGGCCCTGGACATCAGTTCATCAAGGCAGAAATCAATCCACTTGGTTGAGTTCCAAGTCCTAACAGCATTAGTAGCGATTGCAGCCATTCTGTTTGGGCACTGCAAAGAAGTTTCAGAGCAGTGGAAACGGGCATTCACCGGACAGACCTCTGTTCCCGCAATTTCATTGAGGATGCCCAAGCCCTACACAACTCGTCAAGGCTTTGTGCCATAACCAGGGCTCTATGGTAAACTTAAACCTGTCGTTTTCAATCTAGCCCTTACATTGTTCCATCGTTAATCTGCCTCTGCCTCCTCTCTTCTTCTTCCTGCAGCGATAAGAACTGCTCCTCCAGCCCCCTGTCCACCACAGCTGCTTCTGCTGCTCGTAATGGTGCTACTGTCTCTGTTCCTTCGACCCCTGTTGCTTCTATCGCTGCTCCGCTGCTTAAAATAGACTCGGACCCTGACTCTCCTTGTTGAGTGATTGTGGTGACGGGGATGGTTGAGCTGGTGGGAGCAACGGTGGCTTTACCAGGCGAGAGGTCTTGGCGGCAGATGGGGCAGGTGGTTTTGGCGGCGAGCCAGAGGTCGATGCAGTCGGCGTGGAAGCCGTGTGCGCACGCCGGCACCACCTTGATGCGCTCGCCCGCCGCGTACTCGCCCAGGCACACCGCGCACTCGCGCCGACACGCCCACGCGAGATCCGCGACGAGGGCCTCGCTGTCGCCAATCAGCGAAGACAAGAAGTGCTCGACGCCTTCAATGGTTACCACAATTTCGCCTCGATTTGAACTACTTTTGGTGGGGCTTTTTTTCGCAAGATCATCGCCATAGCTGCTGTTCTCCTCCCTGGTTAAGCTGTTAGAGATTGAAATGTGGTCGTTGCTGATTTGATGTGAGGAGCTCCAAGATTGTGAGACTTCGCCACTGATCGCGTGAAGGGAAGCTAGCCCGGTTGACTCGGTGGTGCCTTCGCGACTGGCCGATTTGTCGCCGCGAAACGTGTAGACCGGAAAGGAGCCAATGATTACTGAATCCAGGCCCTGCGAAGGCTTGGTGACTCTCGCGGATTGGCGAAGATTTCGCAGTCGTTCGGCCGCTGGATCTACATCTCCACACCACCCGAGCTTGCGAAAAAAGTAGACGCCGATCCCAGTAGCAAGTACAATAGTGATGAATGCCGCGACTGTCACGGAAATGAACACGACTGACGATGATGATTCGATCGGCGCGCCGCATGGCGGCGGTGACGGTGCTGACGTGGCATTGAATGAGCTGCTATTCAGCATCCTCGAAATCCCAGATCCGTTGGAAGTTGATGGCGCAGAGGAATCGCAGGGAACCATCTTGTTGAAGTATGGATTCCGTCAACTCCGTATAAGAGACTTCCGGACTTCCGTCAACCAGTGGTCCGCCGTGAGACGCGGGTCCGATGTTGATCCGCAGTGAGACGCGGGTCCGAGACGTTGGTCCGCCGTGAGTCGCGGGTCCGAGACGCTGGTCCGCCGATAGACGCGGGTCCGAGACGCTGGTCCGTGAGACGCGAATCGGAGACGCGGCTCCACCCTTCCCTGAAGCCAGGCGTCCGTTGGAACACAGCTAAGCGAAGCGGCGCACTTGTGAAGGCAGTTGAATGACGGCCTTAAGACAGCGATAACAGATCTTATTTCCTAACCACAGTCTAGATCTGAGCCTACTTTGCGAAGTCTTAGTTTCAAATAATCTGACTGGAGCCAGCTTGAACTCAGACAGGGCGAGATGTTTCGCTCTCGCAAAAACAAATGATAACAAGCACTTGTCTCATCTAAGCCTGCTACGGAAATAAAGCCATCATAAGAGCGGCATCTGCGCCATGATCGCGGAGGCATTGTGTGGACAAAACGGCCCGTTCCGCAGATTCGTAGAGATGTGGGAGCCATAAATAAAGGAACTGCTGACTGCCTAGCAAAATGCGTTTGCTACTGGCATGACCACTGGAAGCTGTTTGAGCAAATCTCACGTCTGCGGTGCGGTACAGCCAGTTCGTAAAGATCTCGTTTTGATAAACGTGAAGCCTCCAGTGGCATCTCTCGAGGTTCCACCTGAAGAGGGCGGATAATTTCAAGGCTCGAGGCGCTTCAGTTAAGTACCATGACACGTGTTCAACAACGAGTGGCGCAGACCGTTTTGAGAGGGCTCGATCGCGGCGGCGCTTACGCATGTACAGCTATGAATGGTACATCTTCGGCTGGCTGGGGTTCTGACCAGAACGTGCTAGTTCGCGAGTCAAACTTTCTTCGAGAATGTTAGGGCGTTTTCTTGGGTTGTGATCTAGACGATGCTGAGGACACGGCACCTATAGCACCGATCCTGCGATCGACCCTGCGCAGGGTCGATTTTTTGCGGATTTAAGAACTGTGTTGGGAATTTTAAATGCTTTCAGAGAGTTTTAGTGCGGTGCAATCAGCGATCCTGCGATCGATCCTGCAAAATTGCTAGAGGTGCCGCGTCCTGATGTAGATTGATCGAAACCGTTGATATCCTTGTGTCAGCAAGCGTGACACCGGCTAGGACCAGACCTTTCTTGTACGAGGTTTCCAGCATCCCAACCGAGTGGTAGAGGGTGGTGTGATGAATTTTTCTGCATTCCAACCAACCGACACAAGGCCTGACGTTTACCGTTCTTCGCTTGTTACCACTTAAGGCGTTTCGCTGCATTCAAACGACACAATTCGCCAAACCTCGCACAACTGAACCAGCCAAGTCGGCCAATGCTTCGCAGCGGCGCCAACGTATGCACAGCTACATCTTCAGCTGGCCGGGGTTCTGACCAGAACGTGTTTAGATCACGAGTCAAACTTTCTTTGAGAACGTTATTGTACACCTGATGCTCATTAGACGCCCCCAACATTTGCCTTATCAAGGGGTGTGAAACGATCACAAGCTTTTCGCCTACTTGCCACGGGAAAAAATGGGACTGTATTGGGCCTGTTGGTAACATATCAGGAAGGGATGGATGACAGCGTAATAAGCTGAGTGATTAACAGCTGCAATTAAAAAAAAGGTGCATGTACCTTGGGTGCAACTGGCCGTGCTGAATTCCAAATGAAAGAAGGAAAATGAATGGGAGAGAAAATTCACATGCATTACCCGAGCAAAGTTGTACAAGGTTTCCACTATTCTAATACAGTGGTAGTGGGTGGTGTAATGATTTTTTTTTACATTCCAACCGTCTACAAACCTACCGTATACAAGGTCTACCGTGTAAAAGGCCTAGCGTTCTTCGCTTGTTACCACTAAAGGTGTTTCGCCGCCTTCACACGACACTTTTTGCCAAACATTTGCACAAATTAACTGCCAAGTTGGCCAACGCTTTGGGACTAGCCAAAAATTCAATGCCACCTTCGCACTTGCTAGCTCGCGCGCATCACGTTGCCGTTTGTTGTTTCGCTATAAATGTTCGCTCATGCCTTCGCTCACATTTTGTACTCGTTTTGACCCATTGATGCAATCTGTACTCGCTTTTTTTATTGCACCCGTAACGAATCCCAGTTATAGCCACTTTGCGCGAATAGTGTTTGTCTATCGGGACTAGTGTCCTTCAAACCGCACATTTTTTCCGCAACCAGCAACTCAACTTTTGGATTTTCACTCGAAGGGACATACGCCTCTCAGCGTTTTCGGAGTCGTCGTCCCCGTGCCCTCTCATAAGCACGTGTAGCTGTGACTCCGCCTAGCACCTAAGCCGAATGATACCCTTAAAAATAGCAAACCATCTCAATTTCGCCGACCTAACGCAGGTGCGCATAGACGAGCTGACACGACAACTGCACAAAAACGACAAAAAATGCTGCAACACTACTGGCAGCACCAACACTGTCCTGACACGAGAGCATGGAACAACGCTCGTGCGTTGCTAGTAATGGCGTCATACACAAGAAAACGTGCGAGGACCACATGACGACATACCTCGAAGCAACGATGCAGCAGGAGATCAACGTCGTTTTACCGTTACGACGCATGCGAATGAATATATAAATAAATATATATATATATATTCTCCCGCCCATGCTAATCATGTTGCAGCGCTCGCCATGCTTTGAATCAAGTCAACAAGGTCTGATGGTTCTTTAAGTGGGTTTTTAAAATGAACATGTTTTTTTATGCCAACTACATCTCATCGAATGTGGCGAAAATACGATATGCCGTGTCGCTTCCATGGACTAGTGGCACGTCATCGTGACAAGTCGATTGAATACGAGCCACTACTGCAGGGGGAGGGACCTTTTGGACCTTCGGCACGGTCATACGAAGTATGCTAGATCTGGTGTGCAGAATCAACGCCACAAGTTTTTCCTTTGCAGAATCAGTCGCACGCTTGGTGCCAACTCGGTTCCGTCCATAACTATATGAATGGGTTCATGGCACTGTGTGGGCAAATAAGATATATGGACACGGGAGAGCACATCGATCGCTACATCGCGGGACTAACCTAATATTGCACAAGAAATTATGCAAGTGTTATCGGCTGGTGTGGAGTGATTGGATCACGTTCAGAACACAAGAAGAAAGGGGATTTCTTGAAGATGCATGAGTGGTGTTGTGGTACGGAAACTCTTGTCAAACTTATACACTATAGTCTGTGTAGGCTGTAGTGGGGTAGCTCATATGGGGTACAACATTCTAGGGTTTCATACTTGTACTCCTCATGCTGCTCAATGCAATCATTCTCGTTCCAATTTTCACATGGTATAGAGCAGGTTCCCTCGTGGGAACTGTTCCTAGGGCCCACCGTAAGATTTTTTTTCCTGCCCGGAGCGCGCTCCGCCCCTGCCCGAGTCGCGCTCCCCTCCCCTCGCTTCCCTTAGCGGCCCCGTCGCGCCGCGCTTCCGGCCCCGGCGCCGCCTCTGCTGGCCCCGGCGCCCCACCGTCGCGACCCGGCGGCCCCACCCTCGCGTCGCCCTGCGCGGCGTCGTTACAGCCGCCCGCGACCCCGACGCCGCCCGTCGCGACCCCGTCGCCCTTCGCGCCGCCCGCGACCTCGTCGCCGCGGCCGCCCGCGACCCTACCGCTGCAGCCGCCCGCGACCCTGGAGTCGCAGCCGCCCGCGACCCTGTCGCTGTCGCAGCCGCCCGCGACCCTACCGTCGCCGCCGCCTGCGACCCTGCAGTCGCAGCCGCCTGCGACCTCGTCGCCGCGGCCGCCTGCCCTCCCGTCGCCGCAGCCGCGCGCGACCCCTGTGGTCGCAGCCGCCCGCGACCCCCGTCGCCCCACCCGTGCGACCCCACCGCCGCCCTTTGCGGCCCCTTCGCCATCCCTTCGCGGCCCCGCCGAGCAGCCGAGCCGCCGAGACGCCGCCGCCGCCGAGCCGCAGAGCCGCCGCGCCGCCGAGCCGCCGAGCCGCCGAGCCGCCGAGCCGCCGTTGCCGCCGAGCTGCCGAGCCGCCGAGCCGCCACTGCCGCCGTGCTGCCGAGCCGCCGAGACGCCGCTGCCGCCGAGCCGCCGTTCCTGCCGTCCCGGCCCTGTTCCTGCCGGCGCGCCTCGGTCCTTCTCGCCTGCCCGGTAAGAGCAGCGCCTCCACCACTGCTCTGCCCTAGCCTGCTGCTCTCACCCTCACAACTAGAGCCGAGAACAGAGGAAGAGCGGGTGGACCGCCACGAGACAGAACCAGAGCCAAGGCTGAAGGTGTAACCCTGTGACGACCGCTGCGTAGCCAGGTCGTCCACCCAAGAAGCGTCCGAGTGGCCAGTGAGGACAACTCTGTCGCGTCCTCCAAGCACCAGCCCCATGCCTGATGTACTGCACAAGTAGCGCAGCACCCTCTTAGCAGCCTCCCAGTGCTCTCGCCTGTGTCTCCCAGGCGCAACGTAACGAGCAAGGATGCTAAGAGGGTACGCGAGGTCAGGTCGAGTGCAAGTCATCAGGTACATGAGGCAGCCCACAAGCTCTGGGTACGGGCCACTCGGCTCTACGGACTCGTCCGGAGGTGGAGCTGAGAGCGAGTGGCTGGTAGCCAGAGGTGTGGCCTGTGGTGAGGAGAACTGGAAGCCGAAGCGCTGAAGGACCTGCTGCACCATGTGTGACTGAGTCAGGGTGATGGTGCGGCGAGCTCTGTCCCGGGTGATCTGCAAGCCAAGGTAGCTACGCAGCTCACCCAGGTCAGTGCAGGTGTGTCTCTTCTGCAGCTCCGACTTCACACGAGCGAGTGCCTCAGTGTCAGCAGTAGCAAAGACCAAGTCGTCGACGTACACGAGAATGTAGAACGGCGGCAGCGACGTGTCTGTGCGCAGAAACAGCGACGGGTCAGCAGTAGACGGCGCGAACCCAAGAGCCGCAAGTGTAGTCCTCAGTGTGTCGTGCCACTCGCGTGGCGCCTGGCGGAGACCGTAGACTGGCCGGCGGAGGCTCCACTGGGTACCAGGAGGAAACGACCCAGTAAAGCTAGGTGGGCGGCGCAGCCAGATCTCCTCGTGCAGGCTGCCCTGCAGGAACGCTGTGCTGAAGTGAAGAGAGTGAAGCTCGTAGTCACGCTGAGCAGCAACGTGCAGCAGAACCCGAAGAGTGGTCATCTTCGGGGTGGGGGAGAAGGTCTGGAAGAAGTCGACCCCCTGACGCTGACTGAAGCCTCTAGCAACGTAACGAGCCTTGAAGACAGGCGGAGAACCTGGCGGCCGCTTCACCCTGAAAATCCACATGCCATCGACGATGTTCGCCCCAGGAGGGGGAACCTCGTCGACGTAGGTGCCTGTGGACTTCCAGGATGCCATCTCTGCGTCCATGGCTGTCTGCCACTGAGAGGAGTAGGGACCCGAGATCGCCTCTGCGTAAGTGCGCGGAGTGGGGATGTCTAGTGCATCCGGGTCTCCCTCAGGGGCAAGCAACCAGGCCACGAGATGAGGTACAGCAGCCGCGAGAGAGTCAAAGTCCTCCTGCCTGTCCTCAAGGACGTCCGTGCCAAGAGCACACTCACCCCCGACGGACGGAGGACAGACAGACGCAGACTCAGACCCAGCAACAAGGCGAGCAGCGTAGTCTAGACGACAGGCAGCAGCAAAGTCAACCAACTCAGCGACCAGAGCAGACGCAGCCGAGGACTCAAAGGTAGGGTCAGTGACAACAGTAGCTAGGAGACGCGTGATAGTAGGGTGCTCAGCACGATACCGGTCAGACTCAGGGTCCGGAACGGCAGGCAAAGAGGACGCAGGAGGAGACGGTAGAGGGACACGCCGAGGAGCAGTAGAGGGACGCAGAGTCATGTAGTGAGTGCCTGGGACAGGAGGAGGACGCTCACGACGGACACGACTACCAGTGCGAGCAGGACGAACAGGCGACGCAGGACGAGACTCAGGCTCACGACGCTCTGTAAGACCTCCTGTGGGACCAGCGTAAGGAGAGGGAGCAGGGAGAGGCGAGGCAGGCGGTAACTGTGACTGCGGCTGGACAGGCGGAGGACACTCTACGGAGGGAGGAGGACAAGGAGGAGGAGCCTGCCCAAGAACCTGCTGAAGGAGCGGTACGAAGTACGGCCGCGGCCGCGCAGCGTCTCTAGAAGCAGAAGAGACTCCAGCGTCCGGGTCCCCAGCACCAGCAGCAGCGCCACCGCTCGGGTCCTCAGCTCCAGCAGCAGCTCCACCAGGTGGGTCCGCAGCACCAGCAGCAGCACCACCCCCAGCTCCACCAGGTGAGTCCCCAGCTCCAGCAGCTCCAGTCGTAGCGCTCCCAGAACAACCAGTCCCGGCAGCTCCAGTACCCCCAGCTCCAGCCGAGCCACTAGGACGGCGAAAGCGCCGGACGTACCAGTCACGAAGCTGCTGTGGTGTGAGAGACTGCTCAGCACCCTGAATCGGAGCACCCCCAGACGCAGCAACCCGAGGCTCCGTAGGCTCAGTAGCAGCACCCCCAGGCTCAGTACCCGCAGGCGCAGCACCCCCAGACTCAGCACCCCCAGACTCCGCACACGCCGGCTCAGCACCCCCAGTCGCAGCACCCCCAGGCTCAGCACCCCCAGGCGCCGAACTCCCAGGCACAGTACCCTCAGCTCCAGCACCCGCAGTCCCAGCACCCCCAGGCCCAGCACCCGCAGGCTCAGCACTCCCAGCAGCACCACCTGCAGCAGCACCTGAGTCACCTGTGACCTCGACAGGCTCAGCGACGGGAGGAGGGTCTACCTGAGAGACACCTGAAGGAGCAGGACCCTGAGGGGGAAGGGGGTCTACCGGAGGGGGACCAGGAGCAAGGAAAAGCGGCGGGGGAGGGAGGGGGGCAGTACGGTAGGGGAAGAGACGGTAAAAAGGGACCGACTCGTCAAAGGTGACGTCCTGAGAGGCGAAGACCCGGCGCGAGGTGGGGTGGTAAAACTGCCAGCCCGGCGCGTCAGGGACAAAGCCAAGGAAGACACAGGGAAGCGTGCGGGAGGAGAGCTTGTCCGCGGACGTATCGCGGACAAGGGCACGAGCACCCCACACCCGGAAGCGCGACGCATCGCCAACCTCCCCCGTCCAACGCAGTGTGGGCGAGGTCTCCGGCAAGGAGACACGGGGCCAGAGGTTGAGCTGATGCGCGGCGTACCGGACAGCAAACGGCCACAGAAAATGGGGAGCCGCCGCGTGGACCAAGGAGGTACGAGCGACCTCCATGACCAGGCCAATGCGGCGCTCAGCAACCCCATTCTGCTGTGGGGAGTCCGGAAGCGTGAAGGTCTGCTCGATGCCCTCCGCCTGACAGAAAGTCCTCAAGAGGTCGGAGGAAAACTCACCACCTCTGTCAGAGTGCAGACGCAGGACAGGAAGATCCGTCCGGAAACGGCGGCGGAGCTGGAGACGAACTGTGCGGATCCAAGGGATCAGAACAGCAGGGACCTCACCCTTGGTGCGCAAGGGGAAGACCGTGGTGTAACGCGAGTAGTCGTCGACAACCAGCAAAAAGTACCGCTCACCGCCCTGGCCACGAACGCGGGCTGGGCCCCACACGTCCAGGTGGAGGGTCTGCAGAGGAGCCTCTGTCGGGGGGAACGAGGAGGAGTGAGGAGCGGCGCGCTGCCGCCCCTCGACGCAAGGAAGGCAAGGCGGCGCAGGCGAGGCAGGGAGGGGAGGAAGGGACCTGGGAAGACCAGACACAAGGCGGTGACGGTGCATGCCACGGAGGCGTGGCAGGGAGGGGTGACCCAGGCGGTGGTGCCAGAGAAGAGTCTGGTGCGACAGGGAACGACACTCACAGGCGTGGGCCACCAGACCTGACGCGGACACCTGACCGACAGCAGCGACCTGAGGAGACGCAGTGGTCAGTGTGTAGAGACTCGACCCCGGCCGACGAGTAAACGTAGCCAGGTGACGGCCGGTCCTGGAGCACGTGCAGATCGCCACACGCTGTCCTCCAGGGGTAAAGGTGTCAACCCACTGATCCTGGATGACAGCGTTGCTCACCAGGTTCGTCGAGAACGAGGGGAGGTGGAAACCCGTCAACGAGCCAGACGGAACCGCCGGACAAGGGAGCACAGTGGTGGACTGGGCAAGGACTGGGCCCCCAGAGGGGTCAGCCAAGGAGACTGGGACCGGTGCAGGAAGCGGTGTGAGCTCAGTACTGTCTCGAAAGAAGCAGCGGGAAGCACCTGAGTCAAGGGTGAAGGTGTGACAGGTCTCAGCCGGTGCAGTACCTGAGAGAGCAGTCTCTGTGGGTGCTGTACCTGAGAGAGCAGACTCGCAAGTAGCAGGGACAGTGCTGGAGGGAGCAGGTACAGGGGGCACCATACCAGAGAGAGCAGACTCACTAGTACCAAGGGCAGCGGGCCCTATACCTGGGTCAGGCGGCACACACAAGTAACAGTCTCCCTCGGCACTAACAGTCAATGCATACATGGCAGCAATAATAGCATCATAGTCAAGAGCAAAGATATCAACACCAGCCCTCATCAGCTCAGCCCAGCGAGGGCGCTCAACATCCTCGCCCATCTCCTCACGCCAAGCGTCGTCAAGGCGGAAGAAGCAGCGGTACTGAGTGTGGAACTTTCCACACGTCTGCCCCTTGCGATCACCTGTGCGAATGACATAGGAACAGCGGCCACTGCCCCCCGACGTCCCACGCTGAGCAAGCCACTCACGAAGCTGCTGGGTCGACTGGGGACGCTGCTGCTGCTGGGAGCTCTGGCCCGAGCCGGTGCCTCCACTCCGACCTCCACCGCCGCCACTACCTCCGCTCCGACCGCCACCACCGCCACCGCCACCGCCACTGCCGCCACCGCCGCCACTGCCGCCGCTGCCACCACCGCCACTGCTCCCGCCGCCGCCCCCGCCTCCGCCGCCGGCCCCACTCCCACCGGCACTCCCGCCACCGCTCCCTCCAGCACCGCCTCCCCCCCCACCTCCCCCACCCCCTCCCCCCCCAGCGCCACCCCCGCCACCCTTGCCCCCCTTGCCCTTGCCGGTGCGGCGCCTCCCACCAGGAGCAGAAGCAGCGCCAGCAGACTCAGCACCAAGGAAGTCAACAGCAGCAGCAGTAGCATAGGAGGGAGCGAGGGGAGAGGGAGAGCACCCCTCAAAGATGGGGGTGCGAGGAGCGCCGCGAGCAGCACCAACAGCTACAATGCTCTTCTCGGCTGCTAGCAGCTTCTCCTCTAGGAGGGCGACAGTGAGCTCAGTGGGACAGCGAGCAAGGAAATAGTCGCGCACTGAGCTGAGGGTGTCAGGGAGACGGGTGACTATGAAGTGGAGTGCCCAGTACAGGGGAGGGGGGTTCTTAGCGCAGAACTCGGTGGGAAGGGCGGCACGCAGGCGAGCATCACTAGTGCGAAGGTGGGTGATAAGATCGGCGACTGTAGTAAAGGTGGACAGGTCAGGGAACAGGTAAGGCAGCATGAGACGGCTAAGCTCGGCTGTGGCAGGTGAGGAGTAGCGAGCAACGACAGCGTCGTATAGGGCTTTAGCGGTTTTGCAGTCGCCAAAGTGCTCTAGCTCAGCTAACGGCAGGTGACTGCGAATAGCCAGGCGAGCTGCAGCGTCACGAGTCTGCCACTGTGAACGTACACTAAGCTCGGCTGTGGCAGCAGGAGCAACGGCAGCACCAGACGCGTAGTCATAGAGGGAGATGTGGTCCGTGCTATTGCTCATAAGATACAACTGCAGGTCGTCGAGCCAGGAAGTGAACTGCACGGGACGGCCCTCAGCATCGAAGGAAAGAACGCGAATAGAGGCCATAGCTCAGGCGTGAGGGCACAGCAGAGCAGCGGCAGCAGCAGAGGGGACGCGCTAGAGCGAAGCTAGCAGCCACAGCAGGAGCAAGCGGCGGTGCACAGGCAGGGAGCAGCAGGCGAGGCGGGCGGCGCTGCGAGCGGGCAGCGAAGCGGGCGGGCGACGCTGCAAAGCAGGTAGCGGGCGGGCGGGCGGCGCTGCGAGCGGGCAGCGAAGCGGGCGGGCCGCGAAGCGGGCAGCGAGCGGGCGGGCGGGCCGCGAAGCGGGCAGCGGGGCGAGCGGGCTGCGAAGCGGGCGGGCCGCGAAGCGGGCAGCGAGCGGGCGGGCGGGCCGCGAAGCGGGCAGCGGGGCGAGCGGGCTGCGAAGCGGGCGGGCCGCGAAGCGGGCAGCGAGCGGGCGGGCGGGCCGCGAAGCGGGCAGCGGGGCGAGCGGGCTGCGAAGCGGGCGGGCCGCGAAGCGGGCAGCGAGCGGGCGGGCGGGCCGCGAAGCGGGCAGCGAGCGAGCGGGCTGCGAAGCGGGCGGGCCGCGAAGCGGGCAGCGAGCGGGCGGGCGGGCCGCGAAGCGGGCAGCGGGGCGAGCGGGCGACGCTGCGAGCAGGCAGCGCGGCGGGCGGGCGACTCTGCGAGGGGCGCGCGAGGGCGCTAGCGAGGGGCGCGCGAGGGCGCTAGCAAGGGGCGCGCGAGGGCGCTAACGAGGGGCGCGCGAGGGCGCTAACGAGGGTGCGCGAGGGCGCTAACGAGGGGCGCGCGAGGGCGCTAACGAGGGGCGCGCGAGGGCGCTAACGAGGGCGCACGAGGGCGCTACGAGGCTAGGGCACGGGGTAGCGTGGTAACCGCATGCGAGCGGTGGTGGGCCCTAAAAAAAACGGTCGGTAGGTCCTAGGGACCTCCTGCTCTGAATACCATATCAAAGTAACTCGGCAAGAATGAATGAACTAGCAGAAGTTTGGGTACAAATATGAAACCCTAGTTGGGGTTGTACCCCATATTGGCTACCCCACTACAGCCTACAAGCATAATACAGTTTAACAAAAGGCACTGGCTACTGCTGTCATGGCTTCCCCCAGTGTCCTCACCTTTGACGCTGAGGGTCGGGCCATTGACTTTGACGTCTGGGTAGATGACCTGCAGCTTTTCCTACTGAGCGACAGAGCAGACGGCCTCTCCCTTTTTGACCTCACCTCTGGTGCCTCTCCTGCCCCTGCTGCTGATGCTGACCCCACTGTTCGCTCCCAGTGGGCCACACGCGATGCTGCTGCCCGCCTTGCTGTGCGCCGCCACTTGCCGACCGCTGAGCGTGCGCACTTTAGCCAGTACAAGAGTGCTAAGACCTTGTACGACGCTGTAGTTGCACGCTACTCTTCCCCTGCCACTGCTGCGCTTAGCCGCCTCATCCTACCGTACCTCTTCCCTGACCTCGCCGCTTTTCCCACTGTCGCTGACCTCATTACGCACCTTCGCACTAGTGACACTCGCTACCGCGCTGCGCTTCCTGCTGAGTTCTGCGCCAAGAACCCCCCCCCCATGTACATCACCCTCTACTACATAGTCACCCGGCTCCCTGACACCCTTCGCCCGGTTAGGGACCACTTCCTCTCTGTTTGCCCCACCACCCTCACCGTTGACCTCCTCGAGGAGCGCCTGCTCGCGGCAGAGAAGAGCATAGTCGCAGTAGGTGCCTCTCGTGGTGACCCTCGTACCCCTGTCTTTGAGGGGTGCTCCCCCTCTCCCCTCTTGCCCTCTGTTGCCTCTGCTGCTGCGGCCGACCTCGTTGGTCTTGAGTCGGTCGCTGCGGCGTCTGCCCCTAGCGGGAGACGCCGCCCTGGCAAGGGCAAGGGGGGCAAGGGTGCTGGAGGGGCTGGAGGGGGCGGTGGAGGCGGAGGTGGAGGTGGTGGAGGGGGTGGGGGTGGCGGTGGGGGTGGTGGCGGGGGTGGAAGCGTCGGTGGCGGAACTGGAGGTGGAGGTGGAGGCGGCGGTGGCGGTGGGAGCGGAGGTGGCGGAGGTGGCGGTAGTGGAGGAGGTAGCGGCGGAGGCGGCGGAGCTGGTCGGGGTGGCGCTGCGCAGAGGGGTGGCTCCGGTGGTGGTGCGCGCCAGCAGCAGCAGCAGCAGCAGCGTACCCGTGAGACCCCTTCCCCCCAGCAGCTTCGTGAGTGGTACGCTGCTCGTCAGCGGGGCGGGGGTGCTGGCCCCTGTGTCAAACATTATATATGTTGGGTTTGTTAGGCTACGGTGGGTTAGCCTATATGGGGTACACAATTCTAGGGTTTGCTATTTGTACTGATTTCTCTGTTAGTTCAATCATTCCAGTCTCTTCTTTCTGACATGGTTTCAGAGCAGGTCCTTCGCTAGGACCGTTCTTAGGGCCCACCACTGACTACCTACCTACCTATCTACTGTCGGAGCGTCGCGTTAGCGCCTCCCCCTCAGCGCCCTCGTGCGCCCTCGTGTACGGCCCCTTAAGGCCCCGTCGACCCCGCGCGCCGCCCCTTAGTGACTCGCGCGTCGCGCCTTAGAGGCCCCGTCGACCCGTGCGCGCCCCGCTTAAGGCCCCGTTTGGCCCCGTCGACCCGCCCGCGGCCCGCTTAGTGGCCCCGCTTAGCCCCGTCGACCCGCGCGCGCCCCGCTTACGGCCCCGTTTGGCCCCGTCGACCCGCCCGCACCCCGCTTAGAGGCCCCGTTTGGCCCCGTCGACCCGCGCGCGCCCCGCTTACGGCCCCGTTTGGCCCCGTCGACCCGCGCGCGCCCCGCTTACGGCCCCGTTTGGCCCCGTCGACCCCTTCGCGCCCCGCTTAGTGGCCCCGTTTGGCCCCGTCGACCCGCGCGCGCCCCGCTTACGGCCCCGTTTGGCCCCGTCGACCCCACGCGTGCCCCGCTTAGAGGCCCCCCTGGCCCCGTCGACCCCGTGCGCGCCCCGCTTAGAGGCCCCGCGGCCCCGTCGCCCGCCACCACACGGCCCCTCGACCCCGCGCGCGCCCCGCTTAGCGGCCCCACGGCCCCGTCGAGCCCCGCTTAGAGGCCCCCGCGACCCAGTCCCGCCCCTCTTAGCGGCTTCGCGCAGCCGCGCAGCCCGAACTGAGCCGCGCCGCCCTACCTGAACTGAGCCGCGCCGCCCTACCGAGCCTCGTCGACCGTTCTAGCAGCCCTGTTGATCCTACTGCTACTGCTACTGCTACTACTGCTACTACGGCTACCACTATGGCCAGTCCTCCCGTACTTGCTTTCGATGCTGAGGGCCGCCCAGTGAAGTTTGACACCTGGCTCGATGACCTGCACCTTTTCCTACAGCTCACTGCCAAGGAGGACATCTCACTGTATGACCACGCCCTCGGCCATGCTCCTGCCCCTGCTACTGATGCTGACAGCACTACCCGCTCCCAGTGGCAGACTCGTGACGCCCACGCTCGCTTTGCCATCCGCAACTCCCTGCCGTTAGATGAGCGCGAGCACTTTGGCCAGTGCAAGACTGCTAGGGACCTCTACACCGCTGTAGTTGCCCGTTACTCCTCACCCGCTTCTGCTACGCTAGGCCGCCTCACTCTTCCCTACCTGTTCCCCGACCTAGCCTCCTTTCACACTGTCGCAGACCTCATCACCCACCTTAAGACTAGTGAGGCCCGCTTTCGCGCTGCTATGCCTGCCGAGTTTCTCACTAGCAACCCCCCCCCGCTCTGGATCACTCTCTACCACATCGTCACCCGCCTCCCTGACTCTCTGCGCGCAGTCAGGGACCACTTCCTCTCTCGCTCCCCCACTGAGCTCACTGTTGCCCTCCTCGAGAAGGAACTGCTTGCAGCTGAGGCGAGCATCGTCGCTGTAGGCACCTCTCGTGGCGACCCCCGCACCCCGTTCTTCGAGGGGTGTTCCCCTTCCCCCCTCCTCCCCTCTGTCGCCTCTGCTGCTGCTGTCGACCTCCTTGGTGCTGAGAAGGTCGGGACCGCGTCTGCTTCGAGCGGGCGCCGCAGGGGCAAAGGGAACAGGGGCGGGGGTGGCGGCGGAGGAGGTGGGGGTGGAGGCGGTGGGAGTGGAGGCGCGGCTGAGGAGGCTAGTGGCGGTAGTGGGGGAGGCGACAGCAGCGGCGGGAGTGGTGGCAGGGGCGGAGGCGGCAGCGGAGGCGGAGGTGGTCGTGGTGGCGGCAGGGGTGGAGGTGGCCGGGGCGGAGGCGGAGGGGGTGGTGGTCGTGGGGGCACTGGCGGAGGGCAGAGTCAGCAGCCCGCCCCGACGCTTCAGGCCGCCCGTGAGTGGTATGCGCAGCGTGGCTTTACCTGCACGTACGTCATTCGCACAGGTGACCGCACCGGCCAGCAGTGTGGGAGGCTGCACCCCACGCAGCGCTGCTTCGCCCGCCTTACCGACGCGTGGCGCACCCAGTTTCCTACTGCCACTGAGCTGCCGCGCTGGGCTGAGCTGGAGAAGAGGGGTGTTGATATTTGGGCTTTAGACTTTGATGCTATTCTCACTGCCATGTATGCGATGTCTATTAGTGGAGAGGGTGCTCAGTACTTGCGTGTTCCGCCCGACCCGGGCATTCAGGCCAGTCCGGCTGCCGCTCTAGGTGCTAGTGCGTCCGCTCCCGCAGGTCCTGGTGAGGCTTCTGCCCTAGGTGCTAGTGCGTCTGTGCCCCCTGGTACTGAGTCGACTGCAGCACTGCACACCTTCACACTAGACTCAGGTGCTTCTCGCTCTTTCTTTCGTGACCGCACTGTCCTTGAGCCCCTCGCTCGGCCAGTTGCTGTCTCCCTTGCTGACCCCTCTGGGGGTCCGGTCATTGCGACCTCCTCCACTGTCCTTCCTTGTCCGGCGGTCCCGTCCGGCACGCTGTCCGGTCTCTACCTCCCCTCGTTCTCGACGAACTTGGTGGCAGGTAGTGCGCTCCAGGACGGGGGTGTTCACCAGTTCACCCCTGCCTACGAGCGCGTGACACACTGCACGTGTGCTCGGACGGGTCGCCACCTGGCTACCTTCACTCGGGAGCCGGGGTCGGACCTTTACACACTGACCACTGTGTCCCCTCAGGTAGCTGCGTCTGCGTCTGCGTCTGCGTCTGCGTCAGGTCAGCTGTCCGCCCCCTGCTCGTGTCGCTCTCTGGCACATGAGACTGTCCTTTGGCACCACCGCCTTGGTCACCCGTCTGTGCAGCGCCTTCGGGCCATGCACCAGCGGGACCTTGTTGCTGGTCTTCCCAGGGTGCTCCCTCCCCTTCCCGACTCGCCTGCTCCTCCCTGTATTCCCTGTGTCGAGGGACGGCAGCGCGCCGCTCCTCACTCCTCCTCCTTTCCCCCGACGACTGCCCCCTTGCAGACGCTCCACATGGACGTGTGGGGCCCAGCCCGCGTCCGTGGTCAGGGTCAGGAGAGGTACTTCCTGATTGTTGTTGACGACTTCTCGCGCTACACCACGGTCTTCCCCTTGCGCGCCAAGGGTGACGTCCCTGAGGTCTTGATCCCTTGGATCCGCAGATCTCGTCTCCAGCTCCGTGAGCGTTTCCGCTCCGACTTCCCTGTCCTGCGTCTGCACTCTGACAGAGGTGGGGAGTTCTCCTCTGGCCTATTGGAGGCCTTCTGTCAGCAGGAGGGCATTGAGCAGTCGTACACGCTTCCGGACTCTCCACAGCAGAATGGGGTTGCTGAGCGCCGCATTGGTCTGGTCATGGAGGTCGCTCGTACCTCCTTGAGCCATGCGGCTGCCCCCCATTTTCTGTGGCCGTTTGCAGTCCGATACGCTGCGCATCAGCTCAACCTCTGGCCCCGTGTCTCCTTGCCCGAGACTTCTCCGACACTGCGTTGGACGGGAGAGGCTGGCGATGCGTCGCGTTTTCGGGTCTGGGGATCCCGAGCTTTTGTCCGCGACACGTCCGCGGACAAGCTCTCCCGTCGCACTGTCCCCTGCGTCTTCCTTGGCTTTGTCCCGGACGCCCCTGGTTGGCAGTTCTACCACCCCACCTCGCGGCGTGTCCTGGCCTCTCAGGACGTCACTTTTGACGAGTCCGTCCCCTACTACCGCCTCTTCCCCTACCGCACTGCCCCGCTCCCCCCCCCGCCTCTCTTCCTCGCTCCAGGTGCTGAGGTACCAGACCCCCTCCCCCCTCAGGGTGCCGCTCCCTCAGGTGTGTCCCAGGTAGACCCGGGTGAGCCTGTCGAGGTAGCTGTTGACTCTCGTCCTGCTCGGGGTGCTGAGCCTGGGGGTGCTGCGTCTGGGGGTGCTGAGCCTGGGGGTGCTGAGTCTGGGGGTGCTGAGCCTGGAGGTGCTGCGCCTGGGGGTGCTGGGTCTGGGGGTGCTGCGTCTGGGGGTGCTGAGCCTGAGTGTGCTACACCTGGAGGAGCCCTCTCCTCCCAGCAGCTGCAGGAGAGGTACCTCGAGTACTGCCGCCTCCGGAGAGGTGCTGCTGGAGCTCGTCCCGGTACTTCCCCTCCTCCCCAGGAGCTCCCCCCCATTCAGCAGATCCGCGAGTGGTACACACGGCGCTGCAGTCTTCGGAGTGGTGCTCCTGGTGCTGCGGACCCTTGGGGATGGCGCTGCTGCTGGTGCTGAGGACCCGGACGGTGGAGCTGCTGCTGGTGCTGAGGACCCGGACGTTGGGGCTGCTGCTGGTGCTGCGGACCCTAATACCTGGTGGAGATGCTGCTGGTGCTGAGGACTCGGACGTTGGAGCTGCTGCTGGAGCTGAGGACCCGGGCGGTGGCGCTGCTGCTGGTACTGAGGACTCGGACGGTGGAGCTGCTGCTGGAGCTGAGGACCCGAGCGGTGGCGCTGCTGCTGCTGCTGAGGACCCGGGCGTTGGAGCTACTACTGGTGCTGAGGACCCGGCCGGTGGAGCTGCTGCTGGTGCTGTGGACCCGGCCGCTGGAGTCTCCTCTGCTTCTGGAGACGCTGCGCGGCCGCGACCGTACTTCGTACCGCTCCTTCAGCAGGTTCTTGGGCAGGCTCCTCCTCCTTGTCCTCCTCCCTCCGTAGAGTGTCCTCTGCCTGTCCAGTCGCAGTCACAGTTACCGCCTACCTCGCCTCTCCCTGCTCCCTCTCCTTACACTGGTCCCACAGGAGGTCTTACAGAGCGTCGTGAGCCTGAGTCTCGTCCTGCGTCGCCTGTTCGTCCTGCTCGCACTGGTAGTCGTGTCCGTCGTGAGCGTCCTCCTCCTGTCCCAGGCACTCACTACATGACTCTGCGTCCCTCTACTGCTCCTCAGCGTGTCCCTCTACCGTCTCCTCCCGCGTCTTCTTTGCCTCACGTTCCGGACCCTGAGTCTGACCGGTACCGTGCTGAGCACCCTACTGTCACGCGTCTCCTCGCTACTGTTGTCACTGACCCTACCTTTGAGTCCTCTGCTGCGTCTGCTCTGGTCGCTGAGTTGGTTGACTTTGCTGCTGCCTGTCGTCTAGACTACGCTGCTAGCCTTGTTGCTGAGTCTGAGTCTGAGTCTGTCTGTCCTCCGTCCGTCGGGGGTGAGTGTGCTCCTGGCACGGACGTCCTTGAGGACAGACAGGAGGAGTTCCAGTGTCTTGCTGCTGCTTTGCCCCGTCTCGTGTCCTTGCTAGTTGCCCCTGAGGGAGACCCGGATGCACCAGACATCCCGACCCCACGCACTTACGCTGAGGCGATGGCGGGTCCCTACTCCTCTCAGTGGCAGACGGCCATGGACGCCGAGATGGCTTCCTGGAAGTCCACACGCACCTACGTCGACGAGGTTCCCCCTCCTGGGGCGAACATCGTCAGTGGCATGTGGATTTTCAGGGTGAAGCGGCCGCCAGGTTCTCCGCCTGTCTTCAAGGCGCGTTACGTGGCTCGAGGCTTCAGTCAGCGAGAGGGAGTTGACTTCTTCCAGACCTTCTCCCCCACCCCGAAGATGACCACTCTTCGGGTGCTGCTGCACATAGCCGCTCACCGCGACTACGAGCTTCACTCACTTGACTTCAGCACTGCTTTCTTGCAGGGCAGCCTGCACGAGGAGATCTGGCTGCGCCGCCCACCTGGCTTCACTGGGTCGTTTCCTCCTGGTACCCAGTGGAGGCTTCAGCGGCCGGTCTACGGTCTCCGCCAGGCTCCGCGTGAGTGGCACGACACACTGAGGACTACACTTGCGGCTCTTGGGTTCGCGCCGTCTACTGCTGACCCGTCGCTGTTCCTGCGCACCGACACTTCGCTGCCGCCGTTCTACATCCTCGTGTACGTCGACGACTTGGTCTTTGCCACTGCTGACACTGCAGGACTCGCCTACGTGAAGTCGGAGCTGCAGAGGAGACACACGTGCACAGACCTGGGTGAGCTGACAAGCTATCTTGGCTTGCGGATCACCCGGGACAGAGCACGGCGCACCATCACCTTGACTCAGTCACACATGGTGCAGCAGGTTCTCCAGCGCTTTGGCTTCACGTACTCCTCGCCACAGTCCACTCCTCTGCCTGCCGGTCACTCGCTCTCAGCTCTGCCTTCGGATGAGTCCGTAGAGCCGAGTGGCCCGTATCCAGAGCTTGTGGGCTGCCTCATGTACCTGATGACCTGCACTCGACCTGACCTTGCATACCCTCTTAGCATCCTTGCACGCTATGTCGCTCCTGGCCGTCACAGGAAGGAGCACATGGATGCCGCTAAGAGGGTGTTGCGCTACTTGTGCAGTACGTCGGGCATGGGGCTTGTGCTTGGAGGGCGAGACCGAGTTGTGCTCACAGGGCACTCAGACGCTTCTTGGGCAGACGACCAGGCCACTCAGCGGTCGTCTCAGGGTTACACCTTCAGCCTTGGCTCTGGCTCAGTTTCTTGGCGCTCTACACGCTCTTCTTCTGTTCTCGGCTCCAGTTGCGAGGCTGAGATCTACGCTACAGCCATGGCTGCCCAGGAGCTACGCTGGCTGACCTACCTGCTGACTGACCTCGGAGAGCCGCCTCGTTCTCCTCCAGTACTGTACGTCGACAACAAGGCTGCCATTGCCTTGTGTGAGGAGCACAGACTGGAGCACAGAACGAAGCACATTGCTCTGCGGTACTTCCTTGCTCGAGAGCTGCAGCAGCGCGGTCAGCTTTGTATTCGCTACGTGGCCACTGAGGCCAACACTGCTGATGTGTTCACCAAGGCGCTTCAGCCTCGTGACCATCAGCGCTTCTGCACTCTACTAGGCCTTGTGCCTACTGGACCTCACTTGCTTACCTCTTGACTTTGCTTGTACTGTGATCACTATATATATCTATACCTGCATGTTTACTCTTGCTAGGTTGTGATCACTGTATCTCTGACTCTGTTATAAACCTGCATGTGAACTGGTCTTGTGACCACTAGCTTGTGCTCGGAATTTGTGTGGAATCCTCGAGATCCACCCTGAGCTTGTTGTTGCCTTGCTTTGCCTTGACTGGTCTTGTGACCCCTAGGTCTCCCCCACTTTGCCTATGGGGGTGTGTCAAACATTATATATGTTGGGTTTGTTAGGCTACAGTGGGTTAGCCTATATGGGGTACACAATTCTAGGGTTTGCTATTTGTACTGATTTCTCTGTTAGTTCAATCATTCCAGTCTCTTCTTTCTGACACCCTGCACCTACGTTCTCCGTACCGGCGACCGGGCGGGTGAGCAGTGTGGGGGCGCGCACCCCACCCAGCGCTGCTTCGGTCGTCTGACAGACGCGTGGCGCCACCAGTTCCCCGACGCTACTGAGATCCCTCGCTGGGGCGAGCTGTCTAGGGCGGGTGTTGCAATCTATGATCTTGATTTTGATGCTATTCTTGCTGCCATGTATGCTGTGACTATTAGTGATGAGGGTGACTGTTACCGGTGTTTCCCGCCTGACCCAGGCATTGAGGCTGCTGCGCTAGGTACTTGTGAGGCTGCTGCTCTAGGTGCCAGTGCGTCTGCTGCCCCAGGTGCCGGTGAGTTTGCGCTCTCAGGTGCTGCGTCGCCCCCGGACACCCACACCTTCACCCTTGACTCGGGTGCTTCCCGCTCCTTCTTTCGAGACTGCACCACTCTCACACCGCTCAGTCGGCCTGTTGCGGTCTCCCTGGCGGACCCCTCTAGGGGTCCTGTCCTTGCTCACTACTCCACTGTCCTACCGTGTCCAGCGGTCCCGTCTGGCTCCCTGTCGGGTCTTTACCTCCCCTCGTTCTCTACGAACTTGGTGGCGGGTGCTGACCTCCAGGATGCAGGAGTTGACCAGTTCACCCCTGCGCGTCAGCGGGTGACCCACTGCACTTGTGCGGACACGGGCCGCCACTTGGCCACGTTTGCTCGTCGGCCAGGGTCGAGCCTGTACACACTGACTACTGAGTCTTCTCCAGTCACTGAGTCTGCTCAGGTAGCCGCGTCGGGTCAGGTGTTTGCTGCGGCGTCCAGGTCTGGTCCTGAGTCTGCCCCCTGCTCGTGTCGTCTCCTGTCTCACCGGACTCTCCTCTGGCACCACCGTCTTGGTCACCCCTCCCTGCCTCGCCTTCATGGCATGGCTTCCCGTCTTCTTGTTTCTGGTCTCCCCCGGTCCCTCCCTCCTCTTCCTCCGGGGCCTGCCCCCACCTGCGTTCCCTGCGTCGAGGGGCGGCAGCGTGCTGCTCCTCACTCCTCCGAGTTTCCTCCGACAGAGGCTCCGCTGCAGACGCTTCACATGGACGTGTGGGGCCCAGCCCGCGTCCGTGGGCAGGGTCAGGAGCGCTACTTCCTGCTGGTGGTTGACGACTACTCGCGTTACACCGCAGTCTTCCCCTTGCGCAGCAAGGGTGACGTCACTGAGGTGTTGATCGCCTGGATCCGCGCGGCTCGTCTCCAGCTCCAGGAGAGTTTCGGCTCCGACTTTCCTGTTCGGCGTCTGCACTCCGACCGAGGCGGAGAGTTCTCCTCTGACCTTCTGCGGGCCTTCTGTCGCGCACGAGGCATCCGCCAGACCTTCACGCTTCCGGACTCTCCGCAGCAGAATGGGATTGCTGAGCGCCACATTGGCATGGTCATGGACGTCGCTCGTACGTCCATGATCCATGCGGCTGCTCCCCATTTTCTGTGGCCGTTTGCGGTTCGGTACGCGGCGCATCAGCTCAACCTTCACCCCCGGGTCTCCATGCCGGAGACCTCCCCTGCTTTGCTGTGGACGGGGAAGGTTGGTGATGCGTCGCGTTTCCGGGTCTGGGGATCTAGGGCGTTTGTCCGCGACTTGTCTGCGGACAAGCTGTCCTCTCGTGCTGTTCCCTGCGTCTTCCTTGGCTTTCCCCCTGACGCGCCAGGCTGGCAGTTCTACCACCCCACCTCGCGCCGTGTCTTCGCGTCCCAGGACGTCACCTTTGACGAGTCGGTTCCCTACTACCGTCTCTTCCCCTACCGCACTGCGTCCCTCCCTCCCCCGCCGCTCTTCCTTACACCAGGCCCCCCTCCGGTAGACCCCCTCCCCCCTCAGGGTCCTGCTCCCTCAGGTGTGTCCCAGGTAGATGCAGTTGAGCCAGTCGAGGTAGCTGTTGACTCTGGTGCTGCTGGTGGTGCTGAGCCTGGGGGTGCTGGGTCTGGGGGTGCTGCGACTGGGGGTGCTGAGCCTGGGGGTGCTGAGCCTGGGGGTGCTGCGACTGGGGGTGCTGAGCCTGGGGGTGCTGAGCCTGGGGGTGCTGCGACTGGGGGTGCTGGGCCTGGGGGTGCTGAGCCTGGGGGTGCTGCGCCTGGGGGTGCTGAGCCTGGGGGTGCTGAGTCTCGGAGTGCGGAGCCTGAGGGTGCTGGGCCTGCTCGTCCGGCGTCTGGTGGTGCTGAGCCTGACAGTTCTTCGGGTGCTTCGTCCCGGCGGGAGCTGCTCTCTCCACAGGAGCTGCGTGAGTGGTTCGCCCGGCGCTGGCGACGTGCTGCTGGAGCTGGTGGTGCTGCAGGAGCTGGAGGTTCTACTGCTGCTGAGAGTGCTGGTGCCGAGGGTCCCAGAGGTGCTCGTACCGAGTGTACTGGAGCTGCTGGCCCTACGAGTGCTCCTCCTGCTGGAGCTGGTGGTGCTGCTGGTGCTGCTGGCGTTGGTGCTGCTGGTGCTGCTGGCGTTGGTGCTGCTGGAGCTCCTGGAGCTGGAGCTGCTGCGTCTTCGGGTGGTCCGGCTGGAGCTGGAGCTACTGGGGGTGTTGGCGCTGGGGGTGCTCCTGGCGCTGGTGCTGCTGAGGGTGCTGGAGTTGGAGCTGCTGGAGCTGCGGGTCCTCCTGGTGCTGGTGCTCCTGCTGGAGGCGCTGGTGCTGTTCCTGCTGGCACTGGTGGAGCTGCGCGGCCGCGGCCGTACTTCGTTCCGCTCCTTGAGCAGGTTCTTGGTCTTCCGTCCTCTCTTGGTCCTGCTCCTGCCTTAGAGTGTCCGCCTCCTGTCCAGTCTGAGTCACAGTTACAGCCACCTTCCCCGCTTCCTTCTCCTTCTCCCTACACAAATCCTACTGGAGGTCTTGCTGAGCGTCGTGAGCCTGCGTCTCGCCCTGCGTCGCCTGTCCGCGCTGCTCGCACTAGTGGTCGTGGTTCACGTCAGCGTCCTCCCCCTGTCCCCGGCACGCACCGGATGTCTCTGCGTCCTTCCACTGCTCCGCTGCGTGCCCCTTTGCCTTCTCCTCCCGCGTCCTCTCTTCCTGACCTTCCTGACCCGGAGTCGGACTCCCTTCGTGCTGCGAGTCCTACTGTCACGCGTCTCCTTGCTACTGTCGTCACTGACCCTTCCTTTGAGTCCACTGCTGCGTCTGCCCTAGTTGCTGAGCTTGTCGACTTCGCTGCTCGCTGTCGCCTAGACTACGCTACCAGTCTCGTCGCTGAGTCTGAGTCTGTCTGTCCTCCGTCCGTCGGGGGTGAGTGTGCTCTTGGCACGGACGTCCTTGAGGACAGGCAGGAGGAGTTCCAGTGCTTGGCTGCTGCTTCACCTCATCTCGTGTCCATGCTGCTTGCCCCTGAGGGAGACCCGGATGCACTTGACATCCCGACTCCGCGCTCTTACGCGGAGGCGATAGAGGGTCCCTACTCCTCTCAGTGGCAGGCAGCCATGGACGCAGAGATGGCTTCCTGGAAGTCCACAGGCACCTACGTTGACGAGGTTCCCCCGCCTGGGGCGAACATCGTCAGTGGCATGTGGATTTTCAGGGTGAAGCAGCCGCCGGGTTCTCCGCCTGTCTTCAAGGCGCGTTACGTGGCTCGTGGCTTCAGTCAGCGGCAGGCAGCTGACTACTTTCAGACCTTCTCCCCCACCCCGAAGATGACCACTCTTCGGGTACTGCTGCACATAGCTGCTCACCGAGACTACGAGCTGCACTCTCTTGACTTCAGCACTGCTTTCTTGCAGGGCAGCCTGCACGAGGAGATCTGGCTGCGCCGCCCACCTGGCTTCACTGGGACGTTCCCTCCTGGCACCCAGTGGAGCCTCCGGCGGCCAGTCTACGGTCTCCGCCAGGCGCCTCGTGAGTGGCACGACACACTGAGGACTACACTTGCGGCCCTTGGGTTTGCTCCTTCTACTGCCGACCCGTCGCTGTTTCTGCGCACCGACACTTCTTTGCCGCCGTTCTACATCCTCGTGTACGTCGACGACTTGGTCTTTGCTACAGCTGACACTGCTGGACTTGCCTACGTGAAGTCCGAGCTGCAGAAGAGACACACGTGCACAGACCTGGGTGAACTGCGCAGCTACCTTGGCTTGCAGATCACCCGAGACAGAGCACGGCGCACCATTACCCTGACTCAGTCATACATGGTGCAGCAGGTCCTTCAGCGCTTCGGCTTCACGTACTCCTCGCCTCAGGCCACTCCTCTGCCTACACGCCACTCGCTCTCAGCTCTGCCTTCGGATGAGTCCGTAGAGTCGAGTGGCCCGTACCCAGAGCTTGTCGGCTGCCTCATGTACCTGATGACCTGCACTCGACCTGACCTTGCATACCCTCTTAGCATTCTGGCACGCTTTGTTGCTCCTGGGAGACACAGACCAGAGCACATGGCTGCAGCGAAGAGGGTGTTGCGCTACTTGTGCAGTACGTCGGGCATGGGGCTTGTGCTTGGAGGGCATAGTTCAGTGGTCCTCACTGGTCACGCAGACGCTTCTTGGGCTGACGACCAGGCTACGCAGCGGTCGTCACAGGGTTACACCTTCAGCCTTGGTTCCGGCTCTGTTTCTTGGCGGTCTACCCGCTCGTCTTCTGTTCTCGGCTCCAGTTGTGAGGCTGAGATCTACGCAGGGGCCATGGCTGCACAGGAGCTACGCTGGCTCACCTACCTGCTGACTGACCTGGGAGAGCCGCCTCGTTCTCCTCCAGTGCTGTACGTAGACAACAAGGCCATGCTGGCCTTGTGTCATGAGCACAGACTGGAGCACAGAACGAAGCACATCGCTCTCCGCTACTTTCTTGCTCGTGAGCTGCAGCAGCGTGGTCAGCTGCGCCTTGCTTACGTGGCCTCTGAGGCCAACACTGCTGATATCTTCACTAAGGCACTCGCGCCTTGTGATCATCAGCGCTTCTGTACTCTGTTAGGTCTTGTGCCTACCTTGCCTCACTTGCTTACTTCTTGACCTTGCTTGTACTGTTACATATATATACCTGCCCTTGCCTGTTTAGCGTTATATATATGTGACCCTGCATGTGAACTGGCCTTGTGGCCTTGAACTTGTGCTCAGACTGTGTGGTGACGTTGTGATCCACCCTGAGCTTGCTTTGCCTTGCTTTGCTTGACTGGTCTTGTGACCCCTTGTTCTCCCCCACTTTGCCTATGGGGGTGTGTCAAACTTATACACTATAGTCTGTGTAGGCTGTAGTGGGGTAGCTCATATGGGGTACAACATTCTAGGGTTTCATACTTGTACTCCTCTGTCAGAAATAACTGAGCAGGGATGGAATGAACTAGCACAGAGTTTGGTACAAGTAGGAAACCCTAACTTTGAGTACCCCCTAAGGTGTAACCCACTACAGCCTACATAATATAAACATGCAATGTTTGACACACCCCCATAGGCGCAGTGGGAGACAACCACAGGGTCACAAGACCAGTCAAAGCAAAGCAAAGCAAGCTCAGGGTGGATCTCAAGGATTCCACACAAATTCCGAGCACAAGCAAGCGGTCACAAGACCAGTTCACATGCAGGTTTATAACAAAGCAAGAGATACAGTGATCACAACCTAGCAAAAGTAAACAAGTAGGCATATATATATAGTGATCACAGTACAAGCAAGGTCAAGAGGTAAGCAAGTGAGGCCCAGTAGGTACAAGGCCTAGCAGCGTGCAAAAGCGCTGATGGTCACAAGGCTGAAGCGCCTTGGTGAACACATCAGCAGTGTTGGCCTCCGTGGCCACGTAACGCAGACAAAGCTGACCACGCTGCTGCAGCTCTCGAGCAAGGAAGTACCGCAGAGCGATGTGCTTCGTTCTGTGCTCCAGTCTGTGCTCCTCACACAAGGCAATGGCAGCCTTGTTGTCGACGTACAGCACTGGAGGAGAACGAGGCCGCTCTCCGAGGTCGGTCAGCAGGTAGGTCAGCCAGCGTAGCTCCTGGGCAGCCATGGCTGTGGCGTAGATCTCAGCCTCACAACTGGAGCTGAGAACAGAAGAAGAGCGAGTAGAACGCCAAGAAACTGAGCCAGAGCCAAGGCTGAAGGTGTAACCCTGGGACGACCGCTGAGTAGCCTGGTCGTCTGCCCAAGAAGCGTCTGAGTGCCCTGTGAGAACAACCCGGTCTCGCCCTCCAAGCACAAGCCCCATGCCCAACGTACTGCACAAGTAGCGCAACACCCTCTTAGCAGCATCCATGTGCTCCTTCCGGTGACGGCCAGGAGCGACATAGCGTGCTAGGATGCTAAGAGGGTATGCAAGGTCAGGTCGAGTGCAGGTCATCAGGTACATGAGGCAGCCCACAAGCTCTGGATACGGGCCACTCGGCTCTACGGACTCATCCGAAGGCAGAGCTGAGAGCGAGTGACCGGTAGGCAGAGGAGTGGACTGAGGCGAGGAGTACGTGAAGCGGAAGCGCTGGAGAACCTGCTGCACCATGTGTGACTGAGTCAGGGTGATGGTGCGCCGTGCTCTGTCCCGGGTGATCCGCAAGCCAAGATAGCTCGTCAGCTCACCCAGGTCTGTGCACGTGTGTCTCCTCTGCAGCTCCAACTTCACGTGGGCGAGTGCCGCGGTGTCAGCAGTGGCAAAGACCAAGTCGTCGACGTACACGAGGATGTAGAACGGCGGCAGCGAGGTGTCGGTGCGTAGAAACAGCGACGGGTCAGCAGTAGAGGGAGTGAACCCAAGAGCCGCAAGTGTCGTCCTCAGTGTGTCGTGCCACTCACGTGGCGCCTGGCGGAGACCGTAGACCGGCCGCTGAAGCCTCCACTGGGTGCCAGGAGGAACTGACCCAGTGAAGCCAGGGGGGCGGCGCAGCCAGATCTCCTCGTGCAGGCTGCCCTGCAAGAAAGCAGTGCTGAAGTCAAGAGAGTGAAGCTCGTAGTCGCGGTGAGCGGCTATGTGCAGCAGCACCCGAAGAGTAGTCATCTTCGGGGTGGGGGAGAAGGTCTGAAAGAAGTCTACTCCCTCTCGCTGACTGAAGCCTCGAGCCACGTAGCGCGCCTTGAAGACAGGTGGAGAACCCGGCGGCCGCTTCACCCTGAAAATCCACATGCCACTGACGATGTTCGCCCCAGGAGGGGGAACCTCGTCTACGTAGGTGCCTGTGGACTTCCAGGAGGCCATCTCTGCGTCCATGGCTGTCTGCCACTGAGAGGAGTAGGGACCCGCCATCGCCTCAGCGTAAGAGCGTGGGGTCGGGATGTCTGGTGCATCCGGGTCTCCCTCAGGGGCAACTAGCAAGGACACGAGACGGGGCAAAGCAGCAGCAAGGCAGTGGAACTCCTCCTGTCTGTCCTCAAGGACGTCCGTGCCGAGGGCACACTCACCCCCGACGGACGGAGGACAGGCAGACGCAGACTCAGACCTAGCGACAAGGCTGGCAGCGTAGTCTAGGCGACAGCGAGCAGCAAAGTCAACCAACTCAGCGACCAGAGCAGACGCAGCAGAGGACTCAAAGGTCGGGTCAGTGACAACTGTAGCGAGGAGACGCGTAACAGTGGGACTGGCAGCACGACGGGAGTCAGACTCCGGGTCAGGAAGAGTAGGAAGAGAGGACGCAGGAGGAGACGGCAGCGGGACACGCTGCGGAGCAGTGGAGGGACGCAGAGTCATGTAGTGAGTGCCAGGGATAGGAGGAGGACGCTCACGTGGGACACGACGACCAGTGCGAGCAGTACGAACAGGCGACGCAGGACGAGACTCAGGCTCACGACGCTCTGTAAGACCTCCTGTGGGACCAGCGTAAGGGGAGGGAGCAGGGAGAGGCGAGGCAGGCGGTAACTGTGACTGCGGCTGGACAGGCAGAGGACACTCGACGGAGGGAGGAGGACTAGGAGGAGGAGCCTGACCAAGAACCTGCTGAAGGAGCGGTACGAAGTACGGTCGCGGCCGCGCAGCGTCTCCAGAAGCAGCAGGGACACCAGTGGCAGCCCCAACGCCCGAGTCCTCAGCACCAGCAGCAGCTCCAACGCCCGGGTCCTCAGCACCAGTAGGAGGGCCACTGGTCAGGTCCTCAGCACCAGCAGCAGCGCCACCGGTCGGGTCCTCAGCACCAGCAGCAGCTCCAACGCCCGGGTCCTCAGCCCCAGCAGCAGCTCCAGCCCCCGGGTCCTCAGCACCAGCAGCAGCTCCAGCGTCCGGGTCCTCAGCACCAGCAACAGCACCACCGCTCGGGTCCGCAGCACCAGGAGCACCACTACGAAGACTGCAGCGCCGCGTGTACCACTCGCGGATCACCTGAATGGGGGGGAGCTCCTGGGTAGGAGGGGAAGTACCGGGACGAGCTCCAGAAGCACCTCTCCGGAGGCGGCAGTACTCGAGGTACCTCTCCTGCAGCTGCTGGGAGGAGAGGGCTCCTCCAGGCGTAGCACGCTCAGGCTCAGCACCCCCAGACGTAGCACCCCCAGACTCAGCACCTCCAGGCTCCGCACCCCCAGGCTCCGCACCCCCAGGCTCAGCACCCCCAGGCTCCGTACCCCCAGGCTCAGTACCCCCAGGCTCAGTACCCCCAGGCTCCGCACCCCCAGACTCAGCACTCCCAGGCTCAGCACCCCCAGACGCAGGACGCGAGTCAACAGCTACCTCGACAGGCTCACCCGGGTCTACCTGGGACACACCTGAAGGAGCGGCACCCTGAGGGGGGAGGGGGTCGGGTACCTCAGCACCTGGAGCGAGGAAGAGCGGCGGAGGGGGGAGGGGGGCAGTGCGGTAGGGGAAGAGGCGGTAGAAGGGGACGGACTCGTCAAAAGTGACGTCCTGAGAGGCCAGAACCCGGCGCGAGGTGACGTGGTAAAACTGCCATCCAGGCGCGTCGGGAACAAAGCCAAGGAAGACACAGGGAAGAGCGCGACGGGAGAGCTTGTCCACAGACGTGTCGCGGACAAAAGCTCGGGATCCCCACACCCGGAAACGCGACGCATCGCCAACCTCTCCCGTCCACCGCAGAGTCGGGGAAGTCTCCGGCACGGAGACACGGGGCCAGAGGTTGAGCTGATGCGCTGCGTACCGGACCGCAAACGGCCACAGAAAGTGGGGAGCAGCCGCATGGGTCAGGGAGGTACGAGCGACCTCCATGACTAAGCCAATGCGGCGCTCAGCAACCCCATTCTGCTGTGGAGAGGCCGGAAGCGTGTACGACTGCTCAATGCCGTGCTCAGCACAGTAGGCTGCCAAGAGGTCGGAGGCAAACTCACCACCTCTGTCAGAGTGCAAGCGCAGGACAGGAAAGTCCGAGTGAAAGCGCTCGCCTAGCTGGAGACGGGCTCGGCTGATCCAGGGGATCAAAACACCAGGGACGTCACCCTTGGCGCGCAAGGGGAAGACCGTGGTGTAGCGCGAGTAGTCGTCAACAACTATCAGGAAGTACCTCTCCTGACCCTGACCACGGACGCGGGCTGGGCCCCACACATCCATGTGGAGCGTCTGCAGGGGAGCGGTCGTCGGGGGAAAGGAGGAGGAGTGAGGAGCGGCGCGCTGCCGCCCCTCGACACAGGGTATGCAGTCAGGAGCAGGGGAGTCAGGAAGGGGAGGGAGCACCCTGGGAAGACCAGCAACAAGGTCCCGTTTGTGCATGGCCCGCAGGCGCTGCACAGACGGGTGACCAAGGCGGTGGTGCCAGAGGACGGTGTCGTTCGCCAGAGAGCGACACGAGCAGGGGGCGGACAGCTGACCTGACGCTGACGCAGACGCAGCTACCTGAGGGGACTCAGTGGTCAGTGTGTACAGGTCAGACCCCGGCTCTCGAGTGAAAGTAGCTAGGTGGCGGCCCGTCCGAGCACACGTGCAGTGAGTCACACGCTCGTAGGCAGGGGTGAACTGGTGAACACCCCCGTCCTGGAGCGCACTACCTGCCACCAAGTTCGTGGAGAACGAGGGGAGGTAGAGACCTGAGAGCGTGCCGGACGGAACCGCTGGACACGGAAGGGTGGTGGAGGAGGTCGCAAGGACCGGACCCCCAGAGGGGTCAGCAAGAGAGACAGCAACCGGCCGAGCTAGAGGCTCAAGGACAGTGCGGTCACGAAAGAAAGAGCGAGAAGCACCTGAGTCCAGTGTGAAGGTGTGCAGTGCTGCAGTCGACTCAGTACCAGGGGGCACAGACGCACAAGCACCTAGAGCAGCAGCTGCAGTAGTACCTGTGGAAGCAGACACACTAGCACCTAGAGCAGCAGCGGGGCTGGCCTGAATGCCCGGGTCGGGCGGAACACGCAAGTACTGAGCACCCTCTCCACTAATAGACATCGCATACATGGCAGTGAGAATAGCATCAAAGTCCAGTGCCCAAATATCAACACCCTTCCTGAGCAGCTCAGCCCAGCGCGGCAGCTCACCCCCACCAGGAAACTGGGTGCGCCACGCATCGTTGAGGCGGGCGAAGCAGCGCTCCGTCTGGTGCGGCCCCCCACACGTCTGGCCAGTGCGGTCACCTGTACGAATAACGTACTGGCAGGTGACGCTGCGCCGCGCATACCACTCACGGGCGGCCTGAAGGGTCGGGGCAGGCTGCTGACTCTGACCGCCCCCCGGGCCTCCACGACCACCACCCCCTCCGCCTCCGCCCCGGCCACCTCCACCCCTGCCGCTGCCACGACCACCTCCGCCTCCGCTGCCACCTCCGCCCCTGTCACCACTCCCAACGCCGCTGTCACCTCCACCACTGCCGCCACTAGCCTCTCCAGTCGCACCTCCACCGCCACCACCTCCACCCCCGCCTCCTCCGCCACCACCCCCACTCCTGCCACTCCTGCCCCTGCGTCGTCCGCCTGAAGCAGACGCAGCCCCGACCTTCTCAGCACCAAGGAGGTCGACAGCAGCAGCAGAGGCGACAGAGGGGAGGAGGGGGGAAGGGGAGCACCCCTCGAAGAAGGGGCCGCGGGGGTCGCCACGAGAGGTGCCTACAGCGACGATACTAGCCTCGGCTGCAAGCAGTTCCTTCTCGAGGAGGTCTACGGTGAGCTCAGTGGGGGAGCGAGAGAGGAACTGGTCCCTGACAGGGCGCAGAGAGTCAGGGAGGCGGGTGACAACGTGGTAGAGAGTGATCCAGAGCGGGGGGGGGTTGCTAGCGAGGAACTCGTCAGGCATGGCAGCGCGAAAGCGAGCCTCACTAGTCTTAAGGTGGGTGATGAGGTCTGCAACAGTGTGAAAGGAGGCTAGGTCGGGGAACAGGTAGGGGAGAGTGAGGCGGCCTAGCGTGGCAGAAGCGGGTGAGGAGTAGCGGGCCACTACAGCTGTGTAGAGGTCCTTAGCAGTCTTGCACTGGCCGAAGTGCTCGCGCTCATCTAGCGGCAGGGAGTTGCGAATAGCAAAGCGAGCGTGCGCGTCACGGGTCTGCCACTGTGAGCGCTCAGCTGGGGGGGCAGTAGCGAGTGGGGCGGTCGCATGGCCGAGAGCGTGGTCGTACAGTGTAATATCTTCCTTGGCAGTGAGCTGTAGGAAAAGGTGCAGGTCATCTAGCCAGGTTTCGAATTTGACCGGACGGCCCTCGGCGTCGAAAGCTAGAACAGGAGGACTAGCCATAGCGACAGTGGCAGTAGTAGAAGCAGTAAAGTCACTGAAAAGGCGTGCGCAGGGTCAGCGGGGCCGGTGGGGCCTACGGACTGTAGTGGCGCACAAGCAGCAGTAGCAGGAAGTGTAGTAGTAGGATCTGCAGTGGTGCACAGGCGCAGCAGGCGGCAGCGAGAGCCGGCGCAGCAGGGGCGGGCTCAGCAGCGGTGATACGCGGGCAGCGGCGGGCGCAGCAGCGGCGGTGCGCGGGCGGCGGCGGGCTCAGCAGCGGCGGTGCGCGGGCGGCTGCGGGCTCAGCAGCGGCGGGCCGGGAGCAGGCAGCGCGCGGGCCGTGCGGGCCGTATATGAGCTGTGCGGGCAGCGTGCGGGCCGGCGGCGGTCAGCGCACGAGCCGCGCAGGCTCAGCGCGGGCTGCGCGGGCTGCTCGCGGGCTGCGTAAGCGGGTCGCGGGCGGCTCGCGGGGGTTCGCGGGCAGGTCGCGGGCTGCTCGCGGGCAGTTCGCGGGCTGTGCGCGGGCTGCGCGGGCTGGTCGCGGGCTGCGCAGGCGGTTCGCGGGCTGTGCGTGGGCGGTTCGCGGGCTGTGAGCGCGGCGCGCTGTGCGGTTCGCGGGCGGCGTGACGGGGCCGATCGGGGCGCTAAGGGGCGACGCGACGGGGGCCGTGAGAGGCCGCTAGGAAAAAAAAGTTCGACGGGGCCGCAGGGCCGCTAGATCGTGCTAGATCGACGGGGCCAGCGGGGCCGGAAACAAGCGAAGGTAAGCAGGTAGGTAAGTCGGTGGGCCCTAAGAACAGTCCTAGCGAAGGACCTGCTCTGAAACCATGTCAGAAATAACTGAGCAGGAATGGAATGAACTAGCACAGAGTTTGGTACAAGTAGGAAACCCTAACTTTGAGTACCCCCTAAGGTGTAACCCACTACAGCCTACATAATATAAACATGCAATGTTTGACATCCTCATGCTGCTCAATGCAATCATTCTCGTTCCAATTTTCACAACTCTAAGGTTGGCAATTGATAATCACAGTGCCGATGCCATTTTTTTAGGGCTATGCGTAGTAGCTGTTCAACCATCTCGTTCAATCGTTTAGTCCGTCCATTTGTCTTCGGGTGTTATTGTGAGAGTACGCCTGCTTTGCTTGGTTAATTTCTCCTTATTATGTTTTATCCAGCTTAATATTATATTATTTTGCATGCTTTGTTTGATTTCCTAGTTCCATTACTTGTAGTTACTATAGTTGAGGCACCGAAATAGGTTGTGTGCACCAAATTCTGTGTTTTTCGGTTTCCACCGAGAAGCTTCTACCGAATTCGGGAAGGATCCATTCGAGGTGCTTCGCAATCCTTTGAACCTTCACGCAACACTTGGTTATCCTACCTTGTATCGAACATATATGTAGCCTCTTGTTATACCCTACTGATTAATGAATGAATCAATCATTCATGAACTGGATCCTTGATCCACGATCCTCACACTTGGTAATTAGTGCTCGTTTGAACGCAACAGTCTTCAACTGCTAAATCCTAGCCTTTAAAAAACCGCGGGGGCGATGACGAACAGCGCCGATTCGGGTACATAAAACCAGTTCCGCGTAAAATTTGTGATCCTCCTCGATTCGGTTTCCGAGCAGGCGTGGCGGACATGGAGGGGCAAGGCAACATTTTTTTGCACGAACTCGCCACACCCCGTGCCAAGCATGACCAGCCGAGAGTGACGATCCAATGAATTGAAGCGATGTTCGCGATCCAATCTGCAGCCGCTGTTACGAATAGTGAAATGAGAAACTACTGTACATTCCTGCCAGTAGCAAAATGAAGAGTGCAAAAATAAGTACGAAGGCGAAAAGACAGAATGACGAGAAGAGGCGCGTACGGTTGGCAGAATATGGACCGTCGGAGCAGAATCATCGGGCATTTCAGCAATGAAGATTTGGCGGGAACAAGTTCGTAACCGTCTAGAGTCGCACGGTTGGATTTCGCCGCCATGAGAGATTGTATCATTCAGAGTGCATGGCTAATATAGGTGGTTTTGAATTCCCCTTGTACTTTTATATGAACTTATGTATTTGTATGTTTTATTAATCTTATTCATTTTACATTCATTCTAAACTTTGGTCAATACTTCCACTGCAACACACACTCTGCGAACCATCATGAAATAATCATAAGCACGATCAACCTTCTTTCCGCAACATGGTATGAGAGCGACTCAGGAATCCTTCGCACTGCCACCTTCGAAATTCTCGGCGTTCGGCACACGCTCGCGCGTAAGGATGGCCGGAGGATTTGGTGGCCGTTGAAGCGCAACCCAACCCGGCTGCGACAAACGAGGCAACAATGACGATAAGTACCATCGCACTCGAACAACTGCTTCAACGTCGCTTGACTCTGGAGTAAGGGCTCCAGATATTGAGGAATGGCGACGCGGGAACATCTTCCCAGCCTTCTCAACCGGTCGCGAATGGCCGCGAAACAACCCCACACACCTTCTCCTCCAAAACTAATGGTTCAACACCTAAGGTTCCTCGTCCTAGTGACGATGCAATTCTCTCAGTTCAATCATGGTTTGTTAACCTATATAAAATAAAGACAAGTGCCTGTTTTTACGGCAGAGACTTCTTTAGTTGGAGCTTCGAGTTGGAATTGCTAGAACAAAACGCGCAGATTTTCCGCTATTTCGAAGAGAGCTACGCGGGACCCACGGCCGACACTAAGGACGCCAGAGCAGAGTACTAGAACGACTTGCTCAAAGTGTACAGCGTGTTGCTCCACAACATGTGGCCGACATAGAAGCTTTGAATTTGTTCCTACAAGACTTCCCCTGCTCCAGCACTTGAAGCCTGGCGACACCTCACCACGGTGTACCAACCCAAAGCCTTAGTGTCATCAAGGCGTCTGCTCCATCATCTATTGGAGATAAAATGGAACCACAGGACAAGGCGAACAACTACATTACTCGTTGCCGGAGCTTACGCGATCAAATCGTGAAACTCGACAGTTTGATTTCAGATGAGATCTCCTTTATCACTCGGGTGCTTGCAGGACTCAGCCCAGAATGGCGACCCTGCAAGGCACTTCTCCAGCAACAGGGGGCTATCTCGAAAGCCGCCCTATGCGCCGCCCTTCTTGTTGAACAACGGGATATGGATCAGCAGTGACCCGTACTGCGACGAGAATGGGAACGTCTCGCCTTCTACGCCGACAACAAAGAAGAGTGATAACCGCGGTTGCCCTACTGCAAGATTTGCATAAATTTTGGGCACCTGGTCGAGTGATGTAAATTCCGCTCTGCCCCTCGTCAGTCCAATCCTAGCACTTGGGCCGACCGACAAGACGCACAGCAATACATGTGTCAAGCCCAGGGCTTCTAGCCACCTTCGTGCAAAGCGAACCCATCAATTTAGCACCAGCAACATGAGCCGTCACAACCTGGACCCACGCGCAATATCATCAGCAACATGACGATGACACACACGCGCGGAACCCGTCGTTGTCGTGTACGCACACCGCTGTCAAAGTCAGCTATTTACCCGACTGGCGCCTTCACAAACAACATGTTCACGCCTGGCCACCGACTACAATGACGACAACGACCAGGATTGGAATCTACAAGTCCCACTGCTTGGAAGCTGTGAGGATCGATAGGATCGAGTTCAGAAAAGAGAATGAAATTCATTGATTCATCTGGGTACAACACAAGGCTATATATAGTCTCAACACAAGGCCAGTAACCCAGACGTTACGTGAATGTTCTGAGGGTCGCGAAGCGTCCCGAACAGAACCTTCCCGAATTCGGTAGAGGACAATTCGATGGCTATCGAAAAGCCTAGAATTCAGTACACACAACCTGCTTCGGTGCTCTAATTATAATAAGATATAGGAAAGTACCTAACATAGGAAATCAAGCATAAGCATGCATGATAAATAAAACCTAAGCTAGAAGTCGCAGAAGAAATTCAAGGCAAGCATGCATAGCTAGCATAAGTCGCCGTACTCTCACAAAAGCCCCCCGCATGTATCTGACTCACGGGCGGCACCTGTCGAGTGGATTGCGCGCGAACAGTTCTTGAAATTTGATACTCCCCACATCATCACGCCGCGATTGGCGCTGCTGGCACTCATCGACCAAAGCACTACAACACGAAATAGTTGGATAGCAGCTGCGGGCAACACATAGTAGACTGCGAGCATTTCATATCCAACGCCATCTCAACGCCCACAGTCACATACATCACCATGGGGAACAACAAACGCTTGCGCGCAAGCGCGCAAGGAATTGTCGTCCTCAAGGCGCACAGGTGCAAGATGCATATCACGTTGAATGATGTGCTGATTGTGCAGAATTTGCGATTCAATCTCCTCTCGGCGGTGCAACTCATTGATTGCGGGGTACAACCGAACTCAGACCGCGAGATGTGCGACATCATTATGCACTATAAGGCACTTGGCAAGTCGCACAAACAAATCGGACGAGCACACTCCGAAAACGGCGTTTATGTGCTCGATTTTGATAATCCTGATTGCAGCGGCAATACGAATGAGTTAATCGATCTCATCCCGCTCTGTTTCAAGCACATCCACCGCTCAGAATGGAAGCACCCTAACGGGAGACCATGGGTACCGCATCAACCCCTAAGCCGAGCGATAGTTACCATCAAGCGAGGGAATATCCCTACGCGTCAGACTCGCACGCGTAATGGCATGCCCGTACACGAAAGAAGAGTTTTTGAAGGTCCACCCCCACGAGCTTCACCAGAAGAACATTGTTGAGGCGTGCGGAACGTTTGCATGTGATGCATGGAGCGAAGAAAGCGCCTTAAATAAAAGGGGGCGGGGGAGCTATGACGATTGAAGAATCGGCAGCGGCGGTACCAGGGACCACACTAGAGGTACCTGGAGAGACGCCGACTGAGGCTGTATGGGGTACTACTGGCACATGATGACAGATTGTCCCACGCATGGCAGCACTGTTAAGTTGTAATGTGTTATATGTTGGTAGGCTGTAGTGGGGTAGCCAATATGGGGTACAACCCCAACTAGGGTTTCATATTTGTACCCAAACTTCTGCTAGTTCATTCATTCTTGCCTAGTTACTTTGACATGGTATTCAGAGCAGGAGGTCCCTGTCAAACATTGCATGTTTATATTGTCTAGGCTGTAGTGGGTTACACCTTAGGGGGTACACAAAGTTAGGGTTTCCTACTTGTACCAAACTCTGTTCTAGTTCATTCATTCCTGCTCAGTTATTTCTGACATGGTTTCAGAGCAGGTCCTTCGCTAGGACTGTTCTTAGGGCCCACCGACTTACCTACCTGCTTACCTTCGCTTGTTTCCGGCCCCGCTGGCCCCGTCGATCTAGCACGATCTAGCGGCCCTGCGGCCCCGTCGAAATTTTTTTTTTAGCGGCCTCTCACGGCCCCCGTCGCGTCGCCCCTTAGCGCCCCGATCGGCCCCGTCACGCCGCCCGCGAACCGCACAGCGCGCCGCGCTCACAGCCCGCGAACCGCCCGCGCACAGCCCGCGACCCGCCTGCGCAGCCCGCGACCAGCCCGCGCAGCCCGCGCACAGCCCGCGAACTGCCCGCGAGCAGCCCGCGACCTGCCCGCGAACCCCCGCGAGCCGCCCGCGACCCGCTTACGCAGCCCGCGAGCAGCCCGCACAGCCCGCGCTGAGCCTGCGCGGCTCGTGCGCTGACCGCCGCCGGCCCGCACGCTGCCCGCACTGCTCCCGGCCCGCCGCTGCTGAGCCCGCAGCCGCCCGCGCACCGCCGCTGCTGAACCCGCCGCCGCCCGCGCACCGCCGCTGCTGAGCCCGCCGCCGCCCGCGCACCGCCGCTGCTGCGCCCGCTGCCGCCTGCGTATCACCGCTGCTGAGCCCGCCCCTGCTGCGCCGGCTCTCGCTGCCGCCTGCTGCGCCTGTGCACCACTGCAGATCCTACTACTACACTTCCTACTACTGCTGCTTGTGCGCCACTACAGTCCGTAGGCCCCACCGGCCCTGCTGACCCTGCGCACGCCTGTTCAGTGACTTTACTGCTTCTACTACTGCCGCTGTCGCTATGGCTAGTCCTCCTGTTCTAGCTTTCGACGCCGAGGGCCGTCCGGTCAAATTCGAAACCTGGCTAGATGACCTGCACCTTTTCCTACAGCTCACTGCCAAGGAAGATATTACACTGTACGACCACGCTCTCGGCCATGCGACCGCCCCACTCGCTACTGCCCCCCCAGCTGAGCGCTCACAGTGGCAGACCCGTGACGCGCACGCTCGCTTTGCTATTCGCAACTCCCTGCCGCTAGATGAGCGCGAGCACTTCGGCCAGTGCAAGACTGCTAAGGACCTCTACACAGCTGTAGTGGCCCGCTACTCCTCACCCGCTTCTGCCACACTAGGCCGCCTCACTCTCCCCTACCTGTTCCCCGACCTAGCCTCTTTTCACACTGTCGCAGACCTCATCACCCACCTTAAGACTAGTGAGGCTCGCTTTCGCGCTGCCATGCCTGATGAGTTCCTCGCTAGCAACCCCCCCCCGCTCTGGATCACTCTCTACCACGTTGTCACCCGCCTCCCTGACTCTCTGCGCCCTGTCAGGGACCAGTTCCTCTCTCGCTCCCCCACTGAGCTCACCATAGCCCTCCTCGAGAAGGAACTGCTTGCAGCCGAGGCTAGTATCGTCGCTGTAGGCACCTCTCGTGGCGACCCCCGCGGCCCCTTCTTCGAGGGGTGCTCCCCTTCCCCCCTCCTCCCCTCTGTCGCCTCTGCTGCTGCTGTCGACCTCCTTGGTGCTGAGAAGGTCGGGGCTGCGTCTGCTTCAGGCGGACGACGCAGGGGCAGGAGTGGCAGGAGTGGGGGTGGTGGCGGAGGAGGCGGGGGTGGAGGTGGTGGCGGTGGAGGTGCGACTGGAGAGGCTAGTGGCGGCGGTGGTGGAGGTGACAGCGGTGTTGGGAGTGGTGACAGGGGCGGAGGTGGCAGCGGAGGCGGAGGTGGTCGTGGCAGCGGCAGGGGTGGAGGTGGCCGGGGCGGAGGCGGAGGGGGTGGTGGTCGTGGAGGCCCGGGGGGCGGTCAGAGTCAGCAGCCTGCCCCGACCCTTCAGGCCGCCCGTGAGTGGTATGCGCGGCGCAGCGTCACCTGTCAGTACGTTATTCGTACAGGTGACCGCACTGGCCAGACGTGTGGGGGGCCGCACCAGACGGAGCGCTGCTTCGCCCGCCTCAACGATGCGTGGCGCACTCAGTTTCCTGGTGGGGGTGAGCTGCCGCGCTGGGCTGATCTGCTCAGGAAGGGTGTTGATATTTGGGCACTTGACTTTGATGCTATTCTCACTGCCATGTATGCGATGTCTATTAGTGGAGAGGGTGCTCAGTACTTGCGTGTTCCGCCCGACCCGGGCATTCAGGCCAGCCCCGCTGCTGCTCTAGGTGCTAGTGTGTCTGCTTCCGCAGGTACTTCTGCAGCTGCTGCTCTAGGTGCTTGTGCGTCTGTGCCCCCTGGTACTGAGTCGACTGCAGCACTGCACACCTTCACACTGGACTCAGGTGCTTCTCGCTCTTTCTTTCGTGACCGCACTGTCCTTGAGCCTCTAGCTCGGCCGGTTGCTGTCTCTCTTGCTGACCCCTCTGGGGGTCCGGTCCTTGCGACCTCCTCCACCACCCTTCCGTGTCCAGCGGTTCCGTCCGGCACGCTCTCAGGTCTCTACCTCCCCTCGTTCTCCACGAACTTGGTGGCAGGTAGTGCGCTCCAGGACTCGGGTGTTCACCAGTTCACCCCTGCCTACGAGCGTGTGACTCACTGCACGTGTGCTCGGACGGGCCGCCACCTAGCTACTTTCACTCGAGAGCCGGGGTCTGACCTGTACACACTGACCACTGAGTCCCCTCAGGTAGCTGCGTCTGCGTCAGCGTCAGGTCAGCTGTCCGCCCCCTGCTCGTGTCGCTCTCTGGCGAACGACACCGTCCTCTGGCACCACCGCCTTGGTCACCCGTCTGTGCAGCGCCTGCGGGCCATGCACAAACGGGACCTTGTTGCTGGTCTTCCCAGGGTGCTCCCTCCCCTTCCTGACTCCCCTGCTCCTGACTGCATTCCCTGTGTCGAGGGGCGGCAGCGCGCCGCTCCTCACTCCTCCTCCTTTCCCCCGACGACCGCTCCCCTGCAGACGCTCCACATGGACGTGTGGGGCCCGGCCCGCGTCCGTGGTCAGGGTCAGGAGAGGTACTTCCTGATAGTTGTTGACGACTACTCGCGCTACACCACGGTCTTCCCCTTGCGCGCCAAGGGTGACGTCCCTGGTGTTTTGATCCCCTGGATCAGCCGAGCCCGTCTCCAGCTAGGCGAGCGCTTTCACTCGGACTTTCCTGTCCTGCGCTTGCACTCTGACAGGGGTGGTGAGTTCGCCTCCGACCTCTTGGCAGCCTACTGTGCTGAGCACGGCATTGAGCAGTCGTACACGCTTCCGGCCTCTCCACAGCAGAATGGGGTTGCTGAGCGCCGCATTGGCTTAGTCATGGAGGTCGCTCGTACCTCCCTGACCCATGCGGCTGCTCCCCACTTTCTGTGGCCGTTTGCGGTCCGGTACGCAGCGCATCAGCTCAACCTCTGGCCCCGTGTCTCCTTGCCGGAGACTTCCCCGACTCTACGGTGGACGGGAGAGGTTGGCGATGCGTCGCGTTTCCGGGTCTGGGGATCTCGAGCTTTTGTCCGCGACACGTCCGCGGACAAGCTCTCGCGTCGCACTGTTCCCTGTGTCTTTCTTGGCTTTGTTCCCGACGCGCCTGGATGGCAGTTTTACCACGTCACCTCGCGCCGGGTTCTGGCCTCTCAGGACGTCACTTTTGACGAGTCCGTCCCCTTCTACCGCCTCTTCCCCTACCGCACTGCCCCGCTCCCCCCCCCACCTCTCTTCCTCGCTCCAGGTGCTGAGGTACCAGACCCCCTCCCCCCTCAGGGTGCCGCTCCCTCAGGTGTGTCCCAGGTAGACCCGGCTGAGCCTGTCGAGGTAGCTGTTGACTCGCGTCCAACGTCTGGGGGTGCTGAGCCTGGGAGTGCTGCGTTTGAGGGTGCGGAGCCTGGGGGTGCTGAGCCTGGAGGTGTGGAGCCTGGGGGTGCTGAGCCTGGAGGTGTGGAGCCTGGGGGTGCTGAGCCTGGAGGTGCGGAGCCTGGAGGTGCGGAGCCTGGAGGTGCTGAGTCTGGACGTGCTGAGTCTGGGGGTGCTGAGTCTGGGGGTGCTGAGCCTGAGCGTGCTCCACCTGGAGGAGACCCCTCCTCCCAGCAGCTGCAGGAGAGGTACCTCGAGTACTGCCGCCTCCGGAGAGGTGCTTCTGGAGCTCGTCCCGGTACTTCCCCTCCTACCCAGGAGCTCCCCCCCATTCAGGTGATCCGCGAGTGGTACACGCGGCGCTGCAGTCTTCGTAGTGGTGCTCCTGGTACTGCGGACCCGAGCGGTGGTGCTGTTGCTGGTGCTGAGGACCCGGACGCTGGAGCTGCTGCTGGTGCTGAGGACCCGGGGGCTGGAGCTGCTGCTGGTGCTGAGGACCCGGGCGTTGGAGCTACTGCTGGTGCTGAGGACCCGACCGGTGGCGCTGCTGCTGGTGCTGAGGACCTGACCAGTGGCCCTACTGCTGGTGTTGAGGACCCGGGCGTTGGAGCTGCTGCTGGTGCTGAGGACCCGACCGGTGGTGCTGCTGCTGGTGCTGAGGACTCGGGCGTTGGAGCTGCTGCTGGTGCTGAGGACTCGGGCGTTGGGGCTGCCACTGGTGTCCCTGCTGCTTCTGGAGACGCTGCGCGGCCGCGACCGTACTTCGTACCGCTCCTTCAGCAGGTTCTTGGTCAGGCTCCTCCTCCTTGTCCTCCTCCCTCCGTCGAGTGTCCTCTGCCTGTCCAGCCGCAGTCACAGTTACCGCCTGTCTCGCCTCTCCCTGCTCCCTCCCCTTACGCTGGTCCCACAGGAGGTCTTACAGAGCGTCGTGAGCCTGAGTCTCGTCCTGCGTCGCCTGTTCGTACTGCTCGCACTGGTCGTCGTGTCCCACGTGAGCGTCCTCCTCCTGTCCCTGGCACTCACTACATGACTCTGCGTCCCTCCACTGCTCCGCAGCGTGTCCCGCTGCCGTCTCCTCCTGCGTCCTCCCTTCCTACTCTTCCTGACCCGGAGTCTGACTCCCGTCGTGCTGCCAGTCCCACTGTTACGCGTCTCCTCGCTACAGTTGTCACTGACCCGACCTTTGAGTCCTCTGCTGCGTCTGCCCTGGTCGCTGAGTTGGTTGACTTTGCTGCTCGCTGTCGCCTAGACTACGCTGCCAGCCTTGTCGCTAGGTCTGAGTCTGCGTCTGCCTGTCCTCCGTCCGTCGGGGGTGAGTGTGCCCTCGGCACGGACGTCCTTGAGGACAGACAGGAGGAGTTCCACTGCCTTGCTGCTGCTTTGCCCCGTCTCGTGTCCTTGCTAGTTGCCCCTGAGGGAGACCCGGATGCACCAGACATCCCGACCCCACGCTCTTACGCTGAGGCGATGGCGGGTCCCTACTCCTCTCAGTGGCAGACAGCCATGGACGCAGAGATGGCCTCCTGGAAGTCCACAGGCACCTACGTAGACGAGGTTCCCCCTCCTGGGGCGAACATCGTCAGTGGCATGTGGATTTTCAGGGTGAAGCGGCCTCCGGGTTCTCCACCTGTCTTCAAGGCGCGCTACGTGGCTCGAGGCTTCAGTCAGCGAGAGGGAGTAGACTTCTTTCAGACCTTCTCCCCCACCCCGAAGATGACTACTCTTCGGGTGCTGCTGCACATAGCCGCTCACCGCGACTACGAGCTTCACTCTCTTGACTTCAGCACTGCTTTCTTGCAGGGCAGCCTGCACGAGGAGATCTGGCTGCGCCGCCCCCCTGGCTTCACTGGGTCATTTCCTCCTGGCACCCAGTGGAGGCTTCAGCGGCCGGTCTACGGTCTCCGCCAGGCGCCACGTGAGTGGCACGACACACTGAGGACGACACTTGCGGCTCTTGGGTTCGCTCCCTCTACTGCTGACCCGTCGCTGTTTCTACGCACCGACACCTCGCTGCCGCCGTTCTACATTCTCGTGTACGTCGACGACTTGGTCTTTGCCACTGCTGACACCGCGGCACTCGCTCACGTGAAGTCGGAGCTGCAGAGGAGACACACGTGCACAGACCTGGGTGAGCTGACGAGCTATCTTGGCTTGCGGATCACCCGGGACAGAGCACGGCGCACCATCACCCTGACTCAGTCACACATGGTGCAGCAGGTCCTCCAGCGCTTCCGCTTCACGTACTCCTCGCCTCAGTCCACTCCTCTGCCTACCGGTCACTCGCTCTCAGCTCTGCCTTCGGATGAGTCCGTAGAGCCGAGTGGCCCGTATCCAGAGCTTGTGGGCTGCCTCATGTACCTGATGACCTGCACTCGACCTGACCTTGCATACCCTCTTAGCATCCTAGCACGCTATGTCGCTCCTGGCCGTCACCGGAAGGAGCACATGGATGCTGCTAAGAGGGTGTTGCGCTACTTGTGCAGTACGTCGGGCATGGGGCTTGTGCTTGGAGGGCGAGACCGGGTTGTTCTCACAGGGCACTCAGACGCTTCTTGGGCAGACGACCAGGCTACTCAGCGGTCGTCCCAGGGTTACACCTTCAGCCTTGGCTCTGGCTCAGTTTCTTGGCGTTCTACTCGCTCTTCTTCTGTTCTCAGCTCCAGTTGTGAGGCTGAGATCTACGCCACAGCCATGGCTGCTCAGGAGCTACGCTGGCTGACCTACCTGCTGACCGACCTCGGAGAGCGGCCTCGTTCTCCTCCAGTGCTGTACGTCGACAACAAGGCTGCCATTGCCTTGTGTGAGGAGCACAGACTGGAGCACAGAACAAAGCACATCGCTCTGCGGTACTTCCTTGCTCGAGAGCTGCAGCAGCGTGGTCAGCTTTGTCTGCGTTACGTGGCCACGGAGGCCAACACTGCTGATGTGTTCACCAAGGCGCTTCAGCCTTGTGACCATCAGCGCTTTTGCACTCTGCTAGGCCTTGTACCTACTGGGCCTCACTTGCTTACCTCTTGACCTTACTTGTACTGTGATCACTATATATACATGCCTGCATGTTTACACTTGCTAGGTTGTTATCACTGTATCTCTTGTTATATTATCAACCTGCATGTGAACTGGTCTTGTGACCACTTGCTTGTGCTCGGAATTTGTGTGGTATCCTTGAGATCCACCCTGAGCTTGTTTTGCTTTGCTTTGACTGGTCTTGTGACCCTGTGGTTGTTTCCCACTGCGCCTATGGGGGTGTGTCAAACATTGCATGTTTATATTGTCTAGGCTGTAGTGGGTTACACCTTAGGGGGTACACAAAGTTAGGGTTTCCTACTTGTACCAAACTCTGTTCTAGTTCATTCATTCCTGCTCAGTTATTTCTGACAGTCCCTAGGACCTACCGACAGTTTTTTTAGGGCCCACCACTGCTCGCATGCGGTTACCACGCTACCCCGTGCCCTAGCCTCGTAGCGCCCTCGTGCGCCCTCGTTAGCGCCCTCGCGCGCCCCTCGTTAGCACCCTTGCGCACCCTCGTTAGCGCCCTCGCGCGCCCCTCGTTAGCGCCCTCGCGCGCCCCTTGCTAGCGCCCTCGCGCGCCCCTCGCTAGCGCCCTCGCGCGCCCCTCGCAGAGTCGCCCGCCCGCTCGCTGCCCGCTTCGCGGCCCGCCCGCTTCGCAGCCCGCTCGCCCCGCTGCCCGCTTCGCGGCCCGCCCGCTTCGCAGCCCGCTCGCCCCGCTGCCCGCTTCGCGGCCCGCCCGCCCGCTCGCTGCCCGCTTCGCGGCCCGCCCGCTTCGCAGCCCGCTCGCCCCGCTGCCCGCTTCGCGGCCCGCCCGCTTCGCTGCCCGCTCGCAGCGCCGCCCGCCCGCCCGCTACCTGCTTCGCAGCGTCGCCCGCCCGCTTGCTGCCCGCTCGCAGTGTCGCCCGCCTAGCCTGCTGCTCCCTGCCTGTGCACCGCCGCTTGCTCCTGCTGTGGCTGCTAGCTTCGCTCTAGCGCGTCCCCTCTGCTGCTGCCGCTGCTCTGCTGTGCCCTCACGCCTGAGCTATGGCCTCTATTCGCGTTCTTTCCTTCGATGCTGAGGGCCGTCCCGTGCAGTTCACTTCCTGGCTCGACGACCTGCAGTTGTATCTTATGAGCAATAGCACGGACCACATCTCCCTCTATGACTACGCGTCTGGTGCTGCCGTTGCTCCTGCTGCCACAGCCGAGCTTAGTGTACGTTCACAGTGGCAGACTCGTGACGCTGCAGCTCGCCTGGCTATTCGCAGTCACCTGCCGTTAGCTGAGCTAGAGCACTTTGGCGACTGCAAAACCGCTAAAGCCCTATACGACGCTGTCGTTGCTCGCTACTCCTCACCTGCCACAGCCGAGCTTAGCCGTCTCATGCTGCCTTACCTGTTCCCTGACCTGTCCACCTTTACTACAGTCGCCGATCTTATCACCCACCTTCGCACTAGTGATGCTCGCCTGCGTGCCGCCCTTCCCACCGAGTTCTGCGCTAAGAACCCCCCTCCCCTGTACTGGGCACTCCACTTCATAGTCACCCGTCTCCCTGACACCCTCAGCTCAGTGCGCGACTATTTCCTTGCTCGCTGTCCCACTGAGCTCACTGTCGCCCTCCTAGAGGAGAAGCTGCTAGCAGCCGAGAAGAGCATTGTAGCTGTTGGTGCTGCTCGCGGCGCTCCTCGCACCCCCATCTTTGAGGGGTGCTCTCCCTCTCCCCTCGCTCCCTCCTATGCTACTGCTGCTGCTGTTGACTTCCTTGGTGCTGAGTCTGCTGGCGCTGCTTCTGCTCCTGGTGGGAGGCGCCGCACCGGCAAGGGCAAGGGGGGCAAGGGTGGCGGGGGTGGCGCTGGGGGGGGAGGGGGTGGGGGAGGTGGGGGGGGAGGCGGTGCTGGAGGGAGCGGTGGCGGGAGTGCCGGTGGGAGTGGGGCCGGCGGCGGAGGCGGGGGCGGCGGCGGGAGCAGTGGCGGTGGTGGCAGCGGCGGCAGTGGCGGCGGTGGCGGCAGTGGCGGTGGCGGTGGCGGTGGTGGCGGTCGGAGCGGAGGTAGTGGCGGCGGTGGAGGTCGGAGTGGAGGCACCGGCTCGGGCCAGAGCTCCCAGCAGCAGCAGCGTCCCCAGTCGACCCAGCAGCTTCGTGAGTGGCTTGCTCAGCGTGGGACGTCGGGGGGCAGTGGCCGCTGTTCCTATGTCATTCGCACAGGTGATCGCAAGGGGCAGACGTGTGGAAAGTTCCACACTCAGTACCGCTGCTTCTTCCGCCTTGACGACGCTTGGCGTGAGGAGATGGGCGAGGATGTTGAGCGCCCTCGCTGGGCTGAGCTGATGAGGGCTGGTGTTGATATCTTTGCTCTTGACTATGATGCTATTATTGCTGCCATGTATGCATTGACTGTTAGTGCCGAGGGAGACTGTTACTTGTGTGTGCCGCCTGACCCAGGTATAGGGCCTACCCAGCACTGTCCCTACTGCTTGCGAGTCTGCTCTCTCAGGTACAGCACCCACAGAGACTGCTCTCTCAGGTACTGCACCGGCTGAGACCTGTCACACCTTCACCCTTGACTCAGGTGCTTCCCGCTGCTTCTTTCGAGACAGTACTGAGCTCACACCGCTTCCTGCACCGGTCCCAGTCTCCTTGGCTGACCCCTCTGGGGGCCCAGTCCTTGCCCAGTCCACCACTGTGCTCCCTTGTCCGGCGGTTCCGTCTGGCTCGTTGACGGGTTTCCACCTCCCCTCGTTCTCGACGAACCTGGTGAGCAACGCTGTCATCCAGGATCAGTGGGTTGACACCTTTACCCCTGGAGGACAGCGTGTGGCGATCTGCACGTGCTCCAGGACCGGCCGTCACCTGGCTACGTTTACTCGTCGGCCGGGGTCGAGCCTGTACACACTGACCACTGCGTCTCCTCAGGTCGCTGCTGTCGGTCAGGTGTCCGCGTCAGGTCTGGTGGCCCACGCCTGTGAGTGTCGTTCCCTGTCGCACCAGACTCTTCTCTGGCACCACCGCCTGGGTCACCCCTCCCTGCCACGCCTCCGTGGCATGCACAGTCGCCGCCTTGTGTCTGGTCTTCCCAGGTCCCTCCCTCCCCTCCCTGCCTCGCCTGCGCCGCCTTGCCTTCCTTGCGTCGAGGGGCGGCAGCGCGCCGCTCCTCACTCCTCCTCGTTCCCCCCGACAGAGGCTCCTCTGCAGACCCTCCACCTGGACGTGTGGGGCCCAGCCCGCGTTCGTGGCCAGGGCGGTGAGCGGTACTTTTTGCTGGTTGTCGACGACTACTCGCGTTACACCACGGTCTTCCCCTTGCGCACCAAGGGTGAGGTCCCTGCTGTTCTGATCCCTTGGATCCGCACAGTTCGTCTCCAGCTCCGCCGCCGTTTCCGGACGGATCTTCCTGTCCTGCGTCTGCACTCTGACAGAGGTGGTGAGTTTTCCTCCGACCTCTTGAGGACCTTCTGTCAGGCGGAGGGCATCGAGCAGACCTTCACGCTTCCGGACTCCCCACAGCAGAATGGGGTTGCTGAGCGCCGCATTGGCCTGGTCATGGAGGTCGCTCGTACCTCCTTGGTCCACGCGGCGGCTCCCCATTTTCTGTGGCCGTTTGCTGTCCGGTACGCCGCGCATCAGCTCAACCTCTGGCCCCGTGTCTCCTTGCCGGAGACCTCGCCCACACTGCGTTGGACGGGGGAGGTTGGCGATGCGTCGCGCTTCCGGGTGTGGGGTGCTCGTGCCCTTGTCCGCGATACGTCCGCGGACAAGCTCTCCTCCCGCACGCTTCCCTGTGTCTTCCTTGGCTTTGTCCCTGATGCGCCTGGCTGGCAGTTTTACCACCCCACCTCGCGCCGGGTCTTCGCCTCTCAGGACGTCACCTTTGACGAGTCGGTCCCTTTTTACCGTCTCTTCCCCTACCGTACTGCCCCCCTCCCTCCCCCGCCGCTTTTCCTTGCTCCTGGTCCCCCTCCGGTAGACCCCCTTCCCCCTCAGGGTCCTGCTCCTTCAGGTGTCTCTCAGGTAGACCCTCCTCCCGTCGCTGAGCCTGTCGAGGTCACAGGTGACTCAGGTGCTGCTGCAGGTGGTGCTGCTGGGAGTGCTGAGCCTGCGGGTGCTGGGCCTGGGGGTGCTGGGACTGCGGGTGCTGGAGCTGAGGGTACTGTGCCTGAGAGTTCGGCGCCTGGGGGTGCTGAGCCTGGGGGTGCTGCGACTGGGGGTGCTGAGCCGGCGTGTGCGGAGTCTGGGGGTGCTGAGTCTGGGGGTGCTGCGCCTGCGGGTACTGAGCCTGGGGGTGCTGCTACTGAGCCTACGGAGCCTCGGGTTGCTGCGTCTGGGGGTGCTCCGGTTCGGGGTGCTGAGCAGTCTCTCACACCACAGCAGCTTCGTGACTGGTACGTCCGGCGCTTTCGCCGTCCTAGTGGCTCGGCTGGAGCTGGGGGTACTGGAGCTGCCGGGACTGGTTGTTCTGGGAGCGCTACGACTGGAGCTGCTGGAGCTGGGGACTCTGGAGCTGGCGGCGCTAGCGGAGTTGTAGCTGCCGACTCTGGGGGTGCTCTTCCTTGCGGTGCTGCGGACCCTGGGGGTGGTGCTGCTGCTGGTGCTGCGGACCCACCTGGTGGAGCTGCTGCTGGAGCTGAGGACCAGAGCGGTGGCGCTGCTGCTGGTGCTGGGGACCCGGACGCTGGAGTCTCTTCTGCTTCTGGAGACGCTGCGCGGCCGCGGCCGTACTTCGTACCGCTCCTTCAGCAGGTTCTTGGGCAGGCTCCTCCTCCTTGTCCTCCTCCCTCCGTAGAGTGTCCTCTGCCTGTCCAGCCGCAGTCACAGTTACCGCCTGCCTCGCCTCTCCCTGCTCCCTCTCCTTACACTGGTCCCACAGGAGGTCTTACAGAGCGTCGTGAGCCTGAGTCTTGTCCTGCGTCGCCTGTCCGTACTGCTCGCACTGGTCGTCGTGTCCGTCGTGAGCGTCCTCCTCCTGTCCCAGGCACTCACTTCATGACTCTGCGTCCCTCTACTGCTCCTCAGCGTGTCCCTCTGCCGTCTCCTCCTGCGTCCTCTTTGCCTGCTGTTCCGGACCCTGAGTCTGACCGGTATCGTGCTGAGCACCCTACTGTCACGCGTCTCCTAGCTACTGTTGTCACTGACCCTACCTTTGAGTCCTCGGCTGCGTCTGCTCTGGTCGCTGAGTTGGTTGACTTTGCTGCTGCCTGTCGTCTAGACTACGCTGCTCGCCTTGTTGCTGGGTCTGAGTCTGCGTCTGTCTGTCCTCCGTCCGTCGGGGGTGAGTGTGCTCTTGGCACGGACGTCCTTGAGGACAGGCAGGAGGACTTTGACTCTCTCGCGGCTGCTGTACCTCATCTCGTGGCCTGGTTGCTTGCCCCTGAGGGAGACCCGGATGCACTAGACATCCCCACTCCGCGCACTTACGCAGAGGCGATCTCGGGTCCCTACTCCTCTCAGTGGCAGACAGCCATGGACGCAGAGATGGCATCCTGGAAGTCCACAGGCACCTACGTCGACGAGGTTCCCCCTCCTGGGGCGAACATCGTCGATGGCATGTGGATTTTCAGGGTGAAGCGGCCGCCAGGTTCTCCGCCTGTCTTCAAGGCTCGTTACGTTGCTAGAGGCTTCAGTCAGTGTCAGGGGGTCGACTTCTTCCAGACCTTCTCCCCCACCCCGAAGATGACCACTCTTCGGGTTCTGCTGCACGTTGCTGCTCAGCGTGACTACGAGCTTCACTCTCTTGACTTCAGCACAGCGTTCCTGCAGGGCAGCCTGCACGAGGAGATCTGGCTGCGCCGCCCACCTGGCTTTACTGGGTCGTTTCCTCCTGGTACCCAGTGGAGCCTCCGCCGGCCAGTCTACGGTCTCCGCCAGGCGCCACGCGAGTGGCACGACACACTGAGGACTACACTTGCGGCTCTTGGGTTCGCGCCGTCTACTGCTGACCCGTCGCTGTTTCTGCGCACAGACACGTCGCTGCCGCCGTTCTACATTCTCGTGTACGTCGACGACTTGGTCTTTGCTACTGCTGACACTGAGGCACTCGCTCGTGTGAAGTCGGAGCTGCAGAAGAGACACACCTGCACTGACCTGGGTGAGCTGCGTAGCTACCTTGGCTTGCAGATCACCCGGGACAGAGCTCGCCGCACCATCACCCTGACTCAGTCACACATGGTGCAGCAGGTCCTTCAGCCACAGGCCACACCTCTGGCTACCAGCCACTCGCTCTCAGCTCCACCTCCGGACGAGTCCGTAGAGCCGAGTGGCCCGTACCCAGAGCTTGTGGGCTGCCTCATGTACCTGATGACTTGCACGCGACCTGACCTTGCGTACCCTCTTAGCATCCTTGCTCGTTACGTTGCGCCTGGGAGACACAGGCGAGAGCACTGGGAGGCTGCTAAGAGGGTGCTGCGCTACTTGTGCAGTACATCAGGCATGGGGCTGGTGCTTGGAGGACGAGACAGAGTTGTCCTCACTGGCCACTCGGACGCTTCTTGGGTGGACGACCTGGCTACGCAGCGGTCGTCACAGGGTTACACCTTCAGCCTTGGCTCTGGTTCTGTCTCGTGGCGGTCCACCCGCTCTTCCTCTGTTCTCGGCTCTAGTTGTGAGGCTGAGATCTACGCCACAGCCATGGCTGCACAGGAGTTACGCTGGCTCACCTACCTGCTGACTGACTTGGGAGAGCGGCCTAGTTCTCCTCCAGTTCTGTACGGTGACAACAAGGCGGCTCTTGCCTTGTGTCAGGAGCACAGACTGGAGCACAGGACGAAGCACATTGCTCTTCGCTACTTTCTTGCTCGAGAGCTTCAGCAGCGCGGTCAGCTTCGGCTTGTGTACGTGGACTCGAAGGCCAACACTGCTGATATCTTCACCAAGGCGCTCCCGCCTAGTGATCATCAGCGGCACTGTACTTCTTTAGGCCTTGTGTCCACGTTTCCTCACTTGCTCACTGCTTGACATTCTTTGTACTGTACTTTATATATATCTTGTTGCTTGCTTGCTAGGTTTTGATCACTGTGTTGCTTGTCTTGTACTATATCTAGCACTGCATGTGAACTGGCCTTGTGGCCTTTGCTTGTGCTCGGAGTGTGGTGACGTTGTGATCCACCCTGGGCTTGCGTTGCTTTGCTGGACTGGTCTTGTGACCCTTTGTTCTCCCCCACTTTGCCTATGGGGGTGTGTTAAGTTGTAATGTGTTATATGTTGGTAGGCTGTAGTGGGGTAGCCAATATGGGGTACAACCCCAACTAGGGTTTCATATTTGTACCCAAACTTCTGCTAGTTCATTCATTCTTGCCTAGTTACTTTGACAAGCACCGCCTCTGCTTCTTGTCGATATTCCACCACATCGCGTCCCTTGAAACACCATCTTTTGAGGCAAAAAGCCCTCAACACCATGTCGCACAGTCTACAGACCCAATCCCGAACCGTACGAGCCCATACTCATCCTCGAAATAATCCCTGGGACCAACATTCCCCTCTCTGTCATTCACGACAGGGAATTTCTTGCGCTGGTGCTGACGACGACGAATGAAGAAGCGGTAGAAGAGGAAGCCGCGAACATAACTCACTCTAGTACCCGACGAAGACCCCGAAGTGGTATGCGCGCACTACATGCACACCTTTTAATTCCGCGCAACCGACGACCTGTGGCATCAGCACCTCGGTCATCCTTAGCGTGTGACACTAAAGAAGGGCATAGTGGCAGGGGTGTTTGTGCCTGGAGCACTTCTGCGCACTCGAGGCTGGGATGCTTGCTCTTTGCCTAAGTTGCCTAAGTAATGATGCTATCCAAATATCTCGTACATCGCGAGCCAAATGGCTCAGTACTCCTGCAAACCAACGGCTGAGAACTTTCTAGATCTTCAGCGCGCCCTGCAAATCTTCATCTCTACGCCTTAAATTGGGCTCTGCTATTCCATTGTCGCAACCCCATCGTTCAATCTCATCGGCTATGTAGACGTCGATCACGCTACTGACCCCAACAATTGACGATCTAGAACTGAGTTCCCGTTCCGCCTTGAGCCAATGGGTCCCATCTCCTGAAATTTGCAGAAGCTGGAACTGGTTGCCTTGTCATCAACGGAAGCTGAATTTATCGTCGCAACAACAACAATTCGCGAGGGGCTTTACCTATAGGAGCTCCAGTACGAGGCAAAAATTTCCAACTTTGCCGACTTTTCCTCTGCGTTGCAACAACTAGAGCGTGATCTGAATCGCGAACAAGCCGGGATTCTTCAACCGTTCCAAGCACATTGCGTTGTGGTATTGCTTCGTCAAAGACAAAGTTGACAAAGGCCAGGTCGATGTAACCTATTGCCCAACGGGTGACATGGCAACTGACCTTCTCACGAAGTGACTGCCACGCCTGCAGTACCAGCATTGCTTCGAACTCAGCGGAGTAGTCAAGCGAGTCAAGACTTACTACGACGACGAATGAAAGGGGGTGTTACGAATAGTGAAATGAGAAACTACCCTGCATTCCTGCCAGTAGCAAAATGAAGTCTGCAGAAACGAGTACCAAGGCAAAAAGACAGAATGACGCGAAGAGTCGTGTACGGATGGTGGCATCTGGATCGTCAAAGAAGAAGCATCGGGCAGTAGCAGCAGCGAGGATTAGGTAGGAACTGTCGAAAAGAACGAACAGGAATGGTGGAACTAACAGTGCAAAACAGTACAAGTACCTAACCCTAGAATTGTGTACCCCGTATAGGCTAACCCACTGTAGCCTACACAAGCATAACATATATAATGTTTGACACACCCCCATAGGCAAATTGGGGGAGAACTAGGGGTCACAAGACCAGTCAAGGCAGAGCAAGGCAAAACAAGCTCAGGGTGGATCTCAAGGATTCCACACAAATTCTGAGCACAAGCAAGCGGTCACAAGACCAGTTCACATGCAAGTTTATAACAGAGCAAGAGATACAATGATCACAACCTAGCAAGAGTAAACATGCAGGTATATATATAAAGATCACAGTACAAACAGAGTCAAGAAGTGAGCAAGTGAGGTCCAGTAGGCACAAGACCTAGGAGAGTGCAAAAGCGCTGATGGTCACAAGGCTGAAGCGCCTTGGTGAACACATCAGCAGTGTTGGCCTCAGTGGCCACGTAACGGAGACAAAGCTGACCACGCTGCTGAAGCTCTCGAGCAAGGAAGTACCGCAGAGCGATGTGCTTCGTTCTGTGCTCCAGTCTGTGCTCCTCACACAAGGCAATGGCAGCCTTGTTGTCAACGTACAGCACTGGAGGGGAACGAGGCCGCTCTCCCAAGTCAGTCAGCAGGTAGGTCAACCAGCGTAGCTCCTGGGCCGCCATGGCTGTGGCGTAGATCTCAGCCTCACAACTGGAGCTGAGAACAGAAGAAGAGCGTGTAGAGCGCCAAGAAACTGAGCCAGAGCCAAGGCTGAAGGTGTAACCCTGAGACGACCGCTGAGTAGCCTGGTCGTCCGCCCAAGAAGCGTCTGAGTGTCCAGTGAGTACAACACGGTCTCGCCCTCCAAGCACTAGCCCCATGCCCGACGTACTGCACAAGTAGCGCAACACCCTCTTAGCGGCATCCATGTGCTCCTTCCTGTGACGGCCAGGAGCGACATAGCGTGCAAGGATGCTAAGAGGGTATGCAAGGTCAGGTCGAGTGCAGGTCATCAGGTACATGAGGCAGCCAACAAGCTCTGGATACGGGCCACTCGACTCTACGGACTCATCCGAAGGCAGAGCTGAGAGCGAGTAACCTATAGGCAGAGGAGTGGCCTGGGGCGAGGAGTACGTGAAGCCGAAGCGCTGAAGGACCTGCTGCACCATGTGTGACTGAGTCAAGGTGATGGTGTGCCGTGCTCTGTCCCGAGTGATCCGCAAGCCAAGGTAGCTTGTCAGTTCACCCAGGTCTGTGCACGTGTGTCGCTTCTGCAGCTCCGACTTCACGTGGGCGAGTGCCGCAGTGTCAGCAGTGGCAAAGACCAAGTCGTCGACGTACACGAGGATGTAGAACGGCGGCAGCGAGGTGTCAGTGCGTAGAAACAGCGACGGGTCAGCAGTAGAAGGAGCGAACCCAAGTGCCGCGAGTGTCGTCCTCAGTGTGTCGTGCCACTCACGTGGCGCCTGGCGGAGACCGTAGACTGGCCGCTGGAGCCTCCACTGGGTACCAGGAGGGAACGACCCAGTGAAGCCAGGAGGGCGGCGCAGCCAGATCTCCTCGTGAAGACTGCCCTGCAAGAAAGCAGTACTGAAGTCAAGAGAGTGAAGCTCGTAGTCTCGCTGAGCGGCTACTGACGATGTTCGGCCCAGGTGGGGGAACCTCGTCGACGTAGGTGCCTGTGGACTTCCAGGAAGCCATCTCTGCGTCCATGGCTATCTGCCACTGAGAGGAGTAGGGACCTGCCACCGCCTCTGCGTAAGAGCGCGGGGTCGGGATGTCTGGTGCATCCGGGTCTCCCTCAAGGGCAACTAGCATGGACACAAGATGGGGCAAAGCAGCAGCAAAGCACTGGAACTCCTCCTGCCTGTCCTCAAGGACGTCCGTGCCTAGAGCACACTCACCCCCGACGGACGGAGGACAGACAGACTCAGACTCAGCAACAAGGCTAGCGGCGAAGTCTAGACGGCACGCGGCAGCAAAGTCAACCAACTCAGCGACCAGAGCAGACGCAGCAGAGGACTCAAAGGTAGGGTCAGTGACAACAGTGGCGAGGAGACGCGTGACTGTGGGACTGGCAGCACGACGGGAGTCAGACTCCGGGTCAGGAAGAGTAGGGAGAGAGGACGCAGGAGGAGACGGCAGAGGGACACGCTGAGGAGCAGTGGAGCGACGCAGTGTCATGTAGTGAGTGCCAGGGACAGGAGGAGGACGCTCACGTGTGCCACGACGACTAGTGCGCGCAGGACGAACAGGCGACGCAGGACGAGACGCAGGCTCACGACGCTCGGTAAGACCTCCTGTGGGACCGGTGTAAGGAGAGGGACCAGGGAGAGGCGAGGTAGGCGGTAACTGTGACTGCGACTGGCCAGGCCGCAGACACTCTACGGAGGGAGGAGGACAAGGAGGAGGAGCCAGACCAAGAACCTGCTGAAGGAGCGGGACGAAGTACGGTCGCGGCCTCGTAGCGTCTCCAGAGCCAGCAGGGACACCAGCACCGGGGACCTCAGCACCAGCAGTAGCTCCACCGTGCGGGTCCGCAGCACCAGCAGCAGCTCCACCGCCCGGGGCCTCAGCACCAGCAGCAGCTCCACCGTCCGGGTCCTCAGCACCAGCAGCAGCTCCACCGTCCGGGTCCTCAGCACCAGCAGCAGCTCCACCGTCCGGGTCCGCAGCACCAGCAGCAGCTCCACCGCCCGGGGCCTCAGCACCAGCAGCAGCTCCACCGTGCGGGTCCTCAGCACCAGCAGCAGCTCCACCGTCCGGGTCCTCAGCACCAGCAGCAGCTCCACCGTCCGGGTCCTCAGCACCAGCAGCAGCTCCACCGTCCGGGTCCTCAGCACCAGCAGCAGCTCCACCGTCCGGGTCCGCGGCACCAGGGGCTCCACTCCGAAGACTGCAGCGCCGCGTGTACCACTCTCGGATCTGCTGAAGGGAGGGGAGCTCCCGGGGAGGTGGGGAAGCACGGGTACCGGCGCCAGGAGCACCCCTCCGGAGGCTGCAGTACCGGAGGTACCTCTCCTGCAGCTGCTGGGAGGAGAGGGCTCCTCCAGGAGTAGCACGCTCAGGCTCAGCACCACCAGACTCAACACCACCAGACTCAGCACTCCCAGGCTCCGCACCCCCAGGCCCAGCACCCCCAGGCGCAGCACCTCCAGGCTCAGCACCCCCAGTCTCAGCACCCCCAGGCTCAGCACCCCCAGTCTCAGCACCCCCAGGCTCAGTACCCCGAGGAGGACGCGACTCGACGGCTACCTCGACAGGCTCAACGGGGTCTACCTGAGACACACCTGAGGGAGCGGCACCCTGAGGGGGGAGGGGCTCTACAACAGCAGCACCTGGCGCGAGGAAGAGAGGCGGAGGGGGGAGCGGGGCAGTGCGGTAGGGGAAGAGACGGTAGAAGGGGACCGACTCGTCGAACGTGACGTCCTGAGACGCAAAGACACGGCGCGAGACAGGGTGGTAAAACTGCCAGCCAGACGCGTCAGGGACAAAGCCAAGGAAGACACAGGGGACAGCTCCGCGGACGTGTCGCGGACAAAGGCACGAGATCCCCAGACGCGGAACACCGACGCATCGCCAACCTCTCCCGTCCAACGCAGTGTCGGCGAGGTCTCCGGAGCGGAGACACGGGGCCAGAGGTTGAGCTGATGCGCGGCGTACCGGACAGCAAACGGCCACAGAAAATGGGGGGCAGCCGCATGGACCAAGGAGGTACGAGCGACCTCCATGACCAGGCCAATGCGGCGCTCAGCAACCCCATTCTGCTGTGGAGAGGTCGGAAGCGTGAACGTCTGCTCAATGCCCTCCTCCTGACAGAAGGCGCTCAAGAGGTCGGAGGAAAACTCACCGCCCCTATCAGAGTGCAGTCGCAGGACCGGAAGGTCCGAGCGAAAGCGCCGCTCCAGCTGGAGACGAGTAGCGCGGATCCAAGGGATCAAGACATCAGGGACCTCACCCTTGGTGCGCAAGGGGAAGACCGTGGTGTAGCGCGTGTAGTCGTCAACTACCAGCAGAAAGTAGCGCTCCCCGCCCTGTCCACGGACGCGGGCAGGGCCCCACACGTCCAGGTGGAGTGTCTGCAGAGGAGCCTCCGTCGGGGGAAACGCAGAAGAGTGAGGAGCGGCGCGCTGCCGCCCCTCGACACAGGGAATACAGGGAGGAGCCGGCGAGGGTGGGAGGGGAGGTAGAACCCTGGGAAGACCAGAGACAAGGTACCGCTGGTGCATGGTCCGAAGGCGCTGCACGGACGGGTGGCCAAGTCGGTGGTGCCAGAGGACGGTGTCGTGTGCGAGAGACTGACACGAGCAGGGGGCGGACAGCTGACCTGACGCAGACGCAGACGCAGCCACCTGTGGGGACCCAGTGGTCAGTGTGTACAGGTCCGACCCTGGCTCCCGAGTGAAGGTAGCCAGGTGACGACCCGTCCGAGCACACGTGCAGTGTGTCACACGCTCGTAGGCAGGGGTGAACTGGTGAACACCCCCGTCCTGGAGCGCACTACCTGCCACCAAGTTCGTAGAGAACGAGGGGAGGTAGAGCCCTGACAGTGTGCCGGACGGGACCGCAGGACAGGGAAGGACAGTGGAGGAGGTCGCAATGACCGGACCCCCAGAGGGGTCAGCGAGGGAGACAGCAACTGGCCGAGCAAGTGGCTCAAGGACAGTGCGGTCACGAAAGAAACAGCGTGAAGCACCTGAGTCCAGGGTGAAGGTGTGCAGTGCCTCAGTCGACTCAGTACCAGGGGGGACAGACGCACGAGCACCTAGAGCGACAGCCTCACCATCACCTGAGGGAGCAGACACGCAAGTACCTGCAGCGGCAGTCTCACTAGCACCTGGAGCGGCAGTCTCACTGGTCAGAATGCCCGGGTCGGGCGGAACACACAAGTACTGAGCACCCTCTCCACTAGTAAACATGGCATACATGGCAGTGAGAATAGCATCAAAGTCTAGAGCCCAGATATCAACCCCCTTCCTCTCCAGATCAGCCCAGCGGGGCAGCTCAGCGCCATCAGGGAACTGGGTGCGCCAAGCGTCGGTAAGGCGCGCGAAACAGCGCTGCGTGGGGTGCGGCCTCCCACACTGCTGACCAGTGCGGTCACCAGTGCGGATGACATACGTGCAGCTAAGACGCTGGGCATACCACTCACGGGCCTCCTGGAGCGACGGAGTGTGCTGCTGGCTCAGACCACCGCCAGCGCCTCCACGGCCACCACCACTGCCGCCACTTCCGCGACCACCGCCTCCCCTGCCGCTGCCACGACCACCTCCGCCCCCACCGCCGCCCCGCCCCCTGCCACCACCCCCGCCGCTGCCGTCACCACCCCCACTACCGCCACTAGCCTCTCCAGCCCCTCCTCCACTCCCACCGCCTCCACCCCCACCTCCTCCGCCGCCACCTCCACCCTTGCCCCCCTTCGTCTTGTGGCGCCCGCTCGAAGCAGACGCGGTCCCGACCTTCTCAGCACCAAGAAGGTCGACAGCAGAAGCAGAGGCGACAGAGGGAAGGAGGGGGGAAGGGGAACACCCCTCAAAGAAAGGAGTGCGGGGGTCACCACGAGAGGCACCTACAGCGACGACACTCGCCTCGGCTGCAAGTAGCTCCTTCTCGAGGAGGGCAATGGTGAGCTCAGTGGGGCAGCGAGCTAGAAACTGGTCCCTGACTGCGCGCAGAGAGTCAGGGAGGCGGGTGACTAGGTGGTAGAGAACGAGCCAGAGCGGGGGGGGGTTGTTAGCTAGGAACTCGGCAGGCATAGCAGCGCGGAAGCGGGCCTCACTAGTCTTGAGGTGGGTGATGAGGTCAGCAACGGTGTGGAAGGAGGCCAGGTCGGGGAACAGGTAGGGGAGGGAGAGGCGGCCTAGTGCGGCAGAAGCAGGCGAGGAGTAACGAGCAACTACAGCAGTGTACAGGTCCTTAGCAGTCTTGTGCTGGCCAAAGTGCTCGCGCTCATCTAGCGGCAGGGAGTTGCGAATGGCAAAGCGAGCGTGAGCGTCACGAGTCTGCCACTGTGAGCGCTGAGTGCTGTCAGCAGTAGTAGGAGGTGCAGTAGCGTGGCCTAGGGCGTGATCGTACAGTGAAATATCTTCCTTGGCAGTGAGCTGTAGGTAGAGGTGCAGGTCATCGAGCCAGGTGTCAAACTTCACTGGGCGGCCCTCAGCATCAAAAGCGAGTACAGGAGGAGTAGCCATAGCAGCAGTAGCAGTGGCAGTAGCAGCAGTAGGAGTAGCAGTAGCAGTAGTGTAGTGCAGGTAGGACAGCGCGGCTCGGCTAGGGCGGCGCGGCTCGGTTCGGGGCGCGCGGCTCGGCTCGGTCTGGGCGGCTCGGTTCGGGTCGCGCGGCTCGGCTTAGATCGGGCGGCTGTAGCGGTCGCGGGCCGTTGGGGCCTTTAGGGGCGAGCGCGGGGCCGTACAGGGCCTCTAGGGGCTAGCGTGGGGCCGTGCGGGGCGGTAAGGGGCGAGCGCGGGGCCGATCGGGGCCGCTAGGGGCTAGCGCGGGGCCGTTCGGGGCCTCTAGGGGCGAGCGCGGGGCCGTACGGGGCCGTATGGGGCGGGCGCGGGGCCGTTCGGGGCCGTATGGGGCGGGCGCGGGGCCGTTCGGGGCCGTAAGGGGCGAGCGCGGGGCCGATCGGGGCCGCTAGGAGCGAGCGCGGGGCCGTTCGGGGCCGTAAGGGGCGGCGCGCGGGTCACTAGGGGGCGGATCGCGGGTCGCGGGGCCTTAGGGGGCCGTGAAAAACGAGGCGCCCTAGGGCGCAGGTAGGTAGGTAGGTAGGTAGGTAGTGGTGGGCCCTAAAAAAAACGGTCCTAGCGAAGGACCTGCTCTGAAACCATGTCGAAAAGAACGAACAGGAATGGTGGAACTAACAGTGCAAAACAGTACAAGTACCTAACCCTAGAATTGTGTACCCCGTATAGGCTAACCCACTGTAGCCTACACAAGCATAACATATATAATGTTTGACAGGAACAGGTTCATAACTGTCTGAAATCGCACTGGTGGATTTCGCCGCAATAAGTGAATGTACCCTTTGAAGTACATGGCTAGTCTAGGTCGGTTTGAATAGCCCTTGGATTATTATGTAAACCTACGTATTTGCATGTTTCAATTATCTCAGTCATTTTATATTCACTCTGACAAGAGGTCAATACTTCCGCTGCAACATACGCTCTGCGAACCTTCCTGAGGTGATTTTAGGCACGATCAACCTTCTGATTGCAACAGCCTCCACTGCAGCAGCAACATCAGCAGTGACACTGTCCTTTGCGGCGGTAATCGCTATGAAGGGGAGGAAGTGGGGGACGGGGTGGCGGGACGTCTTCATCAACCATCCGCACCAGCACCAACGGCAGTCATCGACTCCCTGCCCTCTTCTCTGTTGCGCCCTTCTACGGCGGACGCTTGGGTGTGTGGGGGGGAGAGAGATTGACAGACTCGGCTATGGGGGTGTTGAAGCCTCCTAGAACCCCCTCGCCCCTCCATTTACCTCCTCATCACTCCTCCAGTAACTGCTATGCGTGCCACGTTGGAGGGGAGAGGGGAGGGAAGAGGTTGTGGGGGTGGAGGATACAACAAGCTGCAGCAACTTCCGCTCTCTCTCCCTTCCGCATCTTGGGGCAGGTGTGTTCGTCGCCTCGCTTCGTCTTGTTTCGTTTCGCTTGGCTTCGTGTCGCTTCGCTTCGGTTCCTTCACATCGAGTACCTGCTACGGGGGTTCAACCGCTGCCGGAAACTTGCTGTGGGAGTTAAACCACAGTGGTTCAGCTGCAGCTCTGTGCCTGCTGCTCGTCGGCTTGAGAGGGGGCCCCTTGCTGGCGTTTCCCAACCCAGAAAGGGTTTTTTCAGGTGTACCCGTTCTGATGGTGTGACTTTCAATAGTTTTACGATGCAAGAAGTTAGGGGGTGTGTCGTGATATGTATTCTTATATATATCTTTAACTGTCTGTCGCTGTAGCTATAGTTTATTGTTGCACTTATTGTTGGTGGTGCCTTATTCTCTTTTTCCTTGTTGTTTCATGTACCTTGATTCCTAATGCAAACCCCTTCTTCTAAATCTCTCTTCTCGTTCCTCTTATCACCCCCAACCAAGCTAGTCCAAAACCTAAGAGCTATGGTTCCTAAATTAAGCTAAGTTATGATAGGGGGAGTGTTAGAAAGCCAGCATTGGAGATTCCGATTGATCATAGGGAAGGTTTACAAGCTTGCTAGTCTAGGGGGTTATAGGCGCACTGACCCGCTCTTTAACGATCAATCTCTTTTACCATATTTCCCTGGGTATTAGGCCGTGGGTTCTAATCCTACGACAGGAAAAAATGGTGTGGGGCTGGGTATATTCGGGACGTGACATATCCAGAAACTACGCGTAACAAAAGCGGAAAACCGAATCGCGCGAATATTTCTGTTAAACCTCGTGTCACAAACTATGTACTTATGCGAGACTTAGCAATTCAAAAATTTGTGCCACATGTCTTACACACAGTGGCTGGAGCATGACTGTTTAAGTTATTTCTTGATCACAATTAGTGACGAATAATGTTTCGTTTTGTTATCAACGCGTCGTAGGCATCGGATGCTTTTAGATTGCCACGTGAATGTTGCAAATCGAACATTTCACTTCGCGCGTCGCGACATTTCGATCCACTCTCGAAAGTTGCACGACGAGAATAACTTGTCGACGAATTTGCCGCAACTCACGGCAGCTAATGATAAAATTAAAGTCTGTCACGCATTCGCGGTCCCCGTTTCAGATGCTTGCCAACCTATGCAGGACCTATGCGCCACAATTGTTTGTGACGCACACATTTTGGACATGTCACATCCCGAATGTACCATTGGGTGGGTGTAACTACAATAGACCCGGGGTCTAATCCTTGGTGGATTCTTTTTTCGAAGTCATGTCTAATGCCCTAGTGTTATAGCATCTAAGGCCACCATTTCCTTACACATGATGCCCAACTGCTGCCTCTGAATTTGCTCTGACCATATTTGATTCCGTGCCTATGAACAATTGGTGCGGGGAAGTTGCACCCAGTTTACAAGCCTCTTGAGCAAGTTCAGTTATGTTGAACCCATGGTAACGAAGAGACCGACGTCAAACTGTCAATGCAGCTATAATGAACCAATGATAGTTAAGAGACTGACGTCAAATGTCAACATGTAACTATTGGGTTTTTTTATCAACCCTTTTTTGCCTGCTGCGACGTTGACGGAAAATTGCGAAATGCAGAAATTACTCATCGTATGGCCCCAGATATAGGCACCGTCTGATCAAAGGCGTCGGCACTTCTATCTTGAGCATGACGCTTATGGCGGGACTCGTTTATAAGTGCCCCCCTCCCCCCCCCCTCCCCCCTCCCCCCCTCCTGTAAAACCCTTATTTATTTATAAGCGCATGCATAATTTTGTTTTCCAACCCTGATTAAAACTCTAGTAAATTTTCATTTTCAAACGAGTCAACACCCAATTTCACTTTGTTCGACTTCCAAGGGCCTGACTGGTTGCGCGTCCAGCCAGGATAAGCTGATATGCGGGCAAATTCACGTGCCAAAGCTCTGTGCAGCATCATAGAATCATCCTCGCGCGATTCTGATTGAATATGCTGTAAAATTCTGATTCGATTGAATGTAAAACTTGGTGCTTTTAACTTGTATTTTTGTTTTTTTTTCATAAAAAAAAAATTGATTTTATTATAAACGCATATGCGCTGAGGTGATACGGCAGGGCTGATTTTATCAGGGTAATTACCCTGATTTCAGGGTGATTACAGGCTTCTCACTTGGTGGTCCCTGCAATTTCAGAATTTCTGACTTGTGAACACTGATCCATTCAGAATAGTGCTTTAGCGAACCCTGAAATATTGTATCTAGGCTCAGAGTGGTTTTCTTACTGACTCTGTCAATGTAGAGTACGCGTTCTGTGGACTCTGAATTTGACCTTATCGGAAAGAAGTTTCTCAGAAATTTCCTTCTGATAACCTCGCCTTCGGATTGATCTCAGTACAGCCAGAGCGTGAGCAGCGCGCGGCAACATGTCTGACAGGTGAATACACTCTACGTATGTTAGTTTCACAGAATTTGAAGATTTCGGTTGTATGTCACAATTACATGTGCGTGAAGTTACCATCACATTTTTTGCGTTTCGCACAATGAAGTTGGCGAATCGCGGGTAATCAGCGAATAGGAAAATCTTGGCACATCTACCTATTTACCGAACTGTTTGGTGGACCGAAATTTTTCGTTTCATACCCGCGCTAAAACGTGTGGAGAAATACAAATTTGACGTAAGTAAAAGGTTAGAAAGTAACGCGCACAAGGTGTGCACGAAATGATGTCGCGTTGTGTTGGGATCATGCGGAGTGAAACTTTTTTCCCCGTTAAACACAGTTCGCGTTTCTACATTAATGTTAAATCTTCGACCCTGAGCAATCAGAGTTAACTACTTTTCAACACTGAGCAATCAGAGTAGCCTACCTGTGGAAAATGTGCACCCATAATCCAGGGGGGAAATTTTTCCCGGAATCAAGGAGGCTTAAAATGAAACGTCAGCCCTGTGATACGGTACAAGCCCAAAATGTAAGGCACTTATGGGATACTCAATCAGGCATCTGGTGTAAAGCGCTAGCGAAATTTGACCACGCGTCTGACGCGCGACTCACGCGCGACTGACGTATGGTCAATATGCTCCAATCAACACATTGTCCCGCTACTTTGACCAATTCCTTGCTACAGTTAGACCCGAAATGAAATAAGGGGGTCTAGTATGGGATACATTTCTTACTGAAAATTTATTACGAAAGTGCAGATAGCATTATACCCCCTCCCATTTATCGACCCTGGGGTTTATAATTTTGAGGGGTCCATTGCCCAGGTAATTATGGTATCCTTTTCTAGGTTACCGTACTAGGTTTCTGATACGCGAAGTGGCGAGCAATGTCAGGCGGTAACGGGTGAAAACGATCGGGTGTTGTACTCATGGTGGTGCGCGGTAAGGAAGCCAGTAAGTTCCCTTACAAACAACATTCTCAACTCTCAAAATGGCATGATCTGAACTCTTTCATACTTGCTGCTACGGTAAGTTGCTTGATTTTTTCACTCGTTATGATACCTTACTGCAAATATCATACAACCAGCATGAACATCACCCTTTGTCAGTCATGAAATAGCCCTCCAAGTTTTCTGTTACCATGTTTTCCTCCCTCCAAGTCAGTAAGAAACTTGGCCCCTCCATCAGTTGCCAGGGCCCCAACGGCGGTGCAGCAGTGATGGGTTCTCACGGCATCAGCAGTGATCGCATCCATGCTGTGCGTGTGCACACGCAAATGCACACTTTCGAAAATATTCGTCAGCTTCAGCTTCACATGAGCGGAAAAGGGAAATAATCAGACACCTCGGTTCCCTCAATCTCCCTGAGAATGTTCCGGCCTCGTGTCACCGCCAGGGTTCTACGGCGAACTAAACCCTGCCGTTCTCAGTCTAGCCCTTCCCTGTTGCATCGTCACTCAATCTGCCTCTGCCTCCCCTGTTCTTGCAGCAGCAAGGACTGCTCCTCCAGCTCCTCTGACAGCCGCTTCTGCTGCTGGTAGCGATGCCAGTACTGTCCCTGTTCGTTCGGCACCTGCTTCTTATGTTACCGTTCCGTTGGCTACAGAGGCGTCAGGTACTGGATCCCCTTGTTGGGTGATGGGTGAGATGGGGATGGTGGAGTTGGTGGGGTTACTAGGGGCTTTACCAGGCGAGAGGTCGCGGCGGCAGATGGGGCAGGTGGTTTTGGCGGCGAGCCAGAGGTCGATGCAGTCGGCGTGGAAGCCGTGTGCGCACGCCGGCACCACCTTGATGCGCTCGCCCGCCGCGTACTCGCCCAGGCACACCGCGCACTCGCGCCGACACGCCCACGTCAAGCTCGCAATGAGAGCTTCGTCGTCGTTTTGCGTTTGCGAATGCTTGACGCTTTCGTCGCCCTCGATGGTAACCACGAATTCGCCTCGCGTGGAACCATTATCTCCAGAACTGTCTTTCGACAACTCTTCGCCGCTGCTGCTGTTTTCTTCTTTTGTAGAGCAGCGGGAGACTGTGCCGTCTCTGCTGATTGGTCGGGAGGAGCTGAAAGATCGCGAAATTTCGCGGCTGAACATGCGAAATGCAGCAAGCCCGGGTGTTTCAGTGGTAACCTCGCGACTGAAGGTGTTGTCGCCGCGAAAAGTGTAAACTGGGAAAGCGCGAATGTCTTCCGGATCCAGACCCTGCGAAGCCTTTGCGACGCTTGCGCGAAGTTCCTGTAACCGTTCGTTCGCAGGATCTGTCACGTAGAACCACCCGAGCTTGCGAAAGATGTAAACGACGAGGCCTGTGGCGAATATAATAATGATAAATCCCGCAACTGTTACCGAAATGAGCATGACTGAAGAGACCGATTCTGTCGGTGTGCATGGCGGTGCTGACGTGTTGCTGTTCGAGCTTTGCGCTCCGCCTATGAAACCACCCCATGAGCTGCGGCCTTGCAGGACCTCTGACATTATGCCGAACCCAGTGTTACTTGATGACGTGGACGAGTAGTCGCAGGGACCCATCACGTCGCGCCTCGTCTGAAACTGGCCCAGTTACGTCGAGACTGGAGGGTTTCGTCGTCCCTCGAGATCGGCTCACGACAAAAAAAGTGCGATTTCGAGGCCCCTCTGCCCGATGTCGGCGCCTGGAGCTTTCACCTTGCCAAGGCAAGGATCTGAATGCTTCGGAGGAGTTTGAGGCTACATAGACTGTCTCAAGTCTGCTTCAACTACTACAAGAAGCATTTCCAGAACGAAATGATGGGCTGACAGGAAAGGGAAGGCTTGCATTCGTCTAGATGCAACTAACACCTCAAGCGAGCTAAAAGAAGGGAAGCTGGAGGAAAATATGAAAACCACAAATCCGCAGCGCGGCTTCATAAAAACAACCGCCAGCTGGAAAGGAGTATCTGAACGAAAAAGACCAACATGAAAATCACCGCCACTTCGTAGGTACAGGTAGAAGGGGCGGTGTTTTATGTTCAGTCGCACCCGAGGCGAACTTGTGTCAAACTTCAGTCGCAGCCGAGCCGAACTTCCCAGATTCGGCTCGGCAGTCTACGCGGAATTCCCCGAGCCGAGGATGAGGAGGTTTTCGGCAGAGGCATCCATGGATTCTGGATAGCCAGTTTCGGCGAATCCGCTTCAGGTGGAGACCAGCTTTTGTTGGATGACACCTCACATGACAGATGCGGTAGGTATTCCGTTCCGAGGAGAAGCTGGATATGACAGGAGGAGGTGTGCATAGTCTTCTCTGGAAGTCTTTGCTACGAGTCATGATGACTTCGGGGTTGGGGTGGGGTGGGATGGAATGGCTGCCATTAGTGCTCTGGCCCTTGATTCAATGGGACTGCCACGTGTATATTCTAAGGTGGCGTGTCAAATCGGTGCTTTTGAATCACATTGTCCGCCACGAGTAACACCTCCATTCGAGGAATATAAATATTCCGTTTCTCAAGCTGGCGCTGCATCACAGACCAAGATCCACGGATCTTCGAGGAAATCGACGGTCAGTGACAATTCCATTGCTGCCGTCCCTCGATATTTAGGGCGAACAGTAGGCTTCGATCGCCCAATCGAAAGGCCATGCTGACCAGTAGAGCGATGGAAGGGCCACGCAGATCAAAACACCTTTTCACATTTCCTAATGGCTGCGATACGACTCTGAGTTTTTCCTAACAGAAAGCTTGTAATGTAGGATTTCATATGTTAAAAATTAAAGTTAGATTAGCAATCACGGGAAACTCTAGGTTCGGGGTTTACTAACCAGTTTAGAATATATCATAATCCATGAATGCCCCTTCTCCCCGTATCACCCACCAAACATTTTACCTCCAGCATAACCATCTAACTCCTTGCCAGCCATGCAAAACTTGAGAAGCACATCCCCTTCCTGAACATGAAGTATAAAGATTGACAGTTCTTTGGTAAGCAAACGACACTGCTTCGCAATTTCCCCCTCTCCTCACCAAGGAACGGTTTGTGTCCTCAGTGACCTCCGTCTCTCCTGCTTACTCCGTAAACGTTATAAAACATGGGAATTGGACATGAGTGTCAAGAAGCTAGGCTAGGTTAGGAACCTAGGAGAGTGGCGAGAGAGTGGAATGTCGAGAAAGGAGAGGGTTCACTATAGGCTCGAGGGTACAAATAGGAGACAAAGGAGGTGCACCACCAATACAAAGAGTTTATAACTACACTAAAGCTACAGCTACAGGCAGGTACATAAATATATATAAATTATATATTCTAACACTCCCCCATAACTGCCTGCAGCAGGAGCTTGTGCAGCAACAACTCCTGGATGGGTACACCACGAACAGAGAAAGCAGCAACAGGAGGCAAGTGCAATGACAACCAGTGCAGTGGTGGCAGAGACAGCTGCAGCAAGCCCTGAGGCAAGAAAGAGAGAACGAAGACGATGTGCTGTGGCGCGCTTAGTTTGCAGCTCAACAGCAAAGAAGACGAACGAAGACGATGTGCTGTGGCGCGCTTAGTTTGCAGCTCAACAGCAAAGAAGACGAACGAAGAGAGAGAAGCGTCAGGGGCTGCAGAAGTAGGTGCCACATAGCAGTGGACGGCAGCTGCAGATGCGTGGCTACTGGTTCCACCACTCTCTCTTACCCTCCCTTAGCATCTCTCATCCCCCCCCCCTCTCCCCGACAGCAACAAGTGCTGCAGGGAGAGAGGAAGAGGGAAGGAGAGTGGGGGAGGGACGAGCTACTGGTGGTTCACACCCTCCGCCCCCAGAACTCCCGTCCCCCCCCCCCCACGGCGGGAGCCGCGGAAGGGAAGTTGTCTAACAATGAGTTGTCTGTCACACAGCAGCTGCAGTAGCAGCTGCAGCAACAGCGGCACCATCACCACAACCAGGGGGTTTGCTTTACAAAAACAACCATGCTAAGCCCCTGTGATGGGTCTCAAGATGCCCTTTAATAACACTGGCCTCATGATGGTTCACTTCACTCCCTCAACTGCATTTCTTGTCAGGCCCGCTTCCCTTCCTTCACGTCAGTTCTCCACAGAACCCAGTTCCCTCAGGATTCTGATTCGAATGACAATCAGAATGACAATCAGATCGCCCCGTGTGCTACACAGCTGGCCATTGCTCTGTCATTCGCCTGCACTGGACATTCTCACATAGTTTTCATTGGATCCTGTCGTGGTCTGAGCTTTATTCCTCATCCGGGTCAAAACCCTGCCCGAGCTGCTGCACAGCACAGGAACCACCTCGGCTTTCTTTGTGGACTCTGCCGCCCCTCTCAATCTGCTTCTGAGTCACCTCAATTTTCAGCTGCTCGCTCAACAACCATCTCACTTTTCTGTGTGCGCTACTCAGTCTGCCTCTGCCGCCACTCTCCTGCCTTCAGCAACCAGGACTGGCTCTGTGTCTGCTAATGCTGCTCTCCCACCTCCCACTGCTGCTGCTGCACTTTCGCTTACCACTGCTGCTGCTGCACTCTCTCCATCCACTGCTGGTTCTGTTGCTCTCTCATCTCGCACTACTGCTGCTGCTCCTGCTGCTACTGCTGCTCTCTCACCTCCCGCAGCTGATGCTGCTGTCTCAACTCCTACTGCTGCTGCTGCAATCTAACCGTCCACTGCTGGTTCCTCCGTTGCTCTCTCACCTCGCACTACTGCTGCTGCTGCTGCTGCTGCTGCTGCTGCTGCTGCTTCGTATAGCGGCGGTGGCACTACCCCTGTTACCCCCTGTTGCTGCTGCTGCTGCTGCTGCTGGCACTGCCCCTGTTCCCTCACCCCCCGTTCCTTCTGCTACCCTTCCGTCGGTTGCAGTAACATCCGCCGGAAGGCCTCCTTGTTGGGTGATGGGGGTGACGGGGTCGGTGGAGTTTAACATTTTCGGAGTGAGGTCTCGGCGGCAGATGGGGCAGGTGGTTTTGGCGGCGAGCCAGAGGTCGATGCAGTCGGCGTGGAAGCCGTGTGCGCACGCCGGCACCACCTTGATGCGCTCGCCCGCCGCGTACTCGCCCAGGCACACCGCGCACTCGCGCCGACATGACATCGCCTCGTCGTCGCCCTCGATGGTTACCACAAATTCGCTTCGTTTCGACCCAGGTTCGCCAGCGCTTTCTGTTGCCAGTTCGCCGCCCTTAGTGGAGTCGTTTCGGGAGGGGCAGCGTGTGAGAGAAAAGTCTTTGCTGAGGCGACGGGAAGAGCCAAGAGAACGCGAGATTTCACAGCTGATTCTGTGAAAGGAGGTTAATACGCTCGTCTCGGTGGTAACGTCGCGATCGGCGAATTTATCACGAAAAGTGTAAACTGGGAACGAGCGAATCACAGCAGGATCCAGCCCTTGAAACGAATTCGCGACGTTCGCAGTTTCGCGAAGGATCAACAGTCGAGCAGCTACTGTTGGCCGTTCTGTCGCAGGTTCGGATTCGGCGAACCACCCAAGCTTGTGTATGATATAGATAACGAGGCCTGAAGCTGCTACAATGATTACGAATGCTATAATAGTTGTGACAAACATGACTGCCGATACTGGAACCATCGGCGTGCACGGCGGTGGCGGTGGTTGTGCTGACTTTGCGTTAGGAGAGCTGCTGTTGCCATGGCCAGGATTTGAAGACGTGGATTGGTCGCATGAAGCCATTGCGTGATATTTTTGCAGACAAGATGGAACGTCAGAAAAGATGGTCGGGACTGCACGCTAGCGAGCACCACGCCGTTGCAACAGCTACTAGAATTAACCAGTGGAGGTAGCGATTCTTGCTGAGGGTCGGGAAGAACATAACAAGCGGACTTCGTGTGATACCGAAAATCAGGTCTGAAAGAAGGTCCATCCATTTTCTAGTGTGCCAGTAAGGCCGAGTCTGACGGTTTCGAGGATGGTGTGGGGAAGGCGGTTTGACAGTCGGTTTGCATCTAACCAGAAATTGAGAATGGATACGAACAGGGAGTAAGTACTTACGGGAAAGGCCTCCCTTTATTCCTAGACCGTCTGGTAGAAATGGATGATTCTATTGAGAGATGTTTCGAGACGCCTTGCAGCTTTATGAACAAGGCCCACATTGAAGGCCATGGCGGAACATACAGAACTGTAACAAAAGACCATTCGTGGGGAGGGGAGGAGGGAAGAAAGGGAGACATGGAAATTGGATTCAGGGAGAAGCCATGGATGGAAACCGCCAGCTAGGTTAGAAAGGGAGACACGGAAATTGGATTCAGGGAGAAGCCATGGATGGAAACCGCCAGCTAGGTTCTGTGCTCACTCTGCGTTTGCCTGACTTCAAACAAACTCAAATCCATCGTAGTTCGCCTCGGTGAAGCTTGTTTCCAAAACCCTTACAACATGGTACAGATGGGTAAGGGTGGGTGTTGAGTGCAGCCTGGCAAGGCCGAAATCAATTGGGGCATGTCTAACGTCATCCGAATTGTACACGTGTGAACACAAGAATGGTCGGTGTGGGCCTTTTCGGTCGACAGCGGGAACTGGATTTGGAGGCAGGTGGCAGCTGGGTAGGTTGCACCTTCCTGGGCCCTCTGCCTCCATGGTGTTGTCCATGTGTGAAGGGAAGGGTCTGTGTGGGAGTGGTGGTGATGAGTCGTGACACAAACGAGAGTCAAGCAAATGCTGTACACAAATACTCGTTAACGTTCGACGCTGTTACGCTGTTAAAATTTCCATAAAGGAAGGGTCAAACTAGGATACGTAATGAGGAGTTACATGATTCGTCATGTGCTATAGCACTGATAAAACACGGAGGTACTGTTCGACAGGCAGGCCCCTCCTTGGAGGGCTAGGGTTAGGGTAGAGCTAAGAGGAGATTTCCGTGAAATTTCTCCTAGACCCCCACCAAATCGGAAGCAGCGCGTCCCCTCGTCGGAAGAAGGGAGTCGTTATGGCGATGTTTCAACCCCTCCTTCCACCATTGGGATCGTGGGCAGGGTCAAAAAAATTGCCCAGTGATTGCATGGGAACCTGGGTAACCCAAGGGAATAAAAGTGAGATTGGTGCGTGGTTGGTGACTGGTTTGGTTGAGCAGGGGAGGGGACATGAGTCCGCCATGGATTATTCCGCGCACCTTCGAGACTAGATCCCGTGAAGGTTCCTTGTCAGTTGGCCTAAATAATTATAGATCTGGACTCCTCGTTACAATGCGCATCGATCGATACTTCTTTTGTGTCTACACGCCAGACATCATATCCTTCGTTACCCGAGGTCCAGTTTCTTGTCAGGCTTCTAACTTCGAGGTTACTTTTCCCTGGCCACCAACCCCAAGGTCTTGGTTTCCATGGTTACGCTCGACACTGATTAACAGGGACTACACTGCTTCTATTAAGGTTTTCTCCGACCATGATCCCGAGGCTTCTACCTCGGTGTTTCATCATCAGCAGCAAGAGCAATGGTCATACGCTTCAGCATTGTTCCTATTTAACCTGTTCGTGCTCAGAGCTTTGGCATCACTTCAGACATCACCAGTCTGTGTTCCAGCCTTTCTGCCGTCTAGCTCTCATCATTGCACGATGCCTCCCAAGGGGAAGTCCAAGATTCAGCCGGAGGCTTCGTCGTCGGAGCTCCCGTCATCGTCTTCTGGTGCTGCACCCTCGTCTCCTGCCCCTGCGCCGCTGGATCCTGCAAACAAGGGAAAAGGCAAGGTTGATGATTCTGGCAACATGACTCATGCTGACGTTCCGGCAAGTGGTTCAGGCCTTTCCTTGGAAGAAAAGTTGCGCTCTCTACGCACGGCTACTCCTGACGCTGGCTTCCTTGAGGACGACTCTGATGAGGAGCTCGAAGTTGGTGTCAAGACGGAGGCTTTCAACCATGTTCGTCACACGGCGATTCTCCTGCTTCCGGTGGTTCTCTCTCTGGAAGTGGCTTCGGTTATCACCACGGTCCGCACCCTGATGAAGCGTGTGTGGTCGTCTTCACTTTCTGATGGCGCTGCTGATTCAGCGAAGTTCCAGGAACTTCTCCCGGCATATGTGGCGAAGACCCGCTATGGTCGGCTGCAAGTCTCCCTCCTGTGTGAAGATGATATCATGAGCATCAGATCGAAGGAGGTGGATTACACGCGTCCGAACGGTGTTGTTTTCAGGCTCTACTGGCAGCATACTGACAACCCGATGTTTGTGCGGGAGCGTGCAACGAATGCTCAAGCTATTGAAGTGGTCATTCGCGACGTACCTGCAACGAAGACGCCTGAGATGCTGCGGGAGCTGATGGTGGTTTATCAGCTGCGGAACCGGAAGCGCTCAGCATTTAAGGATGGTGTCTGCTTCCATCGTGTTCTGCACCCAGTCACCGGCGCGGACACGGATGTCATCAAGGGCCTTGTGATCCCGCATCCTGGTGATCGCTACCGCTGGCGTCATGTCTTCCAGGACCCTTCCGAGCTCGGTCGCCGCTTCTTGGTCCACTTCCCTGCGCTGTCTTGCCTGCTCTGCGGTGGTCACCATTATGATGTAAATCATGCTGCGTTCACAACAGAGCGGCAAAACAACATAGGAAAGTGGAACCTTACCTTGGGAAGGGTTCATCGTATTAATGGTAACTGCTGTTTTAACCATGATCATCTTCGCAGTTGTGTCTGTCCCTCCGCTAACTTTGCAATGGTACCGTGCAGCTGCTTCTCTCCCGGCTTCGCCGTTGATCACTCCTCTTCTGCTGGATCCGGCGATTGTGCTTATCTCCACGGGTGGGAACCGAGAGGAGTGGATCTGCACGCAAGTGGGTTGCGGGAAGGCCAAGGGAAAGAGCTTCATGTCCGCAGCAGACCACATCACAACGGCTAATCATCTCATTCATCTGGAACAGCTCGGCTCTGCCACGCGTGCCTCTCTCGAGAAAGCGAGCCTCAGCGTCACGAAGAAGGAATGTGGACTCTGAAGCTGGAGCAGCATGGTAGATGTGCAGCCTCAACAGCAGTAGGTCTCATGGTGGTCAGTGCGGTGCTCTTCTTTACCCTGTGGATGCGTAGGGGTTCTCGGATTGTTATTAAATGAGTAAGAAAAGCCTAATCAGTTTCGCGGGCCTTAACGTCAACGGCCTTGGAGATAAGATCAAACAGCAGCGTGTCCTAGACTGGTCGAGAAAGCGAGCCTCAGCGTCACGAAGAAGGAATGTGGACTCTGAAGCTGGAGCAGCATGGTAGATGTGCAGCCTCAACAGCAGTAGGTCTCATGGTGGTCAGTGCGGTGCTCTTCTTTACCATGTGGATGCGTAGGGGTTCTCGGATTGTTATTAAATGAGTAAGAAAAGCCTAATCAGTTTCGCGGGCCTTAACGTCAACGGCCTTGGAGATAAGATCAAACAGCAGCGTATCCTAGACTGGTCCAGACAAGCAGCAGACATCATAGTCCTCTCAGACACTAGACTAGCTTCAGATTGTCAGAATGCTATTATTGTCTAGCCTGCAGTGGGGTACTCTATAGTGAGTACAGCCCAATCTAGGGTTTGCTATTTGTACTCAACTGCCTGCTAGTTCAACCCCTCTCTCTCCTTTCAATCATTCTTGCCTAGTGATTCTGACATGCTATCAGAGCAGGTCGACCCTCCTGGGTCGATCCTGTGGGTGGGCCCACCACCTAAGCCTTCCGCTGCTACTGCTACTGCTACTGCTACTCCCTGTCCGCCGCGCGCCCCGTGGCGCGCGGCGTCGAAACTAGGGTTTTCAGCCCGCCGTGCGCCCCGAGGCACGCGGCGGTTTTCTGCCCGCCGTGCGCCCCGAGGCGCGCGGCGGTTCTCTGCCCGCCGTGTGCCCCGAGGCGCGCGGCGGGTTCCTGCCCCGTCACTCGGCACGTCGCCCCCGGGAGGCGCTGCGACGGGCGACGGGGACCCGCGCGTCGCCCCCCGTCGCCCGTCGTGGCCTGCGCGCGGCCCGTACACCCGGCACGCGGCCCGTACGGGCTGCGCCAGGCCCGCGCGCGGCCCGTACGGGCTGCGCCAGGCACGCGCGCGGCCCGTACGGGAAGCGCCAGGCCCGCGCGCGGCTCGGGCCGCCTGCGCGCGGTTCGGGCGGCTCTACCAGGCCCGTGGGCGGCCCGTTCCTCGCTGCTCCTGCCCTCTCCACTGTCCCCCGTGCTTCTACCGGCGCCTCACCCCTCCTACAGCCCGTTCTCCTAAATTAGGGTTTGGGGGTGAAGAGTGTGGGGGTGGCGGCTATGGGGGTGTCGGTTGTGAGTTCCTCCCCCTGCTCCTCCTCCTCCCTCGTCTCCCTCTGCTACAGCTGCCGCTGAGGGGGGTGGTGTGTGGGAGCCTAGGGTTTGGGGTTTAAGGGGGGTACCGTCGGAGTGGAGCTAGGGTGTCAGCAGGGGGTGTGTGAGAGGGGCGTGGGACGGTCGGGGGAGATTGCGTGGAGGTAGCCGTCGTGACGCCAGCAGCGCCAGTAGTCCGGATGCCCTCGCGCGTTTCGGTAGCCCAGCGAGCCTGCTTCGCCAGTCGCCTGTGGGTCCGTTGCTCCTGTGTGTGCTCGTCGTAGCCGCGGAGCCAGATACTCCCGTAGTCCGGTGCCCTCGTGCGCTCGGTAGCCACTGTGCGCGCCGCTCCTGTTGCCCGTGTGTCTGCAGCTTCAGTCGGCGCCTTTCATCTTCTCTCCTCTCGCCAGCCCTCCTCCTCCTCGCTTGCCCTCTGTGACTACCTCTAGCTTTGCTCATAACTGTGAACTTTAAACTATTGCTTCTTGAACTTGTGCTCAGAATGTGTGGTGACATTGTGATCCACCCTGAGCTTGTACTGCTTTGCTTGCTCTGCTGATTACACCCCACTTTGGCTATGGGGGTGTGTCAGAATGCTATTATTGTCTAGCCTGCAGTGGGGTACTCTATAGTGAGTACAGCCCAATCTAGGGTTTGCTATTTGTACTCAACTGCCTGCTAGTTCAACCCCTCTCTCTCCTTTCAATCTTTCTTGCCTAGTGATTCTGACACAGATCACCCGCTCTGGTCTCACCCCACTTACAGTTTAGCAGCAGCCGCTTCACCTAGATCAAAGGCTGGTGGAGTTGCCCTGCTCTGTAGATCGCAGCTCCTCAGCTTTAGTAACGTAGTAGTTCAGCCCTCGGGTATAATAGTTGCCGCTGAGATCCACGGTCTCGGTCTTCACCTTACCGCCATAGCCTGCTATTTCCCAGCCAACCCGACCTCTCGCGCTGCTTTCATCCGCGACGCCTTAGGTCCAGTAGTAGATTCAATCCCGCCGTCCAGCCATCTGCTCATCATGGGGGATCTTAACATCATAGAAGACCCGGTGTTAGACAAATCGTCACGATTGGGTTCCCCTGCTGAAAACGATAGATTATTCAATCGCTGCAGCTCTTTCCAACTCTCAGACGCCTTTCGAACGCTCTACCCTAGAAAACGTGAGTTCACCTTTTTCTCTCAAGCTCAGCAAGCCAGTACGCGCATTGACCGGGCTCTCATCTCGCACTCCCTCTTACCGCATCTGATTCAAGCTTCGCATGTCATGCCAGCAGACTATATTTCCGACCATAGCTTCGCGATCCGCATTGCTCTCCGAATCAACGCCAAGCTTAGTCTTGGTCCTAGTCTCTGGAGGCTTCATGCCTCACTTGTGCACAAGCGGGGGGTCCGTAAAGTTGTTGAAGCAACGGTGGAGCGATGTGCAGTAACAGACGGTAGCAGCTTCGAACTCCTGCTCTCGAGGCTGGCTGCCGGGCTCCGAGCTTTTGTGAAGGAGGAGGGTAAATGGGTTAAGGCAACAGCGACTCACCTGGTGGACGTTGTTGCTAACCTTCGGCAGGCGATGATGCGGGTTCCGTCCTGCAAGCCAACATGTGAACGGTTAGCTATAAAGGAGGCGCAACTGCGGGAGTACCAGGCTTCAAGGAAAGACAAGTTGCACCTGATGTCGGGGATGCGAATGGAGCTCAAGGGGGAGGTCGCGTCACAGCAGCTGACGGCGATGGTGAAGGCAAGGAAGGCGAGTACTCAAATCGCGGAACTGCAGACTGCAACTGGAGTGGTATCGGACTCACAGAGTATCCTTCGGGCGGCGTCTGCCTTTTTCGCCGATATCTTCGGGAGAGACCGTGTCAGAAATAACTGAGCAGGAATGGTGTGACTAACAGGAACAACAGTACAAATATGAAACCCTAACCTGGTATACCCCCTAAGGTATCACCCACTACAGCCTAGAACAATATAAACATATAATGTTTGACACACCCCCATAGGCAAAGTGGGGAAGACCTAGGGGTCACAAGACCAGTCAAGGCAAAGCAAGACAACAACAAGCTCAGGGTGGACCTCAAGGGTTCCACACAAATTCCGAGCACAAACTAGCGGTCACAAGCCCAGTTCACATGCAAGTTTATAACAGATCATGATATACAATGATCACAACCTAGCAAGAGTAGACATGCAGGCATATATATATAATGATCACAGTATAAGCAAGGTCAAGAAGTGAGCAAGTGAGGTCCAGTAGGCACAAGGCCCAGAAGAGTACAAAAGCGCTGATGGTCAACAGGCGGAAGTGCCTTGGTGAACACATCAGCAAGGTTGGCCTCGGTGGCCACGTAACGCAGACGAAGCTGACCTCGCTGCTGCAGCTCTCGAGCAAGGAAGTACCGCAGAGCGATGTGCTTCGTTCTGTGCTCCAGTCTGTGCTCCTCACACAGGGCAATGGCTGCCTGGTTGTCGACGTACAGCACTGGAGGAGAACGAGGCCGCTCCCCAAGGTCGGTCAGCAGGTAGGTCAGCCAGCGTAGCTCCTGGGCAGCCATGGCTGTGGCGTAGATCTCAGCCTCGCAACTGGAGCTGAGAACAGAAGAAGAGCGTGTAGAGCGCCAAGAAACTGAGCCAGAGCCAAGGCTGAAGGAGTAACCCTGAGACGACCGCTGAGTGGCCTGGTCGTCTGCCCAAGAAGCGTCTGAGTGCCCTGTGAGAACAACTCGGTCTCGCCCTCCAAGCACAAGCCCCATGCCCGACGTACTGCACAAGTAGCGCAACACCCTCTTAGCGGCATCCATGTGCTCCTTCCTGTGACGGCCAGGAGCGACATAGCGTGCAAGGATGCTAAGAGGGTATGCAAGGTCAGGTCGAGTGCAGGTCATCAGGTACATGAGGCAGCCCACAAGCTCTGGGTACGGGCCACTCAGCTCTACGGACTCATCCGAAGGCAGAGCTGAGAGCGAGTGACCGGTAGCCATAGGAGTGGACTGAGGCGAGGAGTACGTGAAGCGGAAGCGCTGGAGAACCTGCTGCACCATGTGCGACTGAGTCAGGGTGATGGTGCGCCGTGCTCTGTCCCGGGTGATCCGCAAGCCAAGATAGCTTGTCAGTTCACCCAGGTCTGTACACGTGTGTCTCCTCTGCAGCTCCGACTTCACGTAGGCGAGTCCTGCAGTGTCAGCAGTGGCAAAGACCAAGTCGTCGACGTACACGAGGATGTAGAACGGCGGCAGCGAAGTGTCGGTGCGCAAGAACAGCGACGGGTCAGCTGTAGAAGGTGCGAACCCAAGAGTCGCAAGTGTCGTCCTCAGTGTGTCGTGCCACTCACGTGGTGCCTGGCGGAGACCGTAGACCGGCCGCTGAAGCCTCCACTGGGTGCCAGGAGGAACCGGCCCAGTGAAGCCAGGAGGGCGGCGCAGCCAGATCTCCTCGTGCAGGCTGCCCTGCAAGAAAGCAGTGCTGAAGTCAAGTGAGTGAAGCTCGTAGTCGCGCTGAGCGGCTATGTGTAGCAGCACCCGAAGAGTGGTCATCTTCGGGGTGGGGGAGAAGGTCTGGAAGAAGTCTACTCCCTCTCGCTGACTGAAGCCTCGAGCCACGTAGCGCGCCTTGAAGACAGGCGGAGAACCCGGCGGCCGCTTCACCCTGAAAATCCACATGCCACTGACGATGTTCGCCCCAGGAGGGGGGACGTCGTCGACGTAGGTGCGTGTGGACTTCCAGGAAGCCATCTCTGCGTCCATGGCTGTCTGCCACTGAGAGGAGTAGGGACCCGCCATCGCCTCAGCGTAAGTGCGCGGGGTCGGGATGTCTGGTGCATCCGGGTCTCCCTCAGGGGCAACTAGCATGGACACGAGATGGGGCAAAGCAGCAGCAAAGCAATGGAACTCCTCCTGTCTGTCCTCAAGGACGTCCGTGCCAAGAGCACACGCACCCCCGACGGACGGAGGACAGGCAGACTCAGACTCAGCCACTAGGCTAGCAGCGTAGTCTAGGCGACAGCAAGCAGCAAAGTCAACTAACTCAGCGACCAGAGCAGACGCAGCGGCGGACTCAAAAGAAGGGTCAGTGACAACGGTAGCAAGGAGACGCGTAACAGTGGGACTGGCAGCACGACGGGCGTCAGACTCCGGGTCAGGAAGAGTAGGTAGGGAGGACGCAGGAGGAGACGGCAGCGGGACACGCTGCGGAGCAGTGGAGGGACGCAGAGTCATGTAGTGAGTGCCAGGGACAGGAGGAGGACGCTCACGTGGGACACGACGACCAGTGCGAGCGGTACGAACAGGCGACGCAGGACGAGACTCAGGCTCACGACGCTCTGTAAGACCTCCTGTGGGACCAGCGTAAGGAGAGGGAGCAGGGAGAGGCGAGGCGGGCGGTAACTGTGACTGCGGCTGGACAGGTAGAGGACCCTCGACGGAGGGAGGAGGACCAGGAGGAGGAGCCTGACCAAGAACCTGCTGAAGGAGCGGGACGAAGTACGGTCGCGGCCGCGCAGCGTCTCCAGAAGCAGCAGGGACACCAGCGGCAGCCCCAGCGCCCAAGTCCTCAGCACCAGCAGTAGCTCGAACACCCGAGTCCTCAGTACCAGCAGTAGCTCCAACGCCCTGGTCCGCAGCACCAGCAGCAGCGTCACCGGTCGGGTCCTCAGCACCAGCAGCAGCGCCACCAGTCGGGTCCGCAGCACCAGTAGCAGCTCCAACGCCCGGGTCCTCAGCACCAGTAGCAGCTCCAACGCCCGAGTCCTCAGCAGCAGCAGCAGCGCCACCGCTCGGGTCCTCAGCTCCAGCAGCAGCTCCAACGTCCGAGTCCTCTGTACCAGCAGCAGCGCCACCAGTCGGGTCCGCAGCACCAGGAGCAGCTCCAACGTCCGGGTCCTCAGCACCTGTAGCAGCTCCAACGCCCGGGTCCGCAGCGCCAGGAGGACCACTCCGAAGACTGCAGCGCCGTGTGTACCACTCTCGAATCACCTGAATGGGGGGGAGCTCCTGGGAAGGAGGGGAAGTACCGGGACGAGCTCCAGCAGCACCTCTCCGGAGGCGGCAGTACTCGAGGTACCTCTCCTGCAGCTGCTGGGAGGAGAGGGCTCCTCCAGGCGTAGCACGCTCAGGCTCAGCACCCCCAGACGTAGCACCCCCAGACTCAGCACCTCCAGGCTCCGCACCCCCAGGCTCCGCACCCCCAGGCTCAGCACCCCCAGGCTCCGTACCCCCAGGCTCAGTACCCCCAGGCTCCGCACCTCCAGGCCCAGCACCCCCAGACTCAGCACTCCCAGGCTCAGCACCCCCAGACGCAGGACGCGAGTCAACAGCTACCTCGACAGGCTCACCCGGGTCTACCTGGGACACACCTGAGGGAGCGGCACCCTGAGGGGGGAGGGGGTCGGGTACCTCAGCACCTGGAGCGAGGAAGAGCGGCGGAGGGGGGAGGGGGGCAGTGCGGTAGGGGAAGAGGCGGTAGAAGGGGACGGACTCGTCAAAAGTGACGTCCTGAGAGGCCAGAACCCGGCGCGAGGTGACGTGGTAAAACTGCCATCCAGGCGCGTCGGGAACAAAGCCAAGGAAGACACAGGGAAGAGCGCGACGGGAGAGCTTGTCCACAGACGTGTCGCGGACAAAAGCTCGGGATCCCCACACCCGGAAACGCGACGCATCGCCAACCTCTCCCGTCCACCGCAGAGTCGGGGAAGTCTCCGGCAAGGAGACACGGGGCCAGAGGTTGAGCTGATGCGCAGCGTACCGGACCGCAAACGGCCACAGAAAGTGGGGAGCAGCCGCATGGGTCAGGGAGGTACGAGCGACCTCCATGACTAAGCCAATGCGGCGCTCAGCAACCCCATTCTGCTGTGGAGAGGCCGGAAGCGTGTACGACTGCTCAATGCCGTGCTCAGCACAGTAGGCTGCCAAGAGGTCGGAGGCAAACTCACCACCTCTGTCAGAGTGCAAGCGCAGGACAGGAAAGTCCGAGTGAAAGCGCTCGCCTAGCTGGAGACGGGCTCGGCTGATCCAGGGGATCAAAACACCAGGGACGTCACCCTTGGCGCGCAAGGGGAAGACCGTGGTGTAGCGCGAGTAGTCGTCAACAACTATCAGGAAGTACCTCTCCTGACCCTGACCACGGACGCGGGCTGGGCCCCACACGTCCATGTGGAGCGTCTGCAGGGGAGCGGTCGTCGGGGGAAAGGAGGAGGAGTGAGGAGCGGCGCGCTGCCGCCCCTCGACACAGGGAATGCAGTCAGGAGCAGGGGAGTCAGGAAGGGGAGGGAGCACCCTGGGAAGACCAGCAACAAGGTCCCGTTTGTGCATGGCCCGCAGGCGCTGCACAGACGGGTGACCAAGGCGGTGGTGCCAGAGGACGGTGTCGTTCGCCAGAGAGCGACACGAGCAGGGGGCGGACAGCTGACCTGACGCTGACGCAGACGCAGCTACCTGAGGAGACTCAGTGGTCAGTGTGTACAGGTCAGACCCCGGCTCTCGAGTGAAAGTAGCTAGGTGGCGGCCCGTCCGAGCACACGTGCAGTGAGTCACACGCTCGTAGGCAGGGGTGAACTGGTGAACACCCCCGTCCTGGAGCGCACTACCTGCCACCAAGTTCGTGGAGAACGAGGGGAGGTAGAGACCTGAGAGCGTGCCGGACGGAACCGCTGGACACGGAAGGGTGGTGGAGGAGGTCGCAAGGACCGGACCCCCAGAGGGGTCAGCAAGAGAGACAGCAACCGGCCGAGCTAGAGGCTCAAGGACAGTGCAGTCACGAAAGAAAGAGCGAGAAGCACCTGAGTCCAGTGTGAAGGTGTGCAGTGCTGCAGTCGACTCAGTACCAGGGGGCACAGACGCACAAGCACCTAGAGCAGCAGCTGCAGTAGTACCTGTGGAAGCAGACACACTAGCACCTAGAGCAGCAGCGGGGCTGGCCTGAATGCCCGGGTCGGGCGGAACACGCAAGTACTGAGCACCCTCTCCACTAATAGACATCGCATACATGGCAGTGAGAATAGCATCAAAGTCCAGTGCCCAAATATCAACACCCTTCCTGAGCAGCTCAGCCCAGCGCGGCAGCTCACCCCCACCAGGAAACTGGGTGCGCCACGCATCGTTGAGGCGGGCGAAGCAGCGCTCCGTCTGGTGCGGCCCCCCACACGTCTGGCCAGTGCGGTCACCTGTACGAATAACGTACTGGCAGGTGACGCTGCGCCGCGCATACCACTCACGGGCGGCCTGAAGGGTCGGGGCAGGCTGCTGACTCTGACCGCCCCCCGGGCCTCCACGACCACCACCCCCTCCGCCTCCGCCCCGGCCACCTCCACCCCTGCCGCTGCCACGACCACCTCCGCCTCCGCTGCCACCTCCGCCCCTGTCACCACTCCCAACGCCGCTGTCACCTCCACCACTGCCGCCACTAGCCTCTCCAGTCGCACCTCCACCGCCACCACCTCCACCCCCGCCTCCTCCGCCACCACCCCCACTCCTGCCACTCCTGCCCCTGCGTCGTCCGCCTGAAGCAGACGCAGCCCCGACCTTCTCAGCACCAAGGAGGTCGACAGCAGCAGCAGAGGCGACAGAGGGGAGGAGGGGGGAAGGGGAGCACCCCTCGAAGAAGGGGCCGCGGGGGTCGCCACGAGAGGTGCCTACAGCGACGATACTAGCCTCGGCTGCAAGCAGTTCCTTCTCGAGGAGGTCTACGGTGAGCTCAGTGGGGGAGCGAGAGAGGAACTGGTCCCTGACAGGGCGCAGAGAGTCAGGGAGGCGGGTGACAACGTGGTAGAGAGTGATCCAGAGCGGGGGGGGGTTGCTAGCGAGGAACTCGTCAGGCATGGCAGCGCGAAAGCGAGCCTCACTAGTCTTAAGGTGGGTGATGAGGTCTGCGACAGTGTGAAAGGAGGCTAGGTCGGGGAACAGGTAGGGGAGAGTGAGGCGGCCTAGCGTGGCAGAAGCGGGTGAGGAGTAGCGGGCCACTACAGCTGTGTAGAGGTCCTTAGCAGTCTTGCACTGGCCGAAGTGCTCGCGCTCATCTAGCGGCAGGGAGTTGCGAATAGCAAAGCGAGCGTGCGCGTCACGGGTCTGCCACTGTGAGCGCTCAGCTGGGGGGGCAGTAGCGAGTGGGGCGGTCGCATGGCCGAGAGCGTGGTCGTACAGTGTAATATCTTCCTTGGCAGTGAGCTGTAGGAAAAGGTGCAGGTCATCTAGCCAGGTTTCGAATTTGACCGGACGGCCCTCGGCGTCGAAAGCTAGAACAGGAGGACTAGCCATAGCGACAGCGGCAGTAGTAGAAGCAGTAAAGTCACTGAAAAGGCGTGCGCAGGGTCAGCGGGGCCGGTGGGGCCTACGGACTGTAGTGGCGCACAAGCAGCAGTAGCAGGAAGTGTAGTAGTAGGATCTGCAGTGGTGCACAGGCGCAGCAGGCGGCAGCGAGAGCCGGCGCAGCAGGGGCGGGCTCAGCAGCGGTGATACGCGGGCGGCGGCGGGCGCAGCAGCGGCGGTGCGCGGGCGGCGGCGGGCTCAGCAGCGGCGGTGCGCGGGCGGCTGCGGGCTCAGCAGCGGCGGGCCGGGAGCAGGCAGCGCGCGGGCCGTGCGGGCCGTATATGAGCTGTGCGGGCAGCGTGCGGGCCGGCGGCGGTCAGCGCACGAGCCGCGCAGGCTCAGCGCGGGCTGCGCGGGCTGCTCGCGGGCTGCGTAAGCGGGTCGCGGGCGGCTCGCGGGGGTTCGCGGGCAGGTCGCGGGCTGCTCGCGGGCAGTGCGTGGGCGGTTCGCGAGATGTGAGCGCGGCGCGCTGTGCGGTTCGCGGGCGGCGTGACGGGGCCGATCGGGGCGCTAAGGGGCGACGCGACGGGGGCCGTGAGAGGCCGCTAGGAAAAAAAAGTTCGACGGGGCCGCAGGGCCGCTAGATCGTGCTAGATCGACGGGGCCAGCGGGGCCGGAAACAAGCGAAGGTAAGCAGGTAGGTAAGTCGGTGGGCCCTAAGAACAGTCCTAGCGAAGGACCTGCTCTGAAACCATGTCAGAAATAACTGAGCAGGAATGGTGTGACTAACAGGAACAACAGTACAAATATGAAACCCTAACCTGGTATACCCCCTAAGGTATCACCCACTACAGCCTAGAACAATATAAACATATAATGTTTGACAGACCGCTGTCAGCTTGAAGAGAAGTGGCGTCCTGACAAGGACAAGATGTTACGGTCATGGGAAGCAGCGGAGCTGTCAGCGGACTGGACGGAAGAGGAGGTGAAGAGTGCGTTCAGCGCGATGGTGGCGAACAAGTCTCCGGGCAAAGACGGGCTGCCGAAGGAGCTCTTCGAAGCTCACTGGGACCTGCTGGGAAAAGGGTTCATGGCTCTCACCAAAGACTTCGCAAGAACGGCGATGCTCTCGATGGAGGTGAAAGAAGCGGTGACGATCCTGCTGTCAGAGGTCCACTGGAGATCCCCGATGATCCTAGGGAAGGGTTACAGGCATGTTGGCCTGGGGGGTTATGGGCGCACTCACCCGCTACACAAACAAGCCCTTTTATCCCAGTGGTTAGTGACTGGGATTCTGACATGGTATCAGAGCGAAGGTCTCGGGTTCGAATCCCGGTGTGTGCACCTCGGGCATCCCAGTGCGGGGGGGTGTCAGAGGTCCACTGGAGATCCCCGATGATCCTAGGGAAGGGTTACAGGCATGTTGGCCTGGGGGGTTATGGGCGCACTCACCCGCTACACAAACAAGCCCTTTTATCCCAGTGGTTAGTGACTGGGATTCTGACACCTGCTGCACAAAAAGGGCGACAAGGATCAGCTCAACAATTATCGCCCGATTACTTTACTAAATTTTACATACAAGGTGTTGGCGCGGGTTATGGCTGACAGGATGAAAAAGTACCTGGGGAGGGTGATATCGTCGGAGCAGTATGGTTTTCTCCCGGGAAGGCGGCTGACGGATGCTGTAGGGCTTGTTGCTGACATCATCGACTCCGCACGGAATGACAACGAGGACTGGTTCCTTTTGTTGGTGGATTTCAAGAAAGCATTTGACTCTGTCTCGCGCGGCTACCTCTTCCGGACGATGCGGGCGATGGGCTTTCCGGATCGGTTCGTAGGATGGGCGGAGGGCCTGCATGAAGGGACGCAGACGAGGTTGTTAGTTAACGGTTGGATGGGTGATGGCGTGGAAGTGATTTCTGGAGTCCGCCAGGGATGTCCTCTTGCGCCTTACCTCTTCTTGTGTGCGGTCGAGCCGCTGGCGCAAACGGTTCTCAAGAAGAAGTTGGGCATCGGTAAAGCAAGTGAGCGGCTGGCGTACATTGGGTACGCAGATGACACAACCCTGGTCCTGGAGGGGAAAAAGCAGCTCATCAAGGCAGAACAGGTGTTGGCGAAGTTCGAACTGACCTCCGGGCTGGCGACAAACCGGGACAAGTCGGTGGTCCTGCCGCTGGGGAACAATCTTGGCAGGACAACGGGCCGTACGCATAGCTTCAGATGGGCGAAGGCGGATGAGGCTGAGAAGCTGTTGGGCGTGTGGATCACGCCTTCGGGAAGCTGCCTGCCAACATGGGAGAAAACCTCGGAGGACGTATCGGGGAAGGTTAAGAAATGGGAGCAGAAGTACTTGCCGACAACGGCGCGTACGACGGTTGTCAACAGTTACATGATGCCGAAGGCGGCTTTCCAGGCGCAGGTTTACCCGCCGCCGGCGAAGCAATGGGGGACTATATCTAAAACCTTCGAAAGTTTCGTCTCTGGCAACAAAGCAACAGCCGACAGGGTCTTCCGCCTCTGGAGCAAGGACCTGCTATACACTCCAAGGAAACTGGGGGGGGTGGGAGTGCACGACCCGGAGATGATCTTGGCTTGCCTCACGGCCAGGAGGGTGGGACTGTTAGCACTGGAGACCAGTCAGCTGAAAAAACACATTATGATGCGGGCGGCGGCTCTCCCGATGGGCATTGAGACCTTCTTCGCCCACGAGAAGCTGCTGAAACATTGGGATGCGAAAAGTACTCGCTGGAAGGTCGCGTGTGAGAATTTCATGAAGACGCCGCTGGGAATTCTCCCTGAGGCGGCTACGAGGGAAGCGGTGGAAGGGGAGAGAATTGTTTTCAACAAGCGGCTTTTGCTCGACGGAACCACGCCGGTGGGAGGCCAGCGAGACGCGAAGCAGTTATGGGAGAAGCGCCTTGGCGATTTAATCAAGCTTGGGAGCAGCGGAGTCCCTGAGCTTAAGGATGCTACTACCCTGGAGAGAGAGCTTGGCGGGAAGGGTGCAGCTAAGCTAGCTAGGAGGGCGTTTGAAGCTGCGCCACACAAGTGGAAAGAACTGTTGCTCAGCACTCCCTCCCAACCCCCCAACTCAGCGGGGATCAGGAAGGTTTTCCATTCTGCAGGGCGCAGGCTCACGGACTTCCCCATCTTCGAGAACGGGGGTATTGCGCCCCTGAAGCGGTTGAAGCTGTTATGGAAGGAGGGGCAGAAACCATCAGCTAAGCAGCAACTGTGGAAGGGCAGGTGGAACGGGCAGATCAATTGGAAAAGGACCATTGCCATCCGTGACTCTCTGGTCACACCGAGCAGGCCGAGGGACGTTCTACTGCGGATCCATAATCTAAACTTGCAAGTGGGGGAGCGGGTGGCTTTTTTGAGCAGTAAACCGGTCTGCCCGTACTGCGGAGGAGAAGAAACCCTTGAGCACTGTTTGTACAGTTGCCCCAAGATTCAAGCGGTGACGTCTGCTCTGGTAAAGTCCCTGCGCATGCTGAACAGCGCGCGTACTGTGTCATCATTGGAGGACCTGCTGTTCCGGAAGGCGGGGACCGGCACGGCCTTTCCAGAAGCTACGCTTACAGCTATTACGCTTCACCAACTGTGGGCGGAGCGGTGTGACGCTGTGTTCCGGGGGAAGAAATTCCGGACGAGGAAGGTGCTCCGTCGTGTTGAAGCAGCTTTTCGCCTGCATGCGCGGATCTACACGAGATCAAGGGATGCCGAGTGGAAGAAGCGACAGGGTACGCAACATCAGGGGAAATTTCGCCGGGCTTTGGAGAGCGAGAACAAGCTACTGTTTCGGATCAGTGACAAAAGTTGCAAGTCATGGACGTGGACGAAAGCTTTTTCGAATATCTGGCTAGCACCGAGGATGACACGCCAACCTCCTTAGATGCCACACCTGGGGCGGCCACGTGGATTACCCCTCATGCGCAGTTACGACTGTTATTGTTTATGTATGCTTGTTCTATCGGTGTACATAGCAATTACCATAAAAAAAAAAAAAGGAGAGGGGACATTTTCAGGGCAGAGATGGGAGGGGCTAGCGCACGGGCTCTGGTTGGAAAAAATTCGTAGAGTATGGGTTGGGTATTCCCTCCTAGCCTAGCTCTTGGCCGAACTCCATCCTGGGGCTTGGAGGGCTGGGCTAGAGCTAGGCTAAACTCTACACGTAGGGGAAGGGGCTGGGAGCTTTCGGGGGGGCTGAACTTGGAGGATTAACGTCGCGTTCGACAGGCTAACCTGCGTTAAAGCCCAAACAAAGCAGATTGCGGGCTGACCGGTGAAAAAAAAACCCAAGTCGAAACAGCCGCGATGGTTCTGCGGAAGGGTTTGCGTGCCTGTCGAGCAGGACCGGAGTGCTATTTCAAGTCCATGCTCACATCACATGCTCACCTGGCTTTTGGTGCTCCCTAAAGCCGTGCTTGGTCGGAAGGAAAAGTCACCAGATACCAGTGGAGCGAAATAAACCACAGGATGATGGGGCCGCAGAAAGGAACGGGTAAGATTTCTCAGGCACAAATGAGCGAATGAGGGATGAGCTGCAGCCACACGAGTCTTTGCACGAGAGCTTGGATCTTTGCGGCGCAATTGCTGCCCCATAGAGGCAGGGTAGGCGAGGGGAGGCGAGACGAAAGGGTGGACGCGCGCAGAACTCCTGCTTCCGTGCGTGTCATTACGGGCAGCTGGCATCGAAGTCTTGAAGTGTACAGAATGTCAAGTTCCCATGGACAAAGCGAGGTGATCCCCCTTGTCATGAATATGTTCAGTAAACATCGAAAATTTCCCCGATAGGCCGCATTATCACTTCGGTTCCTGCCCGGAGCATTCTGCACCATTGATTCTTTCTGGGAAATAATCGGATGTCTCGATTGCTCGATGCACACCTGACGCTGCTGCAGCAGATGAGCACCACCCGACCACCTGACCCAAAGGAACTTCACCTGATCCATCCAGCTCGTTGTCACATCAGTCGTGTCATCCCCCGCCCCCTTCTCTTCGAAGACCGAAGGACGGGTGTGATGAAGGTAGGAACGGCTGCGCTGCCACAGCACTCCCTTCTGCCCACCAGTGCGACGAAAAGATGTCCTTGCCTTCTCTGCTTTCAGATTCAAGTCTGGATTGAGTGGTTTCAGTTATGAGCTATTTGCTTGAGCTTATCCTCTCTCCACGTGAGTCTGTAAAATAATCAGTCTCACCGGACGAGATGAACGCCTCTGTGGTTACAACCACCGCGCCGCCTGGCCCGGACTGCGCGTCGCGCTGCGTCTCTTTCGTCGCGGAAACCACTGCCATTTCGCCGCTCACCTTCGCCACGGCTGTCTCAGCGTGCATGGTCCTCGTCTTCGTAATCTCTTTTGCCGTCTACCTCTACCGCCGCCCCGACTGCCTGTTTCTAGGCCCGGACGAGGAGAACCCGGGCACGAGCGATTCTCAACGACGTGTCGTCGCGAGACTCAACGCAGATTTCGCGAAACCCGGCCTCGATCCGTCCTTGATTCAAACTCTGCCAGTGATTATATTCCGTCCCGATAACGACACGCGGAAATCGAATCTTGCAACAACCGTCGGCGCCGCGGCGGCATATCCGCAGCCAGGAGGGGGTTCCAGCGGAGTCGCAGCTTCCGCGCTTCTTCCCTACGATCGTGACACTAACGAGAGCATCCTGAGCCTGCGCGAGTGCGCGGTGTGCCTGGGCGAGTACGCGGCGGGCGAGCGCATCAAGGTGGTGCCGGCGTGCGCACACGGCTTCCACGCCGACTGCATCGACCTCTGGCTCGCCGCCAAAACCACCTGCCCCATCTGCCGCCGAGACCTCCGCAGCCCCGCCACAGCCCCCGCGCAAGAAAGCGCCTTGGGGCCGGAAACCGGCGTGCGCGTTGAGATTTCAGTTGGCGGAGAGGGAGCGCAATCAGCAAGAAGAGCAAGGGGAGTAGCGGGAGCGGAGGCAGCGGCTGAGCAGCAAAGACTGGAATTCGCGGCGGCAACAGAAGCAACTCAGCAAGCTGACGCGGTGATTGTGCGGATAGAGGCTGATCCACGTGACGATGCGGTGATGAGCGTGCCCATAGCGGCTGGAGCGTAAGACGCTGATAGGAATGCGGGTCTGAGAAGCAGCATTGCTGTGCGGTAAGGGAAGTAGCTGAAACGGGTCGCGGTTTTTTTTTTCTTCTTCTTCTTTTTTTTTGGTCAGTGAGGGCTGTTGGTTAATGGCGATGCGGTGCCACCGTCCAGCCGCAGGAATTGGATTCGTGAGCGCGGAATTAGGGAAACAGAAAAGTTGCGGATTTTTTTTTTTCTTCCAGGCTGTTGCCTAGCGGCGTTGGAGTGCATTTTCCGCGCGGATGAGACGGAGAAGTGAGCGCGAGGATCCCGTTAATTCCACGATGCTGTAGCTAAGTTATTCTTCCAGAGCATATATAGGAGAAAGCAGTTTGCAGGAGGTCGCAGCCACGTTGTTACAACGTCCACGTGGTTAGCAGAAGCCATTGGAGCATTGACGTCGTGAATGCATCGTTAGCGAATACGGTCGAAAGCAGGAATCAGCAGCACCTTCCACTGGCCTTGTCGAGTTAGTCCCGAGTCTTTGCGAGTCACTTGACGATTCGGAAAGGTTGCGCGTCGCGATGTTTTTTTTCCACGTGAAGGCACGTGGCTTTACACGTTACCGAGTTGATGCGTACTCCCGACAGCGCACGTGTCAGAAACCGCTACGCGACGGAGGAAAGGTAGTCCGAGTCCTGGTACATGGAGATTTGGCGCCGTCATTTGCGGCGTCGGGTCAAAGGTTAGGGAGGACTTCCCAATTCCAAATACCGCAGTTTATTTCCGCTTGACGAGAATGCGTGCGGAAGTGGGCGGAAGGGTTTGCTTTGGGGAACGGAGCGGCCGCTTCTAGGGAGTTCAGAAAATTGCGCGGAAGGGGGAAATAATAGGGGAACTGGGGGGGGGGGAAGGGCGGGAGAGATCTTAGGGTGATCGGAGTATGCGCTGCAGTGAGAAGGAAGTTTAGGGGCATCTGCGGACTCGATGGGCGGAGTTCATGCGGATGATCTGGACAAAAAGGGGATGGGAAAGGGAGGCGGAGGGGGGTGGAGGAAGGAGGGGGAAAAGAGGAGGGAAAAGGATGCGGAGGCTGGGGGAAGGGGGGAGGACGGAAGGATGCCAAGCAGGGAAACTCACTTTACCCCGCCCCATTCGCGGTAAGGGCGAGTTATACGGACGGTCTGGAACGAGTCTAGATCTTGCTTGCTGGCAGGAGTAAAGCTCATTGGGCGAGGCTGGTTCCTGAATTTGAGGGGCTCACCAGAGGAATTTCGGGGGGATTGGTACAGATGGAGGGCGATCTTCAGGAACTGCCTCACAGCGAAGGGGACTCATGATTCTATTTGTGGGACTGAGGAGCAGGCGACGAAGGTGATTGGAATTCGGAGGGAACGGATAACTTCGCAGGCGATTACAGTTTCACTACTTTTTCAATACAGGTCCCCCTCTTTCACTGCCTCATCCATCCTTCACAATTTTCAGATACCGGTAGTGACCTTTCCATCCACCATCACTCTCTATCCACATTAAAGGTATTGGGATGCCCATTCAAAGCCCAAGGCCCCAGCCCCAAACCTCCAACCCAAGCCCACAACGCCAGCTCCCAAACCCAGCTCCCACCAGCTAACCCATCCAATAAAACCGCCACCATTCAGTACCTGAGATCCAGCCATGTGCCCTGATTTGTCCACCCAATTAGTTCCATCGATCTTTGACAACATTCAGCAGGCCTGTAATCGCCATCTTTTCTTCTGGAAATGGGGCATGGGCCGCATGGCATTGCCCAGTGGGATTGGGGCAGGTGAAAGAGTTAGGATGTAGGAAATGACATGGCATGGCACCCTGAGGCGAGCAGAACACATAAAATACGGTGGGGACATATATCAGAGTTGATTTAGGCATTGTGGCATTTGTTTCATCTCTTTGTCAGTGTAAAGCTGCCAATGACATGCGTTCTTGTACTCATTATTTTATCACAACAGTGCATCCGGCTTCTCTGAGTATACAGGCCAACTACATGAACATGCAAACCTGCTGCAGCAACTACCAGTACTGCTTCTGCGCGGGTAACTGTTTCTGCTCTTTTTTAGTGATCACTGCTTTCGAAGGAAGCGAAGATTGCAGCACACCTTGCCTGCTGGTGGGCTGCTGTCGCTGCAGCTCCTGATGCTATCAGTATAACTGCTTCTGGGTTCACTCTGCTCTTCCCTAATGGTGACTGGATGCGCTGCTGCATTCTTAGGAAGGTTCTGGAGAGCTCTGCAGGTTCTTGCCTGCGGGTCGGCTTTTGCAACTGCTTCTGCTCTACCTCCTGTGACTCCTGCTCCTTGTGGTTGATATACAGACGGCAGGAGCTGCTGCACGCCATGCTTTCTGCTCTTTCCTGAAGGTGACTGGACTCAGGCGCTGCATTCTAAGGAAGTGCGGCCAGAGCTGCGCACACACGTGCTCTTTGTGGCTCTGCCGATGATTCTCTGGTTACTGCCCAAGGCCTTCCCTGATGGTGACTGCACTGCAGGCGCTGCTGCATTCTAAGGTAGTAGGGAGAGAGAGACATGCTGCACGCCCTGGCTGCGTGTCGGCTGCTGTCGCTGTATCTGGTGTTAATGCTGTTGCTGCTTGCGGTCCTTGCTAGTGGCGACTGTACTGTAGATGCCACTGAAGTCTAAGGAAGTATGGTGAGAGCTTCTGCACACTGTGACTGCAGCCCTGGTGCTGCTACTGCTTCTGCACATTCCTTCTACTGGTGACTGGCCTGCAGGCGCCGCTGCATTTGGAAGAAGTAGGGAGCGAGCTGCTGGACGCCCAGGCTGCACGCCCAGGCAGCACGCCCAGGCTGCACGCCCAGGCTGCACGCCCTGGCTGCACGCCCTGGCTGCACGCCCTGGCTAAAGGTCAGTGCTGCTTCTGCTCTTTTCTCTAACGGTGACTGGACTGTAAGCGCCGCTGCATTCGGAGGAAATACGGCGAGAGCTGCTGCACGCCCTGGCTGCCGGTTGGCTGCTGCTGCTGCTGCTGCAGCTCCTGTCGACGCCTGCATTGCACACGGATATGAAATGAAGGGCGTTGCTCACTCATCCCACAACAACCCTGCCTAAAATAAGAAAATATTGATAACAATAGCACTAATAAATAATAATAATCAAACAGAACAAAAAACACATACCTTGCTCTGAGTCGTCGTAACCGTCTGCGAGCCAAATTCCACCTCCCCTGCCTTTGGCCTCCTTGCTGGTCCTGCTGCTGCCCGTGCTGCTGACCGTGCTGCTGCCCCCTGCCGCTCACAGTGGACCAATCAGGGAGCAGCACCCATTCCGGTACCCCTCGGCTAGCCGCCTCCTGCCTGAGCCGCTCGTCCAACCCCTCGCTCCATGTGACAGTAGCGAGGGTGCTTGTAGACGCATCATCTCTTATAGACGCATTTCCTGTAGATGCAGGTTCATGTTCTGTTAACGGGGGTAGCGGTTGAAACACACCCCATTGCTGTGTAGGCGCTGCAGCAGTATCCTTTCCAAGGGGGAGATTTCCCCTCCCGTTATAGTCACGGCCATGAGCGGCAGCAGGGAGGAACCAGCCGCGGAACGCGCGCTTGCAGAGGGGGCAAGGGGGGAGGGAGGAGGCGCAGCTAGCGCGGCTGGCGGAACTGGCGCGATCTGCGCGGCTGGCGCAGCTCCAGCGGCGGATGCACGGCAGGCAGAAGCGGTGCATGCACGGCGACAGGGCGACGATCGGCGAAAGGGTTACCACTGGCGAAGCGGCGGAGGAGGGAGAGCTGTCGGAGGCGGGGAGGGGGGAATTTGCTGCTTCCGCCGAACCGGATTCGATTTTCGCTGCTGGCGCCGACCGGTCGCTGGTGCTGGGAGGTTGCATGGGACGCCCAACCCTATCGGCGTTCACGAGGTTCCGCGAGGGTTCGGATCGCGAGTCCGCGAAAGGGGTCAGGCAAATCGGGCACAGGTCACCGGATGGTGGTGGTTCTAACGGGGGGTGTGGATTCGCGGCATGTGATTCTAACGAGGGTTCGACACCAATCACGGCACGGTCGGCGGGATCGGCGCCTGGCCGGATGGGAGAGTAGGAGGACGCCATGGTGCGATTACTGTTCAGATAGCCGCCATAGTGTTTCCTGTCAATACCCGCTATTGTTCTGTGTCATGCTCAGAACCCACGGATGTGCTATTTCACGGAAACAAATTTATTCAATCTCAAAAAACTTCTTTGTACTTAACACTATCTTTAAAGTTGATCTCAGAACTACTGTACAGCAACAACGAAATAATTTCTTACGCGTACACCGAGAGCATAGAACTGCAACAAGCCCACCCACCCGCACCATTCCTGCCTGTTTCTCGTGATGCTCTTTTTCCTGAAATGTAGGAGCTGCTTCACATCGCGCCACGTCGATCAGCAGAGAGTGAACTCCACCATAGCACTTAGCACCATTCTGTTAGACCATCTCTCAGTCGTGGGCGATTACTGTTCGATCTCGACTCACGAGAAACGGTTTGTGAAATGGTTATTTGGCTGAATATACTCGCTATTGAACGCTTCGCGACACCGTTCTCCGGTGTAGTACTGACACACTTTGGGAGCATGATCTCTGACTTCGTAGTCATCTCGTTGCTCTAGTAATAGTCGGTTCTGACGCGCGAGTAGCCAGAGCGCCACGGCAACATGGCCACGACACCGACCCAGGTGACGTGGCAGGAGATGCAGCGCATGCTGACGTGTCTTTTGGAAGCAACCGAGGTGATCCGAGTAGCCAATAGCCGGAGGCAGCAGACCGCTGATCTGCTAGACGAGGCGATCCACGTGTCGTCCGTTCATTGGACCCGTCACGAGGCTCTAGTCGCCGCGCACACGCGGGTCGCCGCCCGGCGCGCTGAGCTGGACAAACTGCGTGCTGACGTGGCGGGTGCCCAGCGTGATGTGGAGGAGAAGCGGGCGGACGTGGAGAGGCGGAGAGCGGAGCTCAAGGATGCGAGAAACTCGTTAAAAGCTGCCTCGACAAGATTAGTGGTATGACATGATTCTGCTTATTTACAAAGGGGCGGACTCGTTTTGATACCCAACCCGACCCCTTCCGTGCTCCCCTCTTTACCCTTTGTAATCCCACCTTCTCCTCTGCCCCCTTTTCTGCTCCTCGCCACTCCTCCCCTTTTAATCCTCTCATCCTCTCTCCCCTTTGTAATCCCGGCCTCTCTCCCCCTTTCCCTCACTCCCTCCCCCTCTTCCCCCCTCTCCCCCCCCCCTTATAATCACATCCACAGGAAGCGGACCGGTTCCTGTCCCAGGAAGGTTCCAAGCAACAGCTGACGGTGAGAAGGCGGCTGGCCACTAGACGACGACGAATGCTGCTCCAATTGGCCGGAAACATCCCCCTCTCCCCTTCCCCCTCCTCTTCCTCACCCTCCTCTTCCTCCTCCCCCTCCTCCCGTCCCTCCTTGTCCTCTTCTGTTTCTCCTCGCCCCTCCTCCTCCTCCTCCTCCTCCTCCTCCTCCTCCTCCTCCTCCTCCTCCTCCTCCTCCTCCTCCTCCTCCTCCTCCTCCTCCTCCTCCTCCTCCTCCTCCTCCTCCTCCGCCTCCTCCTCCTCCGCCCGCCCCTCTTCCGCCTCGTCTCCCACTCCACCAACCGCATTGAGACACGTGGCGAGCGCGGATAGCAGTTGGGGGAGCGGTTGGGGTTTTTGGGGTAAAAGGGGAGGGGGAGGGGACGCGGGAGCGGCAGGGGCAGGGGCGGGGGAGGAAAGACAAAGCGGAAGGGGAGGGGACGGGGGAGGGGCAGGGACAGAGACAGGGGCAGGGGAGAAAGATGGGGGGGCGTGTGTGACCGATACGGGGGAGAGTGAGAAAGATGGGGGGGAGAGTAAGAAGAAAGGGAGGGTATTTAGTGATGGTATGCTGACGGATAGAGGGAGAAGAAGGGGGGAGGCAGAGGGGGAAGGGAGGGAGGTGAAAAGGGAAGGAAGGGAGGCGGGGGAGAGGAAGGAGGAGGAGGAATTGAAGAAGGGAAGCGTAGGGGATGTGACTATAACGAACGGAGAAAAGCCTGTTGGGAATTCCAGAGTGGGTGGCAGCAGGAATGAGGGGGGTGTGGATGGTAGGATAGTGGACGTGACTATATTGGGGCTGCCTCTGATAACAGCACCTCGGCTACAGTCACTTTTTAATGGGGGAGGGGCAGGCATGGACGAGGGGGCGAGGCAACGGCATGACGCTGCGTTGGGTTTAGCAGCTCAGGTAATCCCTTGCTGCCAGTGGTGTGGTGGTGACGTGACGGTATTGTGGACTAGGGAGGGAGCGTTTTGAGGGGGCATGCATGGTTGAGGGCACGAGGCTAAGGCATGACGCTGCCTTGGGATTGACGGCTCAGGTAAAGGCTAGTGGGGTGGTGGTAGTATTGGTGGTTACATAACAGCACCTTGGTTACAGTCACTTTACAGTGGGGGAGGGGCATGCATGGGCGAGGGCAAGGCAAAGGCATGACGCTGCCTTGGGATTCACGGCTCAGGTAAAGGCTCTCTCCCTGCTGCTAGTCGTGGTAACGGTTGTGTGCAGGCTCTTTCTTTGCTCCTAGTCCTCGGCTGATAACAGCACTTCGGTTATAGTCACTGTTCAGTGGGGAAGGGACAGGCATGGACGAGGGTGCAAGACACGCGCGTGACGCTGCCCTGGGGTTGACGGCTCAGGTAAAGACTAGCTCTTTGCTGTTAGTGGGGTGGTGGTAGTAATGTTGGTTACGTAAACAGCACCTCGGTTACAGCCGCTGTTCAGTGGGGGGCCAGGCAGCAGGTATGGACGAGGGTGCGAGGCAACGGCACGACGCTGCTTGACTGCTCAGCTAAAAGCTCTAGACGCTCTTTCCTTGTAGCTAGGGGTTTGATCAACAGTAACGGTGTTGTGAACTAGAGAGGGACCGTTTGGCGGGGGCAGGCATGGACGAGGGTGCAACGCAACAGCATGACGCTTTCCTTGGGGTTGACGGCTCAGGTAAAGGCTCTCTCCCTGCTGCGTTGTCTCCACCCCCCCCTGCGCTACCTGAAGGTGGATCAACACCCTTGTGCCCATTCCCTTGTTTCCCTTCCCCCAAGCCTCTTCTTCCCATCCTCTTTCCCCCAGCTTGTTTCCTTCTGTAGGAACTACTCACATCTTCCTCTGCGGTACCCCATTCTGCTCGCCGGCTCGCGCTGCGTCGCTGCCTCATCGTGGACCGTCATCCCTTCCCCATCCCCTTTCTCCCCCCCCCCCCCCCCCCCCCCCCCCCCCTCTTTCCCCTTTTCCTCCTCTCCTCCACCCCCTCCCCCTCATTCAGCTTGTGCGTTTCTCAGTGCGCTACTTGCATCAGAGAATCGCTACTTGCACCTCCCCCTGCGCTACCCCATTGATTCTCCTTGCCGGCTCGCGCTGCCTCATGGTGGACCGGCACCCCTTCCCTTCCCCTTCCCCTCTCCCCATTCTCTCTCCCCTCTCCTCATATCTGCCTCCCCCTTTCCCATTTCAGCTAGTGCACTTCGCAGCGCGCTACCTCCACCTTCCCCTGCCCCATCCTTCTTGCCGGCTCGTGCTGCCTCATGGTGGACCGCCACCCCCCTGCCAGAGTGAAGGCCCAGCTTGTTCACCTGTTCCCCTTCCCTCTCTCCCCCTCTTTCCCACTTTCCCCTTACTGTCCCAAACCCCACAGCTAGTGTGTTTCTGTGCGCGCTACTTACATCTCCCGCTCCGCTACCCCATTCTCCTCACCGGCTCGCGCTGCCTGATGGTGGATCGGCACCCCCCTGCCCGAGTGGAAGCACAGCTTATTCTTCTGCTCCCCTTCCCCACCCCTCTCCCTCCAGCTTGTTTCCTTCTCAGCGCGCTACTTGCATCTTCCCCTGCGCTACCCCATTCTCCTCGCTGGCTCTCGCTGCCTCATGGTGGACCGGCACCCCCCTGCCCGAGTGGAAGCGCAGCTAATCCACCTGCAGGGGATGGGGGCAGCGGTGGGTGGTGGTATTGGGAGAGGGGTGGCAGCAAGGGGAGCAGGAGGGGGAGGGGGAGGGGGAAGCGGAGGGAGAGTTGGTGCACAGCAGCAGATTGAGCAGCAGCAGCAGCAGCAGCAGCAGCAGCAGCAGCAGCAGCAGCAGCAGCAGCAGCAGCAGCAGCAGCAGCAGCAGCAGCAGCAGCAGCAGAAGCAGCAGCAGCAGCGGCAGCAGCTGCTGTATAGGTCTGCTAGTGACATGAATCTGCTGCCTAGGAAGGGCACCACGGGCAGCACGGGGAGCACGGGCAGCACGGGGAGCACGGGCAGCACGGGGAGCACGGGCAGCACGGGGAGCACGGGCAGTGGCTGGGAGAAAGGGAGCAGTCGTAAGGGAGGCAGCAGACATGCTTCACCTGAAAGAGGAGGAGCTTCTTCTGGGGGTGTACTGAGGGATAGGAGAGGCGTGAATGGGACGAGCTTTTTCGGTGATGGGGGGTGGGAGGCGGTTGTGAGGGGTGCCAGCCTGAGCAGCAGCAGCGGTGGTGGTGTTGGGAATGGTGTAACGGCAGTAGAAACGGCTGGGGGAATGGCAAGGGCGGGGGGTATGGCAGGGGCGGGGGGAGTGGGAGGGGGGATGGGAGGGGGAGGGGAAGGGGGAGTGGAGGTGCAGCTGGCGCTGTACATGGGTCAGTCGCATGAGGCAGGGCGATGTGCATGTGCCATGGTGCTGCTGGGAAATGTAAGTGCTGTGCTGTGCTGCTGGGGAATGTAAGTGCTGTGCTGATTCTTACAAGGGGAAATGTGAGTGACTGTTTGAGTGTGGGAGTTTTTCAGGACGGGAGTATGCCACCCATGGCAATGCAGGGGAACTCCCTGGATGGCAATGCGCTCATTGTGATTTCATTGTGCTGGATGGTTGTTTTTGAGTCGACTCAAAAACAGACTCATCACAGGGCAATGCAGGGAAGCGTAAGCATTGAGCCCAGCATGGCGCTCATTGTGATTTCACTGTGCTGGATGTCTGTGGTGACGATTGAGCCTAGCATGGTATGGTATGGTATGGTATGGTATGGTATGGTATGGTATGGTATGGTATGGTATGGTATGGTATGGTATGGTATGGTATGGTATGGTATGGTATGGTATGGTTGGTCTACTGCGATCAACTCCTTGCTTTCGTGAACCGCCAACCCCACTTGTGTTTTTCTTGACGAATCTGAAACATTGGTACGTAGAATCAGGGTATTTCTCAATCTTCACACCCCCGTTTCTCGTTCCAACACTTTCAACCAACTCCCCATTCCTCCTCCTCCCTCCCTCCTTCACCGTGCCCCTATTGCATAAATTTCATCTTCATGTATCCATCAGGATATTGAGCAGCTGCTGGCTTCAGTGGGGCTTTGTTGGAAAGGTTCCCGTCATCTGCTTCTGTATAATCTGCTCCGCTTCTTTGCTGCAGTAGACGCGGGCCAATGTAGACTTGCATGAATGGTTACGGCACGTAAATAGTTACGGTGTAAAGATTTGAGCCTCTACAAGCTGTTGCAATTAAAACACGAGGTACTGTTTTATATCGAATTCCCTCTATGCTGACTGGCTCAGCATGTCTAGACGCGCTTCGAACCCTCAAATGTCGAGTTGATTTTCAACCGTTCAGTTCCTTCCTTTTGTGATGGAAGTACAGTGCAATCTCCCATCATCCATACCTCCCACGGCGCTCAATTCTCGCAAAATACATTCACCGTGAAATTTCTTCCGCGACTCGCATCGCATCAGCCGACTCCGAACAGCACATTCACGCATTTCCTCACCACGACGAATCGATCTGGGCCGAGCGAAATGCGACTCGTAGGAGAAATCTACGGCAGATGATGTCTACGTGCTTTCAGCCCTCGAGCCCAAGCCCACCCTTGTTGTGGCGGGATGGTTGGACCAGGGCCTATTTTTGCAGGGTGATTTACCCGGCCTACTATTCAAATCCGGCCCACTCGGCAAAAAACGAGCTTCCACGATTGTGACTCGGCCAACTTCAGGGTCCGATTTTCTTTTAGGCTGCTGTGGCCGGATGCCTGAATTCTCCACTCGGCCCTTCTGTGCAAGTTCAAAATTACCCCCACTCATTTTCTTCTGATCTCGCCAAAATAGCGAACCCTGAACAGTCCAAGTCCTTGTCTGCGAGTCACAAAGAATGGGTGAACATCAAATTTGGCTAAGTTCTTGATTGCGAGTCGAGGATTGGATCAGCTTGAGGATTTGGCTAAGTCCTCGAAATGCGACTGCACATACAAAGTTTGTACAAGAAAGAGTTAGCAGAAAATTTACCCGGCCTGTACCCGGATTTTGTAGCGCGCCACTCGGCCCAGCCGAGGGGCACGCGGATTTCACTCTTTTTCGGAAGAGTGGCTTGAAACGAAAAATGAGCCCTGGGTCGGACATCCTATCCATCCCAGTGCCAATTCCATTCGACCACGCATGCCCGGCCAAGCCAAAAAATGCTTGCAAGGGAGATTAGACAAGCAGTCACAAATATGCCCGTTTTATCACGAATATTTATAGGGGTATCACAAACAGTCACAGTACAGTAGATTTCTATCGCGGGTGATCACAGTGCTATCACGGATGGTCACACCTCGCCCCGAAAAGCCATCACGTTTGGTCACCCGATGAAACGACCATAATTTATTTGAAACCACAAAAGGAACTGTAGAGATTTTGGGGAATCCCAATCTTGATTGCTTGTTACCTCGCGCATAATACTAGCCTGACATTTAGGGGACGGAAGAAAAAACTAAACCCCGATAGGATGGTACGTCATTCGGGAGGCATCAACCCTAAACACCATGCGACAAGGTGTTTAGGGTTGATGCATCCCGTTCAGTCCCAACCGAACGGGTTTTAGTTTTTTTTTAGTCTTGTGAACAAACATTACCCTTCGAGTTTCACACGTCTAAAAGTGATATTAGTAGGGTCATTCTGCATCCGTCGAACAGTGGACAATCGAATAGTAACAAGAAATTTCAGATGATTTCAACGAGTTACCGAGAGTTGTCGCGAAACTATTTCGTGACACTACGGACAAAATGGCTTTCCCGAAATAACTTTCCTTGAATCCCTACAGTGACTTGTGTAGTTTCAACTTAGAATGGTCGTTTCAGCAATTGACCAAACATGATCGCTTTTCGGGGCGAGGTGTGACCATCCGTGATAGCACTGTGATCACACGCGATAGTAATCTTCTGTACTATGACTGTTTGTGATACCCCTGTGAATAAACGTGATAAAACGGGCATAAATGTGACTGGCTGTATAATTTCCCATTTTTGCAATGCAATGCAATGCCATGCTGCAGTTCTGCGTCCAAGTGCAGCCCAATGTGTGGCCTGCACAAGAGTCCAGCGGAGCACGCCGTTACCGAACTGCTTCATAACATGCTCGTAGGTTGTGAGTCGTCGCTTCAGCAGCTTCACACAACACACGGACCAAACAGACAAATCCCGAATCATCTGCTACTCCACAGTGGGGCATCGATCAAGCCCACCCTGGGAGCAATCTGCAGCAGATTTTTTTGGCCTAGTTTCCTTCCCAGCCAAGCTTCTGACGTCAACTGCTGTTTCGTGTGAACCAAAACGCTTGGCAACTGCTCTTGCGTGGCGGCTTGTGCAGTAGGCGATATTTACAACCGCAGGATTTTTTTTTGGCCGACTTCGACGATACTTCCCCGCCACTCTTTGTGGTTTTACATTATTTTCTTCCTCTCGCTTCTAAACTGCAGCAAGGTTCACGTAGTCACGACGATGAGGCGCTGTAAACTTTACCGCCACGCTCTTCTTGTCTCACCGAGCTCTGTTTTTTGCGCTTTATTGCCGCCAGTGAAGGATTCCCCCCGCATCTTTGCAGCCAATAGCAGATGTCCCACAGCTGTAGAATTCCCTCGCACGCCATGAGTCTAGGCTGGTGACATCCTTCTGTGATCCATTAGTTAGAGACGACATGATTTGGACGGCGAGAGGGCTTCGAGGCAGTGCTGACTAGAGCTCGCGATAGTGAGGCCGTGCATAACGGGGTGGGATGTGTAGCCACGTGTTGGGGCGAAAATGCTTGATCGGTTGTGAGATTGTTACTATGTGTCCACGTGGCACCGCGCCCGTTCGCGGTTGTCAAGGCGAGCTCCAGGTCATCCTTTGACAGGAAACGGCAATCCAAGTTTTGACGGAATTCCTCCAGATTTTTCGCATGGGACCAGAGAGCACCGCTCTTGTGGCACCAGAGCGACGGTTCGCATTCCTCGACTTTTAATGCGCCGCGCTGCACCCCTCCTTGAGATCTCTGCCGCACCGCTGCATGCAGCAAAAACTTGAACTCGCTTCTGCTAAGTTTCAGAAAGTGACACCCCGCCGTGCAGTTCTAAGTAGCAGAAGGCAGGCTACCTTAGGGGGGGCGGCGTGGAACCACTCTTTCCGAAAGTGGAATGCTGCTCTACATATTGTCGTTACGCGCTGCGCCTCGCAACCGTCATCCGGATGCCAAATTTCTTAATTCTAACACGCGGCCTTCGGCATCCCCAAGGTGACTTCTCGAGTCGACTGAGGGATCCTCACAAAGTATCGCCGCTACTACCCACCATCTTCTCACGATCTACTCGCCCTCTCCGCTGCTTGGGTTGTCAGTAGCGATCACGGCATTCCGCGCGTGCGCTGCTCCTGGCAGTACTGTAACAGCGCACCTGGCTCGCACCGGCCGCGTTGTTCGTCGCGCCTGTGGGAGTTTCGCCGCGGAAGCAAGGCAAGAACCATTCGAAGGGCGGAACAAAGCGACGAAAAAGGAGCAGGGATCGGATGAGGAGCAGCACACGAGGGGGAAACGGAGGAGAGAACCCACTGCGCGAAACAAATTTGGCTGGCAGCTGCGCGAAGTCCTTTCCTTCAAGAAGAAAGCACTCGAATCTGACTCGCTATTTTATTGAGGTCAACCCAGCGCGATTTTTTGCTAGATTTGGATTGCGTCTTCCCTTCGTCCGTACTTCCTGTGGAAGCGTCTCGAGCTGCTAAAACCATCACAAGATTGCCGCCCCATCAGGTGGAGCGTGCTATCAGAATAGAAGGCGAAACTTCAGCAACTTCAGCAACGACTCGTCAACGGTGGAGCTCCAGCAACGATGGATCCCTTCGCGCGTCTCCCCGACGATCTGCTGCTCGCGATCCTCTCGCGCGTGGGCAGCGCGGCGCGTGATGTCACCCGGGCCGCGATGACGTGTCGGCGGTGGAACGAAGTGACGCGGAGCGTGCCTGCGCTGTGCCTGGGACCGAGTGGCGGAGGCGCGTCTGCTAACCAGGCGCCGTTCTTGACGTTTGAGGTAAATGCTCGGACCGCAAGCAGACCATGCCATGGCTGACATGAATTTCTGAATTACATGGCCTGAAAATATCCTTTCCTTTCTTTTCTGCAAGGAAATGCTTGTTTAACTCCCTCCTATCCTTTCCCCCCGTTTCCTTTCCCTATACTCCGTTCTTCTTCTCCCCACACATCAGCGCCAGGCCTCGCGCATGATCCTCCGCACGCGCGCCCTGCGCCACCTCACCATCATCTCGCCTCCCGCACCACCTGCTAACAACGGAGGGCCATCCCATCCCAGCCTGACGCCGTCAAGGACATGTCACGGAAGTCCAATTCCCAGCGGACCTTCCGCTCCCCCAAGCGCCGGACCTTCCGCTTTCTGCAGGCGTCCCTCTTATTCCACTGAGTCAGCGGAACTCCCAGGGGCCTCCGCAAGTTGCGCCTGCTGCAGCCAGCACGATAGCGCCAGCGGCGCTTCTGTTCCGCTCCCCCCCCTCCCCCCGCCCCGCCATCCGCGGGAGTTCATCTTCGAGGCGTGGATGCGCCACGTCGGGCCGTCTCTGCACTCCCTCACTCTCTCCCGCGCACTTCCCGCCGTTACTTCCCTAAAGCGCCCTCGAGACGGTTGCGCCAGCGGCGCCTGCGGCGGCAACAGCGTGGTGGTGAACCTGTGGGAGGAGGAGGACGCGAGTCTGCATCTCGCGCACATTTCCCGCCACTGCACCAACCTGAGCTCGCTCTCATTGGGCCACGTGTCCCTCTCCGCGCCGACCCTTCTCGCCACTCTCCAGCCCATGCCGGCGCTGCAGCACCTCTCACTCTCGTGGCTGCACGCGTCCCCCGCCGCGCTTCACGCCGTGCTTGACGTCGTGCCGAATCTTCGCCACCTCACGATTTTCATCGCGTCGGGATTCCCTTGCCTAGAACTGCGCCTTCCGCCGTCCCTCCAGCACCTCACGCTCTCCTACATCCGCGCAGACTCCGTCGCGCTTCTCTCCGCGCGCTCCCTCCAATCCCTCTCTCTCCGCGACATGTTTCTCCGCGCGCTCTCCATCCGCGATGCGCCCAACCTGCGCCAACTCTCCGTCGCTTCCGCTAACTGCCTGCTCGTCTCCGCGCCTCACTCCGACCAACTCGCGTCAATCGACCTCCGCGCGGGGTCGCTCAACTGGCCCGCCACCGAAACCCTAATTTCAACCAGTGCGGCTGCGCTCGAGTCGCTCTCCCTCGATTTCTTTACCAGCAGCAGCTCGGGCCTGTCCTCGGTTTCGTCGTTGCCCTGGCTTGCACAGAACTGCGTGAGGTTGAGGAGTTTGCGATTGGGTGCTCTGGCGTGGCAGAATATTGTTGAGTCGGCTGCGATGTCGGGTCTTTTACAGTCTCCGGGAGATGATGGCTGTTTGTGGCCTCAGCTCGAAGCGCTTACAGTGAGAATTGCGGAAAAGACACCCGAAGCCCTGCTTCTGCTTCATTCCATTCTCTGTAACATCCACACACTGACAGCCCTGCATGTGACTGTAGAGGGGGAGGAGGAAGATGAGGAGGAGGAGGAGGAGGAAGAGGAAGCGGACCTGGATGAAACGGAGTATGATGGAAATTGTGATGCTACTGGCATCAATGAGGAGGAAGACGAGGAGGTATACCACCCTCACAGGGAGACTAATTACTACTCACACTCTTCCGCTCGACTTTCTGTCGCACGTGCCTTTTCTGGTCTAGCTGAGCCTAACACTGCACTGCCTAGATTCGCTCAGCCTGTTGGTTACTGCTTTGGACTGACCACAGCAGAGAGACAGCATCAGCTGTTTTTGAAGGGCCTGGATTGTCTACAGAGGCGGTTTGGATGCTTCTATGTAACCTCCCCTTTGCTTCACAGAAGGAATACTTATTGAAGCTGAGAATAGCTGGTGGTAGGCAGTTGGCCACCCTTCCGTAAAATTAATGTTTTTACGGTGTGCCCAGGGCCTAGAACCTGATGTACGCTTGAGTATACATCAACATACAAAAGGAAAACGAGCAGTCAGGTTGAGCAGCAGGATACGCTGTGGTGATGGCCTTTCACTAGTGTTCCAAGCATATCTACATGATTGTGTTATCCAATTGTTCTTCTAAGTACTTTTATCATATTCATCTGCCTGTGCACCCTGTACTCGTATTGGTGGAATTCACTTAGCGTGTCTGCTCACGCAAACGCGTCTTCCCTCGCCCTGCTGTGCGGCTCTCACCCCGCCGCGTGGGCGGAGAAGTTCAGCAAATTATTTGTGAAACTGCAGAACCCAACAGAACACAGAAAAACGCAAAGAACCACTTCATACCACGAAGTTTTCAGCAGTGCCACTACTATTTGGTCGCCCAGCCATTATCAAGCCATTCATTCTCAGCAGCCAACCAGTGGCAAGCCTGAATGTACGGCTGACTTCTCCCTTACTCGTATTAGTGTCGTGCTAGAAATTTGAAGTCTGTGAAGCAGTTACGTCATTGTAAAGTTCGGCGTCCCTTAGACAGTCCGTACCCGTCATCTTGGTCAATCCTAATCAATTCGAGCTTATTTGAAACTAGAACAGAGCGTTAGGACCCTTCGACGTCTTGCTAGCTGACGCGAGTCTTAGACCATCGTGATTTCTGATCATCGTCTTGCTTGATAACAAAACTATCAATTTCCAAACCTAGATAGTAAACCTTTTTTCCGCTATGTCCGGCGAGCGAAGCGCAGACGCAGGGGAAGCCGTTCTCCTCCTCGCGCTGCCGCACGTGCGGCTCTTTAACGACCTCATCGCCTTACAGCGCGTATCGCGCTCCCTCTATCGCACCATTCGCGACTCGCCCTGTTTCTGGCTGCGATTCCACCATCTCCACGTGGAGCCCTTCCCAATCATCCACCACCACGTGTCCGCCGCCCTCAGCGAAACAGCGGCTCCAAGAACTCGCAGCGAAATTCGACCAATTCGAACGCGCGGTGCTGATTCTGAGCCACTCGCAGCGCTGCCTCGTTATAAGCTAGTGGAGGCGGCTCTTAAGGTGTACGCGCGGCGGTCCCAGGGGCAGCTTAGGGAGGTGATACTAGACGGGGAGGACGTGCGCGGCGATGTGATTATAACGGTGCTTGCAGGCTGCAAGCAGCTCGAAAAGGTACATGCTTCTTGCTTCTCTCTAGACATATTACTTTTTTTAAAATTTGTGATGGAATTATTTGCATTGTTCTGAATTGCTGATCGACAGCAACCAACCCCCCTCTTTCCTTCAACCCTTTTCCTCTTCCCATTCCCTTTCCCCCCACTCCCCCGGCACCCCTCACGTTTTCCCCGTGCACTCTGCCCGTTCTGCGCAGCTTTCAGTGAGGATGTGCGCGCATGTAAGCTCGTCCCACATAGTCACACTCCTACAGTCACAGTGGGGCGCGCTAGCAGCCTCAACAGCACCAGCAAACTCATCAGAGATATCACCATTACCATCACGGGCAGCAGCACAATTGGTACCACGGCCACCGCCAGCAGCACCATCGGCGTCGTCACCCTTGCTTGCAGATTCCTTACCAGAGTCACCTCCGCCCATTCCACCCACTTCTCTTGAATCTACACAACCTGATACCCTTGAGTCACCTTACCGTGGTACCTTTGAACCACCTCAGGTCTCCACAGCTGCAGCACCGGCTCCCAGTCCCAGGCTGTGGCAGGTACGCATGGCAGGGACCGACTGCCCCTCTACAGACTTCCTCTTTATCCGTGACATGCTCAAGCGTGCAGCTGCAAGCCTCCCTGCACACAGACGTCCGGTCTCCGAACCTAGTTCCGCAGCAGCAGTTAGCTTCGGGAGCAGCACCCGGATTAGCACCGGCAGCACGGCGCTCATCAGCATCGGCAGTGTCCTCCCCATCAGCACCTGTTTACAAATCCTCACGGATCCCGTGCTTTTTAAGGCTGGCACGGCTATAAGGTCAGGGGATTCAGGAAGTTCTGGTAATTTTGGATGTGACTATAATGAAGGGCTGTCTTTTGCGCCTCTGGAAGGAGCGTTCGTAAGGAGCTCAGCATCGGAGGGGCTGGTTCAGGAAGGGGAAGCCAGAAGCTCGGGCGCGTTTCCGGGCAGGAGGCTGCAGATTGTTTCGACCTGTCCGTCGGTTTTGGACATTGATTTCTGCCCGCGGTGTGCCAACGTCCGGGCAGTTTTAGACTGCCCGACTAGCGTGCAGTGGCGGCAGCACTTGGAGCGAGTAGCTGAGGATTCAAGCTCCATCAAAGTGCAAGCAACTGTTCGGTCTCTCCTTAAGCAGCAGGTACTGCAATGGCTGTTGTCTTACCATCTTGTTGTGTGTCTGTCTTGTTGCCTTACTCACCTGTTGCCGTACTCGTTGTCTTACTCACTTGTTCTCTCACTCACTTGTCTGACTCACTTGTTGGCTTACTGACCTGTTATCTTTCTATCTTAATTTCTTATTATTTATCTTTCTCTCTTGTTCTCTCTCACTTGTCTCACTCACTCGTTTGACTTGCTCATCTGTCTTTCTCACTGCATCCTCGTTGCATTATGAAAACCCTGCACAAAGCACGCGTGCACGCATGCCCCTGGGTCGAATCCAAGCAGCACTGCACCTAGCAGCACAGCACGGGTCCTGAAAATGAACTTCAATTCGCCGCATATTTTAGTGGACTCTCAATGTCCTCTTCTCTTCCCTGGCCCCCCCATTATGTCCCCAGGCCTGTCGTGGCTGCCTGCGCTGCATCCCTCGCTGCATCTTCTGCGGCTCGTGCACCAAGCACACGTGCATGCCCCTCGGCCAGATCCAATCAGCTCTGCACCAAGCAGCGCAGCAGGGGTCTCGTAGAGGGTCAGATTCAGACGGCCAAGATTTGGAATCTAGTGGCAGCATGGGTGGACGGTTGGAGGACCCTGCGTTGCGTGATTTGCCTCTTACTCCTGTTGTTGGTCCTGTCTTTTCTGAGGATGGGGCGGTCAATGTTGGTGAGAGGGAGGTGGTGGATTTGGCGTCGATGGGATGGGTGATGTGTGGGTGTACGCTTTGTTGCAAGGAGCAGTGCACGTCGCGCATGCTGACGTGTGTGGGGTGCAACTGGCGGTGCTGTCCTTGGCACATTGAGAAGTATGCTGAGATCGCGGTGTCCAATGCTAGCTTCGTTTGTGAGATTTGCTCCCACCAGGATAGAGACCCGGTTTATGATTTGTAAGGGGCTCAATTGATTTGTGGCTAGCTTAGTTTGTGTGCTTTGCTCTCTTCAAGTTGCTCTGTATTTGCTTCTTATGTACCGTATATCATGTTCCCTACTAACGGGTCATTATGTTCGCCTGCGTTTGTCGATGTGCTGCTGCGCGCCTTGTCCACACCTAGAGACGAGAGGAATGGCTCGAATCGTCTCACACAGCAGTTGCTTTGCCTCCCAAGCTGGTCTCGATTGACCCGAATCACCCCCCTCATCGGCCTCCTTCGTATGCGACGCGCTTCGGAAAGTCTCTTCCTGGAGTCCTATGGTCTTTCACGATGCTAGAGAAGTCTCCATCTTCATCGAGTGGAGCAGCCTCGCTGACTCGTCGTCTCGCTTTTTGTTGCCCTCTGAATCGCAGCTATGTTTGAAAAGCTCCTCGTCGATTTAGCGGCTAGGCTTGGTGTAAGGCGACCAGTAAATGTATCTCAGTCTAAGCTTGGGTTTCCCGAGTGTCCGGTGTGGGAACACGAGATCGAGTTTTGCGGCAAACTATATAGTGGCATGGTCGAATCGCTGCAGAGACTGTTAGCATTTGGTGATTTTCGTCCGCCTAATCCGTATAAATACCATCTGACTACTGGTATGGCTACGTTGAAGCAGAGCCGTGCGCGAGAGCTCGCGTACCGAGCCGCGTTTCGCAACGCGATGACAGGAAAGGTCTCCTGCTGTGAGGACAAGTCCTCAGCAGACGCGACGATTGTTGCGAAAGTAGCTGAAGAACTCGCGAGGCCTATCGCCAAGGGAATTCTTCAGGTTGATTGCCAGCGTATGTTACTGAGCACCCCGAAATATCAGACCGACGAAACTCCTGCGGGTCTTCTCTCAACCAGGGTTCAACTGTCACCAGATCTGACTCTGCAGCCGCGATCATACTCTGGATGCTCCAAGACAGAAGCTGACAGGGATGCAGCTTTCCAAGCATGGCTTGAGATCTTCATCACTGAAAGTCATGTTGAGGGAGGCGATGAAGGTCGCAATGTGGGGGAAGAACAAACAATGGATTGGTTCGATTTCTGGAGAGCTGTCAGGATCCGTAGAATGGAAAACTAGGGAGGGGAGATCTGCTGATTACGGTATGCCTTCATCAAGGGAAGGCTCATGTTAAGTGGACAATGAGCCACTTTGTAACGATGGATTGAACCTTTCCACATTTTACAGGGGGGTTAAGTTAACGAAGCTAAATGGAAAAAAAAGTATGCCACTCGAATAAGGCCTAAATGTAAACACACTAATGTTAGATGGTCATGCAACCTGCTCAAGTCTCAGACAGTCTCCCGCCTGTACAGCATGGGGGAGGCTACATGGAAGCAACCAAACCGCCTTTGGAGGCAGTCCAGGCCCTTCAAAAACAGCTGGTGCTGTCGCTCTGCTGCAGTCAGCGCAGGCCAGTAACCCACAGACTGAGTGGATACGGCCAGTGCAGCATCAGCCACCTCTGAAATGCCAGGTGAAGCAGAAGCTTCAGAAAAAGTATGTGACAAGTCACTTGCCTCCTCAGCAATGTAGTTTCCCCCATCTTCATCATCCTCATCCATGCTCATCGCGTCGCAATCTCCATCATGCTCCATCTCCTCCGCCTCCTCTTCCTCGTCGTCCTCTCCCTCTACAGTCACGTGAAGACCCATCAGTGTGGGGATGGTAGAAAGAATCGAATGAAGCAGAAGCAAGCCTTCGGGCGCCTTATCCGCAATTCTCACTGTAAGCGCTTCTAGCCGAGGCCACAAATAGTCATTATTGAGTGTACCATTTGAACCAGTTCTCCCCGGTGACAGTAGAAGACCCGACATCGCAGCCGAGTCAACCATATTCTGCCACGCCAGCGCACCCAATCTCAAACTTTTCAACATTGGGCAGTTCCGCGCGAGCCAGGGCAGCGACGAAACCGAGGGCAGGCCAGATGCGTTGGTGGTGGCAAAAAAGTCGAGGGAGAGCGACTCAAGCGCAGCCCCATTGTTTGAGATTAGGGTTTCGATGGCGGGCCAGTTGAGTGAGCCCGCGCGGAGGTCGATCGACGCGAGCCGGCTGGAGTGAGGCGCGGAGACGAGCAGGCAGTTGGCGGAAGCGACGGAGAGTTGGCGCAGGTTGGGCGCGTCGCGGATGGAGAGCGAGCGAAGGAACATGTCTCGGACAGAGACGGATTGGAGGGAACGCGCGGAGAGAAGCGAAATGGAGTCCGCGCGAATGTATGAGAGCGAGATGTGCTGGAGGGACGGAGGAAGGCGCAGATGCAGGCGTGGAAATCCCGACGCCATGAAAATCGTGAGGTGACGGAGATTCGGCGCGGCGTCAAGCACGGCGTGAAGCGCGGCGGGGCACGCGTGCAGCCACGAGAGCGAGAGATGCTGCAGGGCCGGCATGGGCTGAAGAGCGGCGAGCAGGGTCGGCGCGGAGAGGGACACGTGACCCAATGAGAGCGAGCGCAGGCTGGTGCAGTGGCGGGAAATGTGCGCGAGATGCAGACTCGCGTCCTCCTCCTCCCACAGGTTCACCACCGCACTCCCGTCGCCCCCGCAATTAGTGGACGAAGCAACGGGAACAGCGCGCGAGAGGGTGAGCGAGCGCAGCGACGGCCCCACGTGGCGCATCCACGCCTCGAAGATGAATTCCCGCGGATGGCTCGCCGCCGCGGGATCCCCTTCCTGCGCCGCCGCTCCGTGCGCGCCATGCGCCGTCTCCTCGAAGCAGCGGCAGGCTGGCGGGATGGCGGAGGCGGAAACGCCGCATGCCGCGCAAGCGCGCGGCGCAGGGGAAGACGCTGGAAGCGGCGTCACGATTTTTAGTTGGCGGAGGGATTCCGAGCGAAGCACCATCCGAGAAATGGACTCCTCGAAGCGCGTGGATGATTGTTGCGAGTCTGTCTGACCACCGAAGCTCAGGCTCGGAACTTGTCTCGCCAAAGCTCTCCAGCGGCGACACGTCATTGATGCGACGCTGACATCAGCAGCGGACCCTCCGAGTCGCGAAAAAATCTCGAGGAGAAGGTCGTCTGGGAGGACGGAAAACCAGTCGCCGTTAGCAAGCCGCGAAGAGCTTGACGCGGCGCATTCGTGGTTCGTGGCGCATGACGCCGCTGTGTCTGGCTCGCGGTTCGCCGAAGCAGTTAGGGTTTGAGCCACATCCAGCATGCAGGGAGACGACGGCGCGACGCTTTGCGCTTCCGCGGGGACGATTAGCGCGTCGTGGCTCTTGGAGTGTCCATGATGAAACGGCGCGAAGGCCATCTCGCCTCGCTTTATCTGCTCCTTTGCTTCGCGCTTCGCGTTTGGTGATAACAGTGAGGACGTTGCTAGCCGCTTCGGACTTAGCTGCTGTTCGTTTGAGTGGGCTTTGAGCGACCCAAGGCTGAGGGTGTCAGACTGGAATAAATTCTTACTATGGCGAGTGGCCATGGTATGCAGTACTTGTGCTGAGAGGGTTGTTTCTGGCTGATGATGCCAAATGTCACGTGACTAGGCCCAACTCGCTTCGCTGAGAATTGCGATAAGGTTTGGGAAGGTCGAGAACGTTGGCAAATAAGGACGTTGGGTTGAGGCTTTCTAGCGGTTGCTGAGGTGGGAAGTGCGGGCGGCTAAGGGACAAATTAGTGTCTGATTGAAGAGAACGAAGACTTCGTCAGATTGGCTGGTTGAGAATGCAGCGGCATTGATGGTACTTTATTTGCAAGTAAATTAGCTAACCTAGCCCCATAGCGCGGCTCCAAGTGGCCTTGCTGATGGGTTCCTGACAGACTCTGGTTGGCTGATTTGCGAACTGTGGGAGCGAATGCGATGAGGCCTGGTGGACGAGCTTCGCGCATGTTTTCGCTCGCATCTGTTTTCGTTAGTCGTATTGTGTATGTCGTCGTAATCCTTGCATTGTGGGAAACATTCCATCGTTAAGCTTGTCGCTTGTTCGCACATACATATGTTACCAGTAAACCACAATTTACCCACACTTGAAGGAATCCGATTCGAGGCTGACTGAAGCATTTGATTCGCGGAATCTCTTTAGGACTCCCCAGGTCAGTGGCACTTTGGCGAAACGGTGATGTACTGGCAGAAACCGCATGCAAACTGTCACCTAACGTCAGTGAGGGCTTTCCAGACCAGAATGTACAAAATATAATGCTGCCGAGAATGTCTCATGGTTTCAAGTTCAGCCCCTACCCCAAAAAGAGGGGTTTTTATACGGGCCGTCACAAAACATTTCGGAGTTATCACGAGCAGTCACATGTTCCGCCAAATCTATCACGGACAGTCACAAAATCTGCCAAATCTATCACGAACCATCACACGGGTATCACCCGCCGTCACTCAAAGGCACTAATTTCTATCACGGGTAGTCACACTCGAAACTTTGCTATCACAGATGAACCCTCTCATCATTTCGTTGACCCGCCCTGAAACACTATACAGATTTAGGGACTGAATTTCGGATTGCTGGCTTTTGTCTTGTATACGCGACCATTTTGGATGCAAAGATAAATGGTTACGTTCGAATTGATGTAACACACTTTTGTCTCAAAAAAATTTATGAAAGAATTGAAACGCATATATATATTGCTAGAGTTCACAATTTCAACACATCGGCAATGCTTGACTAGATGTAAAATTTGCAGTACATAGCATGGCTTGTGTAACATGGTTTCCTAAACCCTTGTGATACAATGCCTCTGTGTTTAAATTCTGAGGAGATAGGTTGACATGAGATTATTATATGTCTATAGTATTTACTTGAAGGCTAGTGTTACAGTATTATGGTGAGATCATTCTCATTCTGTATACTATATCCGCTGTATGACGAAATATAAATTGTGCGTTGATAATCATTTAGGCAGATCCAATGAATTGTGAACTCTAGCAATATATGTATATATATATATATATATATATATATATATATATATATATATATATATATATATATATATATATATATATATATATATTTGCGTTCGAATTATTTCATAAAATTTTTAAACAAAAGTGTGTTACGTCGATTCGAACGTAACCAGGTATCTTTGCACCCAAAATGGTCACGTATACAGGACAAAAGTCAGCAATCCGAAATTTAGTCCCTAAATCTGTATAGTGTTTCAGGGCGGGTCAACGAAATGATGAGAGGGTTCATCTGTGATAGCAAAGCTTCGAGTGTGACTACCCATGATAGAAATTAGTGCCTTTGAGTGACGGCGGGTGATACCCGTGTGATGGTTCGTGATAGATTTGGCAGATTTTGTGACTGTCCGTGATAGATTTGGCGGAACATGTGACTGCTCGTGATAACTCCGAAATGTTTTGTGACGGCTCATATAAAAACCCAAAAAAGAGTGTTGAAATTCATACACCGACATTCTCTTTACATGCAGGCACGGTCAGTGAGGCTGTTTCAGGACATCGTGACGCTACACCTAGCCCGCAGTAAATTCACCGCGTGAAAGTGGGTAGCAGGATTTTGGATTATCTGGCCGTGGTGAAGATAAACGCTCAAAATTTGGGTCGCTATTTTCACCACCAAATATTTGGAAATTTGTGACAGTACCCCACAAAGGAAACACTTTGCTCTTTATCGCATCCAGTTTCAGGTAAGAGGGAGCATCGACGGTGGCGATTCGCTGCCTAAATCCTAATAGACAAGTCGTGATTTGTGTCTCGCCAGTGCGCATATCCCCTTCACGGTGCCAGCTGAAATATCAAAGAAAGGGCCCGTGATTTCTCCCACTTGGTTCGGTCAACTGTGTACAGTGATTCCAGGCCGCCCATCAGGTTCCGCCCAGCAAGCCGACAAACGTGGTGAAGATACCGCCGGTGAATTTATCGCGGACCAGGTGTATGAGGTGCGATCGTGTGACCCACACTGCTGTGGGTGGGATGGGGTGGGGGGATTGGTTTGGGGGGTTCATCACGCAACTTCCTTCCTACCTTCCCAAATGACCTTGTGGGATGGAAACCCCTTGGTACGGGCGGCGACCAAGGATCTCGGCACGTGCAAAAATCAAAAGTTGCTGTCGCGCTGTTGACTGAGGAGAGGAGAGGAGAGGAATTCACTGGTCACGACGTTTCGATGAAACGGGGGAACCATTCAACAAATGACAGCCAGCCTGCCCAGCCCATCAACGAAAGTGACTTGCATGACATGACGAACATCAAGCATGGTGCCATATGTCGCCATGCAGCGCCGCCATAGTTTGAGGGAACTCCGCCACATTCTCCCAGTACAATTTCGACCTCCCCTGCCGTTCAATTTCGACCCGCCCTTCCCAGTCTCCCACCAAATCCCATCCCCCCACGCAGCTTTCCCCAACTATCGAAACGCTACGACGTCGGTCACATCCCTGTGCATCTCAAATTGACAGCAATCCGACTGAATTGGGAGAGTATTCTAGCCCTTCACTAAGCCTGCAATAACTAAGTTCCACCTTTCCCAGGTCATTTCGTTCGCCAGCTGGGCTAGTCCGAGACACTGGGTGTATGGAAAAACCGATCTGGTGGTACACTTCAATGTTCTCTCAGTTTTTCAAATTGACGCATCACAATCAAATCACGCAGAAAAGAACGCTGTAATTCGCGTGGCAGGATTCTATTTACATCATCCCACTGGCCTGGTTGTTGTTGCTCAGAAAACCTACCGATATGGTCACTCTCGAAACACGTTTACATAGCGAAAAACAAACACTTTCCAGAGCAAAAAACTGGTTCATATGCGTTCGGTGTTGGTTCAATTAGTGCATGCCTTTTGTGATAACTTTCCCTGTGTCTGGACCAGGGCGTAAAATCAACGATTTTTGGGTTGCATAGCAACCCTATATATTTGGTTTGACTTTTTGGGGATATCATTTAAGAAGTGATTTTTCTACGCACTTTTTTGGAGCACACGTTAGAATGTTTGGAACAGTGTTCAAACGGATGCCTCAAATAGTGAATAAAAACACTCTCAAATAAGATCCCCATATGTGAAACAAAATACCGTACGTATCATGTTGAAACAATGAATTTGCTCGACCGTCCCAGCATCGTCGATAAATGCGGCGGATGGTACGGCCGAGCATAATATTCTGGTATCAACATGCACGAATGCAGTTGTACAAATGAACAAGAAGGTATGAGGTGGAGTGATTGCTTCAAAATGAATGTTAAGATGCACCATATAGCAATAGAGGTTGATGGGGTCGTTGAAACAGCGAAAACACGCTGCCCCAAAGACGATTAACAACCTCTAATTGCATACATTCATGACACATAGTAACACCTGCTACGATCAGAGAATGATCGCTTACCAGGATCTACTCGGGAAGGTTCGCACACAGGGAAATGTAGTTGGTGGGCCCGTGACCTCAATAGCAGAGTGAATGTAAAATGCTTGAGATGATTAAAACATGCAAATACAGCAAGTATAAATATGAGTACAGGGAAGACGAAACGACCTAGCTAGCCATGTACTCTAAGGGGTACATTCCCTTATTCAAACGCATTCTCAACCGTGCGGCGCGTACAGTTTCGTAACTGTTCCCGCCAAAAACATCCTGCCTGCAGCTGTCCGATGCCGTCTGCTTCCGACGGTCCAGATGCGCCCCAACTGTCTGACACTTGAGTCAAACTCCAACCGTCTGACGGTTCGCTTTCTTGCTTCGATACTGCGTGCTTCTCTTTGCTGCGGTGAGGAGTGCTCAGTAACAATTAAATGTTACTATTCGTAACACCCCCTTTCACTTCTGGCCGTAGCTCGATTTGATCTGCTTGACCACACCGCTGAGTTCGGAGCAGTGCTGATACTGCTGGCGTGGCAGTCGCTTCGTGAGGAAGTCCGCTGCCATGTCACCGGTCGGGCAATAGGTCAAGTTGACCTTGCCCTTGTCCACTTCGTCCTTCACGAAGAAATATCGCAGCGCAATGTGCTTGGTGCGATTGACGAAACCAGGTTTGTTCGCGATGCGAATCGCGCTCTGGTTGTCGCAGTGAAGTCGAAAAGTTGGCGAAGCTGGAATTTTCGCCTCCTGCAGGAGTTCCTGTAGGTAGAGGCCTTCGCGAACTGCTGCGGTTGCTGCGATGAATTCTGCTTCGGCTGACGACAGGGCAACCAGCTCCTGCTTCTGTGAGTTCCAGGAGATTGGCCCCGTTGGTTCGAGTCGGAACAGGAAGCCGGTCCTGGACCGTCGATTGTCGGGATCTGCTGCATGATCGGCATCCACATAGCCGACGAGATTGAAGGATGGGGTTGGAGCAGTTGAGTAGCACAGCCCAATCTTGGGCGTTGAGACGAAAAATTGCAAAGCGCGCTGCAGGTCCAGGTGATTTTCAGCCGTTGGTTTCCGTGAGTGCTGGGCAAGCTGACTTGCGATGTAGGAGAGGTCTGGCCTGCAGGTGACAGAGGCGAAGAGGAGGCATCCCAGCTGCTGCTGGTAAGTCTGAATTCCAGCAGGGGATAGGGCTTTGTTGTCAGGTTTGTGGTTCGGTCCGGGGGTTCGGTAGGGAGTCGAGAGAGGTGCGGGTGAAATCTTGAACCGCTTCCCTAACTCCTCTGCGTACTTAGCTGCTGACAGATGAATGGCTTCAGGCGCGTAGGAGATGTTGAGGCCTAGGAACTGCTTCACCTCGTAGTTGCACGTGATGTCGACGCGCCCCGCCAAAGCTGTCAAACATTATATGTGTTGGTTGTTGTTAGGCTACAGTGGGTTAGACCATATGGGGTACAGATCTCTAGGGTTTACTATTTGTACTGCCTTCCTTGTTAGTTCAGCCCATTCCAGTCCGTTCATTCTGACATGGTTTCAGAGCAGGTCCTTCGCTAGGACCTAACTTCTCTTCGGGCCCACCACTACCTACTACCTACTACCTACTAGCGCCCTCGTGCGCCCTACTATCGGAGTGCGCTTTAGCGCCTCCCCCCTTAGCGCCCTCGAGCGCCTCTTTTTTTTTTCCCGGCCCCGCTGGCCCCGTCGATCGCGCCCCGCTTAGAGGCCCCGCGGCCCCGTCGCGCCTCGCCTAGTGGCCCCGCAGCCCCGTCGAACCCACGCGCGCCCCGCTTACGGACCCGTCGACCCCACGCGCACCCCGTGTAGAGGCCCCGCGGCCCCGTCGCCCGCCACCACACGGCCCCTCGACCCCGCTGCGCCCCGCTTAGCGGCCCCACGGCCCCGTCGAGCCCCGCTTAGAGGCCCCGCGGCCCCGTCGCCCGCCACCACACGGCCCCTCGACCCCGCTGCGCCCCGCTTAGCGGCCCCACGGCCCCGTCGAGCCCCGCTTAGAGGCCCCCGCGACCCCGTCCCGCCCCTCTTAGCGGCTCCGCGCAGCCGCGCAGCCCGAACCGAGCCGCGCCGCCCTACCTGAACCGAGCCGCGCCGCCCGACCGAGCCGCGTCGACCGTTCTAGCAGCCCTGTTGATCCTACTGCTACTCCTACTGCTCCTACTGCTACTGTCACTACTGCTACTGTCACTATGGCTAGTCCGCCAGTTCTAGCTTTCGATGCCGAGGGCCGTCCAGTGAAGTTCGAAACCTGGCTCGATGACCTGCACCTGTTCCTACAGCTCACTGCCAAGGAAGATATCTCACTGTACGACCACGCCCTAGGCCATGCCACTGCCCCTGACTCGACTGCTGACAGCACTCTGCGTTCCCAGTGGCAGACCCGTGATGCGCACGCTCGCTTTGCTATTCGCAACTCCCTGCCGCTAGACGAGCGCGAGCACTTCGGCCAGTGCAAGACTGCTAAGGACCTCTACACCGCTGTAGTTGCCCGCTACTCCTCGCCAGCTTCTGCCACGCTAGGCCGCCTCACTCTCCCCTACCTGTTCCCCGACCTAGCCTCCTTTCACACTGTCGCAGACCTCATCACCCACCTTAAGACTAGTGAGGCCCGCTTTCGCGCTGCTATGCCTGCCGAGTTTCTCACTAGCAACCCCCCCCCGCTCTGGATCACTCTCTACCACATCGTCACCCGCCTTCCTGACTCTCTGCGTGCAGTCAGGGACCACTTCCTCTCTCGCTCCCCCACTGAGCTCACTGTTGCCCTCCTCGAGAAGGAACTGCTTGCAGCTGAGGCGAGCATCGTCACTGTAGGCACCTCTCGTGGCGACCCCCGCACCCCGTTCTTTGAGGGGTGTTCCCCTTCCCCCCTCCTCCCCTCTGTCGCCTCTGCTGCTGCTGTCGACCTTCTTGGTGCTGAGAAGGTCGGGACCGCGTCTGCTTCGAGTGGGCGCCGCAGGAACAAGGGGGGCAGGGGTGGGGGTGGCGGCGGAGGAGGTGGGGGTGGAGGCGGTGGGAGTGGAGGCGCGGCTGGGGAGACTAGTGGCGGCAGTGGGGGAGGAGACAGCAGCGGTGGGAGTGGTGGTGGAGGCGGCAGCGGAGGCGGAGGTGGTCGTGGCGGCGGCAGGGGTGGAGGTGGCCGGGGCGGCGGCGGTGGGGGTGGTGGTCGTGGAGGCACTGGCGGAGGGCAGAGTCAGCAGCCCGCCCCGACGCTTCAGGCCGCCCGTGAGTGGTATGCGCAGCGTAGCTTTACCTGCACGTACGTCATTCGCACAGGTGACCGCAGCGGCCAGCAGTGTGGGAGGCCGCACCCCACGCAGCGCTGCTTCGCGCGCCTTAACGACGCGTGGCGCACTCAGTTTCCTGCTGCCACTGAGCTGCCGCGCTGGGCTGATCTGGAAAAGAGGGGTGTTGATATTTGGGCTTTAGACTTTGATGCTATTCTCACTGCCATGTATGCGATGTCTATTAGTGGAGAGGGTGCTCAGTACTTGCGTGTTCCGCCCGACCCGGGCATTCAGGCCAGTCCGGCTGCCGCTCTAGGTGCTAGTGCGTCTCCTCCCACAGGTCCTGGTGAGGCTGCAGCCCTAGGTGCTCGTGCGTCCGTGCCCCCTGGTACTGAGTCGACTGCAGCACTGCACACCTTCACCCTGGACTCAGGTGCTTCTCGCTCTTTCTTTCGTGACCGCACTGTCCTTGAGCCTCTCGCTCGGCCAGTTGCTGTCTCCCTTGCTGACCCCTCTGGGGGTCCGGTCATTGCGACCTCCTCCACTGTCCTTCCTTGTCCGGCGGTCCCGTCCGGCACGCTGTCAGGTCTCTACCTCCCCTCGTTCTCTACGAACTTGAGGACAGACAGGAGGAGTTCCAGTATCTTGCTGCTGCTTTGCCCCGTCTCGTGTCCTTGCTAGTTGCCCCTGAGGGAGACCCGGATGCACCAGACATCCCGACCCCGCGCACTTACGCTGAGGCGATGGCGGGTCCCTACTCCTCTCAGTGGCAGACAGCCATGGACGCCGAGATGGCCTCCTGGAAGTCCACACGCACCTACGTCGACGAGGTTCCCCCTCCTGGGGCGAACATCGTCAGTGGCATGTGGATTTTCAGGGTGAAGCGGCCGCCGGGTTCTCCGCCTGTCTTCAAGGCGCGTTACGTGGCTCGAGGCTTCAGTCAGCGAGAGGGAGTTGATTTCTTCCAGACCTTCTCCCCCACCCCGAAGATGACTACTCTTCGGGTGCTGCTGCACATAGCCGCTCACCGCGACTACGAGCTTCACTCACTTGACTTCAGCACTGCTTTCTTGCAGGGCAGCCTGCACGAGGAGATCTGGCTGCGCCGCCCACCTGGCTTCACTGGGTCGTTTCCTCCTGGTACCCAGTGGAGGCTTCAGCGGCCGGTCTACGGTCTCCGCCAGGCTCCGCGTGAGTGGCACGTGTCAGAATCCCAGTCACTAACCACTGGGATAAAAGGGCTTGTTTATATAGCGGGTGAGTGCGCCCATAACCCCCCAGGCCAACATGCCTGTAACCCTTCCCTAGGATCAATCGGGGATCACCAGTGGCACTCTGACACCCCCCCGCACTGGGATGCCCGAAGTGCACACACCGGGATTCGAACCTGAGACCTTCGCTCTGATACCATGTCAGAATCCCAGTCACTAACCACTGGGATAAAAGGGCTTGTTTATATAGCGGGTGAGTGCGCCCATAACCCCCCAGGCCAACATGCCTGTAACCCTTCCCTAGGATCAATCGGGGATCACCAGTGGCACTCTGACAGCACGACACACTGAGGACTACACTTGCGGCTCTTGGGTTCGCGCCTTCTACAGCTGACCCGTCGCTGTTCCTGCGCACCGACCCTTCGCTGCCGCCGTTCTACATCCTCGTGTACGTCGACGACTTGGTCTTTGCCACTGCCGACACTGCAGGACTCGCCTACGTGAAGTCGGAGCTGCAGAGGAGACACACGTGCACAGACCTGGGTGAGCTGACAAGCTATCTTGGCTTGCGGATCACCCGGGACAGAGCACGGCGCACCATCACCCTGACTCAGTCACACATGGTGCAGCAGGTTCTCCAGCGCTTCGGCTTCACGTACTCCTCGCCTCAGTCCACTCCTCTGCCTACCGGTCACTCGCTCTCAGCTCTGCCTTCGGATGAGTCCGTAGAGCCGAGTGGCCCGTATCCAGAGCTTGTGGGCTGCCTCATGTACCTGATGACCTGCACTCGACCTGACCTTGCATACCCTCTTAGCATCCTTGCACGCTATGTCGCTCCTGGCCGTCACAGGAAGGAGCACATGGATGCCGCTAAGAGGGTGTTGCGCTACTTGTGCAGTACGTCGGGCATGGGGCTTGTGCTTGGAGGGCGAGACCGAGTTGTTCTCACAGGGCACTCAGACGCTTCTTGGGCAGACGACCAGGCCACTCAGCGGTCGTCTCAGGGTTACACCTTCAGCCTTGGCTCTGGCTCAGTTTCTTGGCGCTCTACACGCTCTTCTTCTGTTCTCGGCTCCAGTTGCGAGGCTGAGATCTATGCTACAGCCATGGCTGCCCAGGAGCTACGCTGGCTGACCTACCTGCTGACCGACCTCGGAGAGCCGCCTCGTTCTCCTCCAGTACTGTACGTCGACAACAAGGCTGCCATTGCCTTGTGTGAGGAGCACAGACTGGAGCACAGAACGAAGCACATCGCCCTGCGGTACTTCCTTGCTCGTGAGCTGCAGCAGCGTGGTCAGCTTTGTATTCGCTACGTGGCCACTGAGGCCAACACTGCTGATGTGTTCACCAAGGCGCTTCAGCCTCGTGACCATCAGCGCTTCTGCACTCTACTAGGCCTTGTGCCTACTGGACCTCACTTGCTTACCTCTTGACTTTGCTTGTACTGTGATCACTATATATATATATATACCTGCATGTTTACTCTTGCTAGGTTGTGATCACTGTATCTCTTGCTCTGTTATAAACCTGCATGTGAACTGGTCTTGTGACCACTAGCTTGTGCTCGGAATTTGTGTGGAATCCTCGAGATCCACCCTGAGCTTGTTTGCCCTGCTTTGCCTTGACTGGTCTTGTGACCCCTAGGTCTCCCCCACTTTGCCTATGGGGGTGTGTCAAACATTATATGTGTTGGTTGTTGTTAGGCTACAGTGGGTTAGACCATATGGGGTACAGATCTCTAGGGTTTACTATTTGTACTGCCTTCCTTGTTAGTTCAGCCCATTCCAGTCCGTTGATTCTGACAAAAGCCTTCTCGAACTGTTCGAGCAGCTCGTTGTTTGAGCCCGTGTAGAGCAAGTCGTCGACGTAGACCGTGAGGAGGATGTATTCCCCGCGGAAATCGCGGCGGTACATCCCTAGGTCGTGGGGCATCTGCTTGAACCCGATTTCAAGCAGGATGTTGTGCAAGTACTGCTGCCACAGCCTTGGAGCCTGCTTGATGCCGTACAGTGACTTGCGCAGCTGACATACGCGCGAGTCACCTTCGCCATAGGTGTGTGGCTGCTCCACGTAAATCACAGCGTCCACTAACGCGTATAGGAACGCGTTTTTAACATCGATCTGGCGGAGTGGCAGGTGCCTTGCAGCTGCGATAGCGAGCAAGATGCGGACGGAGGTGTGGCGACTGACGGGGGCGAATGTCTGGTCGAAATCGATCCCATGCCTCTGGTCATAGCCGCGAACCACCCAGCGCGCTTTAAAGCGCTCAATCGTTCCGTCAGCTGCGGTCTTCACGCGGAAGACCCACTTCCCCGAAAGGATTCTTGCACCTTTGATTGCTGCGCGGTCAACGAGCACCCAGGTGTCGCGTGACTCCAGTGCCTTGATTTCCGCGTCCATTGCCTCACGCCATTCCTTGCTGTGTGGTCCAGAGAGGGCTTCGCGCGGGTTTCGGGGCTCGATGACGCGCGGCGCTTTCGAGGTTGCGGTGTGAAGTCCGAGCAGTTGTAGTCCTGAGACGGTACTGTCGTGGTGACGCTGCGGGACGACTTCCTGCACGTCATCATCGTCGCTCTCAGGTTCAGGTGGTGCTGATGGTGTTGCGCCTCCGCCGCTTCCGCCCGTTCCGCCTATTCCTCCTCCTGAGGAATCATCGTCGTTGTCGCTGCTGCGCCGATCTTCCCAAGTGAATTCGGCCCTGGTGTCCTGCTCTAGAAGTGCTGCAGCGGCTTCGTCTTCGGGCGTTGCGTAGCTGTGGCCGTTGTTCGCGTAAACGCGATCTGCATTCCTCTGCTCGTCGTCGCGGAACTGGTCGAGGAAGAGACGCTCGTAGAAAATTACGTCGCGAGCGTGAGTGGTTTTTTGACTGAGGAGGTCCAGCACGATCCATGCCTTGTACTCGTGACTGATGCCGAGGTGGATCCCCCAACGCGCGCGGCTGGCGAACTTGCCGATGGTTGAGGTCGGTGGGCGGTATTGGACCATACACCCCCATACGCGCAGCATCGATGTGTCCCCCTTTGTCCCAGTCCACTTGACGTGCGGGGACAGGTTACCAGTAATCGCGGTGGTTGAAAGCAGGTTGTGCACCCGTACAGCGTGGTGCATTGCGTAGGTCCAGTAGATCGGCGGCAGCTTCGACTGCTTCATCAGCGCCCGCACCTTCGTCATCAGTGTGCGATTCGTTCGCTCCGCTACGCCTTGCTGCTGATGTGCGTAGGGGAGAGAGATGTGATGCTCGATCCCCTTTTGCGCCAGGTAAGTTTGCATCTGGTTGCTCCTGAGCTCTGTTGCGCCGTCAGATTGCCAGATCTTTAGCTTCTTTCCAGATTGCCGCTCCGCATGCGCTAGCCAGAGCCGAAACACCTCGTAGGCTCTGTCGCGCGTCTCCACGTTCACGACCCACACGTAGCGTGTTCCAGCGTCAATGAAGGTAAGAGTGTATAGCTCGTCCTCGACTCCGCAATGCCCTACGTTCAGGAAATCGCTGTACACCTTGTGCAGTTTGGGGTAGCGGTTCGTCCCAGGTTCGAGCAGCGGGAACGGTTGGTGACTCAGCGCAGCTTCGGGGCAGACTGTGCAATTGCGCGGATGCGTTGCGCCTCTCACTTCGGAGCCATCAGGGCGCAGGAGTGCGCCAGGAGCGAAGACGCCTGCGTCGATACAATTTTTCAGCGTTGCGCGAGAAGGATGTCCGAGGCGCTGGTGCCAGAGTGCGTCGTCAGCGCGAAAGCCGGAGGTGCGCATGTAGCGCGCGCGTGCTTCCTCAGGGTCTTCGTCAGGTACAGGAGCAGGTTCCGATGCTTCTTCCTCTGCTTCTTCTTCTTCTGTCGCGGTGGTGAGCATCAGCGCCAGGAATTATCTATCACGAATTTCAGAGAGCGGGATGTTGGTCCCAGGGATGGTTCCAGGGACGAGGGTTGGTTCGCGTGGTTCGGGAGCCGGTCCGTAAGCGGTGCGACGCGGGGTTGACGGCTCGTTGCCCCAGGCGATGGTGTCCCATGGATCGCGGCGCGGTGGGTTATCAGGAGGAGGTAACGCGAGTGGGACATGGCGTGGGGGACGACCGAGGGGAACAACTGCAGACTCTCCAGCTTCTTCTTCTCCCCCCCTTTGGTCTTCGCGGGAAGTCCCCCAGCCTCTAGTAGGGGTGCCCCAGCCACTCGTGTCGGCGCCAGATGCGGCGCCCCATCCGCCGGTTGCGGTTGCCCAGTCGCCAGCCTCAGTCGTTCCCCAACCGCCGACGTTTTCCCACCCCCCTTCATTGGTGGCGCTTTCTTCAGCTTCGGCGCCCCATGCGGCGCAGGTGAACGTTCCGCGTGCCTCGGCGAGGCTCTGTTGGCGAAGCTCCTCGGCTTCGCGGCGCGCCAGTTCTTCCTCCTGTTCCACGGTGAGTTTTGCCGTGGGGTCGCGCCAATGTGGGTAAATCTGCAGAAAATTCTCGCGGGTGTAGGGGCGTGGCATGCCACGCGCATCGAAGGTGCCGACGCCAGTTCCGCGGAGCATCCCTCGAAGGTGTTGAGAACGGGGACCTGTGAGGGGGTGCTCAGGCGTGCCGAACACGCCATGCGTGGTGACTTCGAGTTCGAGTTGCGACATCCCTTCCTCGGGGGGCGCGTTGCGCTCTGCTTCCGCGATGGCGGCGAGTCCGCGGCCTGCAATCGCGCTCGTCGAGGTCGTCGGCGTGTGACAATCCCTGCAGATTCCATCTGGATCGGGGTTGTGAAGTTCCGTTTCGCGTGGGTGGGGATGATGCGGCACCCACGGCCTGCCGTCAGGGTGCTTCCAGTCCCTGCGGTGGATGTGTTCGAATCGCAGTGGCACGAGGTCAATCAGCTCGTGCGAGTCGCCGCTGCAGTCGGGAATATCGAAATCCAGGATGTACACTCCATTTTCGGAGTGTGCTCGTCCGATCTGCCTGCGGGAAAAGGTGCGCGATTCGTAGTGCAGCAGAATGTCGCGCGTCGCGCGATCTGTGCTGAGTTCTACGCCGCAATCCATGAGCTGTGCGGCGGACAGGAGGTTGAAGCGCAGGTTCTGGACGATCAGCACATCGTTGAGCGTGATGTGCGTGCGGCTTCCGCGTGCTTTGAGCACAACGATGCCTTGCGCGCTTGCGCGCAGGCGCGTGTTGTTCGCCACTGTGACGTAAGTGACTGTGGGGGTGGCGACGGCGTTGGATATGTAACGCTCGGAGCCTACCATATGCTGGCCGCAGCAGCTGTCCAGGTACCAGGTGTTGTAGCGCTTGTTGTTGTCACGTGCGAGCAGCGCCAGTCGCGGCGTGACGATATGCGCAGTGTCGAACTTCAGGAATTGCTCGCGCGAGAGCCAATCAAGTGGCGCCACCCGCATGTCAGGTACGTGCGGGGGACTCTCAAGCAGCGGGACTGGGAGATTCCAGTCCTGGTCGTCGTCGTCGGTGAAGTCGTGGCGCGGACTGAATGGGTTGTTGTTAGAGAACGCGCCAATGGGATGCGGTGCTGGCTCAGGTGATGGTGAGCGCACGCGGCGACGACGGGACTCGCCTGTCATGGCCATGTTGCTCATGACATTGCGTACTGTGGCAGTCGGTGGCGGCTGCTGCTGCTGATGCTGAACCGCGGGGTTCAGGTTGCGCGCGGGTTGGGGTTGATACCCCTGGGCTGGACGCACGTCGCCTCGTGCGTCTTGTCGGCCGGACCAGGTGCTCGGATTGGTCTGGCGAGGGCGAGATCGGTATTTACATCGATCCGCCAGGTGCCCGAAAGTCCTGCAAATTTTGCAGTAGAGGCGCCTCGGACGTCGCTCTTCGTTGTTGTCGGCGTAGAAGGCGATCCGTTCTCTTTCTCGTCGCGGCGCTGGTCGCTGCTGATCCATATCCCTTTGTTCGACGAGAAGGGCGGCGCAGAGGGCGGCCTCCGAGATGACCCCCTGCTGTCGGAGAAGCGCCTTGCAGGGCCGCCACTCTGGGCCGAGCCCTTGAAGTACGATGTTAACGAAGATTTCTTCAGATATCGTGCTTCCCAACTTCACGATTTGATCGCGAAGGCTCCGACAGCGGTTAAGGTAAGTGTTGACCTTCTCCCCTGAGGTCATCTTGGCTTCTAGGAGTTCCTGGAGCAGTCGGCTCGAGGAGACAGAGTCCTTGGGCTGATACACTCCTGTCAGATGTCGCCAGGCGTTGAGGGCTGGAGCAGCTGTCGTTTTGTACGAACGAATGTTCAGCTGCTCCGCCGGGGACATGTTCCGCAGGAGCACCCCGTACGCCATCAGTGATTCGTTGTAATACCTCGCCTTGGCGTCGTCGGTGTCCTCGGCAGGCTCGGCGTAGCTCCCGTCGAAGTAATGGAAGATTTGGGCGTTCTGCAGCAGGAGCTCCAATTCGAAGCTCCAGGTATAGAAGTCTTTGCCGTCAAAGCTGGAACTTGTCTTTATTTTTGATATGCTCAGAAACTTTGATTGAGCGGAGAGAATTGCTTCTTCACTGGGACGGGGAGCCTTGGGGGTTGAGCCATTTGTGTCGAGGGAGAAGGTTTGCGGGACGGTGTTCTGCCCAGTTGGGCCCGGTTGGGTTGGTTGCGAGGATGTTCCCGCATCGCCGTTCCGCAATGTTTGGAGCCCTTGCTCCAGACTGGTGAGTCGCTGAAGAAGTTGTGCGAGGACTTCGGTGCCGATCGTAGTCGTTTCCTCGCTTGTCGCAGCCGGATTGGTGCGCGCTTCAGCCGTCAGATTAGTCTGACCACCAGATCCTCCGGCCATTCTCACACGCGAGCGTGTGCCGGTCGCCACTTTCCGAGTGTCGCAATTTTCGGGAGTGGTGTTGCGAAGGATTCCCGAGCCGCTCTCATACCATGCTACGATCAGAGAATGATCGCTTACCAGGATCTACTCGGGAAGGTTCGCACACAGGGAAATGTAGTTGGTGGGCCCGTGACCTCAATAGCAGAGTGAATGTAAAATGCTTGAGATGATTAAAACATGCAAATACAGCAAGTATAAATATGAGTACAGGGAAGACGAAACGACCTAGCTAGCCATGTACTCTAAGGGGTACATTCCCTTATTCAAACGCATTCTCAACCGTGCGGCGCGTACAGTTTCGTAACTGTTCCCGCCAAAAACATCCTGCCTGCAGCTGTCCGATGCCGTCTGCTTCCGACGGTCCAGATGCGCCCCAACTGTCTGACACTTGAGTCAAACTCCAACCGTCTGACGGTTCGCTTTCTTGCTTCGATACTGCGTGCTTCTCTTTGCTGCGGTGAGGAGTGCTCAGTAACAATTAAATGTTACTATTTGTAACAACACCAAACTTTGAAACACACATCCCACAAACACAAATGCAAACGCTCATAAAAGGGTACAACACAACGTAACGATTGTGAACGGATCGAGGTGGGAACTCAGTATACACCAATGCTGCAACTGAGATAGATGGGGTCGTTGAAACAGCGAAAACGCGTTGCCCCAACGACGATGACGACCTCATATCACAAATACGGTGCATATTAGCATAACAACCCCCTGTGAAACAACCAACTGACATGGACACACCCGCACAAACTGACCCGCACAAACACACCCGCATACACATGCATACACAAATAGGATTGAGAGCAGACAAACACAACAAAGAGTTGCAATCAATTCATTATGTATCAATCACGGCTAGCTTGTCCCCCCTTCCTCCTCCTTTCCGCCTTCCCTTCTCTCCCTCTACCATCAAAATCTCCTCCCACCCTTTTGCACATTGTCTTCTCTCTCGCATTCCCCTCCTTGCTCCCCACAATGCGTCTTGCACACCTTGCAAAACAGCAGGTCAAGTAAAGATGAGTTTTCGTCAGAGAACGCAGTGAATTATTCAATGACAAGCACATACTTGATTGTGAAATGTAAATTGATAAGCACGTATATGTTGAAATATGATAAGTACAAAATGAAAGTACCGATGAACATTGATACAAAACAGAAATGAAACGCAAGTCTTGCAACGAAAGGAACCGAATTTGACGACTCACAAGCGTGGCTTGAAACATAGATTCCCTGAGGTCACGCACACCACGCTGGTGTGCAGCAAGGCTCCAGCGAGCAACGAGCTGGGCATCGCCATGCTACAATGTGCCAGAGAGTTGCAGCAAGGCACCGGCAGGCTGAGAAGAGAAAGCGGGCTGCCGTAGAAAGGCCTGAGCACACGGCAGCAAGGCGTGAGGTCACTACAGAAACGCGTGAGCGTGCGCAATAATTTTCCCGCGCGCTGCCGTAGCAAGGCAGCAGCACACAAGTCGCCAGCGGGCGGCAAGGCGCAAGCGCGTAAGGCGCCAGCCAGTTAGGCACCAGCGCGTTAAGGCGCCAAGGCGGCAGCTATGAAGGCGCCAAGGCGCCAGCGTTTATGGCGCCAAGGCGTCAGCAATTAAGGCACCAAGGCGCCAGCGTTTATGGCGCCAAGGAGCCTGCGTTGAAGGCGCCAAGGCGCCAGCGTTGATGGCGCCAAGGCGGCAGCGATTAAGGCGCCAAGGCGCCAGCGTTTAAGGTGTCAAGGCGCCAGCACTCATGGCGCCAAGGCGCCAGCGATTAAGGCGTCTACGTTTAAGGCGCCAAGGCGCCAGCGTTTAAGGCGCCAAGGCGCCAGCAATTAGGGGGCCAAGGCGCCAAAGGTTGACGATGACCACCTAGCACTAACGCGCCTATCACTGTTGTATTTACGAAACATGTCGTTTGTCACGGGCACTTGTCAGAGGCGTTTTCCATGAGCGGTTTCATGGCCACGGGCGCTTGTCACAGAATAAGGAGCTGATGTTTGTACTAGCGTGAGGTATTAGCGTGAGGTAGGACGGTGTGAGAGTACGACGGCTTATGCTAGCTTTGCTAGCTTGCCTGGACTTTATTATGTTATTACTGTCAACAGAACTAGGCAAGAATGGTTGAAAGGAGAGAGGGGTTTCACTAGCAGCAGTTGGGGTACATATAGCAAACCCTAACTGGGTTGTACTCGCTATAGAGCACCCCACTACAGGCTAGACAATAATAACATTCTGACACACCCCCATAGCCAAAGTGGGGTGTAATCAGTACAATGAGCAGGCATAGCAATAGTTCACAATTATAAGCAAAGCTAGAGGTGATCATAGAGGGCAAGTGAGGAGGAGGAGAAACTGTGAGGGCGAGAAGATGAAAGGCGCCGACTGAAGCTGCAGACACACGGGCAATAGGAGCGGCGCGCACAGTGGCTACCGAGCGCACGAGGGCACCGGACTACGGGAGTATCTGGCTCCGCGGCTACGACGAGCACACACAGGAGCAACGGACCCACAGGCGACTGGCGAAGCAGGCTCGCTGGGCTACCGAAACGCGCGAGGGCATCCGGACTACTGGCGCTGCTGGCGTCACGACGGCTACCTCCACGCAACCTCCCCCGACCGTCCCACGCCCCTCTCACACACCCCCTGCTGACACCCTAGCTCCACTTCCACGGCACCCCCCTTAAACCCTAAACCCTCGGCTCCCACACACCCACCCCCCTCAGCGGCAGCTGCAGCAGTGGGAGACGGAGGAGGAGGAGGAACAGGGAACGGCACTCAGTGGCTTCACCCCCATACCCCTCACCCCCAAACCCTAATTCAGGAGAACGGGCTGTAGGAGGGGTGGGGCGCCAGTAGAAGCACGGGGGACAGTGGGGAGGGCAGGGGCAGCGAGGAACGGGCCGCCCACGGGCCTGGCATAGCCGCCCGAACCGCGCGCAGGCGGCCCGAGCCGCGCGCGGGCCTGGCGCTTCCCGTACGGGCCGCGCGCGGGCCTGGCGCAGCCCGTACGGGCCGCACGCCGGCTGTACGGGCCGCGCGCAGGCCACGACGGGCGACGGGGGGCGACGCGTGGGACCCCGTCGCCCGTCGCAGCGCCTCCCGGGGGCGACGCGCCGAGTGACGGGGCAGAAACCCGCCGCGCGCCTCGGGGCGCACGGCGGGCAGAGAACCGCCGCGCGCCTCGGGGCGCACGGCGGGCAGAAAACCGCCGCGCGCCTCGGGGCGCACGGCGGGCTGAAAACCCTAAGTCAACGCCGCGCACCACGGGGCGCGCGGCGGACAGGGAGTAGCAGTAGCAGCGGAAGCAGTTAGGTGGCGGGCCCACCCACAGGATCGACCCAAGGGGGTCGACCTGCTCTGATAGCATGTCAACAGAACTAGGCAAGAATGGTTGAAAGGAGAGAGGGGTTTCACTAGCAGCAGTTGGGATACATATAGCAAACCCTAACTGGGTTGTACTCGCTATAGAGCACCCCACTACAGGCTAGACAATAATAACATTCTGACAATTACTAGCTTAGCTTTATTTTATCTTGCATGCTTTTGCTTGATTTCCTAGATTCGTTGCCTTTACTATAGTTATTATAGTTGTAGGCACCGAACTAGGTTGAGTGCACTGAATTCTAGGCTTTTCGGTTGCCACCGAATTGCCTTCTACCGAATTCGGGAAGGACCCGTTCGGGACGCTTCGCGACCCGCGGAACCTTCTAGTCACACCCGGGTTACTGCCTTTGTGTCGAGCCTATATATAGCCTCGCCTTGTACCCAGGTGAATCATTCAATAGAATCATCTTTCCTGAACCAGATCCTCACACTTGGTAATCAGAGCGGGTTTACACGCGAGGTCTTCAACCGCGTAGTTCCGGCCTTTAAAAACCGCGGGGGCGACGACGGACGCGCCGATACGGGTATGTAAAACTAGTTTTGTGCAATTTTTCTAAGTCCCCCTCGATTCGGTTTTCGAACACCCCTCAGATTTTCTGGTGGAAAGGTTGGAGTTTCGACCGTTCGATCGAGTTTCATCTCAACGGCCCAGAGAATTTCGCCCCAAAAAGTTGGAATTTGGAGCGTCGGATCGAGTTTCTTCTCAACGGCCGAGATCGAACGCGAATTTCGACTAAGGAAGATTTACGCGACTTACAGAATTTGTGCTCGTCGATTCTACAGTCAACTCGACTCGCAGTAAGTCGACCAGCACCCATAAAATCAATTGTTTCCGTCGCGCTTCTTTCTGTAAATCGCCAAATGGAGGGAAAAAGAGATATTTCAGTACAGAAAATCGCGGAGTTACGTGCCGAGCATAAGCAGATACGTGCGGCGCTCCCACGACTCGAGAAACTCCTTGCGAACCAGTCGGCAACCGCCACAGCAGCAGCGAATGCAGCAGCGACAGCAGCAGCAGCAGCAGCAGCAGCAGCAGCAGCAGCAGCAGCAGCAGCAGCAGCAGCAGCAACGGCGACACCGACAACTCTACCTGCGACAACGGCAGCAGCTACAGTTAACCTCGAAGCAGTGAAGCTGAGGCTACCGGAGGCGTTCGATCCTATAGTTAAAGGGAACGACGTTCGTCGATTTGTAGCTAGACTCGAAATTTACTTCGAAGCCGTTGGATGCACGACCCCGACAGAAGACGCAATGCGCATACGGCTCGCAGCAACACTGTTACAAGGCCCAGCTCTAGAGTGGATCAACAACAGAATAGTCCAAGGCGAAGGGACGTGGGCGCAGTTTCGGGCAGCACTGATCGAACAGTTCGACACGTTGAACAGTAGCTACTACGGAACACGACGCAACAAGCCAACTAGTGGCATGGGGCGATTGGCACCACCCACGACTGCTGAACCGATGGAGAACGACGAGGGCGATGTGGAGCAGCGGCTAGCAAAAACTGAGACGTACAAATTTTGCGGCGCTACAGGACATCGTATCTTGGCGTGTTGGGAAATGAAGGGAAGGCGTGCGGAGCTGAGATACAAGAACAGTGTGGCACCCCCGAAGCAGAAAACGGACAACGTGGCAACTTCGGAGAGGGCGAAAAAAGGAGAATATGATGGCGCGAGTTTAAAACGTCACGACCAGCCGGCACCAGGGGAAATCGCCGAGACAAATGGAGACTCCGCGAAACAAGACCCTGCACCGACTGGGAAACTCCAGCCGTACACCCCGACAAGTAAGAATATTACTTCTCGTGGGTTTTGTGAGGATCTAGGATCGAGCTCAGAAAAGAGAGTTTGAATTGAATGATCACCTGGGTACAACACGAGGCTATATATAGGCTCGACACAAGGGGCAGTAACCAGGTGTTACGCGAAGGTTCTGGGGGTCGCGAAGCGTCCCGAACAGACCCTTCCCGAATTCGGTAGAAGGCAATTCGAGTCTAGATAGTAAGGACAGTGAGAAGCCATAGCTAGGGTTGACCTAGCTAGGCAAGTAAGAAATGAACAAAGGAGGGGTTGCACTAGCAAGAATGGGGATACAAATAGCAAACCCTAGAAGGGTTGTACTCGCTATAGAGCACCCCACTACAGGCTACAGCATAATATTCTGACACACCCCCATAGCCAAAGTGGGGTGTAATCAGCAGAGCAAGCAAAGCAGTACAAGCTCAGGGTGGATCACAATGTCACCACACATTCTGAGCACAAGTTCAAGAAGCAATAGTTTAAAGATCACAATTATGAGCAAAGCTAGTGGTAGTCACAACGGGCAAGTGAGGAGGAGGAAAGAGACTATGAGAGGAGAGGAGGTAGTGGGCGGCAGCTGAAGCTGCTGGCACACGGCGCAACTGGAGCAACTGGCACACGGGCAACTGGAGCAACTGGCACACTGGCAACTGGAGCAACTGGCACACGGGCTACTGGAGTAACTGGCTCCGCGGCTGAAAGTAGCGGCAGACGAGCAACGGACTCACGGGCGACTGGAGCAACGGGCTCACGGGCGACTGGCGCAACGGGCTCACGGGCGACTGGCGCAACGGTCTCACGGGCGACTGGAGCTGCTGGCTTCACGGCGGCCACCCCCTTCAACCTCCCCAAACTATCCCACTCCCCCTGACACACACCCGCTGCTACACCGCTAGCTCCACTCCCCCTTCACCCCCCCTTAGTACCACTCCGACGGCTCCAACAGGTCCACCCCCCTCAGCGGCAGCTGCAGCACAGGGAGACGGAGGAGGAGGAGGAGCAGGGAACGGCACACAGAAGCTGCACCCCCATACCCCCCACCCCCAAACCCTAATCACGGGCAGAAGGAGGGGTGGGGCGCCTTCAGAAGCACGGGGGACAGCGGGGAGGACAGGGGCAGCGAAGAACGGGCCGCCCACGGGTCTGGCACAGCCTCCCGAACCGCGCGCAGGCGGCCCGAGCCGCGCGCGGGCCTGGCGCAGCCCGTACGGGCCGCGCGCCGGCTGTACGGGCCGCGCGCAGGCCACGACGGGCGACGGGGGGCGACGCGCGGGTCCCCGTCGCCCGTCGCAGCGCCTCCCGGGAGCAACGCGCGGTGTGACGGGGCAGAAACCCGCCGCGCGCCTCGGGGCGCACGGCGGGCAGAGAACCGCCGCGCGCCTCGGGGCGCACGGCGGGCAGAAAACCGCCGCGCGCCTCGGGGCGCACGGCGGGCTGAAAACCCTAATTTCAACGCCGCGTACCACGAGGCGCGCGGCGGACAGGGAGTAGCAGTAGCAGCGGAAGCAGTGAAGTGGTGGGCCCACAGGACAGGAGCGTAACCGCTCTGTTACCATGTCAAGATAGTAAGGACAGTGAGAAGCCATAGCTAGGGTTGACCTAGCTAGGCAAGCAAGAAATGAACAAAGGAGGGGTTGCACTAGCTGTCAGAATGTTATATTGTCTAGCCTGCAGTGGGGTACTCTATAGCGAGTACAGCCCAATCTAGGGTTTGCTATTTGTACTCAACTGCCTGCTAGTTCAAACCCTCTTTCTGTTCCTAACTTCTGCCTAGCTTGTTTCGACATGCTATCAGAGCAAAGGAGGGGGTTGCACTAGCAACAATGGTGGTACAAATAGCTAACCCTAGAAGGGTTGTACTCGCTATAGAGCACCCCACTGCAGGCTAGAGCATAATATTCTGACACACCCCCATAGCCAAAGTGGGGTGTAATCAGCAGAGCAAGCAAAGCAGTACAAGCTCAGGGTGGATCACGATGTCACCACACATTCTGAGCACAATGAGGAGAAGCAATAGTTTAAAGTTCACAATTATGAGCAAAGCTAGAGGCAGTCACAGAGGGCAAGTGAGGAGGAGGAGGGCTGGCGAGAGGAGAGTAGATTAGGAGGCGACGACTGAAGCTGCAGACACACGAGAGTAGATTAGGAGCCCATCTGTTGCCCGAGTGTCTGCAGCTTCAGTCGTCGCCTCCCATCTACTCTCCTCTCGCTAGCCCTCCTCCTCCTCACTTGCCCTCAGTGACTGCCTCTACCTTTGCTCATAATTTTATGAACTATTGCTATTGTGACTGCTTGTTGTGCTGATTACACCCCACTTTGGCTATGGGGGTGTGTCAGAATGTTATATTGTCTAGCCTGCAGTGGGGTACTCTATAGCGAGTACAGCCCAATCTAGGGTTTGCTATTTGTACTCAACTGCCTGCTAGTTCAAACCCTCTTTCTGTTCCTAACTTCTGCCTAGCTTGTTTCGACACTAGCAAGAATGGGGATACAAATAGCAAACCCTAGAAGGGTTGTACTCGCTATAGAGCACCCCACTACAGGCTACAGCATAATATTCTGACAATTCGGTGGCAACCGAATAGCCCAGAATTCGGTGTACGCAACCTAGCTCGGTGCTATAACTATAATAAAATATAGGAAAGCACCTAGCCTAGGAAATCAAGCAATTCATGCATGCATAAAATAAACCTAAGCTAGAAGTAGCATAATAAAGTAAAGGCAAGCATGCATAGCTGGCATAAGCCGTTGTACTCTCACACGTCCCCCCCTCAAAGCTGGGTGGCGTGAGATACACCCTGCTTGACAAGATAGTTCTTGAGAGCACGGCGTGCGTTGCCCATATCAGCTTCTGCAACCCAACTGTCCTCAGTGGGGTCGTATCCCTTCCAGCGTATCAGGAACTCGAGGGTCTTGCCGCCGCGGCGCCGATGAGTGAGAACGCGCTCGATCTCGTACTCTGGTTCATCCTGCACAAGAACAGGTGGAGGTGGCGGTAGCTGCCGTCCCTGGAACTGTTGGTTGGGGTCCTTGTAGGGTTTCAGCAGCTGAACATGGAAAGCATTGTGAAGCTTCCACGTATCTGGTAAGCGCAAGCGGAATGTAACTGGTGTCACCTGTGCCTCCACGAGAAAAGGACCACAGAAGCGAGGTCGGAGTTTGGATGGTAGGTGAGACAGGTTCAAGTTGCGCGTGTCGAGAAGCACCTGATCAGGTGATCTCGTCACTGACGATCGGCATACTGTTTCTGGGAGTTCTGCATCGTGGTGAGACATCGCTGAGTCTTCTCCCATAGCTGCTGCATGGTGGTGACGAAGTCGTGTGCGGCTTGGACGTGTGCCGGTGTGGTTGGCTGCTGTGGTGTGAGTGGTTCCCGTCCGTAACACAGGAAGAAAGGGGTTTTCCCTGTGGCCGCATGTGAGGCGTTGTTGTAAGCGAACTCTAAGGTCGGTAACTGTGTGTCCCAGTGGTTGATGTCGTCCTTGCAAGCTGTACGCAGTAACTGTTCAACCACCTGATTGAGTCGCTCCGTCTGTCCGTCAGTCTGGGGATGGTATGCTGAAGACATGGCAAGCTTGGTCCCCAGCAGTCCCATAAGCTCCTTCCAGAACTTACTTGTGAATTTTGGGTCTCTGTCTGAGATAAGTGTAGCGGGGATGCCGTGGATGGTGATGATGCGGTCGAAGAAGAGGCGAGCAGTTGCTTCAGCTGTAGCTGTGGCGTTGGTCGGTATGAAATGACCCATTTTGGAGAACTTATCGATTACTACGAGGATGGAATCGTGTCCCCGTGAGGTCGAGGGAAGTCCTGTGATGAAGTCGAGGCTAACGACCTGCCATGGCTGCTCCGGTACGAGTAGAGGCTGAAGTAACCCTGCTTTTTTCTGCTTGCTACTCTTCATCCGCTGGCACGTGTCGCATGAGGTGACGAACTGCTGCACGTCTGCTGCCATCCTGTGTCAGAATCCCAACCACTAACCATTGGGATAAAAGGGCTTGTTTGTGTAGCGGGTGAGTGCGCCCATAACCCCCCAGGCCGCAATGCCTGTAACCCTTCCCTAGGATCGATCGGGGATCACCAGTGGACCTCTGACAACCCCCCGCACTGGGATGCCCGAAGTGCACACACCGGGATTCGAACCCGAGACCTTTGCTCTGATACCATGTCAGAATCCCAGCCACTAACCACTGGGATAAAAGGGCTTGTTTGTGTAGCGGGTGAGTGCGCCCATAACCCCCCAGGCCAACGTGCCTGTAACCCTTCCCTAGGATCGATCGGGGATCACCAGTGGACCTCTGACATCCTGGGCCAGTAGTAATACTTTGCTATTCCCGCTAACGTCTTGTTGCTCCCAAAATGTCCCGCGTATGGTACGTCATGAAACTCCTCTAGAAGGATCTGCCGTAGCGGGGCGTAGTTCGGTACCCAAATCTTTCCTGAACCCTTCCTTACCGCTAAGTCTTTCTCCCACTGTAATAGCTTCTGTTTCTCTGCCGTTGCGATCTCGCCGTCCACGGAGTACCCATGTTGGAATAGACCCTTGAGCAGAGGGTTCATCCCGTCGAGCTGGATGCCTGCTACATGACCGGGGCGGCTCAACGCGTCAGCTTTGTTGTGGAGCCCGGGTTTGTAGACGATGTCGTAGTGGAAGTGAGTTTCCAAGAAATCCACCCACCGCACCTGTCGTCGTGAGAGCGTCGGCTGCGACTTCAGGTACTTAAGACTGCAGTGGTCAGTGTATACTGTGGTCTTGGCTCCCTCTAGGTAACACCTCCACGTCTGGAAGGCTACGACTATAGCTAAGGCTTCCTTGTCGTGAATGGGGTAGTTTAGTTCTGCTCCGTGTAACTTCTTACTGAGGTAGGCGATAGGCTGTAAACCGTTCCCGTGATCCTGCATCAGTACTGCTCCGACTGCTTGGTCACTAGCATCTGCTTCAACTACGTAGTCCTTGTCTGGATCCGGTAGGATGAGTACTGGCGCTGTGGTCAGTGCTGTCTGTAGCTGCTCCATGGCTTGCTGATGAGGAGTATCCCATTTGAAGGGCGTATCCTTTTTCAGTAGGTCGGTCAGTGGCGCTGCTATCTTAGCGTACTGCGGCACAAACCTGTTGTAGTAGTTGGCGAAGCCGAGGAACTGCTGCAACTCCTTCACGTTCTCCGGAACTTTCCACTTTTTAACGGCTTCGATCTTCCGCGGGTCCACGTGTACGCCCTCGGCACTCACCATGTGCCCGAGAAACTGCACCTTCTTCAGGGCGAAGTCGCTCTTCGACAGCTTCACGTAGAACTTGTTTTTCCGCAGGATCTCGAACACCTTCCGCAGATGCTCCACGTGCTCCTTCATGTTCTTGGAGTAGATGAGGATATCGTCCAGGTACACTACTACGCATTCGTCCAGCAGGGGCCGGAGGATGTGGTTCATCTCTGCCTGGAACGTCGCGGGTGCGTTGCAGAGTCCGAACGGCATCACCAAGTATTCGTAGGAGCCGTATCTCGTACGGAACGCCGTCTTGTGGATCGAGTTGTCCGCCATCTTGATCTGCCAGTAACCCGACCGTAGGTCCAGCTTCGAAAAGACTGTTGCACCACGCAGTTGGTCTAGTAAGTCGTCAATGCGCGGTATGGGGTATTTATTTTTAACTGTCTGTTTGTTCAGTGCGCGGTAGTCGATGCACATCCGTAGACTGCCGTCTGGCTTTGGGGTGAAGAGAACTGGTGCACCGTAGGGAGATGTGGATGGGCGGATCAGTTGTCTGTCCAGTAAATATTCGATCTGTTTTTTCATGTCTGTCAGCTCGGTCGGACTCAGTCGGTATGGTGCACGTGAGACGGGTTTGGCAACTGGTTCCTCCACGATCTCGTGCTCGTGGGTGCGTGCTGGAGGTACGCCTGCAGGTAGGTCGTCGGGCATTATATCCTTGTACTGCTCCAAGACCTCCTTCACTGCTGCAGGTAGCTCCGAACTCGGCTTCTCCTCCTCTGCTGCTGCCATGACCAGTGCTAAGTAACCCGTGTTACTCTTGTTCACCGTCCGTTCGAACCGTGCCAGTGTCGTTTCAGGAACATCCCCTGTATCCGTCCAGCTTCGCAGTGCTATCTGCTTCCCATTATTGTGGATGCACACTTTACTATTGACCCAATCGATCTCGGGGTTGAACCGCTTCAGGAAATCTCGCCCCAAGATGAAATCTAGTCCCTTGATATTCGTGATCGGCAACGTCGGCTTCCACCTTAACGCCCCTATCTGCAGCTGCAGTGTTGACTCGCCGTGGATGGGAAGCTTCGTACCGTCCACCATTGTTGCAGAGAATTGTGTCTCCTCCGCCTTCTCTCCGATTTTCTCCAATGTCTCGCGGTCGCACACCGAGTGAGATGCACCGCTGTCCACCAGTGCCTGGAGGCGTCGCCCTTTGCAGAGAACCTCGAGGAGTAGTGGTTGTTGCCGCTCCGAGTAGCCGTAGATGGTCTCGCTTACTGGATCATAGGGTACGTCGAAGAGATCATCCCCAGATCCTGCGCTCGAAGCTGCTGACTCCGTATCAGTTTCCAACTGAGTAGGGTTAGAAGGATTTATCCGAGGCCGATTCAGCTTCGTCTTGGCCTGGAACCTTCTCTTAAGCCGTTGCAACTGTGTAGGCCTCTCCTGTGGGCAGTGGGAAGCCTTAACACTGTGCTGCGGGGAGAGAGTATTAACTCCTTGGAACGCACGACCCTTTTCAACGCTCCGGAGTGGTTTGCCCAACTTCTCAGGTACCTGAATAATCTTCGAGGCCTTTTTCTTAGCCTCTGAATCTCCCCTGAAGGCTTGAAAATCACGAGAAGTAATATTCTTAGTTAAAGTATCTTTGTAGGATAACTTTAACGAATTCTTACTTTCGTGGGTGTTCGGCTGGAGTTTCCCGGTCGGTGCAGAGTCTTGTTTCGCGGAGCCTCCATTTGTCTCGGCGATTTCCCCTGGTGCCGGCCGGTCGTGGCGTTTTAAATTCGCGCCATCATGTCCTCCTTTTTTCGCCCGCTCCGAAGTCGCCACGTTGTTTGACTTCGGGGGTTCCGCACTGTTGTTGCCCTGCAGCTCTGCTCGTGCCTTCTTCATTTTCCAACACGCCAAGAGTCGATGTCCTGCTGCGCCGCAAAATTCACATGCCTCGTATTTTGTCGGCCGCTGCTTCGCGTCGATCTTGTCGATATCCATCAGGTCGGCGGTCGTGGGTGGTGCCGATCGCTTCGTGTCGAATGATCTGTTCGGCACGTGGCGTCGTGTCTCGGGTTGACCTCGCGTCAGCGCATCGAATCTCTCTGCTGCACACACCATGTCGCGGTAGTTGCTGTAGTTCGCGGCAATCACCTGTTGGTGGACTTCCATTTTTAGCCCCTCAGTATACGCTTGGATTTTTTCCCCTTCGGTCAGGTCGGTAATTCGGTTGAAGAGGCTCTCAATCTGTTCCGTGTACTGTGTTACACTGCCATACTGTTTGTGCCGATGAATCTGCTGCCGCGCCATGTAGCTCGAATTAATCGGTTCGAAGCGTTGAATTAAAGCTGCCCGAAACTGCGTCCATGACCCCTCGCCTCGGATCTCCTTACTGTTGTAAATCCATTCGAGCGCCGGGCCTCGCAACAGTGTCGCTGCGAGCCGAATCCGCATTGCATCATGTGTCGGGGTCGTACAGCCAACGGCCTCGAAGTAAATTTCGAGTGTAGCAATGAATCGACGGACGTCGGTGTCTCTTGCATTCGGATTGAACATCTCAGGTAGCCTCGGACGTGCCGCCTCAAGATTCACTGTGGCTGCTGCTTGGTGAAGTGTCGGTGTCGCCGCTGCTGCTGCTGCCGTCGCTGCTGCATTCGCTGCTACGTTCGCTGCTGCCGTGGCGGCTGCCGACTGGTTCGCGAGAAGCTCCTCTATTCGCTGGAGTGCCGCTCGCATCTGGTCCACGTCGGTGCGTAACTCCGTAATTTTTCGTACGGAATTTTCACCATTTTCCTCCATTTGGCGATTTACAGGAAGATTTGCGACGGAAACAATTGCATTCTAGACGCTGGTCGACTTACTGCGATTAAACTCGACTGTAGAAATTAGGAGCGCTAGATCCGTACGCCACGTAATTCTCCCGTAATTGAAATTCGCGTCTGATCCCGGCCGTTGAGAAGAGAATCGATCCGACGCTCCAAATTCCAACTTTTTTGGGCGAAATTCTCAGGGCCGTTGAGATTCGAATCGATCGGACGGTCGAAATTCCAACTTTTTCGCCAATGAACCTGAGGAGGAAACCGGTTCGAGGGGGACGTTAAAAAATAGCGCGGAACTGGTTTACGTACCCGAAATCGGCGCCTCTTGTCGTCGCCCCCGCGGTTTTAAAAGCTAGGTTTAAGTGGTCGAAAAAACTTCGCGAGTAAACAGGCTCTGATTACCAAGTGTGAGGATCTAGGATCGAGCTCAGAAAAGAGAGTTTGAATTGAATGATCACCTGGGTACAACACGAGGCTATATATATAGGCTCGACACAAGGGGCAGTAACCAGGTGTTACGCGAAGGTTCTGGGGGTCGCGAAGCGTCCCGAACAGACCCTTCCCGAATTCGGTAGAAGGCAATTCGGTGGCAACCGAATAGCCCAGAATTCGGTGTACGCAACCTAGCTCGGTGCTATAACTATAATAAAATATAGGAAAGCACCTAGCCTAGGAAATCAAGCAATTCATGCATGCATAAAATAAACATAAGCTAGAAGTAGCATAATAAAGTAAAGGCAAGCATGCATAGCTGGCATAAGCCGTCGTACTCTCACAAATAGAGACAAATAGAGACCCCGCGAAACAAGACCCTGCACCGACTGGGAAACTCCAGCCGTACACCCCGACAAGTAAGAATATTACTTCTCGTGGGTTTCAAGCCTTTATTAAGGGAGAGTCAAGAATTAAACCGGTACCGGGTAATATGGGGACCCTACTCCGGAGCGCTAACAAGGGTCGAGCGTTCCGAGGAGTTAATATTCTCTCCCAGCAGCTCTGTTTAAAGGCTCCCTGTTCCCCACAGATGAAGCCTACACAGCTGCAAAGGCCTAGGGGAAGGTTCCAGGCTCAAGAGAAGCTGTACCAGCCTCGGATAAATCCTTCTAACCCTACTCAGGTGATACCTGATATTGAAGCTGCATCTTCGAGCGCAGGACCTAGGGATGATCTATTCGACGTACCCTACGATCCTATAAGCGATACCATCTACGGCTACTCGGAGCAGCAACAGCCACTAGTACTCGAGGTGATCTGCAACGGGCGACGCCTCCAGACACTGGTAGACAATAGTGCGTCCCACTCGGTGTGCGACTGCGGGACGTTGGAGAAAATTGAAGAATCCTCAGAAGAGACCCAGTTTACAGCAACGATGGTGGACGGTACGAAGCTTCCCATCCACGGCAAGTCAACACTGCAGCTGCAGATAGGAGCGTTAAGGTTGAAGCCGACGTTGCCGATCACGAACATCAAGGGATTAGATTTCATCTTGGGGCGTGATTTTCTGAAGCGGTTCAACCCCGAGATCGACTGGGTCAACCGGAAGGCGTGTATCTACAACAACGGGAAACGTGTGAAGCTGCGAAGGTGGACGGATACAGGGGATACTCCTCATCAGCAAGCCATGGAGCAGCTACAGACAGCACTGACTACAGCGCCAGTACTCATCCTACCGAATCCAGACAGAGACTACGTGGTGGAAGCAGACGCTAGTGACCAAGCAGTCGGAGCAGTACTGATGCAGGATCACGGACGCGGTTTGCAGCCCATCGCCTATCTGAGTAAGAAGCTACACGGAGCAGAACTGAACTACCCTATCCATGACAAGGAAGCCTTAGCGATAGTCACAGCCTTCAAGGCGTGGAGGTGTTACCTAGAGGGAGCCAAGACTACAGTTTACACTGACCACTGCAGCCTCAAATACCTGAAGTCGCAGCCGACGCTCTCACGACGACAGGTGCGGTGGGTAGACTTCTTGGAGACCCACTTCCACTACGACATCGTCTACAAGCCCGGGCTACACAACAAAGCTAACGCGTGGAGCCGCCCCGGTCATGTAGCAGGCATCCAACTCGACGGGATGAACCCTCTGCTCAAGGGTCTATTCCAGCATGGATACTCCGTGGACGCAGAGATCGCTACAGCAGAGAAACAGAAGTTGTTACAGTGGGAGAAGGACCTAGCTGTAAGAAAGGGATCAGGAAAGATTTGGGTACCGAACTATGCCCCGCTCCGACAGATCGTACAGGAGGAGTTTCACGATGTGGCATACGCGGGACATTTCGGGAGCAACAAGACGTTAGCGGGAATAGCAAAGTATTATTACTGGCCCCAGATGGTAACAGACGTGCAGCAGTTCATCACTTCATGCGACACGTGTCAGCGGATGAAGAGTAGCAAGCAGAAAAAAGTAGGGTTACTTCAGCCTTTACCCGTACCGGAGCAGCCATGGCAAGTTGTCAGCCTAGACTTCATTACTGGGCTTTCCTCAACCTCACGAGGGCATGACGCTATACTCGTGGTGATCGATAAGTTCTCTAAAATGGGACACTTCATCCCGACCAATGCCACGGCTACTGCTGAAGCAACTGCTCGCCTCTTCTTCGACCGCATCATCACCATCCACGGCATCCTCGCTACACTCATCTCAGACAGAGACCCTAAGTTCATTAGTAAGTTCTGGAGGGAACTCATGGGATTGTTGGGGACAAAGCTTGCGATGTCTTCAGCGTACCACCCCCAGACTGACGGACAGACAGAGCGACTCAATCAGGTGGTTGAACAATTACTGCGCACAGCTTGCAAAGACGACGTCAGCCACTGGGATTCACAGTTACCGACACTTGAGTTCGCTTACAACAACGCGTCGCATGCGGCCACAGGGAAATCTCCATTCTTCCTGTGTTACGGACGGGAACCACTTACACCACAGCAGCCAACCACACCGGCACACGTCCAAGCCGCACACGACTTCGTCACCACCATGCAGCAGCTATGGGAGAAGACTCAGCGACGTCTCACCACGATGCAGAACTCCCAGAAGCAGTATGCCGATCGCCAGCGACGTGATCACTCAGTAGCAGTCGGAGATCAGGTGCTTCTTGACACGCACAACTTGAACCTGTCTCACCTACCGTCCAAGCTCCGGCCTCGCTTCTGTGGTCCTTTTCGCATTGAGGCACAGGTGACACCAGTAACATTCCGCTTGCGCTTACCTACTACGTGGAAGCTTCATAACGCTTTCCATGTTCAGCTGCTGAAACCCTACACGGACCCCAACCAGCAGTTTACGGGACGACAACTACCGCCACCACCACCTGTTCTCGTACAGGATGAACCAGAGTACGAGGTGGAACGAGTTCTCGCTCATCGACGCAGACGCGGCAACACGCTCGAGTTCCTGATACGCTGGAAGAGATATGACCCATTGGAGGACAGTTGGGTTGCAGAAGCTGATATGGGCAACGCACGCCGTGCTCTCAAGCACCATCTTTTCAAGCAGGGTGTTTCTCACGCCACCCAGCTTTGAGGGGGGGACGTGTGAGAGTACGACGGCTTATGCTGGCTTTGCTAGCTTGCCTGGACTTTATTATGTTATTACTAGCTTAGCTTTATTTTATCTTGCATGCTTTTGCTTGATTTCCTAGATTCGTTGCCTTTACTATAGTTATTATAGTTGTAGGCACCGAACTAGGTTGAGTGCACCGAATTCTAGGCTTTTCGGTTGCCACCGAATTGCCTTCTACCGAATTCGGGAAGGACCCGTTCGGGACGCTTCGCGACCCGCGGAACCTTCTAGTCACACCCGGGTTACTGCCTTTGTGTCGAGCCTATATATAGCCTCGCCTTGTACCCAGGTGAATCATTCAATAGAATCATCTTTCCTGAACCAGATCCTCACAGACGTGGTACTCCGGGAGGTACTAGCGGTAGCATGGGGTACTTGCGTTAGCATGAGGTACTTGCGTTAGCATGAGGTATTTGCGTTAGCATGAGGTACTAGTGTGATGGAACTAGCGTGAGTGGGTTTCTTGTTCTTGGTTGGGTTGGGTTATCGAGGTGGTTTTACATGTGTGAGCACATGAAATTCAGCTGACTCAGCTGCTGCAGTACTGTACATTTCATGTGCAGTTCGCGTCAGCTCCAGAAAACGAGACGAAAGCGAAGAACTAAACGCACGTCCTCCATGATAGCAGAGTCGTAAATAACTGATCTACATCATAAGTAACCACATAGTACATGCTGATATTCTATAGTCGTAATTCCACATAATTGAACATTATGTATGAGGTAGAGAAGCAAATGCAATAAGTATAATACAAGATGACTGTAGAGGGTGGGAGAAGGATACAGATATACCTAAGAGCATGGAGAAACAAACTAACAAAATAATTTTGTTATATATATAAATGTGCTGCGTTATTCTTAGGACAACGTCCAGCTTCTACGCAACTCTTACGACGTTCATCGTCAAGCCTTGTTTCCACTATGTTAGGAATACACTTATCCATTTGTATTCACTTCGAATCCCTACCGTGCATGCGACCACTCGACCGTGTCGCACGGTTGGTGGGGGGTCATGGCTGGAAAGACGCAATTGGTGCGACAACAAGGGGTGCCATTAGATCGATAGGTACCCTTGAGCATACCCAACCCAACCCGATTGCATCGGGCTGCAACGCTTGCTGCCGGATCAGGCCTGATTAAGCCAAATCACCGCAATGCACTGTCAAAACATATGTGTCGATATTTCTCTAGGCTGTAGTGGGTTAAGCCTTAGGTGGTATAGTTTTTCTCTCGACATTCTACTTGTACCCCCTCCCCTTTGACGTAATCCATCGTTCCTAGTTATAACATGGTTTCAGAGTAGGTCCCGTTCTAGGACCTATTTTTTTAGGGCCCGCCGAATTAGTTCCGTTCTGCCCGGCGGTTGTGTTTACCCTGCTCGGCCCGTCGTTTCTGCCCTGCCCAGCACGCCATCGCGCTGCTGCCCTGCCCTGCCCAAACCCGCACACTGTCGCGCTGCCCAGTGCGCCCGCCCGCCTGCTGCCCTGCACGCTGCCCGCAAGCCGCTCGCACGCTGCTCGCGCTGCCCGCACGCTGCCCGCACGTCGCCCGCGCTGCCCTGTGCCGCCCGCGCTGCCTGCATACTGCCGGACCGCCCATCGCTGCCCTGCGCGTTGCATTGCCCATGCTGATCGCGCATTGCCCCGCGCGCACCTGCCGTGCCCCACGCGTCAGCCCTGCGCCGCCCGCGAGCGCCTGCCTGCGCTCCGCCGGCGACTGCCCCGTGCGCTGCCTGCGCCGCGTGCACGCGAGCTGCCCGCGCACTGCCCTTGCTGCCCCGCGCCGCCCGCTGCCAGCGCTGCTTGCGCTGCCTGCTGCTAAGCTGCAGCTGCTGCTGTTAAGCTGCTGCTGCCGCCTGCACTGCTGCTCCCGTCTAAGCTGCTGCCGGCCACTACTGTCACTGCTGCCTTGCTTGCAATCGCTGCTCAGCGCTGCCCTGCCCTGCCTAGCCGTTGCCAGCGCTGCCCTGCCAAGCCGCAGCTGCTGCCTGCTGCTGCCGCCACTGCTGCCGGCCACTACTGCTGTGGCTGCCGGCCGCTGTCACTGCTGCCCTGCTTGCACACGCTGCTCAGCGCTGCCCTGCCCTGCCTGGCCGCCGCCAGCGCTGCCCTGCAAAGCCGCAGCTGCTGCCTGCTGCTGCCGCCACTGCTGCCGGCCACTGCTGCTGCGGCTGCCGGCCGCTGCCACTGCTTCCCTGCCTGCACGCGCTGCTCAGCGCTGCCCTGCCCTGCCTGGCCGCCGCCAGCGCTGCCCTGCCAAGCTGGACCTGCTGCCTGCTGCTGCCGCCACTGCTGCCGGCCACTGCTGCTGCGGCTGCCGGCCGCTGTCACTGCTGCCCTGCCTGCACGCGCTGCTCAGCGCTGCCCTGCCCTGCCTGGCCGCCGCCAGCGCTGCCCTGCCAAGCCGCAGCTGCTGCCTGCTGCTGCCGCCACTGCTGCCGGCCACTGCCGCTGCGACTGCCGACCGCTGCCGCTGCTGCCCTGCCTGCACGCGCTGCTCAGCGCTGCCCTGCCCTGCCTGGCCGCCGCCAGCGCTGCCCTGCCAAGCCGCAGCTGCTGCTGGCCCGCCGCCCGCTGCCCTGCGTGTTGCATTGCTCGCGCCGCCCAATCGAGCCGCCATGCTGAGCCGCCCCTTCCTGCTGCTACTGCCAACTGCCGCTGCCACCCTTGCCACCGCCTGCGCGCGCTCCTACAGTTGCTACCGCTACTGCTCCTACCACTCCTGCCACTGCACCTACTGTTCCAGCTACCGCCGCTGCAGTCGCTACTTCAGCCCTTGAGACGCTGCTGCTGACTGACACTGCCTACCATAGCCACTCTCCCTATCCTGCGTCAGCGGCAGCCGAGTGTGCCGGAGTCTCTCTCGCCGCAGCAGCTTCGCGAGTGGGCTATCAGGTGTGGCAGCCCCTGTGGCGAAGCTAGCCGTGCTCTTCGGCGGAAGCCGCTTTCGCCACAGCAGCATCGTGAGTGGGCTGTCCGGTGGGGCAGCCCCGGTGGCGGAGCCTGTGGTGCTACTAATGGAGGTACTTGTGAGTCTACTCCTACTGGTAGTGCCGTTAGTGGACGCGGAGGTTCTGGGGTTGGACACCAGCGGCAGCAGAGTCCGTCGGAGACCCTCTCGCCGCAGCAGCTTCGTGAGTGGGCTGTCCGGTGGGGCAGCCCCGGTGGCGGAGCTTGGGGTACTAGTGCTGGGGGTGGAGAGGCACCTGGTGGTGTAGAGGCTACTAGTCTAGGTGCTTGTGACTCAGCTAGCACAGGTGCACAGTCTGTGGAGGCCTTGCACACTTTCCTCTTCGACTCAGGCGCGTCTCGTTGCTTCTTCTGCGACTGCACCACAGTCACACCGCTCACAGTCCCTGTCCCTGTCACTCTAGCCGACCCCTCTGGTGGCCCAGTTGTTGCACGTAGCTTCACTGTTCTCCCGTGTCCCGCAAACCCCTCCGGTTCCCTCACAGGGCTCCAACTCCCTTCGTTCGCTAGGAACTTGGTGGCTACTGCTGTCCTCCAGGACTAGTTTGTCACTGTTACCCTGCCTTAGGGAGAGCTCGTAGCGATCTGTACGGACTCACGCACTGGCGAGCACCTCGCCACGTTCACTCGGAGGCCCGGGTCTGGTCTGTACACACTGACCACTGAGTCTGCACAGGTAGCTGAGTCAGGTCAAGTAGCTGCGTCGGGTCAAGTAGCTGCGTCGGTTGAGGTAGCTGCGTCTTGTTCATATCGTCTCCTCACGCACCAGATTCTCCCCTGGCACCACCGTCTTGGTCACCCCTCCTTGCCACGTCTGCGTGGTATGCACTCCCGTCTCCTTGTGTCTGGTCTCCCCGGGTCCCTACCCCCGCTCCCGAGGTCGCTTGCACGGCCGTGCCTTCCCTGCGTCGAGGGGCGGCAGCGCGCCGCTCCCCACTCCTCCTCGTTTCCTCCTACCACGTCTCCTCTGCAGACCCTCCAGATGGACGTGTGGGGCCCCTCTCGCGTCACTTGATTGGGTGGCGAGCGCTACTTTCTGCTCGTTGTTGACGACTACACGTGCTACACCACGGTCTTCCCCTTGCAGAGCAAGGCAGAAGTCCGTAGTGTCTTGATCCGCTGGGTCCGCGCTGTCCGTCTCGGTTCCGGCGGTTCGGCGGCTCTCTGACCAAGGTGGTGAGTTTTGCTCCCCCCTCCTCGAGGACTTCTGTGGTGCTGAGGGCATCCGCGAGTCGTTCACGCTTCCGTCCTCTCTGCAGCAGAATGGGATTGCAGAGCGTCGCATTGGCTTGGTCATGGAGGTTGCTCGCACCTCCATGATCCATGCGGCTGCTCCCCATTTTCTGTGGCCATTTGCGGTCCGATACGCTGCGCTGCGCAGCTCAACCTCTGGCCCCGTGTCTCCCACCCGGAGACCTCCCCTACTCTGCGGTGGACTGGAGAGGTTGGTGATGCATCGGTGTTTTGGGTCTGGGTTTCCCTTGCTCTTGTCACGAGATCTTCCCGCAAGTTTTCTCCTCGCACTCTTCGCTGCGTCTTCCTTGGCTTCCCTACCGACGCTCTGCCCTGGCAGTTTTACCACTCGGGTTCTCGCCGTGTCCTCTCCTCCCAGGACGTCACCTTTGACGAGTCTGTCTTCTTCTATAGTCTCCACCCCCACCGCAGCTCCCCCGTGCCCCTCCTGCCTCTCTTCTTGGTACCCGACCCCCCCGCGGAAGCCCCCCTCCCCCCACAGGGTCCTGCTCCCTCATGTGTGTTTCAGGTAGACCCACCCCCCTTGGTTGAGCCTTTGGAGGTCTCCTCTGACACTTCAGGCCCAGTTGAGGGGGGTGACCCGATTGGTGCCGACAATGTGGCCCCTCGCCGCTCAGCGCGCTTGGCGGCCCCTCCTGGTTTTCCACCTCGGCCGTCTTCGCCGCCTCTGCAGCCAGTCGCTGTGGACTCTGGTGCTGCTGGAGGTGGTGATTCTGGGGGTGCGGACTCTGGGGGTGCTGATTCTGGGGGTGCTGAGTGTCCTACGGGTACAGGAGGAGCTGCAGGTGCTGCAGCTAGAGGTGCGGGAGGTGCTGGTGCTAGTGGTACTAGAGTTGGAGGTCATGGGGGTCCCGGTGCTGGAGACACTAGCACTTGCGGTACTGGTGCACGTCGGCAGGAGACTCTCTCGCCCGAGCGGCTTCGCGAGTGGGCTGTCCGGTGGGGCAGCCCTGGTGGTGGAGCTAGCCGTGCTCGAGCTGGAGGTGCTGGAGGTACTGGAGCTGCTGGTGCTGGAGGTGCTCGAGCTAGAGGTGTTGGAGGTACTGGAGCTGCTGGTGCTGGAGGTACTGGAGCTGCTGGTGCTGGAGGTACTGGAGCTACTGGTACTGGAGGTGCTAGCGTTGGAGGTACTGGAGGTACTAGTGCTGGAGGTGCTAGAGTTGGAGGTACTAGACGTACAGGAGCTGCTGGTGCTGGAGGTGCTGGAGGTGCTGGAGCTGGTGGTACTGGAGGTGCTGGAGGTGCTGGAGCTGCTGACGGTACGGGTACTGTGCCGCGCCGACCGTTTTTCTACCCGCAGCCGCAGTCGTCGTTACCACCGCCTGGCTCGGCACTTCGTCAGGTTCTTGGTCTTCCGTCTTCCACTGGCCCTACTCCTCCCTTTCTGTGTCCACCGCCTGACCTCGCGTACCCTCTCACCCTTCTGGCTTGCTACGTGGCTCCAGGTAGACACTGAAAGGTGCACAGGGAAGCTGCGAAGAGGGTACATCGTTACTTGTGCAGTACATCGGGCATGGGGCTTGTGCTTGGAGGACAGGGTTCAGTTGTTCTCACCGGTCACTCAGACGCTTCTTGCGCTGACGACCCGATGACACACCGGTCGACACAAGGTTACTCTTTCAGCCTCGGAGCTATTTCTGTCTCGTGGAGGTCCACTCGCTCGTCTTCTGTACTTAGTTCCAGCTGTGAGGCCGAGATCTACGCTGGGGCTATGGCTGCACAGGAGCTACGCTGGCTGACCTACCTGCTGACTGACTTGGGTGAGCGGCCTCGTTCTCCTCCAGTTCTATACGTCGACAACAAGGCCATGATTGCCTTGTGTGAGGACTAGAGATTGGAGCACAGAACGAAGCACATTGCTCTCCGCTACTTCCCCACGCCAGAGCTGCAGCAGCGTGGTCAGCTTCGTCTTGCTTACGTGACCACAGAGACCAACACTGCTGATGTCTTCACCAAGGCCCTTGGGTCTGGTGATCATCAGCGTTTCTGCACTACTCTTGGGCTTGTGCCCACTCTGCCTCACCTGCTTGTCTCTTGATCTTGCCTTGCCCTTGTTGTATACTTATATATATGAGTATATCTGCATGCTTACACTTGCTAGGTTGTGATCACTATACTGATCTTGCTATTATAAACTCTGCATGTGAACTGGCCTTGTGGCCGCTTGCTTGTGCTCGGAATGCGTGGTGATCTTGAGATCCACCCTGAGCTTTGCTTTGCCCTGCTTCATCTCTTGTCTGGTCTTGTGACCCTTGCTTGCTCTAGCTATCCCCCACTTTGCCTATGGGGATTTTTCAAAACATATGTGTTTATATTTCTATAGGTTGTTTTGAGTTTAGCCTTAGGGGGTACAATTTTTCTTGCGACATTCTACATTACTCGACATTTACCTGATTAAGCCAAATCACCGCAATGCACCACCCCCATAGCTCGAGCATTGCAACCAATATGCACAACCTTGGTCTCTCTTGCGTGGATTTCCAGTAATGTAGATATTTTGTGTTCGCTCTAATAGATTGACTGCAGGATCGAAGCCGACAAGATAAGGCTGCTATGATCATAGTGAATGTAAGTGACAAGTTAATAATAGCAAACATAACATTGAAATATAAGTTACTAGCTAGACATGTACTATGAGGGGTGCATTCCCATATTCAACCGTTCTACATGCATCACTGCAATAGCAGTAACAATTTCGATGTCTGGGGTTAATTCGCTGTATATCATAACCTCCGATTGTAACCTCTATGGAGGTTGGTCAAACTGTCAAGGGTCAACCTTTCGAATGTTGACCTACCTCTACACTATCGCATGCTCCTAAACAGGCATATCGCGATGGTGGGGAGTGCGCGTGCTCTTTATGAGTTCATGCATTGTTGAAATAACTCAAAGGTTATTCCAATAGTACCCTTCGTTCCCGAAGGTGTGCCAAGTGAAACGTCTTAACAACTTTGCACAATTTTGCGCAATATTGGAACTTCTAACGTAGCAACTTCGTAAAAAAGCAAGCTACCATTTGTCCGGTTGGACAGTAGGTAAGATTCACTTTCCCTTTGTCGATCTCGTCTTTCACAAAGAAGTAACGGAGGCGATGTGCTTCGTATGGTTCTCGAAGTCTGAGTTGATCGTGCTCTGGTTATCGCATAATAACTTGTAGCACCCGTCCATTCGTATTTTTTGCATCCTATAGGAGTTCCAGAATGTAGGATCCTTTGCGAACTGCTGCGATCGCTGCAATAAATTCAGCTTTGGCTGATGAAAGAGTGACAAGCTCCTGCTTCTACAGGTTCCATCAGATGGGTCCAACGGCTTAAAGAATGAAGCCAATGCGAGAGCGTCTGTTGTCAGCGTCTCAAGTGTGGTCAGCATCCACGTAGCCTTTCAGCTGTAGAGTAGCAATCAGGTTCGCCGTGTAGGTTAATCCGACGTTGGGGGTAGATATAAAATTCTGTACTGCGTGACATAAGTTCACCATATGCTCCCCTTCAGGTCGTTGCAGGTACTGGGTGACCTGTCTAGTGGTATAGGATAAATCCAGGCAGCAGGTTTGTGGCGAACAGATTGCAACCCAGCTGCTGCTAATAGACACGATGATCGGTCGCAGACAGTGGTGTAACGTCAAGGACATGGTTAATCTAAGGAGTCTGGAATAGGGTGGTGAGGTTGATAGATGCAATGCCAAAATTCTTCGCGAGTGTTTCCGTGCACTTAGTGGTTGACAGATGGATGGTATCGGCGGACTGCGTGATGTTGAGACCGAGGAATTGGGTGGCGTTGTATAAGATGGTCATGATTCGAGGCGGTATATTCCCTAGCCGTGGGAAAGGTGCTGAAAACCAAGCTCGATGAGGATGATATAGAGATACTACTTCCACAGTTGCGGTGCCTGCTTATTGTGATGGAAAGCGCGCGAATCTGGAGAGCGTAACAAGAGATTAAGTCTGCCGACTTCGGCGAACCATTGCGTGCAGCTCATGAAACCTAAAAATATGAGCAGGTACGTGTTAGATATTTCTTAATCTCTCATTTATAGAATAGTAAAGCACGTCTTCAACCAAGATCTAGACCGATTGCTATCGCGATTTAAGTGCGACGGGGTATCCTGGCGGAATTACTTGGCAGCCATGGATTAGATCTAGGAATGGCTTAAGCAAGAGTTCAGATCTGAAAAGTGACGAGTTTGTCAAACCCTACCAACCCAACCCTCGCCCTACAATGATCCCCAACAACCCAAAATGCCAAACTAGCAACACCAAAGGTGTTGTAGTGGGTAGCAAAGGTTTGTTGGTATTGTTGGGTGCGAGATCAAATCCAGCCCGCAACAAGTCTAGCAATCATATTTTGCCCAAGCCCTTAGCCCACAACCAGCTAGAGCAAAATACCACAACCACCTACACAATCAACATATTGCTGTACAGAGATTTTTGGAGGAGGCAGACTGTGGAGTCGTCCTCCTTGCAGACGTGCGGTTGTTCGACAAATATGATACCATCGACGATGGCATACATGAACGCGTTGAAGACGTCAACCTATTTGAGCCTGAGGTGCTTGAGGCTGTGATGTAGAGCGAAATGCGTATAAATGTATGTTATCCGACGGGAGTGAACCGACTTATTTGCGCCCGGTTACTTCCACGACATCATAATTGCGGAGATTGCTCCTACAACAGGAGCTAGACTACAGGCTAGGCACGGAGCTTGAGTGATCTCTGCGTTCGTTCGTTCCTTAGTTGCTTCCAAGTGCTCACACTACTTGCTAGTTCACAGGGAGAATTGGCAAGAGTTTCACTAGGAAAGGTTGACAACAATGGTACAATGAAGTTGGCAAGACTAGACTACATCAGAGCTAGCATGCAAGCAAGTCTACTGCCAGCGCAGCACGGTCGACCGCGTGCCAGCATGACTTGGTCGACCGCGCTCCAGCAGTGCAGAGTCGACGGCGTGCCAACGTCGCAGGTTGACGGCGTGCCAACGTTGCTCCCGCAGGACAGCAGCGCACCCGCTTTGCAGGTGCTCGTAGATGATTGGCGTGCAGTGCCTCGTCACCTGCACAGCGCACACACCAAGTCAACTTCGTGCTGACAAAGGTCTCTGACCAGCCACGTCGACCTCGGGATACCACCACCGAGGTCGTCCTCGCCAACATTGTTTGGGCGACCGTCGCGTGCCTTCGCAGAACCTCGTCACCCAGGTAACCTGGTCGACCGAGCAACCACGTCGACCAGCTGCTCCTGTATGTGCCCGTCGACCTCCCAAGTCGACGGCCACCTCCAGTCGACCTCACCAGGTCGACCACTACCCCTGGTCGACCAGCTCCAAGTCGACGTCACTCCTGGTCGACCAGCTCCTCGACCACCAGGTCGACCAGCAGTCTTGTCAGCCGACCACCCAAGTCGGCTGCCCCAAGTTGGCGTCACCAAGTCGACGCCCTCCGCAGGTCGACTTCCCAAGTCGACCTCCCTGAAGTCGGCGCCATCCTGAAGTCGGCGCCCATGCAATAGAACCCATGCAGGTCGACTTCCTCGTCGACCAGCTCGCCCACTGCTGCAGGTCGGCTGCACCCCTACACCCGACCACGAAGTCGGCTCCGCCCAAGCGAGGACGGGGCTAACACACAACTCCCGTTGACACTCCCCTGCCGCGCTCAAGCTTGGGCCCCCCAGCCCATATGGCAGGACTTCTCGGAGAAAAGCTCGTCGACGTGCACCCAACACACAGCACGTCGTCCACCGCACCAGCCATGCAAAAGGGCATGGCACCTACTGCTGCATGCACGCCATTGTCGCCGTCGCCGACTTCGGCCAGGCGCACTTGGCCGATCGCGACGGAGCACCGGTTGAAGGCCGGGTAGTGCAGCGCCTTCGTCAGGAAGTCGGCTGGCTGCTCGGTGGTCGGGATGTACCTCAACGCAAACTTCCCGCGCTTCACCATATGCTTTAGCCAGGCCTATCGCCGCTCCATGTGCTTAAGGTTGCCCGTCAACCCCATGCCCTCGGCGATTGTGATGGCCGATTTGTTGTCCACCCGAAGGACAGTCGGCTTCCCGGCGTCCAGCTGCCGGAACTCTGCCAGGAGGAAGCGAAGTCGGCGTCCTTCCTTCCCATTGTCGACGGCCGCCACGTACTCGGACTCGGTCGACGACAGCGTCGTGCACTTAATGAGCTGGCTCGACCAGGAGACTGCGGCCCCTCTGTAGACAAACACGTAGCCTCCCGTGCTCGTCCGGTTCTGCTTGTCGCCGGCGTCGTCGGCGTCAACGTAGCCGACCAGCTCCAGCGTCTCTAGACTACCGCCGAACTCTAGGGCGGTGTCACGCGTGTTGGCGAGGTAGGCGAGGCAGCGGTCGACCTCGCGCCAGTGCTGGTCACTCCTCACCGTGAGTCCGCTCCCCAGCTTGCTGCAGGCGAAGGCAATGTCCGGCCTCGTCGTCGTCGCCGCAAACTGCAGCGAGCCGACCTTCTGCCGGTACTCCTCCTCCTGGCGCTCCTGCGCCTCCTCGTCGTCGAAGGTGAGCTCAGCGTAGGCGTCGACGGAGACCGGCGTCTTCGGGGTCCGACCGCCCTGCTCCTCATCGATGAAACGCCTACGCAGCTTGTCGACGTAGCCCTGCTGGTGCAGCCACAGCTTCCTCGCCGACCTGTCGCGCACGATCTCCAGGCCGAGGTACTTCTGCACCGGCGAAATCTCGCGCAGCTCGAAGGCGGCCTCCAGCAGCTCCTTCAGCTCCCTCAGCATCGCGGTGCTGCTGCTGGCGGCGAGCAGGTCGTCGACGTAGACCAACACCCAGCAGGCCACTCCGTCGTCGCCGACCTTGAAGTAGAGAGCTTCGTCGACCTGGCTCTTCTTCCACCCGGCGCCGACCAGCACGTCGTTGAGCGCCTTGTACCACAACAGCGGCGACTGCTTCAGCCCGTAGAGGCTCTTTAGCAGCTTGCACACCCGGCCGGTCCCGTCGTTGAAGTAGTCCGGCTGGTACATGTAGAGCACGCGGTCGAGCTTGCTCTGCAGGAAGGCGTTCTTCATATCCAGCTGCATTAGGTTGAGGTCGAGGACAGCGACGATGCTGAGGAAGATCCTCAGCATGACGTAGCTGCTCACCGGCGCGTACGTCTTGTCGTAGTCGGCGCCATACACCTGCGTGAAGCCTTTCACGACCAGCCTCGCCTTCTCGTGCTCGACGGTGTCGTCGATGCGGTACTTCGTAGTCAGCACCCACCGGTTCTTCATGATGTTGACGCAGGGAGGCCGCTCAACGAGCTCCCACGTGCCGTTCGCGATGAGGCTCCGTATCTCCTTGTCCATGGCGGCCTTCACCGCCTTGCCCTTCCAGCTTGCCAACGCCTCCTTCACTGTCATCGTCGCGATGTCCCAGCGGTGCTCAGGGTCGGCGTGCATGTCGGGGTCGAGTTCCGGTAGGTCCTCATCTACCTCGGCGTCGTCGCACGCCAGGTCGTCGTCGTCGATGTCATACGCCGTGGTGAAGGCAGCCGGGACGTAGAAGTCGGGCGGCCTCCGAATTCGGCCTGTACGCCGTGGACCAGACTTGACCTCCACTACGTCGCTGTCGGTGGACTCACCGTCAGCTGCACTGCCTTCGGCGTCCAGCTGCACCAAAGACGGCGTCCCAGCCAACTTCTCCACTGCCGGCAGCTCCCCTGTCGGCTTTACCGCCCTCTGCTCCCCTGGCGGCGGCTTCTCTGCAGGCGCCCCCTTGGCCGGTTGCACCTTTGTCGGCGTTGACTCCTCTGCCTGCTGCTCCCCTGCCTTCGGCGGCTCCGCATCCGCGCAGACTTGTGGAACGCCACGGCGGCCACCGGCGATGCCTTCCGCCGACGCCACAGGCAACGCCCCACTGCTCCCCTCATTGCCGGAGGCCGACAACAGCATCGGCGCATTCAAAACGGCCACGGGAGGGGAAATGGCAAGGATAGGGGAAGAAGGGAGGACTTGCTCGGCGTCCTCTTCAGCAGGCTCACCGACCTCGGCGAGCAGAGGGAGTGTCGCGGTGGAGGAGTCCGTCGGAGAGGGGGCCGGCGTCCGCCCCGACGCCGGCCCATGCATCGACTGCCACACCTCCAGCGACATGGTTTCGTAGAACACCACGTCCGACGTGGTGACCATCCGGTTGTCGGCGATGTCAAGGAGCTCCCAGCCCTTGCTCGCCTCCGACACGCCGAGGTGGAGGCCCCACTTGGCCTTCGGCTTCAGCTTCCCACCGCGCTGCTGCTCGGGGACGAGGAACTGCGCCATGCAGCCCCACACTCGTGCCAGCGACAAGTCGGGCTTCTTCCCAGTGAGCAGTTGGTAGGGCGTCGTCCTTGGCGGCAGCGACGAGCGCTCCAGGCAGTTGCGGACCTAGACGGCCTGCCGCAGAGCGAGGTGCCACCAGTGGTGCTGCATGCCTATATGCAGCAACATCGTGCGCACCGACTCCACCACCATCCGCATCTCCCGCTCCGCCATGCCGTTCTGCTGCGGGGTGTATGGGCAGGTCAGGTCGTGGATGATCCCCTTGCCGTCCACGAAGGCGGTGAACTCCTTCCCGAGGAACTCCCCTCCCCGGTCAGATCGCAGCTGCAGCACCGACTTCTGTGCATGTCGCTCGACCAACACGAGCCACTTCTGAAACTCCAGCAGTACGTCCGACTTCTTGGCGACCGACCTCACCCACACGTAGCGGGTCTTGCGGTCCTTCAGCAGCAAGAAGTACAGGCTCCCATCTTTGGCCGCCACCCGAAACGGCCCACACAGGTCGATGTGCACGACGGCCAGGGCGTCCTCGGCGTCCGAGCCCTTGTCGGGGAAGGAGTGCCGCGCCAGCTTCCCGCCGACACACGAGACGCAGGGCGAAGTAGCTCCAGACGCCGACTTGAGGTCCAGCCCGGTGGCTACCTCGTGCTTCGCCGAGCTCCGGATGGTGTCCATGCCGACGTGCGCGAGCCTCGCGTGCAGCCTATCAGGTGTCGCCTTCGTCGCCGAGACAATTGCCCGCAGGGCCACTTCCTCCGCCGCAGTCGTCACCGGGCAAGGATGCAGGTCGGTGCAGAGAACCCGGCCGGTCAGAGTGCGTTGCTCGACCAAGCACGTCGCCCGTCGCCGAGACGAGCAGCATCCCGTCGCCGTCGTCCTGCAGCTTCACGCCGTTCTCCTTCAGCTGACCGGCCGACAGCAGGTTCGCGTGCACGCCCGGGACGTACAGCACGTCGGGGATGAGCACACGCTTCCCGGCCTCCCCTTGCAGCGCAACCGTGCCCCGTCCCTTGACGTCCTGCAGCGCCCCATTGAAGCCGCGCACGTGTTTAACGTCGCCGCTCGGCCCCATGTCGACGAAGACCTCCAGCGTCCCCATCAGGTGGTGGGAGCAGCCGCTGTCCAGCAGGACCACCGCCGGGTTCGCCTGCACGGCTGCTGCCACCGCCTGGAAATCCTCACCGGCCTCCGGCGCCAGTGAGACGGTCGGCTCCACGACGCCGACCAGCGAGCACGACGCCTCCCCGTCGCCTCGCCCCTTGCCGCTAGCAGAGGAGTCGGCGTCCTTCGCCGTGGTCGTCTGCGACTGCTTCTCCTTGCGCGGCTGGTTTCCTCGACGTGGACGACGGCTGGCCGACCTCCCGCGGCCTCCCTTGGCGTCGTCGTCGTCGGACTCGCTGCGGTCGGGACACTCAAAGGAGAGGTGATCGGGGCTGCGGCAGATCCAGCACTCCCGACGCCGACCTCCTCCTCCGCGACCGCCTTCCTTCGCCGACTTACCCTTGTCGGCGTCCTTGGCCGGCTTCCCACCTCCGCTACCACCGCCGCCAGGCTTGCCGCGCTGCCCTCGGCTACCTTGATTCGCCGAGGCCGCGTAGTTTGCCTGCAGCAAGAGCTTGGAGGACCTCTCGGCCTCCTGCATCGCCTCGTCCCGCAGGATGTACGAGGTCAGGGAGTCCTCGTTCAGCGTTGCCCGCGTGCTCGGCACCACCGACAGCCGCTTCAGCAGGTTGTAGCTGCTTGGGAGTCCCTTCAGGACGTGCGTGACATACGACGCCGTGGAGTACTGCACGCCGGACATCCTCATGGTGGCGAGAAGTCGCCGAGCCCGGTTGCAGTAATCGGTCGCAGTCTCCTGGTCGCCCATCCGCAGATGCGTCATCTGCTCCTCGAGCTGGCCGATGTACAGGTCGTCGGTAACCTGGTACGTCGACTCGATGAAGTGCCACGCCTGGTGGCCGGCGTCCAGGTAGTCCCTACACGGCTTCAAGGCGATCTGCACGCCCGGCGAGCAGCACCGCGAAATGACCGTGAAGGTCAGCAGCTGCACAACGCGAAACTCCGCACGCAAGTCGGGGTAGATCTCCTCCGGCGTCGCCACGGTGCCGCGGGCGAAGCCGATCAGCCCGGCCATCTCCAGCTGAGGCTCGATCGCCTCCTTCCACGTGAGGATGTCGGGTCGACCGACGAGCAAGGGGGTGACCGAGATCCTGTCCGGCGTAAACTTGAAGTAGCCGTAGCTCGGTGCAATCCCTCCTGCCGTCACGTGTGACGCCGACATCGGCGCCAATCCACTTCGTCGGCCTCCGACGTCGCCCTGCGAGGCCCCTGCAGCCGCCGACGACTGCATCCCTCGCGCCTGAACGCCGCCGACTTCATCGGCATGTATCACACCTCTCTGCCTCGACGTGCCTCCCGCACTGCTGCCGACCTGATCACCAGCATCGACGCCGCCTGCGTTGTTCACCGGTCGGGGAGACGCCTGTCAGAGGTCCACTGGAGATCCCCGATGATCCTAGGGAAGGGTTACAGGCACGTCGGCCTGGGGGGTTATGGGCGCACTCACCCGCTACTTAAACAAGCCCTTTTATCCCAGTGGTTAGTGACTGGGATTCTGACATGGTATCAGAGCGAAGGTCTCGGGTTCGATTCCCGGTGTGTGCACTTCGGGCATCCCAGTGCGGGGGGGTGTCAGAGGTCCACTGGAGATCCCCGATGATCCTAGGGAAGGGTTACAGGCACGTCGGCCTGGGGGGTTATGGGCGCACTCACCCGCTACTTAAACAAGCCCTTTTATCCCAGTGGTTAGTGACTGGGATTCTGACAACGCCGGTCGAGACGGGTGCTCCGCCGCCCACAGAGCGTGGATGCCAGCCTCGACGACCGCCAGCGGGAGAGTCCCGTACTCGTTCGCCGCATGGCGTCTCCTCGCATCCTCCAGCCGTGCCTCCAAGGTGTCCACGACGCCCGCCTCAACTACGGGGTCCACCAAGGCGTCTAACACAGCCGCCGGCCTACGAACAAGCTAGGTAAGTGCAAAGTCGGCTACACCGAAGGTCTCGTTGCGGGGCCGTTCCACGCTCACCGCACCATGCGGAGATTGCTCCTACAACGGGAGCTAGACTACGGGCTAGGCACGGAGCTTGAGTGATCTCTGCGTTCGTTCGTTCCTTAGTTGCTTCCAAGTGTTCATACTACTTGCTAGTTCACAGGGAGAATTGGCAAGAGTTTCACTAGGAAAGGTTGACAACAATGGTACAATGAAGTTGGCAAGACTAGACTACATCAGAGCTAGCATGCAAGCAAGTCTACTGCCAGCGCAGCACGGTCGACCGCGTGCCAGCATGACTTGGTCGACCGCGCTCCAGCAGTGCAGAGTCGACGGCGTGCCAACGTCGCAGGTTGACGGCGTGCCAACGTTGCTCCCGCAGGACAGCAGCGCACCCGCTTCGCAGGTGCTCGTAGATGATTGGCGTGCAGTGCCTCGTCACCTGCACAACGCACACACCAAGTCAACTTCGTGCTGAAGAAGGTCTCTGACCAGCCACGTCGACCTCGGGATACCACCACCGAGGTCGTCCTCGCCAACATCGCCTGGGCGACCGTCGCGTGCCTTCGCAGAACCTCGTCACCCAGGTAACCTGGTCGACCGAGCAACCACGTCGACCAGCTGCTCCTGTATGTGCCCGTCGACCTCCCAAGTCGACGGCCACCTCCAGTCGACCTCACCAGGTCGACCACTACCTCCGGTCGACCAGCTCCAAGTCGACGCCACTCCTGGTCGACCAGCTCCTCGACCACCAGGTCGACCAGCAGTCTTGTCAGCCGACCACCCAAGTCGGCTGCCCCAAGTTGGCGTCACCAAGTCGACGCCCTCCGCAGGTCGACTTCCCAAGTCGACCTCCCTGAAGTCGGCGCCATCCTGAAGTCGGCGCCCATGCAGTGGCACCCGTGCAGGTCGACTTCCTCGTCGACCAGCTCGCCCACTGCTGCAGGTCGGCTGCACCCCTACACCCGACCACGAAGTCGGCTCCGCCCAAGCGAGGACGGGGCTAACACACAACTCCCGTTGACAATAATCATCGTAGTCGCAACGGTATGCGCAAATAATGTCACGTGTGTTGCCTCGGTTGGGATCTTCTTCCAGCGTTGAGTAGTTTTCTGGAATTGCGTAATTACGCTATGCCTGTAGGGTGTCCTTTGGGCCGTGTTCCGTCATGTGGATAAAGGTTGGCGTGTTGAAGATGCTGAAACATGAATGATGGGTGGTTTGTCGGTTGTCTCATTCCCAAGAACCTTTTCTGCCATGTCAGCTTCGTTGTGTTCCGTTGCGAATTTGCACTCCCCTTAAAAAATGTTGTCTAGTGCTTGCTGTGTAGTGTGGTGCTGGCGGAACAGTAGCAACATGTTTCTTGTAGAAGATGCAATCACGTGATCAAGTGAGCTGGTTGGTGGCAAAGTCGAGGATGATCCAAGTGTGGTATTCTATCTCGATTCTGAGGTGGATTGCCCATCTTGCCCGGTCTTCAAATTTCACAATCCTTGCCTTGTGTTCTCCGTACTGTTCCATGCATCTGTACACTCGGAGCATTCAGGTGTATGGGTTTTTTTTTCCAGGCCTTTTACAGAGGCGTCTTGTGGGGCAGGGACTTCGAGGGCAATGGCGTAGGGCCAATAGGCAGTTGGCATGGCTGACTGTTTCATGAGGGCTCTCATCTTCATTGCCAGGCTCCTGTTTGTGCGATCATTAAGCCCTTGCTCCTCATTGGCATAGAGTAGCAAAATCATCAGTTGTATGCTCTTGTCTTTACAATAGGTGCGGAAGTTGTTAGAGTGGTTTTTATAGGCCCCACCGGTTTGGATTGCCTTGAGTTTTCTTTTGGACTACCGCTGTGCCATCTAGAGCCAGAGAAGGAAATAGTCGAAAGCTTTCTGGTAATGATCGAGGTTGGCCGCCCAGACAAGTTTTGTGCTGGTGTTGACGAAAACCATTGTGCATCGTTCATCATTAATCCTGTTTGCTGTCATTACTAGAAAGTCGATCTATTCTTTATCGAGCGGTACGTAGCGTTCTGAACCGGGAATTTTCTTAGCAAAGGCCGAGTGAGTCAAGGCAGCTTCGAGCAGACTGCCGACCAAGCCCGTCGACCTGCGCGCCAAACTCGGCGTCGCCCACTGTAGTTGGTCAGCCGTGCTCCCCGCACACCCGAATCCAAGTCGGCGGCTTCACAGTGGCCCTATGCAGGTCGACCAAGCCCATCGACCTGCGTGCCAAACTCGGCGCCGCCCACTGTAGTTGGTCGGCTGTGCTCCCCGCACACTCGACTCCGAAGTCGGCTCCGCCCAAGCGAGGACAGGGCCAACACACAACTCCTGTTGACAATCATGACGTCACCAAGCACCTATGAGCCACTGTCGCAAGAGAAAAGGCCCGCGGGCCCAGCCTGGAGTTCGTTCTGCGAGACCGCCCATTACAACACGTGGGACGCGTGGTGCGCAAGGCTTGGGGCGTGCTTCGAGCCGATCGCGGCTTCGATTTCGGCACGCCAGAAGCTGCGCACTTGGCGGCAACTCGGGTCGGTCCAAGACTATACCAGCGGTTTTCTCACGCTGTGTGAGCAGGTCGACTACATGCACGAAGCGGGGCGAGTGGATTGCTACATCGGCGGCTTGAAGTCGGAAATTTCGCAGGAGATCCTTCTCCGCGGGATTTTTTATTTCAACGAAATCATGCGCTCGCCTAGAAGATCGACATTTTGCGATTCGAGAAAAAGTGGACAGAGTACCGCTGCGGGGGTAATTTCGGGTTTACACAGGAAATGCTCGCGACGACGCTGGATGGGCACGACATTTTACTGGGACGTGATTGGCTGCGACGCTACAACCCGCGAATTGACTGGACGGCATGTAGGTGCACTATGCGAAGCGACGGTAACTGGGTTGCAATGCTTTGCTGGAAGCCGCCTGAGTCTTCTATGGTCCACATCAATGCCATCACAATGAAACGGGCCGTCGCTGTTGGAGCTGGCGTGTACGCAATGAACATCACGGAAGTAGGAGAAGTAGAGGAACCGAGTGATTTTCCGAAACTGCTAGCAACCATACCGCCCGAACTACAGGAGCTCCTGAAACGGTACCCAGGGATCTTTCCCTACAACCTATCGAAGGGACTGTCACCTTAGCGAGCTCACGACCACCGCATAGAGTTAGAACCAAGGGCACAACCAGCCGTACAGCGACAGTTCAGACTGACAGAGCCCGAACTCGACGAACTGAGGAAGCAGCTAGATTAACTACTAGAGAAAAATTCATCTGACCGAGGTCGTCACTGTTTGCTGCCCCGTAAATGTTCACACCGAAAAAAGACGGAGGGTTTCGCATGTGCATCGACTATCGCGCACTGAACAGGGTAACAGTTAAATCGCGATATCCCATTCCCCGCGCTGACGAACTGATAGACCAACTGCAAAAAACCCGAGTGTTCTCGAAAATTGACTTACGGGGAGGTTACCACCAGATTAGAGTCGAACCATCGGACTGTGCCAAGACAGCTTTTATAACTAGGTACGGATCGTATGAGTATACTGTGATGCCATTCGGGATGAGAAACGCATCGACAACGTTTCAGATGACCATGAACGAGGCGTTTAGACCGCTTTTAGATAAATGCGTGAACTTTTACCTCGACGACATCCTGGTTTACAGTCGCGACAGGCAGCAGCACTAAGCAGATCTGGAAGCAGTTTTCAAATTTTTAGGCAAGAATCGCCTGTTGACCAAGGGTTCCAACAGCGAGTTTTTTCAGGACAGGCTAGAGTTTTAGGGGCACGTTATTTCGAAGGCTGGAGTTGAGATCGACCGGAAGAAGTTAGACAGACAAATATTACGAAACTGCAGAGTTTTTGGGGTTCGTTAATTATGTCCGTCAGTTCGTCCCCGACATGGCACGATTAACGGCCCCACTGACCGACTTACTGGGAAAAGGGTTCCTTTTACGTGGGGGGAGAAAGAGCATGCTGCCTTCTCTGCCCTGAAAACTGTTCTCTGTTCACCACCCGTACTGTGCATCGTCGACCCTCACCGCCCATTCGAAGTAGTTACAGACGCAAGCGACATCGCCATAGCATACAGGATTTCGGCAACGGATTACAGCCCATCGCATACGAGTCACGAAAACTTCACGCTCCCTAAAAGAACCTGATATACGACCGCGAAATGCTCGCGATTGTGCACGCGTTCAAAGTGTGGCGCTGTTACTTGACCGGCGCCAACGTGACAGTACGGACAAACTATAAATCACTACAGTACCTCCACGCACAGCCCCACCTCAACCCACTACAGGTTCGTTGGCTCGACTTCCTCGAGTCAAACTTCCACTACACAGTCACCTACAAAAAGGGAGCCTCGAATATCGCCGACGCACTAACCCGCCCAACTAGCCAGATACACGCCATACTAGTTGCCCAAACCACCCCACTATTCACAGGACTCACCCACGGATATCAGACATACTGTTCTTTACCGGAGGAAACTCGCACCAGTTCGCAGCAGCAGAGGAGATTTATTACGTCAAAGCCGGCACCGATCGCATCTAGGTACCGGGTTACACGCTACTGAGGGAGCTATTGCCACAGGAGGCACACGAGGAGTTACCTCAGGACATTTTGGGGTTGAGAAAACACGGCACCAGCTGCAGCGGTACTACTACTGGCCCGAAATGTTGATCGACGTACAACGACACGTGGCGTCGTGCCCCACTTGCTAGCTCATGAAGTCGTCACGGAAGCGGCCGGCAAGACAGTTGCAGCCGATACCACCCCCAGAGCGTGCTTGGCAGCAGGTGACGATGGACTTCGTCACGGGGTTACCCGGCTGGAGCAAGTGGGAACGACGCGATCCTGGTCGTCGTCGATCGGCTGACAAAAATGGCCCACTTCGCAGCATGCAAAAAGTCAGTCTCAGCCGAAGAAACAGCCCCGACTTTTCACCTCTACCGTCGTTCAACTGCACGAAATACCAGCAGCGATCATCAGCGACCGTGTCGCGAAATTCACCAGCAAGTTCTGGCGGAACATGTGGCAGGAGTTCGGCACGCGACAACTGTTCAGCTCATCGTACCACCCCGAAACTGACGGTCAAACGGAACGGACCAATCAGACAAAGGAAAATTTAATCTGAGCCACGTGCGACGACCCGACAACCTGGGAGCAGCAGTTGCCACTCATCGAGTTTGCGTACAACAACTTCACATCGACCACGACACAACAGTCGTCGTTTTACCTCAACTACGGACAAAACCCCACATTACCCATGACCCCGAATCCCGACAATCCAGTCCCACGCGCACAATAGTTCGCCAAAATTTGACAGGCTGCCCAGACCCGAGCAGCAGAAGCCATTAAGAAATCCAACATCATCGCTAAACACAACGCCAATCACCACTGCCGCCCCGTCACTTATTAGACCGACGACCTGGTTTTGCTCGACACTCAAAACCTCCACCTGCCTGTCACTCCGAAACACCGTCCACGGTATCGTGGGCCATTTCGTATCAACCACATGATTACACCGGTCACCGCCCACCTCCTCCTCCCTGCTGACTGGTACGTCAGCCCGTCATTCCATGTAAGTCTACTCCGCCCATACCTCCCGTCCACCAGCCAACTACCATGAAATTGCCCAGCCAGCATGACACAACCACCCACAGAACCGATCATCACACCCGAAAAAAACCTGAGCCACCGAGTTCGTGACCCACGTGGAGCCTGCAGGATCGAATTCCTGATTCTCTTGAAATATCGCACTCCCACCGAACACAACTGGTGTGAGGATCAATAGGATTGAGTTCAGAAAAGAGAATGAAATTGATTGATCCACCTGGGTACAACACGAGGCTATATATAGTCTCAACACAAGGCCAGTAACCCAGGTGTTACGCGAATGTTCTAAGGGTCGCGAAGCGTCCCGAACAGAACCTTCTCGAATTCAGTAGAGGGCAATTCAGTGGCAACCGAAAGCCTAGAATTCGGTGTACGTAACCTGGTTCGGTGCTATAACTAAAATGAAATATATGAAAAGCACCTAACCTAGGAAATCAAGCATAACTATGCATGATAAAATAAACCTAAGCTAGAAATAGCATAATAAAGTCACGCAAGGCAAGCATGCAATGCTAGCATAAGCCATCGTACTCTCACAACTGGGTGTCCCAGGATAGAATCGAAAACCACCCTGTCTTCGTCGAATACCTGCGCAGCTGCAATTTTCGAGATGTACACGCACTTTCGTATGGAGGGCCTTCTTGGGGAGAAGGGTATGTCAAACTCATACACTATAGTCTGTGTAGGCTGTAGTGGGGTAGCTTATATGGGGTACAACATTTTAGGGTTTGGTACTTGTACTCCTCATGCTGCTCAATGCATTCATTCCTCGTTGTTATCTTCACATGGTTTCAGAGCAGGTTCCCTAGTGGGAACTTTTCCTAGGGCCCACCCAAATCGATTTTTTTTTCCTGCCCGGGGCGAGCGTCACCCCTGCCCGAGGCGCGCTCGGTGTGCTGCCCTTACGCGGCCTGTCACGCCCTCCTCACGCTGCCTTACGCGACCCCTTCGCCGCCCTTAGCGGCCCCGTCGCCCCACCCTCGCGGCCCCGTCGCCGCCCTTAACGGCCCCGTCGCCCCTCGCGGCCCCGTCGCCGCCCCCTTACGGCCCCGTTGCCGCCCCTTACGGCCCCGTCGCCGCCCCTTGCGGCCCCGTCGCCGCCCCTTACGGCCCCGTCGCCGCCCCCCCTTCGCGGCCCCGTCACCGCCCCTTACGGCCCCGTCGCCGCCCCCCCTTTGCGGCCCTGTCGCCGCCCCTTGCGGCCTCGTCGCCGCCCCTTGCGGCCCCGTCGCCGCCCCTTGCGGCCCCGACGCCGCCCCTTACGGCCCCATCGCCGCCCCTTGCGGCCACGCCGCCGCCCTTCCGCGACTCTGCCGCCCTTCGCGGCCCCGACGCCGCCCTACCGCAGCCTCGCTGCCGCCCCGCTGCGGCCCTGCCGCCGCTCCTCACGGCCCCGGGACCACCGAGCCGCCGAGCTGCCAACCGCCGAGCCGCCCAGCCGCCGAGCCGCCGTCGCTGAAGTTGCCACCGTGCCGCCAAGCCGCCGAGACGCCGAGCCACCGAGCCGCTGAGCCGCCGAGCCGCCGTTGCCGCCGAGCCGCTGTTGCCGCCGTTGCCTCAGCCGCTGCAGCCGAGTTGCCGTCGTCCCTGCAGTCGCGGCCCTGTCCCTCCCGGCGAGACTCGGCCCTACTCACTTGCCCGGTAAGAGCAGCGCCTCTGCCACTGCACTGCCCTTAGCCTGCTGCTCTCACTGCTCGTCTACTGCTGTCATGGCCACCCCCAGTGTTCTCACCTTTGACGCTGAGGGTCGGGCTGTTGACTTTGAGGTCTGGCTCGATGATCTGCAGCTTTTCCTACAGTGCGATAGGGCAGACGGTCTCTCCCTCTTTGACCTCACTTCTGGTGCCTCTCCTTCCCCTGCTGCTGATGCTGACGCCACTGTTCGCTCACAGTGGGCCACGCGCGATGCTGCTGCCCGCCTTGCTGTGCGCCGCCACTTGCCGACTGCTGAGCGTGCGCACTTTAGTCAGTACAAGAGTGCTAAGACCTTGTACGACGCTGTAGTTGCACGCTACTCTTCCCCTGCCACTGCTGCGCTCAGCCGCCTCATACTGCCGTACCTCTTCCCTGACCTCGCCGCTTTTCCCACTGTCGCTGACCTCATTACGCACCTTCGCACTAGTGACGTCCGCTACCGCGCTGCGCTTCCTGCTGAGTTCTGCGCCAAGAACCCCCCCCCCATGTACATCACCCTCTACTACATAGTCACCCGGCTCCCTGACACCCTTCGCTCGGTCAGGGACCACTTTCTCTCTGTTTGCCCCACCACTCTCACCGTTGACCTCCTCGAGGAGCGTCTCCTAGCAGCAGAGAAGAGCATAGTTGCTGTAGGAGCCTCTCGTGGTGACCCTCGTACCCCTGTCTTTGAGGGGTGCTCCCCCTCCCCCCTCTTGCCCTCTGTTGCCTCTGCTGCTGCGGTCGACCTTGTTGGTCTTGAGTCGGTCGCTGCGGCGTCTACCTCTAGTGGGAGACGCCGCCCAGGCAAGGGCAAGGGGGGCAAGGGCGCTGGGGGAGCTGGCGGAGGCGGCGGTGGAGGAGGCGGAGGGAGTGGGGGTGGCGGTGGGAGTGGTGGTGGGAGTGGTGGTGGGAGTGGGGGCACTAGTGGAGGCAGTGGCGGCGGAGGAGGAGGCGGTGGTGGAGGTAGCGGCGGCGGAGGTGGAGCGGGTCGGGGCGGCTCTACGCAGAGGGTCGGCTCCGGTGGTGGTACGCGCCAGCAGCAGCAGCAGCAGCGTCCTCGTGAGACCCCTTCCCCCCAGCAGCTTCGTGAGTGGTACACTGCTCGTCAGCGGGGCGGGGGTGCTGGCCCCTGTACCTACGTTCTCCGTACCGGCGACCGCACGGGTGAGCAGTGTGGGGGGGCGCACTCCACCCAGCGCTGTTTCGGCCGTCTGACGGACGCTTGGCGTCACCAGTTTCCCGACGCTACTGAGATCCCTCGCTGGGGCGAGCTGTCTAGGGCGGGTGTTGCGATCTTTGATCTTGATTATGATGCTATTCTTGCTGCCATGTATGCTGTGACTATTAGTGATGAGGGTGACTGTTACCGGTGTTTTCCGCCTGACCCGGGCATTGAGGCTGCTGCGCTAGGTGCTTGTGAGACTGCTGCTCTAGGTGCCAGTGCGTCTGCCGCCCCAGGTGCCGGTGAGTCTGCGCTCTCAGGTACTGCGTCGTCTCCGGACACCCACACCTTCACCCTTGACTCGGGTGCTTCCCGCTCCTTCTTTCGAGACTGCACCACTCTCACGCCGCTCAGTCGGCCGGTTGCGGTCTCCCTGGCAGACCCCTCTGGGGGTCCTGTTCTTGCCCACTACTCCACTGTACTACCGTGTCCAGCGGTCCCGTCTGGCTCCCTGTCGGGTCTTTACCTCCCCTCGTTCTCTACGAACTTGGTGGCGGGTGCTGACCTACAGGATGGGGGGGTTGACCAGTTCACCCCTGCGCGTCAGCGGGTGACCCACTGCACGTGTGCAGACACGGGCCGACACTTGGCCACGTTTACCCGTCGGCCGGGGTCGAGCCTGTACACACTGACTACTGAGTCTCCTCCAGTCACTGAGTCTGCTCAGGTAGCAGCGTCGGGTCAGGTGTTTGCTGCGGCGTCCAGGTCTGGTCCTGAGTCTGCCCCCTGCTCGTGTCGTCTCCTGTCCCACCGGACTCTCCTCTGGCACCACCGCCTTGGTCACCCCTCCCTGCCTCGTCTTCGAGGCATGGCTTCCCGTCTTCTTGTCTCTGGCCTCCCCCGGTCCCTCCCTCCCCTTCCTCCGGGGCCTGCCCCCACCTGCGTTCCCTGCGTCGAGGGGCGGCAGCGCGCTGCTCCTCACTCCTCCGAGTTTCCTCCGACAGAGGCTCCGCTGCAGACGCTTCACATGGACGTGTGGGGCCCAGCCCGCGTCCGTGGGCAGGGTCACGAGCGTTACTTCCTGCTGGTGGTTGACGACTACTCGCGTTACACCACAGTCTTCCCCTTGCGCAGCAAGGGTGACGTCACTGAGGTGTTGATCGCCTGGATCCGCGCAGCTCGTCTCCAGCTCCGGGAGAGTTTCGGCTCGGACTTTCCTGTTCTGCGTCTGCACTCCGACAGAGGCGGAGAGTTCTCCTCTGACCTTCTGCGGGCCTTCTGTCGTGCACGGGGCATCCGCCAGACCTTCACGCTTCCGGACTCTCCGCAGCAGAATGGGATTGCTGAGCGCCGCATTGGCATGATCATGGACGTCGCTCGTACGTCCATGGTCCATGCGGCTGCCCCCCATTTTCTGTGGCCGTTTGCGGTTCGGTACGCGGCGCATCAGATCAACCTTCACCCCCGGGTCTCCATGCCGGAGACCTCCCCTGCTTTGCTGTGGACGGGGAAGGCTGGCGATGCGTCTGCGTTCCGTGTCTGGGGATCTCGGGCGTTTGTCCGCGACTTGTCTGCGGACAAGCTGTCCCCTCGTGCTGTTCCCTGTGTCTTCCTTGGCTTCCCTCCTGACGCGCCAGGCTGGCAGTTCTACCACCCCACCTCGCGCCGTGTTCTGTCCTCCCAGGACGTCACCTTTGACGAGTCGGTTCCCTACTACCGTCTCTTCCCCTACCGCACTGCGTCCCTCCCTCCCCCGCCGCTCTTCCTTACGCCAGGTCCCCCTCCGGTAGACCCCCTTCCCCCTCAGGGTCCTGCTCCCTCAGGTGTGTCCCAGGTAGATGCAGTCGAGCCTGTCGAGGTAGCTGTTGACTCTAGTGCTGCTGGGGGTGCTGAGCCTGGGGGTGCCGGGTCTGGAGGTGCTGCGACTGGGGGTGTTGAGCTTGGGGGTACTGCGCCTGGGGGTACTGAGCCTGGGGGTGCTGCGCCTGCGGGTACTGAGCCTGGGGGTGCTGAGTCTGGGGGTGCTGTGTCTCGGCGTGCGGAGCCTGAGGGTGCTGGGCCTGCTCGTGTGGCGTCTGGTGGTGCTGGGCCTGGAGGTTCTTCGGGTGCTTCGTCCCGGCGGGAGCTACTCTCTCCACAGGAGCTGCGTGAGTGGTTTGCCCGGCGCTGGAGGCGTGCTGCTGGAGCTGGCGGTGCTACGGACGCTGGAGGTTCTGCTGCTGCTGAGGGTGCTGGTGCAGCGGGTCCCGGAGGTGCTCGTACAGGGTGTACTGGAGCTGCTGGGCCTACGGGTGCTCCTGGTGCTGGAGCTGGTGGTGCTACTGGTGCTACTGGCGTTGGTGCTGCTGGTGCTCCTGGAGCTGGAGCTGCTGCGTCTTCTGGTGGTCCGACTGGAGCTGGAGCTACTGGGGGTGTCAGCACTGGTGGTGCTCCTGGCGCTGGTGCTTCTGACGGTGCTGGAGTTGGCGGTGCTGGAGCTGGGGGTACCCCTGGTGCTGGTGCTGCCGTTGGGGGTGCTGGTGCTGTTCCTGTTGGGTGCAAATGCACATTGCACGACATCCTGCCGTCTGTTGGTACGAGTATGCGTGTGCGAATGCATTTGGGTGTGAATGGAATGTTCGTGTGTTTGTTTGCTTTCGCTTTTTTCGCTTGATGCATTTGCAGGTACTCGCGCAATGTGCGCTTCGGCACAACATTGTACGCGCTATGAACAGTGCAAGCAGAAAGGACGAGCTCGCAAAGGAACCCAAGATGGAAGCTTTGCAGTTCGGTTGAGTTGATTGCGCAGATTCAGTTCTATCCAACTCGAAATTGTACTGTTTTGTTTGGTTAACTATAGTGTAGCAGGGAAGGCACTATAGGGGTACAATTTAGGTGAAGGTTGGATGTTGTTTGTCTGTATCTGCATGCTGCAAGGCCAGGGGAAACCAGCGGAACCAGCATTTGGCTGGTTGGGCAAAGACAAAACAGGTTCTGTTTTTAGAACCTGAACCTGGTTGTTGTTTTCCCAGGTTGGAAAAACAGAACCAGAGGTTGTTTACCAACCTACCACCTGCTATTTTGTCCAGCCAGGTTGGTTCTGTTGCTTGGAATTATTTGGGATCATCCCTGGTTGTTCCCAGGTTGATTCCCAAGGTCCTTGCTAGCTAGAACTATATATTCCTTCTCTGTTTGTACCTGAATATAGTCAATTGATTCAAGCGAATTCCTTCCTCGCTGGAGTTTCGTTTCTGCGCTATTCGACGGCGGAATGCTACCCGAGTCAACGCTAGTATGCTAGCACTCCAACGCTAGGCAAACGCTGTCCGAGCCATAACTTAGTAATGGCAGAACTTTTCGCGAGGCAACTTGGCTCATTTTAAAGCTCTTGGAGCGAGCTTCGATATAGCGAATTCTCAGCTTAATCCGATCGACGGTCTGCATGGCACGCTGCGCGACGTTCAAGGTACTCTTGCTGTTTTGACTAAGTCCTCCTTGATCCCTCTCTCTACAAACTCGGACCCGAGGATAGGGGCTGGTCTTGTACCAGGCACCCAGGGACCCTTGGAGGTGACCCCGAGGAGAGGTTTTAAGTTTGATTAAGTCCTAATAGCTTGAGTTTATTAGGCCCTTACACCAACAAGCTGGTATCAGAGCTGCGTTATAGTGATCCTCGTTATAGGTAGCTATGGCGGGCAACACCTCGGCGGGAGCTGGTGAATCTTCAGCCCAAGATCGTAGCGGCAGCCAAGATTCTGGTCTTTCAGCGCCAAGGGGAGCGCGAACCAACCAGAGCTCGCTGATCAAGGAGGTGCTGAAGAATTTCACCGTCGAGAAGTTCAATGGTGAGGGCTATGATGACTGGGCCTGGAAAATGCAATTGTATTTCCGTCAGATCGGTTTGCTGAAACTAATGATTGGGGAGGAGCCTAGACCGAGTGACCCCGCCCTTCAGGAAGATTGGGACGAGCGCTCCTCGGCTGGCTACTATCTGATGTCGCAGAGTTTGGAGCTGAACCAGCGTCACCACGTCATGCATCTGCTGCCGGAGGTTGATTGCGGTCCGAAGGCGTGGACCGTGTTGAAGGAGCTGCACGCCCCGACCTCCGTTGTCGCAACATTGATGCTGGAGAGGGAGCTGTCCGCGTTGCGCCTGAGCGAGGGAGAGCCGGTGCAACCTGTCCTGGACAAGATGCGCGACCTGTACGCGAAGTTGGCGACCGCGGGAATCACCTACCCAGAGCAGACCAAGTGCTTGAAGATGCTCTCGCTGCTGCCTGAATCGTGGCTTCAATTCACGAGCGGATTGAGCCTGCCGCAGAACCAGAGCTCGTGGACACTCGAGTGGGTGCGGACAAAGATTCTGGAGGAGGACTTTCGTCGCCGCCAACTGAGGGGTGGGGACGACGGCAGCAGCGGCTACGGAATGCAAGGGAACCGACGTGGCAGAGGACGTGGCTTCGGTGGTGCTGGGCGTGGTGCAAAGAAGGACGACGACTCCAACGACCAACAAGGAGGTACCGGTTGGGGTCGCGGTGCGAAATCTGGACGTGGGGGCAAATCGGGTGCTGGTGGCAAAATGAAAGGGAGTTGCTGGTATTGTAAGAAGGAAGGGCATCCCTGGTTTTTGTGCTATAAGAAACCCGATGGATGGACCCCCCAGAATCGTCACCAGGATGGCGGCGCGCGGAGGAACCAGAAAAACGGCGCCAACATGGTCGCTGATTCGTCCGACAACAACCCGAAGGGCAACGGTGGTGCGGAGAAGAAGGAGCGCACCGCGGGCCAATTCTTCCATGTGGGAGACAAGGGGGAGCAAGGAGACGCATCTGCCAAGGTTGGAGCAGAGCTGCACCCCCTGGACTATTGGGTGTTGGACACGGGCGCTGCATGGACGATGACGCCACGCAAGGACCTGCTGGACGACGTACGCGCTGCACCAATCAATGAGGTGTGCTCCGCCTCTGGACACGCGCTGAAGGTGGCTGGTGCGGGACGAGCTGCGTTTAAGGGAGCGGATGGCAAGCCGGTGGTGCTGCACGACGTTCTCCTCGTTCCCGACCTCAAGGCCAACCTCATCTCCCTCCGTAAGCTTGCCAAGGCTGGGGTGAGCACTAGCACGGATGGGGCTCGCACATACAAGGGGCAGCTGGGCAATCGGGTGCTTTGGGATCTGCACGAGAGCAAGGACGTGTACAGATCCATGTGGCAGCTGCCGGTGTTGGCGTGGCACGGTGGGGGGCAGGCTAGAGAGGGGTCTGCATCCCAGGGGGAGTGCAACGCCGTTGGAGGGGTTGGCGTGAAAGTGTCGGCCAGATCTGGGGAGACGGATTGGGCAACGGCACACCGACGCTTGGGGCATGTGGCAATGCCTCTGCTGAAGCAGCTCGAGAAAGATGGCGCTGTCAAAGGTTTGAAGCTGAACGGACAGCCACCCGATGACAACTGTGAAATCTGTTTGCTTTCAAAGTTCACCCGTTTCCCTTTCCATAGTGTGGCTGGCAGGAGCAAGAAGCCTTTGGAGCTGGTCCACATGGACTTGGTGGGGCCGCTGCCGGTTCAGGGGCACAAGGGGGAGCGGTACTTTCTGACCATAGTGGATGATTGGAGCAGACTCATGTGGGCGTATCCGCTGAAGCAGAAAGATCACGCCGCCTCCACGATTCGGGACGATTGGCTGCCGTTCGTGGAGAAGCAAGCGGAATGTGTGGTGAAGCGGATTAGGACAGACCGGGGTGGTGAGTTCCTTGGAGCTGAGATGACGGCTTGGCTCAAGAAGCAGGGCATTCAGAGGGAGCTGACCACGGCTTACACCCCACAGTCGAACGGTGTAGCAGAACGGGCGAACCGGACAATTCTGGAGACAGCTAGGGCGCTGCTCATAGAATCTGGGCTGAGCAACTCGATGTGGCCCCATGCTGTCCGGCACGCCACCGTCGCTAGGAACAGGGTGCTCACCAAGGTTGGGGATGACTCGTGGGTGCCGTTGGAGAGGTGGCTTGGGAGGAAGCCGCCGGTGGATATGCTGAGGGTGTTTGGCTGCATGGCAGTCGCCCACGTCCCCAAGACCTACCGCAGTAAGTTGGGGGCGAGTGCAATCTGGTGTGTGCATTTGGGGCTGGCTGCTGAGAGCAAGGGATGGCTGCTGTGGGAACCATCCAAGGGTGTGTTGTTTGACAGCAGGGATGTGAAATTCATTGAGGGCATGATGTATGGGAGCTGGGAGAAACAGCCGGAGGCAAGGGTGTCCCAGCAAATGGAGCAGATCACCATGCAGCTGGACCTGACTCCTAGTGTGTGGGAGGATGGAGAGGAGGCAGCTGCAGGGGGTGGTGATGGAGCGAGGGTACAGGAGGCACCTGCTGGTGGAGAAAATGGTGTGGAAACTGGCGGCAGCACTAGTGGAGCTGCTGGATCCGAGGGAGGAGAGCAGCAGCAGGGAAAAACTAAGAAGCCGAAGGGTGTCGTTATGAAGGGATGGGAGACACCCGTCTCCAGGCCAGGACGTACCCGTATGGCTACTAAGAAGCTGACTGCAGGAACTGATGCAGCAGAGCAGCAGCTAGGGACCGAAGAGGCATTGCTGATTCTACCGCATGGCTATGACCCGGATGAGGAGGATGAGCCTGCGTACTGTTTTCTTGCCCCTGCACCAGAGGAACCAGCTAGCATGGAGGAGGCACTAGCTGGACCAGATAGGGACAAATGGCTGGCTTCTAGGGATGCTGAGTACCAGAGCCTGCTAGAAAATGGCACATGGGATCTGGTGGTGCTGCCTGATGGGAAGAAAGCAATACAATGCAAGTGGGTGCTGAGGATCAAGACTGACGACAAGGGGCAGGTCACCATCTACAAGAGTAGGTTGGTGGCTAAGGGGTTTATGCAGAAGGAGAAGCAGGACTTCAACGAGATCTTTGCTCCCACTGCCAAACCCCCTACCCTCCGTGTCTTGTTGGCAGATGCAGCTGTTAGTGGGAAATTCATCATTCAGATGGATATTTCAACGGCATTCCTGAATGGGATTTTAGAGGAGGATGTGTACATGATGCAGCCGCCTGGGTATGAGGATGGTACGGGCAGGGTGTGCAAGCTCAACAAGTCCATCTACGGCTTGAAGCAGGCGCCACGCTGCTGGTACCAGAAGTTGGCAGCTGTTTTAGAGGAGATGGGATTCAGGACCAGCAGCTGTGATGAGAGCCTCTTTCTCAAGGGCGAGGGGGAGAAGCTGGTGCTGTTTCTGGTCTACGTGGACGACATTCTTCTCTTCAGCAGCAGCATGAAGGAGATCCAGAAAGTGCAGCAGCAACTGATGGAGAACTTCAAGTGCAAGAACCTTGGGGAGGTAAAGTTTTACCTCGGGATGCACGTGGAGAGGGATCCTGATCACAGGTGGTTGAAGCTGCACCAGGAGAAGTTCATCAAGGAGCTGGGGGAGAAGTATGGGATTGAGAATGAGCGCAAGGTTGCAACTCCCCTGCCAGCAGAATTCAAGCTTGTGAAGGCTGCAGAGGATGAAGGGGTTGAAGCCGAGGAGCAGCAGCAATTTCAGTCCTTGGTGGGCAGCCTCTTGTACGCAGCAGTTCACACGAGGCCCGACATCTCTTTCTCGGTTGGGCAGCTGGCTAGGGTGGTGCAGAATCCATCAGAGGAGCAGGTGGATGCAGCTGAGCGTGTGGTGAAGTACCTGAACTCTCACCCAAGCATTGGAGTTCAATACTCCGCATCTGCACAGGTGAAGCAGAAAGGGGTGGAGGTGCTGAAAGAGAAGGGGGAGAGGCTTGGAGAAGGCAAGCTCTTTCTAACTTGCTTTACCGATGCTACGTGGGCTTCTGAGAAGGAGGATTCCTCATCTGTGGGAGGATACATCTGCGTAGTTGGGAGGACCTGTTAGTTGGAGGTCCAAGAAGCAGACGGAGACGGCACTCTCTTCCGTAGAATCAGAGTACATGGCGATGTTCCATGGGGTGAAGGAGGTGATTTGGCTGAGGAGGCTGTTAGAGGAGATTGGCCAGGAGCAGAAAGTTGCTACGCCGCTGTTTTGTGATAGCAAGGGGGCTCTTGGGATGGCCAGGAACGCTGTGCTTCATGGGCTGAACAAGCACATGCGTATCAAGTGGCACTGGCTGCGTAAGGAGGTGAAGAGGGGGACGGTGAATCCGATCTACATCAAGACTCACCAGCAGCCAGCAGACTTTCTCACCAAGAGGCTTGCGGATGAGCCTCATTGGCGTTGTGTGCGCATGAGTGGATGCAGCCGGCAGGCTGAGGGGGAGTGTGTTGGGTGCAAATGCACATTGCACGACATCCTGCCGTCTGTTGGTACGAGTATGCGTGTGCGAATGCATTTGGGTGTGAATGGAATGTTCGTGTGTTTGTTTGCTTTCGCAATTTTCGCTTGATGCATTTGCAGGTACTCGCGCGATGTGCGCTTCGGCACAACATTGTACGCGCTATGAACAGTGCAAGCAGAAAGGACGAGCTCGCAAAGGAACCCAAGATGGAAGCTTTGCAGTTCGGTTGAGTTGATTGCGCAGATTCAGTTCTATCCAACTCGAAATTGTACTGTTTTGTTTGGTTAACTATAGTGTAGCAGGGAAGGCACTATAGGGTGTACAATTTAGGTGAAGGTTGGATGTTGTTTGTCTGTATCTGCATGCTGCAAGGCCAGGGGAAACCAGCGAAACCAGCATTTGGCTGGTTGGGCAAAGACAAAACAGGTTCTGTTTTTAGAACCTGAACCTGGTTGTTGTTTTCCCAGGTTGGAAAAACAGAACCAGAGGTTGTTTACCAACCTACCACCTGCTATTTTGTCCAGCCAGGTTGGTTCTGTTGCTTGGAATTATTTGGGATCATCCCTGGTTGTTCCCAGGTTGATTCCCAAGGTCCTTGCTAGCTAGAACTATATATTCCTTCTCTGTTTGTACCTGAATATAGTCAATTGATTCAAGCGAATTCCTTCCTCGCTGGAGTTTCGTTTCTGCGCTATTCGACGGCGGAATGCTACCCGAGTCAACGCTAGTATGCTAGCACTCCAACGCTAGGCAAACGCTGTCCGAGCCATAACTTAGTAATGGCAGAACTTTTTGCGAGGCAACTTGGCTCATTTTAAAGCTCTTGGAGCGAGCTTCGATATAGCGAATTCTCAGCTTAATCCGATCGACGGTCTGCATGGCACGCTGCGCGACGTTCAAGGTACTCTTGCTGTTTTGACTAAGTCCTCCTTGATCCCTCTCTCTACAAACTCGGACCCGAGGATAGGGGCTGGTCTTGTACCAGGCACCCAGGGACCCTTGGAGGTGACCCCGAGGAGAGGTTTTAAGTTTGATGAAGTCCTAATAGCTTGAGTTTATTAGGCCCTTACACCAACAGTTCCTGCTGGTACTGGTGGCGCTGCGCGGCCGCAGCCGTACTTCGTTCCGCTCCTTGAGCAGGTTCTTGGTCTTCCGTCCTCTCTTGGTCCTGCTCCTCCCTTAGCGTGTCCGCCTCCTGTCCAGTCTGAGTCACAGTTACCGTCCGCCTCCCCGCTTCCTTCTCCTTCTCCCTACACTGGTCCTACTGGAGGTCTTGCTGAGCGTCGTGAGCCTGCGTCTCGCCCTGCGTCGCCTGTCCGTGCTGCTCGCACCGGCGGTCGTGGTTCGCGTCAGCATCCTCCCCCTGTCCCCGGCACGCACCGGATGTCTCTGCGTCCTTCCACTGCTCCGCTGCGTGCCCCTTTGCCTTCTCCTCCCGCGTCCTCTCTTCCTGACCTTCCTGACCCTGAGTCGGACTCCCTTCGTGCTGCGCGTCCTACTGTCACGCGTCTCCTTGCTACTGTCGTCACTGACCCTTCTTTTGAGTCTACTGCTGCGTCTGCCCTGGTTGCTGAGCTTGTCGACTTCGCTGCTCGCTGTCGCCTAGACTACGCTGCCAGTCTCGTCGCTGAGTCTGAGTCTGTCTGTCCTCCGTCCGTCGGGGGTGAGTGTGCTCTTGGCACGGACGTCCTTGAGGACAGGCAGGAGGAGTTCCAGTGCTTGGCTGCTGCTTCACCTCATCTCGTGTCCATGCTGCTTGCCCCTGAGGGAGACCCGGATGCACTTGACATCCCGACTCCGCGCTCTTACGCGGAGGCGATAGAGGGTCCCTACTCCTCTCAGTGGCAGGCAGCCATGGACGCAGAGATGGCTTCCTGGAAGTCCACAGGCACCTACGTTGACGAGGTTCCCCCGCCTGGGGCGAACATCGTCAGTGGCATGTGGATTTTCAGGGTGAAGCGGCCGCCGGGTTCTCCGCCTGTCTTCAAGGCGCGTTACGTGGCTCGTGGCTTCAGTCAGCGGCAGGGAGTTGACTACTTTCAGACCTTCTCCCCCACCCCGAAGATGACCACTCTTCGGGTACTGCTGCACATAGCCGCTCACCGCGACTACGAGCTTCACTCTCTTGACTTCAGCACTGCTTTCTTGCAGGGCAGCCTGCACGAGGAGATCTGGCTGCGCCGCCCACCTGGCTTCACTGGGACTTTTCCTCCTGGCACCCAGTGGAGCCTCCGGCGGCCAGTCTACGGTCTCCGCCAGGCACCTCGTGAGTGGCACGACACACTGAGGACTACACTTGCGGCTCTTGGGTTTGCTCCTTCTACTGCCGACCCGTCGCTGTTTCTGCGCACTGACACTTCTTTGCCGCCGTTCTACATCCTCGTGTACGTCGAAGACTTGGTCTTTGCTACAGCTGACACTGCTGGACTTGCCTACGTGAAGTCCGAGCTGCAGAAGAGACACACGTGCACAGACCTGGGTGAACTGCGCAGCTACCTTGGCTTGCAGATCACCCGGGACAGAGCACAGCGCACCATTACCCTGACTCAGTCACACATGGTGCAGCAGGTCCTTCAGCGCTTCGGCTTCACGTACTCCTCGCCTCAGGCCACTCCTCTGGCTACACGCCACTCGCTCTCAGCTCTGCCTTCGGATGAGTCCGTAGAGTCGAGTGGCCCGTACCCAGAGCTTGTTGGCTGCCTCATGTACCTGATGACCTGCACTCGACCTGACCTTGCATACCCTCTTAGCATTCTGGCACGCTATGTTGCTCCTGGGAGACACAGACCAGAGCACATGGCTGCAGCGAAGAGGGTGTTGCGCTACTTGTGCAGTACGTCGGGCATGGGGCTTGTGCTTGGAGGGCAGAGTCCAGTGGTCCTCACTGGTCACGCAGACGCTTCTTGGGCTGACGACCAGGCTACGCAGCGGTCGTCACAGGGTTACACCTTCAGCCTTGGTTCCAGCTCTGTTTCTTGGCGGTCTACCCGCTCGTCTTCTGTTCTCGGCTCCAGTTGTGAGGCTGAGATCTACGCAGGGGCCATGGCTGCACAGGAGCTACGCTGGCTCACCTACCTGCTGACTGACCTGGGAGAGCCGCCTCGTTCTCCTCCAGTGCTGTACGTAGACAACAAGGCCATGCTGGCCTTGTGTCGGGAGCACAGACTGGAGCACAGAACGAAGCACATCGCTCTTCGCTACTTCCTTGCTCGTGAGCTGCAGCAGCGTGGTCAGCTGCGCCTTGCTTACGTGGCCTCTCAGGCCAACACTGCTGATATCTTCACTAAGGCACTCGCGCCTTGTGATCATCAGCGCTTCTGTACTCTGTTAGGTCTTGTGCCTACCTTGCCTCACTTGCTCACTTCTTGACCTTGCTTGTACTGTTACATATATATATACCTGCTCTTGCTTGTTTAGCGTTATATATATGTAATCTTGCATGTGAACTGGCCTTGTGGCCTTGAACTTGATCCACCCTGAGCTTGCTTTGCCTTGCTTTGCTTGACTGGTCTTGTGACCCCTTGTTCTCCCCCACTTTGCCTATGGGGGTGTGTCAAACTCATATACTATAGTCTGTGTAGGCTGTAGTGGGGTAGCTTACATGGGGTACAACATTTTAGGGTTTGGTACTTGTACTCCTCATGCTGCTCAATGCATTCATTCCTCGTTGTTATCATTCCTAAACCCTTCATTCCAAGTAACTAGGCAAGAATGAATGAACTAGCAGAAGTTTGGGTACAAATATGAAACCCTAGTTGGGGTTGTACCCCATATTGGCTACCCCACTACAGCCTACAAGCATAATACAGTTTAACACACCCCCATAGGCAAAGTGGGGGAGAACAAAGGGTCACAAGACCAGTCCAGCAAAGCAAAGCAAAGCCCAGGGTGGATCACAACGTCACCACACTCCGAGCACAAGTAAAGGCCACAAGGCCAGTTCACATGCAGTGCTAGATATAGTACAAGACAAACAACACAGTGATCAAAACCTAGCAAGCAAGTAACAAGATATATATAAAGTACAGTACAAAGAATGTCAAGCAGTGAGCAAGTGAGGAAACGTGGACACAAGGCCTAAAGAAGTACAGTGCCGCTGATGATCACTAGGCGGGAGCGCCTTGGTGAAGATATCAGCAGTGTTGGCCTTCGAGTCCACGTACACAAGCCGAAGCTGACCGCGCTGCTGAAGCTCTCGAGCAAGAAAGTAGCGAAGAGCAATGTGCTTCGTCCTGTGCTCCAGTCTGTGCTCCTGACACAAGGCAAGAGCCGCCTTGTTGTCACCGTACAGAACTGGAGGAGAACTAGGCCGCTCTCCCAAGTCAGTCAGCAGGTAGGTGAGCCAGCGTAACTCCTGTGCAGCCATGGCTGTGGCGTAGATCTCAGCCTCACAACTAGAGCCGAGAACAGAGGAAGAGCGGGTGGACCGCCACGAGACAGAACCAGAGCCAAGGCTGAAGGTGTAACCCTGTGACGACCGCTGCGTAGCCAGGTCGTCCACCCAAGAAGCGTCCGAGTGACCAGTGAGGACAACTCTGTCGCGTCCTCCAAGCACCAGCCCCATGCCTGATGTACTGCACAAGTAACGCAGCACCCTCTTAGCAGCCTCCCAGTGCTCTCGCCTGTGTCTCCCAGGCGCAACGTAACGAGCAAGGATGCTAAGAGGGTACGCGAGGTCAGGTCGCGTGCAAGTCATCAGGTACATGAGGCAGCCTACAAGCTCTGGGTACGGGCCACTCGGCTCTACGGACTCGTCCGAAGGTGGAGCTGAGAGCGAGTGGCTGGTAGCCAGAGGTGTGGCCTGTGGTGAGGAGAACTGGAAGCCGAAGCGCTGAAGGACCTGCTGCACCATGTGTGACTGAGTCAGGGTGATGGTGCGGCGAGCTCTGTCCCGGGTGATCTGCAAGCCAAGGTAGCTACGCAGTTCACCCAGGTCAGTGCAGGTGTGTCTCTTCTGCAGCTCCGACTTCACACGAGCGAGTGCCTCAGTGTCAGCAGTAGCAAAGACCAAGTCGTCGACGTACACGAGAATGTAGAACGGCGGCAGCGACGTGTCTGTGCGCAGAAACAGCGACGGGTCAGCAGTAGACGGCGCGAACCCAAGAGCCGCAAGTGTAGTCCTCAGTGTGTCGTGCCACTCACGTGGCGCCTGGCGGAGACCGTAGACTGGCCGGCGGAGACTCCACTGGGTACCAGGGGGAAACGACCCAGTAAAGCCAGGTGGGCGGCGCAGCCAGATCTCCTCGTGCAGGCTGCCCTGCAGGAACGCTGTGCTGAAGTCAAGAGAGTGAAGCTCGTAGTCACGCTGAGCAGCAACGTGCAGCAGAACCCGAAGAGTGGTCATCTTCGGGGTGGGGGAGAAGGTCTGGAAGAAGTCGACCCCCTGACGCTGACTGAAGCCTCTAGCAACGTAACGAGCCTTGAAGACAGGCGGAGAACCTGGCGGCCGCTTCACCCTGAAAATCCACATGCCATCGACGATGTTCGCCCCAGGAGGGGGAACCTCGTCGACGTAGGTGCCTGTGGACTTCCAGGATGCCATCTCTGCGTCCATGGCTGTCTGCCACTGAGAGGAGTAGGGACCCGAGATCGCCTCTGCGTAAGTGCGCGGAGTGGGGATGTCTAGTGCATCCGGGTCTCCCTCAGGGGCAAGCAACCAGGCCACGAGATGAGGTACAGCAGCCGCGAGAGAGTCAAAGTCCTCCTGCCTGTCCTCAAGGACGTCCGTGCCAAGAGCACACTCACCCCCGACGGACGGAGGACAGACAGACGCAGACTCAGACCCAGCAACAAGGCGAGCAGCGTAGTCTAGACGACAGGCAGCAGCAAAGTCAACCAACTCAGCGACCAGAGCAGACGCAGCCGAGGACTCAAAGGTAGGGTCAGTGACAACAGTAGCTAGGAGACGCGTGACTGTAGGGTGCTCAGCGCGATACCGGTCAGACTCAGGGTCCGGAACGGCAGGCAAAGAGGACGCAGGAGGAGACGGTAGAGGGACACGCCGAGGAGCAGTAGAGGGACGCAGAGTCATGTAGTGAGTGCCTGGGACAGGAGGAGGACGCTCACGACGGACACGACTACCAGTGCGAGCAGGACGAACAGGCGACGCAGGACGAGACTCAGGCTCACGACGCTCTGTAAGACCTCCTGTGGGACCAGCGTAAGGAGAGGGAGCAGGGAGAGGCGAGGCAGGCGGTAACTGTGACTGCGGCTGGACAGGCGGAGGACACTCTACGGAGGGAGGAGGACAAGGAGGAGGAGCCTGCCCAAGAACCTGCTGAAGGAGCGGTACGAAGTACGGTCGCGGCCGCGCAGCGTCTCCAGAAACAGAAGAGACTCCAGCGGCCGGGTCCTCAGGACCAGCAGGAGCTCCAACGTCCGGGTCCCCAGCACCAGCAGCAGCGCCACCGCTCGGGTCCTCAGCTCCAGCAGCAGCTCCACCAGTCGGGTCCGCAGCACCAGCAGCAGCGCCACCCCCAGAGTCGGCAGCTCCAACTCCGCTAGCACCGCCAGCGCCAGAGTCCCCAGCTCCAGCAGCTCCAGTCGCAGTGCTCCCAGAACAACCAGTCCCGGCAGCTCCAGTACCCCCAGTACGAGCACCCCCAGGACGAGCAGCCCCAGCACCCCCAACTCCAGCCGAGCCACTAGGACGGCGAAAGCGCCGGACGTACCAGTCACGAAGCTGCTGCGGTGTGAGAGACTGCTCAGCACCCCGAACCGGAGCACCCCCAGACGCAGTAACCCGAGGCTCCGTAGGCTCAGTAGCAGCACCCCCAGGCTCAGTACCCGCAGGCTCAGTACCCGCAGGCTCAGCACCCCCAGTCGCAGCACCCCCAGGCGGCAAACTCTCAGGCACAGTACCCTCAGCTCCAGCACCCGCAGTCCCAGCACTCCCAGGCCCCGCACCCGCAGGCTCAGCACCCCCAGGCTCAGCACCCCCAGGCTCCGTACTCTCAGGCACCGTACCCTCAGCTCCAGCACCCTCAGTCCCAGCACCCGCAGCCCCAGCACCCCCAGGCCCAGCACCCCCAGGCTCAGCACCCCCAGGCTCAGCACTCCCAGCAGCACCACCCGCAGCAGCACCTGAGTCACCTGTGACCTCGACAGGCTCAGCGACGGGAGGAGGGTCTACCTGAGAGACACCTGAAGGAGCAGGACCCTGAGGGGGAAGGGGGTCTACCGGAGGGGGACCAGGAGCAAGGAAAAGCGGCGGGGGAGGGAGGGGGGCAGTGCGGTAGGGGAAGAGACGGTAAAAAGGGACCGACTCGTCAAAGGTGACATCCTGAGAGGCGAAGACCCGGCGCGAGGTGGGGTGGTAAAACTGCCAGCCAGGCGCGTCAGGGACAAAGCCAAGGAAGACACAGGGAAGCGTGCGGGAGGAGAGCTTGTCCGCGGACGTATCGCGGACAAGGGCACGAGCACCCCACACCCGGAAGCGCGACGCATCGCCAACCTCCCCCGTCCAACGCAGTGTGGGCGAGGTCTCCGGCAAGGAGACACGGGGCCAGAGGTTGAGCTGATGCGCGGCGTACCGGACAGCAAACGGCCACAGAAAATGGGGAGCCGCCGCGTGGACCAAGGAGGTACGAGCGACCTCCATGACCAGGCCAATGCGGCGCTCAGCAACCCCATTCTGCTGTGGGGAGTCCGGAAGCGTGAAGGTCTGCTCGATGCCCTCCGCCTGACAGAAGGTCCTCAAGAGATCGGAGGAAAACTCACCACCTCTGTCAGAGTGCAGACGCAGGACAGGAAGATCCGTCCGGAAACGGCGGCGGAGCTGGAGACGAACCGTGCGGATCCAAGGGATCAGAACAGCAGGGACCTCACCCTTGGTGCGCAAGGGGAAGACCGTGGTGTAACGCGAGTAGTCGTCGACAACCAGCAAAAAGTACCGCTCACCGCCCTGACCACGAACGCGGGCTGGGCCCCACACGTCCAGGTGGAGGGTCTGCAGAGGAGCCTCTGTCGGGGGGAACGAGGAGGAGTGAGGAGCGGCGCGCTGCCGCCCCTCGACGCAAGGAAGGCAAGGCGGCGCAGGCGAGGCAGGGAGGGGAGGGAGGGACCTGGGAAGACCAGACACAAGGTGGCGACGGTGCATGCCACGGAGGCGTGGCAAGGAGGGGTGACCCAGGCGGTGGTGCCAGAGAAGAGTCTGGTGCGACAGGGAACGACACTCACAGGCGTGGGCTACCAGACCTGACGCAGACACCTGACCGACAGCAGCGACCTGAGGAGACGCAGTGGTCAGTGTGTAGAGACTCGACCCCGGCCGACGGGTAAACGTAGCCAGGTGACGGCCGGTCCTGGAGCACGTGCAGATCGCCACACGCTGTCCTCCAGGGGTAAAGGTGTCAACCCACTGATCCTGGATGACAGCGTTGCTCACCAGGTTCGTCGAGAACGAGGGGAGGTGGAAACCCGACAACGAGCCAGACGGAACCGCCGGACAAGGGAGGACAGTGGTGGACTGGGCAAGGACTGGGCCCCCAGAGGGGTCAGCCAAGGAGACTGGGACCGGTGCAGGAAGCGGTGTGAGCTCAGTACTGTCACGAAAGAAGCAACGGGAAGCACCTGAGTCAAGGGTGAAGGTGTGACAGGCCTCAGCCGGTGCGGTACCTGAGAGAGCAGTCTCTGTGGGTGCTGTACCTGAGAGAGCAGACTCGAAACCAGCCGGGACAGCACTGGAGGGAGCAAGTACAGGGGGCACCATACCAGAGAGAGCAGACTCACTAGTACCCAGGGCAGCGGGCTCTATACCTGGGTCAGGCGGCACACACAAGTAACAGTCTCCCTCGGCACTAACAGTCAATGCATACATGGCAGCAATAATAGCATCATAGTCAAGAGCAAAGACATCAACACCAGCCCTCATGAGCTCAGCCCAGCGGGGGCGCTCAACATCCGCACCCATCTCCTCACGCCAAGCGTCGTCAAGGCGGGAGAAGCAGCGGTACGGGGTGTGGAACCTCCCACACGTCTGTCCCTTGCGGTCACCTGTGCGAATGACATAAGAACAGCGGCCACTGCCCCCCGACGTCCCACGCTGAGCAAGCCACTCACGAAGCTGCTGGGTCGTCTGGGGACGCTGCTGCTGCTGGGAGCTCTGGCCCGAGCCAGTGCCTCCACTCCGACCTCCGCCGCCACCACTACCACCGCTCCGACCGCCACCGCCACCACCGCCACCACCGCCACCGCCGCCACCGCCGCCGCCGCCACTACTGCCACTGCTTCCTCCGCCGCCCCCGCCTCCACCACCGACCCCACTCCCACCAGCGCTCCCGCCACCGCTCCCTCCAGCACCGCCTCCCCCCCCACCTCCCCCACCTCCTCCCCCCCCAGCGCCACCACCACCACCCTTGCCCCCCTTGCCCTTGCCGGTGCGGCGCCTCCCACCAGGAGCAGAAGCAGCGCCAACAGACTCAGCACCAAGGAAGTCAACAGCAGCAGCAGCAGCGTAGGAGGGAGCGAGGGGAGAGGGAGAACACCCCTCAAAGATGGGGGTGCGAGGAGCGCCACGAGCAGCACCGACAGCTACAATGCTCTTTTCGGCCGCGAGCAGCTGCTCCTCTAGGAGGGCGACTGTGAGCTCAGTGGGACAGCGAGCAAGGAAGTGGTCTCGAACTGAGCGGAGGGTGTCAGGGAGACGGGTGACTATGAAGTGGAGTGTCCAGTACAGTGGAGGGGGGTTCTTAGCGCAGAACTCGGTGGGAAGGGCGGCACGCAGGCGAGCATCACTAGTGCGAAGGTGGGTGATAAGATCGGCGACTGTAGTAAAGGTGGACAGATCGGGGAACAGGTACGGCAGCATGAGGCGGCTAAGCTCGGCTGTGGCAGGCGAGGAGTAGCGAGCAACGACAGCATCGTACAGGGCCTTAGCGGATTTGCAGTCGCCAAAATGCTCGAGCTCAGCTAGCGGCAGGTGACTGCGAATGGCTAGGCGAGCAGCTGCGTCACGAGTCTGCCAGTGGGAACGAACACTAAGCTCGGCTGTGGCAGCAGGAGCAGCGGCAGCACCAGACGCGTAGTCATAGAGGGAGATGTGGTCCGTGCTATTGCTCATAAGATACAACTGCAGGTCGTCGAGCCAGGAAGTAAACTGCACGGGACGGCCCTCAGCATCGAAGGAAAGAACGCGAATAGAGGCCATAGCTCAGGCGTGAGGGCACAGCAGAGCAGCGGCAGCAGCAGAGGGGACGCGCTAGAGCGAAGCTAGCAGCCACAGCAGGAGCAAGCGGCGGTGCACAGGCAGGGAGCAGCAGGCGAGAAGCGCGGCGGGCGGGCTGCGAAGCGGGCAGCGGGGCGGGCGGGCGACGCAGCAAGCGGGCAGTGAGGCAGCGGGCGACGCTGCGAAGCAGGTAGCGGGCGGGCGGGCGGCGCTGCGAGCGGGCAGCGAAGCGGGCGGGCCGCGAAGCGGGCAGCGAGCGGGCGGGCGGGCTGCGAAGCGGGCAGCGGGGCGAGCGGGCTGCGAAGCGGGCGGGCCGCGAAGCGGGCAGCGAGCGGGCGGGCGGGCTGCGAAGCGGGCGGGCCGCGAAGCGGGCAGCGAGCGAGCGGGCTGCGAAGCGGGCGGGCCGCGAAGCGGGCAGCGAGCGGGCGGGCGGGCTGCGAAGCGGGCAGCGGGGCGAGCGGGCTGCGAAGCGGGCGGGCCGCGAAGCGGGCAGCGAGCGGGCGGGCGGGCTGCGAAGCGGGCGGGCCGCGAAGCGGGCAGCGAGCGGGCGGGCGGGCTGCGAAGCGGGCGGGCCGCGAAGCGGGCAGCGAGCGGGCGGGCGGGCTGCGAAGCGGGCAGCGGGACGAGCGGGCTGCGAGCGGGCGGCTCGGCGGGCGGGCGACACTGCGAGGGGCGCGCGAGGGCGCTAGTGAGGGGCGCGCGAGGGCGCTAGCAAGGGGCGCGCGAGGGCGCTAACGAGGGGCGCGCGAGGGCGCTAACGAGGGTGCGCGCGAGGGCGCTAACGAGAGGCGCGCGAGGGCGCTAACGAGGGCGCACGAGGGCGCTACGAGGCTAGGGCACGGGGTAGCGTGGTAACCGCATGCGAGCGGTGGTGGGCCCTTAAAAAAAAACGGTCGGTAGGTCCTAGGGACCTCCTGCTCTGAATACCATCTCAAGATAACTAGGCAAGAATGGATGAACTAGCAGAAGTTTGGGTACAAATATGAAACCCTAGTTGGGGTTGTACCCCATATTGGCTACCCCACTACAGCCTACAAGCATAATACAGTTTGACACCTGGGACACACCTGAGGGGGCAGGACCCTGAGGGGGGAGGGGGTCTACCGGAGGGGGACCTGGCGTAAGGAAGAGCGGCGGGGGAGGGAGGGACGCAGTGCGGTAGGGGAAGAGACGGTAGTAGGGAACCGACTCGTCAAAGGTGACGTCCTGGGAGGACAGAACACGATGCGAGGTGGGGTGGTAGAACTGCCAGCCTGGCGCGTCAGGAGGGAAGCCAAGGAAGACGCAGGGAACAGCACGAGGGGACAGCTTGTCCGCAGACAAGTCGCGGACAAACGCCCGAGATCCCCAGACACGGAACGCAGACGCATCGCCAACCTTCCCCGTCCACAGTAAAGCAGGGGAGGTCTCCGGCATGGAGACCCGGGGGTGAAGGTTGATCTGATGCGCCGCGTACCGAACCGCAAACGGCCACAGAAAATGGGGGGCAGCCGCATGGACCATGGACGTACGAGCGACGTCCATGATCATGCCAATGCGGCGCTCAGCAATCCCATTTTGCTGTGGAGAGTCCGGAAGCGTGAAGGTCTGGCGGATGCCTCGTGCACGACAGAAGGCCCGCAGAAGGTCAGAGGAGAACTCTCCGCCTCTGTCGGAGTGCAGACGCAGAACAGGAAAGTCCGAGCCGAAACTCTCCTGGAGCTGGAGACGAGCTGCGCGGATCCAGGCGATCAACACCTCAGTGACGTCACCCTTGCTGCGCAAGGGGAAGACTGTGGTGTAACGCGAGTAGTCGTCAACCACCAACAGGAAGTAACGCTCGTGACCCTGCCCACGGACGCGGGCTGGGCCCCACACGTCCATGTGAAGCGTCTGCAGCGGAGCCTCTGTCGGAGGAAACTCGGAGGAGTGAGGAGCAGCGCGCTGCCGCCCCTCGACGCAGGGAACGCAGGTGGGGGCAGGCCCCGGAGGAAGGGGAGGGAGGGACCGGGGGAGGCCAGAGACAAGAAGACGGGAAGCCATGCCTCGAAGACGAGGCAGGGAGGGGTGACCAAGGCGGTGGTGCCAGAGGAGAGTCCGGTGGGACAGGAGACGACACGAGCAGGGGGCAGACTCAGGGCCAGACCTGGACGCCGCAGCAAACACCTGACCCGACGCTGCTACCTGAGCAGACTCAGCGACTGGAGGAGACTCAGTAGTCAGTGTGTACAGGCTCGACCCCGGCTGACGGGTAAACGTGGCCAAGTGACGGCCCGACCGAGCACAGGTACAGTGGGTCACTCGCTGACTCGCAGGAGTGAACTGGTGAACCCCTGCATCCTGGAGGTCAGCACCACTCACCAAGTTCGTAGAGAACGAGGGGAGGTAAAGACCTGACAGGGTGCCAGAAGGGGCCGCCGGACACGGTAGGACAGTGGAGAAGCGGGCAAGGACAGGGCCCCCAGAGGGGTCTGCCAGGGAGACCGCCACTGGCCGACTAAGCGGCGTGAGCGTGGTGCAGTCTCGAAAGAAGGAGCGGGAAGCACCCGAGTCAAGGGTGAAGGTGTGGGTGTCCGGAGACGACGCAGTACCTGAGAGCGCAGACTCACCGGCACCTGGGGCGGCAGACGCACTGGCACCTAGAGCAGCAGCCTCACCAGCACCTAGAGCAGCAGCCTCAATGCCCGGGTCAGGCGGAAAACACCGGTAACAGTCACCCTCATCACTAATAGTCACAGCATACATGGCAGCAAGAATAGCATCATAATCAAGATCAAAGATCGCAACACCCGCCCTAGACAGCTCGCCCCAGCGAGGGATCTCAGTAGCGTCGGGGAACTGGTGACGCCAAGCGTCCGTCAGACGGCCGAAACAGCGCTGGGTGGAGTGCGCCCCCCCACACTGCTCACCCGCGCGGTCGCCGGTACGGAGAACGTAGGTACAGGGGCCAGCACCCCCGCCCCGCTGACGAGCAGTGTACCACTCACGAAGCTGCTGGGGGGAAGGGGTCTCACGAGTACGCTGCTGCTGCTGCTGCTGGCGCTGACCACCACCGGAGCCGACCCTCTGCGTAGAGCCGCCCCGACCCGCTCCACCTCCGCCGCCGCTACCTCCACCACCGCCTCCTCCTCCGCCGCCACTGCCTCCACTAGTGCCCCCACTCCCACCACCACTCCCACCGCCACCCCCACTCCCTCCGCCTCCTCCACTGCCGCCTCCACCGCCTCCGCCAGCTCCCCCAACGCCCTTGCCCCCCTTGCCCTTGCCTGAGCGGCGTCTCCCGCTAGGGGTAGACGCCGCACCGACCGACTCAAGACCAACGAGGTCGGCCGCAGCAGCAGAGGCAACAGAGGGCAAGAGGGGGGAGGGGGAGCACCCCTCAAAGACAGGGGTACGAGGGTCACCACGAGAGGCTCCTACAGCAACTATGCTCGTCTCTGCTGCTAGGAGACGCTCCTCGAGGAGGTCAACGGTGAGAGTGGTGGGGCAAACAGAGAGAAAGTGGTCCCTGACCGAGCGAAGGGTGTCAGGGAGCCGGGTGACTATGTAGTAGAGGGTGATGTACATGGGGGGGGGGTTCTTGGCGCAGAACTCAGCAGGAAGCGCAGCGCGGTAGCGAATGTCACTAGTGCGAAGGTGCGACAGTGGGAAAAGCGGCGAGGTCAGGGAAGAGGTACGGCAGTATGAGGCGGCTAAGCGCAGCAGTGGCAGGGGAAGAGTAGCGTGCAACTACAGCGTCGTACAAGGTCTTAGCACTCTTGTACTGACTAAAGTGCGCACGCTCAGCGGTCGGCAAGTGGCGGCGCACAGCAAGGCGGGCAGCAGCATCGCGCGTGGCCCACTGTGAGCGAACAGTGGCGTCAGCATCAGCAGTAGGGGAAGGAGAGGCACTAGAATTGAGGTCAAAGAGGGAGAGACCGTCTGCCCTATCGCACTGTAGGAAAAGCTGCAGATCATCTACCCAGACCTCAAAGTCAACAGCCCGACCCTCAGCGTCAAAGGTGAGAACACTGGGGGTGGCCATGACAGCAGTAGACTAGCAGTGAGAGCAGCAGGCTAAGGGCAGTGCAGTGGCAGAGGCGCTGCTCTTACCGGGCAGGCGAGAAGGACCGAGGCTCGCCGGCAGGGACAGGGCCGCGACTGCAGTGACGGCGGCAACTCGGCTGCGGCGGCTGAGGCAACGGTGGCAACTGCGGCTCGGCGGCAACGGCGACTCGGCGGCTCGGCGGCAACGGCGGCTCGGCGGCAACGGCGGCTCGGCGGCAACGGCGGCTCGGCGGCTCGGCGGCTCGGTGGCAACGGGAGCAACGGCGGCTCGGCGGCACGGCGGCAACAGCGGCTCTGCGGCTCGGCTGCAAGGGAGGCTCGGCGGTTGGCAGCTCGGCGGCTCGGCGGCGACGGCGGGGCCGTGAAGGGTGGCGTCGGGGCCGCAGAAGGGCGGCGGCGGGGCCGCAGTAGGGCGGCGTCTGGGCCGCAGTAGGGCGGCGTCGGGGCTGCTAAGGGCGGCAGGGCCGCTGAAGGGCGGCGACGTGGCCGCCGAGGGCGGCGACAGGGCCGCAAGGGGCGGCGACGGGGCCGCTAAGGGCGGCGGGGCCGTGGAGGGGCGGCGACAAGGCCGCGAAAGGGCGGCGACAGGGCCGGGTGGGGCGGCGACGAGGCCGCGAAGGGCGGCTACGGGGCCGCGGAGGGGGGCGACAGGGCCGCAGAGGTGGGGCGACGGGGCCGCGAAGAGCGGCGCCGGGGTCGCGTAAGGCGGCGACGGGGCCGGTAAGGGCGGCGACGGGGCCGCGAAGGTGGGGCGACGGGGCCGCTAAGGGCGGCGAAGGGGTCGCGTAAGGCAGCGTGAAGAGGGCGCGACGGGCCGCTAAGGGCAGCACACCGAGCGCGCCTCGGGCAGGGGCGACGCGCGCCCCGGGCAGGAAAAAAATATTGATTTGGGTGGGCCCTAGGAAAAGTTCCCACTAGGGAACCTGCTCTATACCATGTGAAAATGAGAACGAGAATGGATGCATTGAGCAGCATGAGGAGTACAAGTACCAAACCCTAAAGTGTTGTACCCCATGTAAGCTACCCCACTACAGCCTACACAGACTATAGTATATGAGTTTGACACCTCATCAACCATGTCATAGTGGTTACGCGCAGGTCGACCAACTTTCTCGACCTGCGTGCCCAAGCTGGCGTCGACCCTTGCGGACGATCGGCTGCACCTCCTGCGCACCCGACCACAAGGTCGACGTCACCCTCTGCAGATGATCGGCTCCACCTCCCGCGCACCCGACCATGAAGTCAGTTCACCCAAGCGAGGACGGGGCCATCTTCCTTCAACACACCCAACCTCATGTTCCCGAGGTTCCCGCCTAGCTAGGTGGACCCGCAATATAATTGCGTGCCTTTCATTGTATCGTTAATTCATAGTGTCAAAGCTTCGTTATTCATTTTGGGCTCAACTCTGTTTTACAACTCCTACCAATGGTGCCTGATTATCATTTGCTTGTTTTCCCTTAGGCCCCCCAGCACTAGCGTCGTTGACAAACCAGACGTCTGTGTGGAGTCTGTCCAAACTGCGCCCAGCGTGGGCGCATGATTGATTCCCTGAACGCAAAGCTGTCATATGTGCAACCATTATCGTTGATACTCAAATTATGGCCGGAGCATTTTTTTGTTCATACTCAACCGACAATTTCTCATTATATTACTTACATGTTATATTATAAGCACAAAGCTGAAACAAAGTTGCCACCAGCACCTCACCCGCACATACCCCTGCAAACAAAACAAGATATAAAATGAAACACTTAGATAACACGAACACACTTTGGGAAAATCAAACCTAAATACGGAAAGCTATCCAAGGTTGATGCCTTCGATTTTGATTGCGTTTTTCCTATAGGTTTTAATATACCTAGTGTTCTTTACGGAAGTTAAGCTCCGATCCAAGGTCGCGTAGGCCTGCATCTCATATTTACAACTGTTTAACACTTGGTTGGATTTAGGCTTCCGTGATTGGTTGGCGAACTACAATATTTATGACGAGCTGGGATAAACTTTTAGCTTCACCAATCACGGGCGTGCGTAACCAGCCGAATGTTAAACGTCAGGGTATAAGTGTAGAACGCATGTAAATATGAGACGCGAGTTTTATGTTAACCCATGTCAAGGCGCTTCCGCATATAAGGGGTTACGTATTCACATCGACAACTCGACACAATCTTTCGTATTTTAGTTCGGTAACCGCGTTGTGTTTCTGTCACATTTCAATAGTTTTATTAGCGTGGAAAGAATGATTAAAGAGCGAGAGCCAATCGCAATGAGGAAAACATGTTGAGTAAGAACGAACAACGCTCCGGGCATAATTTGGGCCCGGTTCGGCAGACATTATGGGCATTTTTAACGGGCCCCCAGAAAATGACGCATAGAAACATCTTCGAAGTCAGACTGTAGATGCAGTGCACCTTCGCAAAAACGGGGCGGAGCGTTCGGTTGGCATTAATTGGGTTTCGATTGATGGCATCAATCGAAATTTGTCTTCGCAGAAGCTGGAAAGCAGCTGCGCTGATGGAGCGCATGATCACTGTACTAGCAGCCCAGGCCTGCCCTGCAAACCAGTGGTCCCGTCGAAAAAAAAAAAAAAAAAAAAAAACCGGCAGGGGAAACTGTGTACGAATGGGAACTGCGTTCGTTGTGTTAGTGATGGTTTGTTGGTGGTTTCGAATTTCCAGCTGGCAGGAAGAGGGGTCAGAAAGAGACGAGACATGTTTTTTTTTTTTCAGGGCAAGGTGTGATTGCCCCGGATAACTGATCCTCCGCATGGAGCGGGCTCTCGACGACGTACCATGCGGCGGATCAGTGGTGCATCATTTTGCCAGAGGAACCGGGTTCGTGGAAGATTCATATGGTGGAAAACGACCGCTGTTCGGCTGGCATTTTGAAACACTCTGGTTCGGCGTATACCCGCTTATATCGAGCCTTGATAACCAATCACGCGCTTATCAAGGAAGGTTCCAGGGTGGTCGTTTCACTGTAGCCTCCCCCGGAGCCCGTTAATTTGATGCCTGCCGAACGGGGGCCTTGAGTACACCCTCATTCTCGATAGACTGGCATATGTTATACCGTTCGAGACGCTTAGTGTAACCGCAACGGACCAAAGGTGGTCCTATCACATGCGTTATAGTGACAATTTGACCCAAGGCGTTGAGTCAGTCAAGGTATCAAACTTCATAGAATGGTACTGCTGTTTTCAAAACGGTTGGGACGGTTATTCAGCGTTAATGGTTTTTTACTGCCCAAGGCTTGTTTCGTCACCGCGGGCGACTTTGCCCGCAACAGAATTAGCACACCAACCCGATACGTCCAAACACTGTAGCCACTGCGTCTGCTGGTGCGAAGGCCGAGAACAAGGGTGTATCAAAGATAAGGCCCGGTCATATGTACTGTACCTTCCACATGCTGACGTTGTTCGCTTGGTTGGTTGACGCCACATGTAGGGCCTGCCAAACCACGAGTCAAACGTAGGTTTAGGTCAGGGTCGACCAATGGCTGAAGATCAAGGACGGGTTGCTACAGCACAGCTGTAAAGTGCTTGCCACATAAGCGCATGAACAGATGAAGACGTTGCACTCACATTCGCTGCACAGTGGGTCACATGGCACGGCCCGAGCCACAGAACAAAACCAAACCAAACAACCCTTGCTTGCCCCTTCCCCCTCCAAACCGAACCTAGCTGTCAGCGGGAATGAGTGAAGGGTTGTTGGTTTGGTTTGAATGTTCGCCCTAACCACATTTGGCCCTTCTGAACAGTCATCTCACCGTAATAAATCGTTATGGTAACCCCCGCAACCCGATCAAAACGTGCAAATGCTATTGGCGCTTCGCCCCCCAGTAAGGCTGCAGTTCACGGTGCGCTGTCCCTTCCCAAGCCAACTGGCTCCTCTCCTCAGACCCCGCGAATCTTTTGCCGCACGCGACGGGGCTTGTGCCTTCATTCAGCCCTGGAGTCAGCAGCACTTGACCATGGAGTCTCCTCTCCTCTCCTCCCCTCCCTGCACGTGCGCTTCGTCGCGGCGCAAAAGCCTCCATCAACAACATGTGAGCCCCCCCACCACCCCCCAACCAAAGTCAACACTGTATCAACCCCCTCTGTCCACCTTTTGAACAACCCATCAAACCAAGCCAACCCCTCCCCCACTCCCCCACATACAAACCCCCATCCCCCCACATACAGGGGTATCATATGTACCGAACCGATCACCGTCCATATGTAATTCCGTATTCTCTGCACACAGAACAAATGCACATAACGCATCTCCCCTGTTCAGTCTTCCAATTTTGTTCAAGCAAGCTAGCTAGCTATTCAAGATCTTGCTGGGATTATTGTGACTCAGACCAGGCCACCGCCACTCCTGTTTTTCATCTCCTACCAAGAAACCCCTTTCCACGCTACCAAGGTTGCACTCAGCTGAGTATTTGAACTGATAGTAGAAATTGGTTGTCACCGATACACTGGCCGAATTTCGCGGTGAATGGCGAGTAAAATCTGTGCCGTGCCAGCCTTCAGCATACAAGCGACGAGCAACCTTGGAGCACCGCTGGGACGTTTTCCAGACATGGACAAGGACGCGTTCGCGAGTGCGTCTTCGAAGAAAGGATGGGAAGGTAAGCTCGTTGCTCTCCCAAGAAGCACATGAATCCCGGTCTGTAGTAAAATCGATACCAATGCAGCAGACTGTTAATACGCAGAGTGCCGCGTGGTTTGACGTAGTGCCCTCTGACAGCTGACTGCCGTAAGATGGCTCTTGTATGCGCAATGTGCATAGCACAGTGCATCACGCCTCTTCCTTAATGCATTTTTAAGTCGATTTTCTCCTCCATTCTTTTTCTTCGTAACTTTCTTTCATTTCTTTTCTTTTCGTTCCGCAGACATTGAACGGTCATGCGCGCTGATGGATTCGAGCAACTTGCAGATCGACGGTATAGATCTGACGGATCTTTTGGAGGAAGACGACGACTTGCAAGGGATAAACTCTACATCAGAGGCCGAAACTTCTGAGCAACTTCAACTTGAAGCTGCTCTCGACGCGTTACACGTTTCGAACGACAAACAATCGCCTCTCGGGACGGGAGGTGATTCGCTCGCTGCACCTTTCGTCGTGCCTTGGGATTGCCTGCCCCCCGCCTCTACCAGCAACGCCGCTTCCGCCGTTCCCGGCGCCGCGAGCGTCGCTAGGATGCAATGCACCGGAAGTCTCAAGGACCGCCCCGCGCAGCCTATGGTTAGCTCTCCGCCAGCTTCCAATGCGGTCCTGCGCGGTTCTGTGGATCCATTTCTTATGAAATATCGCTTAGACACGCAGGCGTCGAGCCATAGCTTCGGTGGCCTGCCTTCTGCTGCGGAAGGCTCTTCTGGTGGTGTTACAGGCAGGAGTAGCTGCAGCGCCTCGGGCCTAAGCTGGAACCCGAGCTCGAGCCTGAGTGACAATAACGGAAGTCCGAACGGGAGCCCGAGTGGCTTGAGGACCAGGTTCGGTATTTCAAAATCGCACCCCACCACGGAAGTAGGTTTGGTGGATAGTGAGCGAACGGGCGAGAAAAGGGGAGAGGCGTCCGGTGCGGAGAGGGATGGGGGGAGGCAGGGGGGATGGAGTGCGCAAGAGATGGCATTGGAGAATTCGCCGGTTCGAAAAGCTGCCCTGTCCATGCGTGTGAAGGCTGGAGCCAACCCTGCTGCTGTGGAGGCATATTTGAGGATGAGGGCGCAGAGGGACGGTGCTGCGAGGGTTGTGCGCAGATGAATAAAGCAGGTGGTTTGATAATTGCTATCTTTCTCAATTGAGGTTTGTAATTGTAAGTGTATTTTTTATGCAGATTGTGCACATCTGACAAAGCATTTCTAAATGAGACTACATGGTGACATGATTATACAAAACTCCAAGGTACAGAATCTTTAGATAGGACATGCATAATCAGCTTCCACCAACCGCTGCAAGGGCAGCCGCAGGTCGGGGAGCAGGAGCAGAAGCACGCGCTCCCTCAAGCACCTTTCGTTTGAAGTACAGCTCAACAGCGGCGGGGTTCGCTCCGCCCACCACCTTCACAGCGCGATCTCCCGCTATTATCCTGCCCTTCAATTCCGATCCAGGTTTAGTATTTTTCCCAACGGAGGGCATCTCGCTGGGAGTGGATTCGCTGCTGCTAGTAGACGTTCCAGAGGGAGAGCGACCGGCCACGAACAGTAACGGGCTCGTCGGCGATTCTTGACGGCTATCCGACACTTGACTGCTACCGGCAGCCGGCAGAGCTGTGCAGGTGGTTGACCTTCTGACGGACGACGGTTCCGCGCCGCCCGCAACAACTGCAGTCAATGATGGGGTCGCACAGGAGATTGAAGTTCCCGCGCCGTCGCTGTCACTTGAGGTCCCAAGGGCTTGATGAACGGCGGCTCGGTACGCCTGCAGGGGACTTTTTTTGCTGGCGCCGCCACGGCTTGACGCACCGCGGCTTGTCGCGCCGGAGGCCCCGAGTGCGAAGCTTCCGCCGATGGGCCAGCGGTTGCGCGCGGATTCGCGTCGCGTGTGCGGGGGATCGCTTCGGGGACGCACGCCGCGCGCCGACTCTGCGTAGATCGGAGCAAGGGGACAACGAACGAGGAGGACGCGAATGGGATAAGAAAATTGTTAGTGACCGAGAATGGGGCGAATAGAAGCGGAGTCTTGACATGTCAAGAAGATGCCACGAGTGCGAGGAACTGAACGCGGAGGCGAGAGGCGCGCTCACCAGAAGCTCGGTCAGTAGTCTTGGCGGCTCCCCATTCAATATCGCGGAAAAAGGAGCCGCCATGGCTGGATCGAATTCCTTCTCGGGGCTCCTTTCGACTCGACTCAAGCGCTCTCGGCTCGACATCTCGGAAATAGTGGCCGTGGCTAGAACGGATTCCTTCGCGGCTCGTGTGCTCCCACGCTTCCACTTCGTCTTTACATGCCGAAACCGCCGCCGCGTCCAGCATCGCGAAATGTCGCTCGATCGCCGGGTCGGAAGCAGGGAAGAAGCGCGCCATACTAGACTGCTAGTACTAATTAGTAGGATAGTGACGTCTGTAGTACTAAGTTAGAGCGTTACCGAAGAATTTCGGAGGGGATTAATTTTGAGGCGCTTGAGGCTGAGGCTGGCTGAAGGATTCGAGGGAGAACTTTGACACGACCTGGAGTTGACGGCATGAACGACGAGATGTGAAAAAACGAAGGGACTTCTACTGTATCAAATTTCATGCCTTCCTGAGAACTGGCATTCCGCACGAGTGAACGATGATGCCCCTCGATCCCCCGTGCACACTGCCGTGCTGTCGCTCCTTCCTACCTACGCCGCAGCTGTGTACAGTACCTATTTACATGGGCTCAATTTCTGAATGGAGATGGACGAATCCAGAACGGCCATTTTCAGGTGCATGCAGCTTAGTCGAGGCGCGTTATTCAGGTGCATGCTATCCCGTCGTTTTTCTCCCTCTGTTACCACTGTTTGTACACATCCGCCACTAAAAATACTGTTCCGTCAGGGGAACACAAGCAGCACACGCAACACACGCAACACACAAAATGGGACTGGCAGGGAAGCCCGAAAATAAAAAAATACAACTCATAGAAAGCCTGGACATTGTTCGGGAGGGATCGACCCTAAACACGGGAACCTTCATGGTGTTTAGGGTTGTTGTCACGTAAGGCAGTGGGAAAAAAAACCTAGGGAACCTGGACTAATTTTCCGGAAGAGATCAACCCTAAACACGGAACTGCCCTCGTGTTTAGGGTTGATTCCTCCCGAGTTGCATGCGTTTCCAATTGGGCTCTATATTTTTCTTGCCCGTATTTTGTCAGGTGTATTGCGATATGTGCTGACCTCGTTCGCAGTAAGGCTGCGACTGGTGTGGTTGGACGACGAGTTCGTGCGAGAGCTGCGCCAGTTGGTGTCAGTCGGATTGTAGCATCCCCTGACGGAACAGTAATTTTCGTGGCGGAGGTGTACATACAGTAACAACAGAGGGAGAAAAATGACGGGATGGCATGCACCTGAATAACGCGCCTCGACTAAGTTGAATGCACCTGAAAATGGCCGAATCCAGAAACGCGCGAGCACACCAAACCGATCACCACCTGCTTTCCATTGGCGAACCGCGCTCCTTCCCCGGTTTCGATTGGTTGGATTGGGCTAGGCTTGTATGTCTTGGTATCCCCAGACTGGAACCACGTGGTTTGGTCTGTACACAGCGCTGGAGCTCCCGCAAATCAACGAATTCCCGAACCTGTTTCCTAGACCTGAGGTAAATCCAGCACACCATGGGTGACGCGACGGACATTTCGTGGTGGTGATCCGCTTGTGCTCGCGCCGCTACACCGCGGCAGCCCTGCGAGAACCAAGGCAATGCCAAAGCAGTAAATCCAGCTGATCGCTGCCGTGTAACAAGTCGGTTTACACGTCTTTTAGTTTTGTACACCTGATGCCCATTTCAGTCCCGTTCCCCATCTTTCTTTGTGCTCCTCTTTCGAGCACGCGCTCACTGCGGGGAGAATGGGACTGTATCTGGGTAGCCCAGCGTGTCTTTTCTGGGAAACTCGAATAACTTATTCGAGGTCAAGAATATCTTACTTTGTCGTGGGCTAGCAACGCGCGGGCCGTTGTCTGTAAATGTCGACGACTGGGCGTATGGAGTGGCAGTGGGCGTGTTCAGATTGGGCGGTTGAGTGAGCATTAGGGTGTATCAAGGTTAGCGACGTGTTGCAATTGCCGGTGCTCTGCATCGGCTTGTAACGTTTGGAAGGCTCCAGGCAGGCGGGAGGCAAAAACGGGCCCTGATTCGGGAAAAGAAAAAATTTACGATAGTGAATCAACAAGTAATTTGATAAGGTTATATTAGGACATGGAATGTTTTTGCGCGTTTCCTGTAAAGCTTTTCCGGCCATTTGCTTTCCTGAAGCCTTCCTTCACCCGTGCCTCGAGCTAAAACTATGCAGTGCACCGCAAATTGCAACACGCCGTAATAATCTGAGTAGTGCCATTTAATGTTCTAGAACATACACACGCAAAAACAAACGAATATGGCTTTCTCCATTGGCTGTGCAGCTGCCATTGAGCAGAATATACCATAACGAGACTTCACATTGCGTGAAATCCTAGCACAATCTTTAGTAACCTAACGTCTATTTAATTCGAGAAGTGTAGTTTGGCACGGGTTTTACTTCTTGATATTATGGAAGTTGGGGTAGTTGTATGTGAAGATCATTCTAGTGAGTTGTCTGGTGGAATGGGGTCTAGTGCGTACTGTACGCAACCAGTTGGGTGGACTGAAGCAAACAAAAACCTAGTTACAGATCGGCACGGGCAAAATTGAACAACAGAAATACGTTTGTGTGGAAGACGAGAGTGGCATATTTGGTTTGGGTGCACGAAATGCCAGGTTCGAATATTCGCAACTAGTGGCTAATTTCCCATCATGCGAAATCCGTAGCCAATAAAATACGTTTCGGCACGGCATAAATTCTCGCTACGATAGATCATTTGCTAGTAATTGACGAAATATTTTGAACCGCACCGTATTTGTCTTCGACTATCTCTCTTGCACGTGCTAGAATCCAATTTCATCACAACACAAATTCCTGCTGGTTTATGAGAGCTGGATGTGCAATTCGGTGACGTAGTTTTTTGACATGTGAGCCAGAATCTGGGCTTGCAAAAAGAAAATGTTGTACGATGGAGACGAGCCAGAAGACAAAACGCCAGCCTGGAAACCGCACTAAGGCTGCTTTCGTGCTGCTGAATGGCCGTCTTTTAGGAATCGAGGAAGTCGAGACCGAGTCTGACTAGGAAACCCATCCTACTTTTGAGGTCACTGAATGGCCAATTTTCACGATCAAAGGTCTGGTCTGGGCAGTCACGCAGCCCAAAAGCAGCCAATGAATGATGCCTAAAACGAGGGCTAGTGGGTTGCACAGGCAGATAGCAAGTGGTGCTCGTGCAACGCATATCTTTCGCCTGTTGCACTTGTGGAGTCAGGTGTAGAACCGAACCGAAAATCTCTTGGTTGACGGCTTCCTTTTTGGTCCGAATCACTGCCGAACGTCTCCCTCTGACACACAACCGAGGCTCTCGTCTAGCTCGTCTTCGCCTTGTGGTGACTGGAACCTATCGCCATAATACGGTAACAATCTCGTTATATTGTCTGTGCTAGAACAAGGGCACTTGTAATAACCAGGCCACCAAACCTTTAAGGCTAGCAACATATTTTCAAATCTCATACGGTGCCCTATAGTAAGGCTGATTCACATGGACCGAATGGCACACCCTTGATCTTATACACAAATACAAAGTGACTGCATTCTGTAGTTACCGTAGTAGTAGACTTTTGAATGGTACAATTAAACCCCACAATCTGGGTCACTTGAGAGCACTGCCCAGTGAAGCCAATCCTGATGAGTAAGTTTGAGAGCCACAGAAGATATTGCAGAGTAGGGCCACAGCACCGGTACCTACCTATAGAGGTACGCTCCAATTCCAAGAAGCACAAGGATAAGAATAAGGTCAATGCAGAACTTCCGTGGTGACCGAACCTACTTCAACAGTCAGCGTTAGAGAAGCAAAGTAGAAGAAAAAAAAAGTATCTGAATATTTTGCCTGTACCTCTGTCAGAATCTCCTTCAACCTCTTATTATTGTTCCTCAGCGTTTGTGTTGTCGAGTTGACCTAAGAAAAAAAGAGTCGAGTTGAGCAGTTCAACCTTGATGAAAGAATGGCATCGCCAGCAGCTTACCTTGTTCTCTACTGCTTCTAGCATTGGTTCTTGACGATCCATTTCCTGAAAACAAGCGAATACATCATGTGGAGCGTGTGCCATGACAAAATAAGATGTGTCGTTGAAAAACGAAGTACTTCATTCATGTCTTGGGCAAGATGCCTCAGTTTCTCAAGACCGCTAGAGATGTACTCCAGCTCGACATCCTGCAAGAAGAGATTGCAGTGTGGTTAAAGGCGAGCGCAAGATCGACGCAACATCCAAGCCAAGTGGCGTGAGCTCTCGCCATTTCACAAAGCTTTGTATCTTCACACACACAGAGAACCACAATACCTGCTTCTGGACTCGGCGGGTATATTCACTTCTAAATGCCCTGGACTCAGCCGTTGAGACAAAATGATCCCCTGTTGGTCCAGAGTCGCCTGAATGCACCATGCTTGTTAAGCAAAACATTCCAATGATCAGCGCAAGTCAACAACTTACCCATTTCGAGAGCGTCGATCTGGACGTCTGAAACACCCCGTGCAGATGCGATGGTCCTCCCACCTCCTCTCGCAATGCCATCAGGAATCGCCAGAACCTTTTCCAAGAGCGTTCTGACGATGTCTGGCCTCTTCGCAGCCTCGTCAGGGGAAACTCCTTTGACCTGAAGTCCAATTCGTTTAAGCAATATGTGTTACTGATGTTTTCGTTTGTATCCAATTGACTTATTACCTTCCGATGCGCGAGCTTCTCGAGTCGTTGAATTTCCTTCTGCAGAATGTCTTTAGCTCGCCTGATCTCAGCATTGAGGACCGCAACCTTGGCCAGGTTTCTCTCAATAACAGCTGCATTTGATTTCTGCGACGGCGCACATGCGATAATTGTACAATCTTGATAACTTGAAAGAGGGTCAATCTATCGCTTACCTCGATCACCTCCTCCACCTCTACTGTAATCGCTGCATACAAAGTCATAAAGCTGTCCGTCGCATCTTCCTTCGTGACAGTCTCCTTCGTGTACGGCTCATAACGCCGTCTGATAACATCAACCCGGGTTAGGATGTCAGCAGCACTCATGGCTCCTCAGGTGAGGGTGCCTACACCTCTGGAAAGACCGATATTCGCTGCAGTAATGGAACGAATGATGGAAGCACGACTTTCTCCCAGAGACTGATACTCAGACTGCAGTGATGATTGGATAGCAATTTTCAAGCTGAGGAAACTGAGATATGACCACATTGGCTAGCTCAACCTTCCCTTTGCTCTAGTTCGCTCACGCTCCTGGTCTCTAGAGCTCTCGCGCAGCGCTGGATTTGGAAAAGGATAAGGACGCGTTACAACTGCAACACCGGATGAGGTTCGGGACCATATTCCGAAATCGTGAGCATCGATCGCCACAGCCAGGTTTCAATCTGCGTGGACACGATCGCCCTGGAGGTTCCAATTTTGGCGGAGTATTTAACGTTTCTGATCATTATAAATTCTTGAAGAGGGATTTTAGTGCGGTGGCGGCTCAATATTGGACAATCTTTTTGTGACTTGAGTTTACACGAAAGCTAACGAAACAAGGATTCCCTCTCGACCTCGCGAAGTTTCTGTAGACCTACAAATCGATCCCTTGCAGGATTGATGTTTCAATTGTGACGCGTCCTGATTTTGATCACAGCAGTACACGGAAAAGCAATCTTGCACAAAAGAAGTTTCTGAAACGAAATTTATTATTCTAAATCTGGTTTCATTGAACAATCCTACCGTACCTCCTAGCTAAACACATAGATGTCCCAGAAAAATAATGTAATCACTGCTGGCTACCGTGCCCACCAGAAGTAAAATCTACAAGCCGCTGAAGCAAGCCTGGCGACCCATCTAAGCCATCCAGGCCTGCTGAAGCAAGAACCGCAGCTATGGCTGCGGCATCCGAAGAACCCTTTGAGGCTGAACCTGGCCCATCAATGCTGGTGAAGCACGAAACACTTCTACCAAAGTGATGTCCGGACGAGTCAGGGAAAATCCCAGGCGAGGGGAACAAAGACTCAGGCCCAGTCCCCTGCCATGACGTAGGGCAACAATGATCAAACAGACATTGGATAATGTCAGCGAATATATGATTTATACATGAATACAACAACACCGCTGATCAAAATCCAGTCTATATTCGGTCAGGCCTCCTCACCTTGAGCTGCTCCCCAATTGCTTGCTGCAACTGCGCCAAACTTGGCCGTGAATTCTCCCCCGGTTGTACCATCTCACCCCCAATCGCAACCCCACCCACCACCCCTCCCATCCCCTGCGCTCCCCCCACACTCCCTTGCTGTGCGCCTCCTGCACCGCCCCCATCCACACCGCTGGGACTCTCTTCTGACAGCCATGCGGCCACCAGATCAGCCACATTGGAATCCAGTAGCTCCCCTGCCCCTGACCCGCTGCCCGCTGTCCCTGCTGCTACCCCAGCTGCTGCCCCTCCTGCTGCGACTCCTGCTGTTCGTGCTGCTGCAATGCCACCTCCCATGCTCCCACCCATAGAAGTGTCTGTGCCAGCACGAAAGGCAGCAGTAGTGCCGCCTGCACCTGCACCATCAGACGTAGCAGCACTGTTACCACTGCTGGAAGAACCAGCATTTCCCTGGAAAGCAAACCGGCTAGCCATCATCCCCCCAGCACCAGCACCACCGCCCCCTCCCAAGCCGCTACTCCTGCCCACGCCATACCCACCGGTCCCCACCGCACTGCTACCGCTCCTGGGCGGCGGTCGTTCCATGGGCATGCTGCGGCTGCGGTTGAACCTCGCATTCGCAAGGTTCATTCTGAACGGCTGGCACGCAGGTACAGCCTGCCCAGATACGCCCACCTCCCCGCCCAGCTCCCCGTCCTCTCCGCCCATTCCTGCCCCAATCGCTCCACCTGCTCCCCCTGCTCCCCCTGCTCCCCCTGCTCCCCCTGCTCCCCCTGCTCCCCCTGCTCCCCCTGCTCCCCCTGCTCCCCCTGCTCCCCCTGCTCCGCCCGCATTCCCCCAGCCGCCAGCCTTCACCAGATCTACCTCCCCCTCAAACCCGCTGTCCTGTGCAAACGAGGAGGCCCCTCCTCCTGGTCCGCCTGACCGTGGGGACAGGTTGAGCTGGTTTGCCTGCAGCAGCGCCCGGCTCTGCTTGCTGCTGAAACTCCCCCACAGCCCTCCTCCTCCTGCTCCTCCTGCTCCTCCTCCTGCTGCTGCTGCTGCTGCTGCTCCCCTCCTCCTTTCTCGCTGCCTCCGCCTAGAAACGCCTGCGGCCGGGGCGGCCGTGGAGGGGGCAGGGGCGAGGGAGGAGGCGGGGAATCCGCTTTCCCGTCCCCCTTGCCACCACTTCTCCCATCCGCTTTACTAGAGTTGAGACTCAGCCCTCCCACCAGCTGAATCGTCCCATCGATGATGGTGACCGGTGCGTCTGGTAACGGCCCTGCCACGCTGCGACGGAGGGACGGCCGGAGGGAGCGAGACTGGGAGCGGGGACTGGTGGGGCCCACACTGGAGATAGATCGTTTCTTTGACATGAGAGGCGGGAGGGTGAGAGACGCAGCCGCGCTTTTCCCCCCGCCGAGTCCACTTTTCTGGGGAATAAACAAACGTTCCCCCCGAGTTCCATGGTGGTCCGGGGACGAGGCTCCCGAGGCTGGGAATGCGGATCGGGGGTTGTCGCTGCAGGTTCGGCGCAGGTCCGGGAACCAGGAGGGGGAGCTGGGGCTTTCCAGGTCCTCATCTGCATCCCCGTCTTGATGTGCTTCTCTGATCCGCCCTGCACCGATCTCCTCGGAAAATCCCAGCCGTGGACGAAACCGGAGCTCCTCGTTCAACGGCTTGGATTTGCCGGGAGAGGGCGCGTGTTCCCACCCAGATCCCCAAGGGGCGGACGGGGAGGGGAATGGGGCGAGGAGGGAAAGGCCAGGGGAAGCTGCAGAAGCATTTGCAGGGGCAGCGGTGGGGGCAGTGGTGGGGGCAGAGGTTGGGCTGGATTTGGGGCTGATAGTAGGGAAAGAAAAGCCGGAGCCGGCAGGGTGGGCAGAAGGAGCAGCAAAAGCAGGAGGAGCAGTAGGAGAGACAGTAGCCGTGGTAGCAGTCACTGGTGCTGTAAAAATCCCTGTTGTGCCTTGTGCTGCTGCTGCTGAAGGAGCTGAAAACCCCTCTGCCTGCTGCACCACCCCCTGTGCCTCTACCGTTGCTGCCAAACCAGCTAACCCGCCATCCCCAGCCACCCCACCATTCCCTGCAGCCCCAGCATTCCCAGCAGCGCCAGCAGCGGCAGCAGAGCCTGCCAGCACGAGCGCCTGCTCCTCGCCTTCCTCCAATGCAAAGACGTCTATGCCGTCCCCATCCGCCCAGTCCAGCGGGCCAGGGTCGATTGACAGGTCCGGCAGCTTGCCGTCCAGGGCGAAGGGGCTAGCAGCAGACGCATCCGCGTTATAAGCAGCAGCAGCATCAGCATCAGCAGCAGAGGGGTTGACGTTGAAAGAAGCAGCGGTGGTGCTGGTAGGGTTAGGTGCGGCCAACCCAGTACTGGTAGGGTCAGTGCAGGCAGTATGAGTGGATGTTTCCATGGGCTGGGATTGCATGGGCTCAGAAGAGGAGGGGGTGGTGTGGGGCTGAGAGGATGCTTGCATGGCTTGCGATTGCATGTTCAGGATTTGAAGCTGCAGGTCGAGTGCCTGCTGCATCTGCTGTAGCTGCTGCTGCTGCTGCTGCTGCTGCTGCTGCTGCTGCTGCTGCTGCTGCTGCTGCTGCTGCTGCTGCTGCTGCTGCTGCTGCTGCTGCTGCTGCTGCTGCTGCTGCTGCTGCTGCTGCTGCTGCTGCTGCTGCTGCTGCTGCTGCTGCTGCTGCTGCTGCTGCTGCTGCTGCTGCTGCTGCTGCTGCTGCTGCTGCTGCTGCTGCTGCTGCTGCTGCTGCTGCTGCTGCTGCTGCTGCTGCTGCTGCTGCTGCTGCTGCTGCTGCTGCTGCTGCTGCTGCTGCTGCTGCTGCTGCTGCTGCTGCTGCTGCTGCTGCTGCTGCTGCTGCTGCTGCTGCTGCTGCTGCTGCTGCTGCTGCTGCTGCTGCTGCTGCTGCTGCTGCTGCTGCTGCTGCTGCTGCTGCTGCTGCTGCTGCTGCTGCTGCTGCTGCTGCTGCTGCTGCTGCTGCTGCTGCTGCTGCTGCTGCTGCTGCTGCTGCTGCTGCTGCTGCTGCTGCTGCTGCTGCTGCTGCTGCTGCTGCTGCTGCTGCTGCTGCTGCTGCTGCTGCTGCTGCTGCTGCTGCTGCTGCTGCTGCTGCTGCTGCTGCTGCTGCTGCTGCTGCTGCTGCTGCTGCTGCTGCTGCTGCTGCTGCTGCTGCTGCTGCTGCTGCTGCTGCTGCTGCTGGTGTTGCTGCTGCTGCTGCTGCTGCTGGTGTTGCTGCTGCTGCTGCATGGACTGTGCGTTGCCAGGGCTCTGAACGTCACCTTGAAGGACCTGCAACGGACCACAACAGGTCGACACACACAAGGCACGGAGCAGTAACTTTAGGCGCCTCAAAATGGGTTACCGTCGGGATCAGTCAACTTCAAAGAGTGGCAACGGCGTCCATTGGGAATGTGAACGGGGTGACTTCTGAGTCGACTCAATAGTCTAAAGGAAAACCGTGGGGATCGGTAGGCTTCAAAGAGCAGCAACTGCGTCAATTTTGTTCTCTTCGAAGGGGCACTTTGACGCAGTTGCTTCTCTTCGAAGCCGATCGATCAAAGGGGATTCTATGCTCCCTTATATGTTCTTTCAAGCTGACACAAGTGTAACTAGATGCATGGGCACATACAGAACGACTTTCAGAGGATCCCAATTCCACCTCTAATTTTTGCTACTAGCTCCATGAAGCATGAAGAACACATACACAGAGCATGAGACTAGAGGTGCTCATTGCATCGAGGGTGCTGCTGAATCCTGAGACCTGAGCACCACGGCTACTGCTCAGATGCTCACTGCTACTACTCAGTGTGATGGGCCAACACATGCCCCCATTCCCCCCTCCCCTGTTCCCCATTCCCTCATCCCCTGTGTCCCATTCACCCGTCCCTGTGTCCCATTCCCGCATCCCTGTGCCCCATTCGTCCATACAATGCGGCCCATTCACCCATCCCATGTGCCCAATCGCCCATCCCATGTGCCCTATTCCCCCATCCCAGCGCATCATTCGCCCATCCCTGCACCCCATTCACGCATGCGCTGCCACAGCCTCACTCACCTTGAGCAGCAGGGCGAGCTGGTCGGCAGTCAGCACGCTCGCCACCTGATCCAACGCAGACATAACTGCCCCTCCCCCTCCTCCCCCTCCCCCTCCCCCTCCCCCTCCCCCTCCTCCTGCTCCTCCTTGTCCCACTCCTCCTCCTCCTCCTGCTCTTCCTCCTCCTTCAGCCGGCCCAGCAGCAGCGGCAGTGGCAGCAGCAAGAGAAGGATCCAGAACCAGTTGCAGCAACGCCAGCAGCTCAGAACCAGCTGCCCCCGCTCCCTCTGCTGGCCCCCCTCCTGCTCCCGCCCCCCCTCCTGCCCCGACTGCTCCCCCTGCAGTCCCCCTTGCTCCCCCTGCTCCTCTTGGCCCCCCTGCTCCCCCTGCTGCGCCCATATCCCCTCCCCTCCGCCCCCATCCCCCCCGGCCCCCATCCTCCGACCCAGAGGCAGAAACTCTCCCCGGCACGGACGAACTTTTAGCAAAGCGCGAGCGGGAAAAGAAGGGATGACTGGAGGGGGAGCCTGCAGAGGAGGAGGACTGGGCGGGGTTGGCGGGAGTGGGGAAGGAGAGAGACAGACCACCAGGAGGAGCACCACCAGCAGCACCACCAGCAGCACCAGCACCAGCAGCACCAGCAGCACCAGCGTTAGCAGCGGAATTGGCAGCAGCAGCAGCATTGGCGGCAGCGGCGGCTTGGGCATTTGCAGTGTTGGCATACCCTAAAGGCATGGATAAGGCCCGCCCCGTGCCATGCCCCACACCATGCGCCATACCAGCCCCCCCCATGCCAGGCGCCAGCAACGCCCTGGCGATCTCCTTCTGGAACTCCGCTGCTGCCCGGTCCAACTCCGACCGTCGATCGCCGCCCCGGCCCGCATCCAACGGCCCGGATCGCGCGCCGAGAAACGATCCACGGCTGTACTGGCGCGCTCGGGACTCTGCCCTGGAAAGAGACGATGAGCGCATGAAACCAGCCGCCCCCATCCCCCCTGACCCCGTCTCCCCCGCGCCCATCCCCCCCGCCCCCATTCCCCCCGCCCCCATTCCCCCTCCCCTCATCCCCCCCATCCCCCCTGCTGCTGCACCGGTGGTGAACCCAGTCCCCCCCGACTGCTGCACCCCTGCTTGCTGCTCCTGCCCGTCTCCCTCCCCTCCCGAGCTCCCCCCATCAGAAATAGAGCTCCCTGCGGGAGGCCACGAGGGGTTGCGGGGGAAGGCCGCCGCTGCTGCCCCTGCTCCTGCTGCTCCTGCTCCTGCTGCTCCTGCTGTTCCAGCTGCGCTGCCTGCTCCTGCTGCCCTTGGCACTGAACTAAATGACCCAGGAGGAAAAACTGCTCCTCCTGCTGCTCCTGCTCCCATTCCTCCCCCTCCACCTGCTGATGCTGCATGGCTGTTAGGCTGGGAGACTGAGCGGGGCACAGCGGTTCTGAAGGGCCCGCCTTGACCCACGCGGAAGGCTAAACCGCCCAGGCCTGCTGAGGCGGAGGGGGACGCGGGTTCCCCCTTCACGAGCCCCTGCATCAGCTCCCCCAGGCTGATCCCCATCCCTCCCCCTCCCCCTGCCCCTGCCCCTGCGCCCATGCCGATGCCCATGCTCATTCCCATGTCCATGCCCATGGGTCCCCGCATGCCTCTGCCCATGCTTCCACCCATGCCTCCGCCCATGCCTCCGGCCATGCCCATCCCTGTGCTGAACCCGCCTAGGCCTCCGCTGGAGAAGCTGCTCCCCCCAAGTCCCCCCATACCACCTCCGCCTCCGCCCATACTGCCCCCCCCGCCAGTGCTGCCTGCTGCGCCCCCCAGCCCCCCCTGGGTCTTGAGCGACTGGATGTACCTCAGGAGCAGCGTGGGGCGCTGCACTGCCTTGCTGCGAGACGATTCCTCCTGATGTGGGGCGGTGCAATGCGGTGAAGTGGGGTGGTGAGGTGGAAGGGGAAGGTGGTGGGAGAAAGGGAGGTCTCGAGTGACGGGATGTCTTGCCGTTGCACCTTCTATCTCCCACTCCCCCACACTACCGCTCACCCCAATTACCACTTTCCACAATCACCCAAACCCACAAACCCACCTTGTGGCGAATGGTGGAGTTTCAGTGGTTCTTCACGCTGCTGTCTGTGCGCCCTTGCTTACGCTCATATCTCTCCCCACCCCTCCTTACCTCTTCCAACCGCTGTCCACCAACCCCAAATCCCCCCCTCATACTGACCTTGCGGCGGATGGTGGAGTTCCAGTGGTTCTTCACGCTGTTGTCTGTGCGCCCCGGCAGCAGCTTTGCAATCTCCGCCCACCGGTTCCCCAGCTTCCTATGCGCCTCTACCAGCTTCGCCTCCTCCTCCTCCGTCCACGCGTCCTGTAAGAGGGGAGCATGGGGGGAGAGGGGTGGGTACGGAGCTGTAAGGGCAGGGCAAAGGGGGGGCAGTACAAGGGCTCACATTGAATTCCCCAGCTTCCTGTGCGCCTCCACCAGCTTCGCCTCCTCCTCCTCCTCCGTCCACGCGTCCTGCAAGAGGGGAGCATGGGGGAGGAGGGAGCAGACGGGGGTATGGGACGGGTGGGGAGGAAGCGATGGGGGGGAGGAGTGGGGGGAGGATCGGGCGTGGAGCTGTGAGGGCAGGACTAGAGGCTGAGCGGTACGAGAGCTCAAAACGGACTCTATGTGCGCCTCTACTAGCTTCGCCTCCTCCTCCTCCTCCGCCCACGCGTCCTGCCCGGGGAAGAGGGAATCGGGTAGGCGGACAGCGAGGGAAGGGAAGGGATGGGGGAAGTGGGGAAGGGATGAGGGGAAGGGGTGGGAGAGACGTGGGTGAGAGTTTTCAATACAAGCAACCAGGTTTTCTTGATGTTTGCATCACAGAAACAACCTTTTCTTTCTTCACCTCACCTTCTTGATGCCGTGCTTGAGGTGGTTGTGCCACCGCTCGCGGCACTGCTTCCCCGCGCGCCCCTTGAGGTGAGCAGCAATGGCGGACCACCGCTGGGCTCCGTCCTTCTCCACCAGTTTCCTCAGCAGCTCGTCCTCCTCCTGAAGTAAAGGGATCAGATTGGTCAGGCAAACAGGGAACTTCTGAGGCGCCTCTAAAACCACCGCTGGGCTCCGTCCTTCTCCACCAGTTTCCGCAGCAGCTCGTCCTCCTCCTGAAGAGGTGAAGGGAATAGCAGGGTTGGGTGATTGGGAGAAAGTCAAAAGTCTCTTTGACAACAGCTGCAGCAGCCAGTTGAGCAAACGAGTCAGCTGAGGAAACTCGCTCCACCAGTTTCCGCAGCAGCTCGTCCTTCTCCTGTAGATAAGGGAAATAGGGTTTGTTAATGGGAAGGAAGTTACGAAAATCTTCAACAGGTGGGAGGACATGTTGGGCAAGTGGGATCCAAAAAAAAAAACTCATTAGAAGTCACGTATTTCCTATGAGAAAAAGTGTTGCGCAAACGGAGAAGAACAAAAATTTGCACAACATCATTCAGACTCTCACGCACAACACCCCATTCATCATCTGACGTGAAACGCAAAACTGGAGAACCCGTACCGTGACTGATGATCCGATCAAGTTTCAAGAGTACTCATTCTAGGCATCCTCTTCCAGCATAAAGCGCATACACACCGTGACTCAGTTTTGGTCACGCTGCGAAAAGCACTCACCTCAAACACTACCCCCCAGCATGAAACGCAGACTTGCAAAGCTTAATCAATTCGTCGAAGTTAAGACCTATTTTTGAAGCACCTAAAGAAAGCAACCACACGAATAATTTCGACTGAGCGTGAAACACGAAACTCGAGAATCCGAACCGGATTTATCACACTCTGAGGATCCGAACGGATCCAGGACCCGTTAACGTTGGCGTTAGTTCGTCAAAACATCACTTCCTGACGTTTCGTATTCGCTGTTAGCCCATCTCGGATTCAAGACCCAAAAATTCGTTCAGCGGTCCAGTCAATCGATTGACGTTGGTGCTCACACGCGAGAACGTCGCTCCTTCTGGTGTCTCTGATTTGTTCCTCGAGCATCTGAAACCGGAAATTCAAGAATGAGTACCGGGATCCATGGACCCTGGGGGTTTGGTGTTCGCCTGCGGAAACATCACTCCCCCTCGCAGAACACATATAAACGAAAATATATAATAACGCGTACCGGGGTCCATTGTCCCTTGGCGTTGGTGTTGGCTCGCGGAAACATCACTCCCGCGTGACCATCCTCGCCTCCTGAACCCTCGCCGTCGCTTCCGTCGCCACCGTCGCCACCTGCCACGTCAGCCATCATCGAAGCACCTGAAGCTCTCGGATCACGCTGCTGCTCCTGTTGCTGTTGTTGCCGTTGCTGGTCTTGTTCCTGCTGAGATTCGGCTCCGCCTGAAGAAACTCTACCAGGTTCGTCAGCCATAGCCATGGCTGTGTCTTCCCTAGACACTGTACCCGCAAACCCTAACGGATTCGACCAATCTGTTTCGTCAGCTTTTACGTCTACGTTCATCGTCCGTCCCGTGTCTTCCACTTCCGCGGTCGTACCCGCGCACCTGAATATTCCAACACCTACTAAGCCTGGTTGATTGACCATCTTTAAATCGGTCGAAAATGAATCTGGAAGTTCAGCCATGACCTTTCTACCTTTCGCTCGACGAGGAGCGACAGTAATCACTTTCTTGGCTGGCAGTTATCAGGCTGACATTACTCCACGTAGGTTACTCGATAGAGGAACAACAACACTGGAGTCGCTCGAATGCCAAGCAGCTACGATGAGAGTGTGTACGCGCAACAGTACACGTCGAAAAAGAATGCAGTTTCTTGTTCTAGGTGCTTCGTCTGCCGTTCTTCACTTTCCTTCAAAGAACAACCAACCAACCGAAATTCCTTCACACCTCGTCAAACAAGCACATCTGGCCGAACTGTATTGCAGCAAGCCAGCAACTAAACCAACATCCGTCCTTCAAAGCGCACGACTGAAGCAAGCAGTGCTGCTGTGCTGTCCCTCGCAACACTTATCTCTCCGCCTGCTCCCTGCTTTCTGCCTAGTGCTAGCACAACCAGACACTTGCACCATCTGCAGCAGAACAGACCAATGGAATCATGGAGAATTCAACCTCGATATGAAAGTTGGGACACTGGACCTTATAAATTAGGTTCTGATCAAAAGATGGGTGGATACTGAAAACTTCCACAACCAGACTGTGAGCTCGGTGGGGAAAGCAGTGAGTGAATGGGTGGGAGAAATTTGTTGGAGGAATAAAAGAATATACCTGATCGATGGGGATAATATGGAAACAAGCAGCAGTAGGGGAGGGAACTGGGGGAAGTCGGAAAGAGGGGGGAATCGCTCAACGGGAGGGGGGAGATGGGGTTCGCCTGAGGACGAATGCGGGGGAGGGAGGGCTCGACTTGGGCGGGCGAATGGTTCGGGCGGGAAGAAGGGAACAGAGGCGGCGGAACCAAGCGGCGGAAATGGCGGGAAGAGCGGAAAGTTGTTGAGACTTGCCGTTCGACCCTCGGGCAGAAATCGGCAACCTTCCCTGTCATTGCTTGCGACCGAGGTTTCTGCCTGTTTCCTGTACAGTAATTCCGTCCCCTTTCTATGACCGTGTTTATTGGACAACGACGTTCGCCATGGGTGCTTTCTGTCGCAGCATCGTTTGTTGTTTGACGGAGAGAAAGGCTGCAGCTTATTTGTTATTGGTTGACGAACAAACGCGTCGTATCTAAAGCACGATTTGGGCACCACATGTTAATCGCGTCCCGCCTGTGTCACGGTCGTGGTGTGACAGAGATCCGACGGAAACGAACAAACCGACTGATAACCTCCCCCATGCGGACTGCGTGTGTGAGGAAGGGCCTCCACCGACACAATCGCAGCTTGCCGTTTCCATTCGTTTTTTTCAGTTACAGAACAAAAAGATGGACTCTCGCCTTGACAATAGCGAGGCTACGTAGCCGTAAAAATAAAATTAAAACTAAATAAATTAAAAAAAACCTTTAACAAGAATTCATTTCTAGTGGCAAATTACAAATCTATGTACCAGTTCTAGTATGTTGTAAGGAAATTTATTCGATTCCGTACCGCGGACTACCACGATGCACATAAAGCTCAAATGTTCTTCGCCCGTTACAGCCTTAACAGTATTTTCCACTTCGCACGTCACTTTTGTCAAATTACACTGCTAGACTTGGTCGAGTCGACCTACGTTGCGGGACTAGCCCATGGCTGATTTTATTAGGGTAATTACCCTGATTTCAGGGTGATTTCAGACTTGTCACCTTGTGGTCCCACGAATTTCAGAATTTATGACTTGTGAACACTGATCCATTAAGAATAATGCTTTAGCGGACCCTGAAATTTTGTACACACGCTAAGAGAAGTGTTCTTATAGACTATGTTATTATACAGTACGAGTCTTGTGGACCCCGAATGAGACATTGGTGCTGTTCGCCAGCAAATCGTTTTTTAAATTGAAAACGATGGCATCAGCATCGCGACCGCATATGGAAACGGGGGCGGAACCCTCCTCCGAGGTTTGGGCGAAATTGTCAGAATAATTGAGCAGGAATGGAATGAACTAGCACAGAGTTTGGTACAAGTAGGAAACCCTAACTTTGTGTACCCCCTAAGGTGTAACCCACTACAGCCTACACAATATAAACATACAATGTTTGACACACCCCCATAGGCGCAGTGGGAGACAACCACAGGGTCACAAGACCAGTCAAAGCAAAGCAAAGCAAGCTCAGGGTGGATCTCAAGGATTCCACACAAATTCCGAGCACAAGCAAGCGGTCACAAGACCAGTTCACATGCAGGTTTATAACAAAACAAGAGATACAGTGATCACAACCTAGCAAAAGTAAACAAGTAGGCATATATATATAGTGATCACAGTACAAGCAAGGTCAAGAGGTAAGCAAGTGAGGCCCAGTAAGTACAACGCCTAGCAGAGTGCAAAAGCGCTGATGGTCACAAGGCTGAAGCGCCTTGGTAAACACATCAGCAGTGTTGGCCTCCGTGGCCACGTAACGCAGACAAAGCTGACCACGCTGCTGCAGCTCTCGAGCAAGGAAGTACCGCAGAGCGATGTGCTTCGTTCTGTGCTCCAGTCTGTGCTCCTCACACAAGGCAATGGCAGCCTTGTTGTCGACGTACAGCACTGGAGGAGAACGAGGCCGCTCTCCGAGGTCGGTCAGCAGGTAGGTCAGCCAGCGTAGCTCCTGAGCAGCCATGGCTGTGGCGTAGATCTCAGCCTCACAACTGGAGCTGAGAACAGAAGAAGAGCGAGTAGAACGCCAAGAGACTGAGCCAGAGCCAAGGCTGAAGGTGTAACCCTGTGACGACCGCTGAGTAGCCTGGTCGTCTGCCCAGGAAGCGTCTGAGTGCCCTGTGAGAACAACCCGGTCTCGCCCTCCAAGCACAAGCCCCATGCCCGACGTACTGCACAAGTAGCGCAACACCCTCTTAGCAGCATCCATGTGCTCCTTCCTGTGACGGCCAGGAGCGACATAGCGTGCTAAGATACTAAGAGGGTATGCAAGGTCAGGTCGAGTGCAGGTCATCAGGTACATGAGGCAGCCCACAAGCTCTGGATACGGGCCACTCGGCTCTACGGACTCATCCGAAGGCAGAGCTGAGAGCGAGTGACCGGTAGGCAGAGGAGTGGACTGAGGCGAGGAGTACGTGAAGCGGAAGCGCTGGAGAACCTGCTGCACCATGTGTGACTGAGTCAGGGTGATGGTGCGCCGTGCTCTGTCCCGGGTGATCCGCAAGCCAAGATAGCTCGTCAGCTCACCCAGGTCTGTGCACGTGTGTCTCCTCTGCAGCTCCGACTTCACGTGGGCGAGTGCCGCGGTGTCAGCAGTGGCAAAGACCAAGTCGTCGACGTACACGAGGATGTAGAACGGCGGCAGCGAGGTGTCGGTGTGTAGAAACAGCGACGGGTCAGCAGTAGAGGGAGCGAACCCAAGAGCCGCAAGTGTCGTCCTCAGTGTGTCGTGCCACTCACGTGGCGCCTGGCGGAGACCGTAGACCGGCCGCTGAAGCCTCCACTGGGTGCCAGGAGGAACTGACCCAGTGAAGCCAGGGGGGCGGCGCAGCCAGATCTCCTCGTGCAGGCTGCCCTGCAAGAAAGCAGTGCTGAAGTCAAGAGAGTGAAGCTCGTAGTCGCGGTGAGCGGCTATGTGCAGCAGCACCCGAAGAGTAGTCATCTTCGGGGTGGGGGAGAAGGTCTGAAAGAAGTCTACTCCCTCTCGCTGACTGAAGCCTCGAGCCACGTAGCGCGCCTTGAAGACAGGCGGAGAACCCGGCGGCCGCTTCACCCTGAAAATCCACATGCCACTGACGATGTTCGCCCCAGGAGGGGGAACCTCGTCTACGTAGGTGCCTGTGGACTTCCAGGAAGCCATCTCTGCGTCCATGGCTATCTGCCACTGAGAGGAGTAGGGACCCGCCATCGCCTCAGCGTAAGAGCGTGGGGTCGGGATGTCTGGTGCATCCGGGTCTCCCTCAGGGGCAACTAGCAAGGACACGAGACGGGGCAAAGCAGCAGCAAGGCAGTGGAACTCCTCCTGTCTGTCCTCAAGGACGTCTGTGCCAAGAGCACACTCACCCCCGACGGACGGAGGACAGGCAGACGCAGACTCAGACTCAGCGACAAGGCTGGCAGCGTAGTCTAGGCGACAGCGAGCAGCAAAGTCAACCAACTCAGCGACCAGAGCAGACGCAGCAGAGGACTCAAAGGTCGGGTCAGTGACAACTGTAGCGAGGAGACGCGTAACAGTGGGACTGGCAGCACGACGGGAGTCAGACTCCGGGTCAGGAAGAGTAGGAAGAGAGGACGCAGGAGGAGACGGCAGCGGGACACGCTGCGGAGCAGTGGAGGGACGCAGAGTCATGTAGTGAGTGCCAGGGACAGGAGGAGGACGCTCACGTGGGACACGACGACCAGTGCGAGCAGTACGAACAGGCGACGCAGGACAAGACTCAGGCTCACGACGCTCTGTAAGACCTCCTGTGGGACCAGCGTAAGGAGAGGGAGCAGGGAGAGGCGAGGCAGGCGGTAACTGTGACTGCGGCTGGACAGGCAGAGGACACTCGACTGAGGGAGGAGGACTAGGAGGAGGAGCCTGACCAAGAACCTGCTGAAGGAGCGGTACGAAGTACGGTCGCGGCCGCGCAGCGTCTCCAGAAGCAGCAGGGACACCAGTGGCAGCCCCAACGCCCGAGTCCTCAGCACCAGCAGCAGCTCCAACGCCTGGGTCCTCAGCACCAGCAGCAGCGCCACCGGTCGGGTCCTCAGCACCAGCAGCAGCTCCAACGCCCGGGTCCTCAGCACCAGGCGCAGGGCCACCGGTCAGGTCCTCAGCACCAGCAGCAGCGCCACCGGTCGGGTCCTCAGCACCAGCAGCAGCTCCAACGCCCGGGTCCTCAGCACCAGCAGCAGCTCCAGCGTCCGGGTCCTCAGCACCAGCAACAGCACCACCGCTCGGGTCCGCAGCACCAGGAGCACCACTACGAAGACTGCAGCGCCGCGTGTACCACTCGCGGATCACCTGAATGGGGGGGAGCTCCTGGGTAGGAGGGGAAGTACCGGGACGAGCTCCAGAAGCACCTCTCCGGAGGCGGCAGTACTCGAGGTACCTCTCCTGCAGCTGCTGGGAGGAGGGGGCTCCTCCAGGTGGAGCACGCTCAGGCTCAGCACCCCCAGACTCAGCACCCCCAGACTCAGCACCCCCAGACTCAGCACCCCCAGGCTCAGTACCTCCAGGCTCCGCACCTCCAGGCTCCGCACCTCCAGGCTCCGCACCTCCAGGCTCCGCACCTCCAGGCTCAGCACCCCCAGGCTCCGCACCTCCAGGCTCAGCACCCCCAGGCTCCGCACCCTCAGACGCAGCACTCCCAGGCTCAGCACCCCCAGACGCAGGACGCGAGTCAACAGCTACCTCGACAGGCTCACCTGGGTCTACCTGGGACACACCTGAGGGAGCGGCACCCTGAGGGGGGAGGGGGTCTGGTACCTCAGCACCTGGAGCGAGGAAGAGAGGCGGGGGGGGGAGCGGGGCAGTGCGGTAGGGGAAGAGGCGGTAGAAGGGGACGGACTCGTCAAAAGTGACGTCCTGAGAGGCCAGAACCCGGCGCGAGGTGACGTGGTAAAACTGCCATCCAGGCGCGTCGGGAACAAAGCCAAGAAAGACACAGGGAACAGCGCGACGCGAGAGCTTGTCCGCGGACGTGTCGCGGACAAAAGCTCGAGATCCCCAGACCCGGAAACGCGACGCATCGCCAACCTCTCCCGTCCACCGTAGAGTCGGGGAAGTCTCCGGCAAGGAGACACGGGGCCAGAGGTTGAGCTGATGCGCTGCGTACCGGACCGCAAACGGCCACAGAAAGTGGGGAGCAGCCGCATGGGTCAGGGAGGTACGAGCGACCTCCATGACCAAGCCAATGCGGCGCTCAGCGACCCCATTCTGCTGTGGAGAGGCCGGAAGCGTGAACGACTGCTCAATGCCGTGCTCAGCACAGTAGGCTGCCAAGAGGTCGGAGGCGAACTCACCACCTCTGTCAGAGTGCAAGCGCAGGACAGGAAAGTCCGAGTGAAAGCGCTTGCCTAGCTGGAGACGGGCTCGGCTGATCCAGGGGATCAAAACACCAGGGACGTCACCCTTGGCGCGCAAGGGGAAGACCGTGGTGTAGCGCGAGTAGTCGTCAACAACTATCAGGAAGTACCTCTCCTGACCCTGACCACGGACGCGGGCTGGGCCCCACACGTCCATGTGGAGCGTCTGCAAGGGAGCAGTCATCGGGGGAAAGGAGGAGGAGTGAGGAGCGGCGCGCTGCCGCCCCTCGACACAGGGAATGCAGTCAGGAGCAGGGGAGTCGGGAAGGGGAGGGAGCACCCTGGGAAGACCAGCAACAAGGTCACGTTTGTGCATGGCCCGAAGGCGCTGCACAGACGGGTGACCAAGGCGGTGGTGCCAGAGGACAGTCTCATGCGCCAGAGAGCGACATGAGCAGGGGGCGGACAGCTGACCTGACGCAGACGCAGACGCAGACGCAGCTACCTGAGGGGACGCAGTGGTCAGTGTGTACAGGTCCGACCCCGGCTCCCGAGTGAAAGTAGCCAGGTGGCGGCCCGTCCGAGCACACGTGCAATGTGTCACACGCTCGTAGGCAGGGGTGAACTGGTGAACACCCCCGTCCTGCAGAGCACAGCCCGCCACCAAGTTCGTAGAGAACGAGGGGAGGTAGAGACCTGAGAGCGTGCCGGACGGAACCGCTGGACACGGAAGTGTAGTGGAGGAGGTCGCAATGACCGGACCCCCAGAGGGGTCAGCAAGAGAGACAGCAACCGGCCGAGCTAGTGGCTCAAGGACAGTGCGGTCACGAAAGAAAGAGCGAGAAGCACCTGAGTCCAGTGTGAAGGTGTGCAGTGCAGCAGTCGACTCAGTACCAGGGGGCACAGACGCACTAGCACCTAGGGCAGCTGCTGCAGCAGGACCTGTGGGAGCAGACACACTAGCACCTAGAGCAGCAGCTGGGCTGGCCTGAATGCCCGGGTCGGGCGGAACACGCAAGTACTGAGCACCCTCTCCACTAATAGACATTGCATACATGGCAGTGAGAATAGCATCAAAGTCTAGAGCCCAGATATCAACACCCTTCTTTTCCAGATCAGCCCAGCGCGGCAGCTCAGTGGCGTCAGGAAACTGGGTGCGCCACGCGTCGTTGAGGCGCGCGAAGCAGCGCTGCGTCTGGTGCGGTCTCCCACACGTCTGGCCAGTGCGGTCGCCTGTGCGAATAACATACGTGCAGGTAAAACCGCGCTGCGCATACCACTCACGGGCGGCCTGAAGCGTCGGGGAAGGCTGCTGACTCTGGCCTCCGCCCGTGCCTCCACGACCACCACCTCCTCCGCCTCCGCCCCGGCCACCTCCACCCCTGCCGCTGCCACGACCACCTCCGCCTCCGCCGCCGCCTCCGCCCCTGCCACCACTCCCACCGCTGCTGTCACCTCCCCCACTACCGCCACTAGCCTCCCCAGTCGCGCCTCCACCGCCACCACCTCCACCCCCGCCTCCTCCGCCGCCACCCCCACCCCTGCCCCCCTTGCTCCTGCGGCGCCCGCCCGAAGCAGACGCAGTCCCGACCTTCTCAGCACCAAGGAGGTCGACAGCAGCAGCAGAGGCGACAGAGGGGAGGAGGGGGGAAGGGGAACACCCCTCAAAGAAGGGGCCGCGAGGGTCGCCACGAGAGGTGCCTACAGTGACGATACTGGCCTCAGCTGCAAGCAGTTCCTTCTCGAGGAGGGCTACGGTGAGCTCGGTGGGGGAGCGAGAGAGGAAGTGGTCCCTGACTGCGCGGAGAGAGTCAGGGAGGCGAGTGACGATGTGGTAGAGAGTGATCCAGAGCGGGGGGGGGTTGCTAGCGAGGAACTCGTCAGGCATGGCAGCGCGAAAGCGGGCCTCACTAGTCTTAAGGTGGGTGATGAGGTCTGCGACAGTGTGAAAGGAGGCCAGGTCGGGGAACAGGTAGGGGAGAGTGAGGCGGCCTAGCGTGGCAGAAGCAGGTGAGGAGTAGCGGGCAACGACAGCGGTGTACAGTTCCTTAGCAGTCTTGCACTGGCCGAAGTGCTCGCGCTCATCTAGCGGCAGGGAGTTGCGTATGGCGAAGCGAGCGTGCGCGTCACGGGTCTGCCACTGTGAGCGCTCAGTGGGGGGAGCAGTAGTAAGAGGGGCAGTAGCGTGGCCGAGAGCATGGTCGTACAGAGAAATATCCTCCTTGGCCGTGAGCTGTAGGAACAGGTGTAGGTCATCGAGCCAGGTGTCGAACTTCACCGGACGGCCCTCGGCGTCGAAAGCGGAACGGGAGGGCTAGCCATAGCGATAGTAGCAGTAGCAGCAGCAGTAAACAAAGTAGGGCCGCAGTAGCTGTAAAGACGCACTAGCAGGAGTCGCAGGGGCGCACGGGATGCGGTGGTAGGCCGGCAGTAGCGGCGTGCGGTGGCGGCTGCAGGTGCGGACAGTCAGTAGCGGCGGGCCGGCAGCGAGCGCGTGCGGTGGCGGCTGCGGGTGCGCACGGGCGGCAGCGGCGGGCCGGCAGGCGAGGGCGTGCGGCGGCAGCTGCGGGTGCTCACGGGCGGCAGCGGCGGGTCGGTAGCGGGTGCGTGCGGCGGCGGCTGCGGGTGCGTACGGGCGGCAGCGGCGGGCCGGCAGCGGGTGCGTGCGGCGGCGGCTGCGGGTGCGCACTAGCGGCAGCAGCGGGCCGGCAGCAGGCTGCTTGCGGGCCGCGCAAGCAGCGCGCGGGCCGGCAGCGGGTAGCGGGCGGTTCGCGGGCGGCGTGCAGGCCGCGCGGGCGGTTCGCGGGCGGTTCGCGGGCGGTTCGCGGGCGGCGCGCAGGCCGCGCGGGCGGTTCGCGGGCGGTTCGCGGGCGGTTCGCGGGCGGTTCGCGGGCGGTTCGCGGGCGGCGCGCAGGCCGCGCGGGCGGTTCGCGGGCGGTGCGCGGGCGGTTCGCTAGAGGGCCAACGGGGCCGGTAGGTGCGATCGCAATCGACGGGGCCAGCGGGGCCGGGAAAAAAAAGGTAGCGCTCGCGAGGGCGCTACGGGGAGACGCTAAGAACGCGCTCCGGTAAGTAGGTAGGTAGGTAGGTATCGTACGGTGGGCCCTGAGAACAGTCCTAGCGAAGGACCTGCTCTGAAACCATGTCAGAATAACTGAGCAGGAATGGAATGAACTAGCACAGAGTTTGGTACAAGTAGGAAACCCTAACTTTGTGTACCCCCTAAGGTGTAACCCACTACAGCCTACACAATATAAACATACAATGTTTGACAGAAATGCCGCCCGAGAAACTACGCGCGCCCGAAAGGCGAAATTTCGCAACCGCATCGGGAAGGTCCATCCCCACCTTCCCCCCAAACCCCTTTGAACGGCAATGCGACGGCTGTGCCATCGCTGTGCTTTGTGCTGATACAACCAAGGGATCAGTGGATAGGATAGAACGTGTTAAGCCTGAGAGGAGACAGTGAAGTCTCTGTAGTGACCTTGTTGAGTAATAGTTGAAAGAGAACAAGATGATTAGGGAGCAGGAGTACAAGTGATTAAATAGCAAACTATCTAGCCATGTACTCTGAGGGGTACATTCCCTTATTAACTGTATTACATAGCTACAGTAACCACGACTATTGCTATTCTCGACAGTTACCGTGTTGCAGTCTGTTAACTATCGTGCGGTTACTGGATCGTCAAGGGTCACGACCGTTGACTATCTTAGACGGTTGACCTTCGGGTGTCCCTCGAGATTCCGCGTGCTCTTATATGAGCTAATGCGGTACTAATACAGTGGAGCAGCTTCGGGAATGCCTTTATAACCTTTCGGTTATTCCAACACTCCCCTTCATTCCAGAAGGTGGGCCACGTGGGATTTCTTGGTGATCCCACAGAGGTTGGCGCAGTGCTGGTACTGCTGACGTGGCAGTTTCTTCGTCAGGAAGTCGGCTGCCATGTCACCGGTCGGGCAGTAAGTCAGCTTGACTCTCCCCTTGTCGATTTCGTCCTTCACGAAGAAGTAGCGAAGGCCGATGTGCTTGGTGCGGTTGACGAAGCCGGGCTTGTTCGCGATCTTTATCGCGCTCTGATTGTCGCAGAGTAACGTGAAATGCTTGTTCATCGTCACTTTCGCCTCTTGCAGGAGCTCCATCAGGTACAGACCTTCGCGAACAGCTGCGCTAGCTGCGATGAATTCTGCTTCAGCTGACGAAAGAGCGATGAGTTCCTGCTTCTGTGAGTTCCAAGAGATGAGTCCGGCCGGTTGGAGTTGGAAAATGAATCCTGTACGGGAGCGTCTGTTATCAACATCTCCAGCATGATCGGCATCCACGTAGCCATGAAGTTGCAGAGTAGCGGTGAGGTTGGCTTCGTAGGTGAGGCCGACGTCGGGAGTGGAGATGAAGTATTGCAGTGCTCGGCGTAGATCCAGTAGATTCTCCCCTTCAGGTCGCTTCAGATACTGTGCGAGCTGGCTAGCGACGTAGGAGAGATCGGGCCGGCACGTGACGGCGGCGAACAGGAGGCAGCCGAGCTGCTGCTGATAGAGACGATGGTCGTTAGGAGAGAGTGGCGTGGTGTTGGGCTCGTGGTTAGGAGGAGGAGTGCGGTAGGGGGTAGTGAGGTTGATGGGAGCGATGGCGAACCGCTTCGCGAGTGTTTCGGCGTATTTGGCGGCGGAGAGGTGAATGGAGGAGGCGGACTGGGTTACGTTGAGGCCGAGGAATTGGGTGACGTTGTGATTGACGGTGACTTCAAGTTTCGTTTTGATGTCGGCCTCGAATTGGTCGAGTAGCTCCGTGTCGTCCCCGGTGTAGAGGAGATCGTCGACGTAGGCGACGAGGAGGATGAACTTTCCGCGCGACTCCCGCCTGTACATTCCGAGATCGTGCGGCAGTTGAGTGAAGCCGAGCTCAAGGAGGACGGAATGCAGGTACTGCTGCCACAGACGAGGAGCTTGCTTGATTCCGTAGAGAGACTTTTGGAGGAGGCACACGGCGCCGTCGCTTTCTTCGAATGCGTGGGGTTGTTCGACGAAGATGATGGCATCAACGGGAGCGTACAGGAAGGCGCTTCCGACGTCGATTTGCCGGAGCGGTCGCTGTTTGACGGCGGCGATGCAGATGAGGATGCGCACCGAAGTGTGACGGCCGACTGGAGCGTAGGTGAGGGTGAAGTCCACCAGGTGAGTTTGCTCGAATCCCCGCACCACCCAGCGCGCCTTGTACTTGTCGATCGAGCCATCGGCGAGAGTTTTGATGCGAAAAACCCACTTGCCCCTGAGAAATTTCCTCCCCTTTGCCGATGACCGTGGGACCAGCTTCCAGGTGCCGCGCTTCTTCAGCGACGCGATTTCGGCGGCCATGGCTGCTCTCCATTTGTCGCTGTCGGGGCCAGACAGGGCTTGGCGGACGGTGGTGGGTTCCTTGGGCGAGGTGTGGCGAACTGCAACGGCGAGGCCGAGAACCCGAAGACCGGTTTCGTTGGTCTTTTCGTAGAGAAGACGGTCGTAGTCGTGGGAGCTGGTAACTTCGACCACGTCGTCATCACTGTCGTTGCCGAGGCGGAGGGTGTCTTGCGACAGGTTGGGTTGTGGTAACTCGGCATCGGGTGATCGGCGCGTTGCGCTGTTGTAGTTGTGAGCTTCGCGTGTTATATCATCCGGATCGGGTTGGTGTACGGGCACGAATGTCGGAGTTCCGAGTTGGCTCGTAAGGGGGATGTTTGGAGCAGAGTCCATCTGGGTGACATCAGGTGCGTCTGCATCCTCGGCCAGGTCAGCTTCGTCGTGTGACGTGGCGAAGCTGCGGTGGCCCTCGAAGAGCCTCTCGAGCAGTTTGTCAGCTTCCTGGTGCTCCTTAAAAAGGGGCAGAGTCAGCTTCTCGTAGAAGATGCAGTCACGTGATTTTGTCACCTCGTGTGTCGCGTAGTCCAGTACGATCCACGCCTTGAATTCTTTTTCGATTCCGAGATGGATGCCCCATCGTGCCCGGTCTGCAAATTTTCCCGTCCGCGCAGTATGGGGTCTGTACTGTACCATGCACCCGAACACCCGAAGTAGGCGTGTATCTGCTTTTCTGCCCGTCCAAGCCCGGTAAGGAGAGTTGTTGTCCTTGAGGCTTCGCGAAGACAGCAAGTTGTGCAGCCGAACAGCGTGATTCATCGCAAATGGCCAATATCTGGTTGGGATGGCCGACTGCTTCATCAGAGCCCTCATCCGCGTGGCGAGGCTCCTGTTTGTCCGTTCTGCTACACCTTGCTGCTGGTGGGCGTAGGGCAGAGACACCAGGTGCTCGATCCCCTTCTGCTTGAAGAGCTCTTTGAACTCGTCCGAGAAGAACTCCAGGGCTCCGTCTGTCTGCCAGGCCTTTAGCTTTAGCCCAGACTGTCGCTCGGCCTGCTTCATCCACGCAATGAAGCACTCGAAGGCCAGTGACCTAGAGTCGGTGTTGATGGCCCAGACGTAACGCGTAGAGGCGTCAATGAAGGTTAGCGTGTACTGCTCCCCTTCGAGCCCTTCTTGGCTGAGTACCATGAAGTCGCTGTAGACCTTATCCAGCGGTTTGTAGCGCTCGTACCCTGGTGGTAAGTCTGGGAATGGTTGGTGGTTGAGGGATGCAGTCGGGCAGACGATGCACGGCGGATTGGGAGAGTCCGCGGTGAGGGAACCGTCTCGGGGGAGGAGAAGTGCTTTGTCATCGAAAACTCCGGCCTTGAGCGAGTTTTTGAGCGTGGCGTGAGAGGGATGTCCAAGCCGTTGGTGCCATGTTGCTGGGTCCGCACGGTAGCCGACTGTTTTCTGATAATATTTTTGCCGTGCTGCCTCGTCGTTTGCTTCACCTTCAGGTCCTATGTCAGCGGCGTTGTCCGTTTCGGCGGCGAGTGCGCGAATTGCTTTTCTCTCCAGAAGCGCGCGGGGAATACCGATGATGTCGTCGGTATCGCCAGCTTCGGCTTGGTCTCCGGTGACAAGTAGGCATCGATCGGGCCAGTCCCGAGCGGGGAGTCCCGACATGGGGATCCTGTAGTAACTGTATTCAGCACCAATGACTTCAATTTCTTGGGGTCCTTGTACCGGCGGCTCTGGCTCCTCGGTAGGTTCAGGTAATTCCGCTGGTCCCCCCATGAATTCGTAGGTCTCTTCTTCCTCTGACTCTTCTGGCATTGGTTCGGGTGTGTCAGGGGCGTACTGATCCGGAAGAGGAGGACCTCCCCAGCAGGTGCCGCGAGTTGCCCAGTACGGGTCGACGATGGCGACTTCCGCGGGAGGAAGGCCGGCTGCTACGGCGTGCCCTTGTTCCGCTTCGCCCGAAGTGCCCCAGCCTCCTCCGGCGCCCCACGTGTCTCCGGTTGTCCTTGCTTCTCCGACTGCTGTGTCTTTGACTTCTGCGCCAACTTCCCCAGATGGGGCAGGAGGAGTCCAGCCAGTGCCACCTTCCTCGGCTGGGGTAGGGGGAGTTCCCCGGCCAGTCGCAGCAATTTCTTTCGTTGCGACGGCACCCCATCCGCTTGTGGCCGCTTCCTCTGGAGTTAGGACTTCGCCCCAAGATCCAAGTGCAGGTCCGGAAGTATCCCAGCCTGTCCAGCGCGTTTCCGCCGGCGTGTTTTCCTCGGCAGGTTGTGTTGTGGGGCCTGACGTGCCACTGTCTTCCTCCATTGTGGCAGGTCCGGTCTCAGCAGGATTCGAGGTCGAGGCGGTCGGGATAGCGCGCAAGCGCAGAAGGCCGTCAGAGGCGGGTCGCTCGAGGTCCATCTCGTCGGGATGTGACCACGTTGGCGCCTCCGTGGGAGTCGTTTTTAGGAGCAGCGTGCGGTGGGAATCGCCGGTTGTGCCCTGAGCCGAGAACTGCAGCACGAAGACTCCGTCGTCATCGATCGCCTTTCCGATGTAAGAGTCATTATAAAAGAGCTCGAAGGTCTTTTCGTTGCGGTTGCTGCGAATGTCGATTCCGCATCGCATGAGTTGAGCTGACGAGAGAAGGTTGTATTGGAGATCTGGCGCAACGAGGACGTCTCCGATGTGAATGGTAAATTTCGTGTCATTCGCCTCGAGGTAGATCTCCCCAATCTCATGTGCCTTCATTTTCCGGTTGTTGGCCGCGGTGATTTCGCAGGGTCGTCGCATGCGCCGAGAGTTGCTGATGAACCTTGATGATCCCACCATGTGTTGCCCGCAGCAACTGTCGAGGTACCAGGTGTCCAGATCCTCGTGGCGCTGGCGGGCAAGGTTGGCGATCTTGGGCGTAATGATGCGATCGAAGTCGCCGGTGTACGGCGAGAGAGCGAAATATCTACTTGCGGGAATGCTCGGCGGCGATTCCGGAGTAGGAGGAGGAAGCTCGAAGTCAGGAGGGATGTCAGAGGGGCGAGTCTACCAGGTAGAGACCGTTGGGTTGTTATCTGAGCTGGGCGCAATGGGGGTGGGGTTGTCGGAAGGGAATGAAATTCGATCCCGATCCCAGTAGCGGAACCCTCTGCTGCGGCGAGCCATGCAGCTTATGACCGTCCCTTTCCCTTTGTCCTTTGCCGAAATGACCGCAGGGGACTGAGAAGTACTGGCGACCGAGGGAGGCGACACAGTGGAGGTTGCGGTGGCAAGCTTGGATTGAGCTGAGGGTTGCTGGTTGGAGGCGTTGCGCCGTTCATCAGCAGCCTGACGCTTGTAGCACTGGTCGATGGAGTGGCCAGACTTCTTGCAGTATTTGCAGAAAGCTCCCTTCTTTCCGCGTTGCTCCCCTTGGGATCCTCCTGTGTAGAAGGCTAATTTTTCCCGCTTGACGTTCTTCTCGTTGTACAGGTCGATCTCCTTTTGCTCTGAAAGAAGCGTGGCGCACAGAGCCGACTCCGATATGGTTGCTCGGGCGCGAAGGAGTGACTGGCACTGACGCCAGTCGGGGCCAAGGCCTGAAATGACCATTGAGATGAACATGTCGTCGGGGACAGAACCACCGCACTTCTTGACTTGATCGCGCAGATTGCGGCACCGATTAACATACGGTCCCGCTTTCTCCCCTTGCTTCATTTTAACCGAAGTTAGTTGACTGAGCAGGCGACTCATAGTGACTGGATCTGTTGCCATGTATGAGTTGCGCAGGTGTTCCCAGGATGCGTGCGCGGGAGCCCACTCCGTCTTGTACGGACGAATGCCGAGCTGCTCTTCAGGTGAGAGATTGCGAAGGAGAGCGGTGTACGCGAGAAGTGATTCGTGGTAGTACTGATGCTTCTCCTGGATGGTGCCTTCCGAGGGAAAAGGCAGACTTCCGTCGTAGTACATCCAGATCTGAGCGGTTGTCGCAAGAAGCTCGAATTCGAAACTCCACGTGTAAAAATCCTTCCCGTCGAAGGGAATTGAGGTCTTCAATTTTGAAGTCAGTACAAATTTGGTTTGCATTGAAGCGATGTCTGACTGCGACCGTTGTGGGTTGTCTTGTGCAGGAGCTGACCCTTGACGATTGTCAAAGGTGAAGGATCTCTCGGAGTTGACGCGGCGGTCTTCTCCAGGGAGAGGAAGTCCAGCAACGCCACGTGCATAGCTTGAGCCATCAATGCTCATAGCCTGATGGCTTTCAAGAGCGTTGACGCGTGCAACTAGCTGCTCAACGACAGCGGCGTTGACGGAGGTCACCGCTGATGGCGCGTTAGTCGTTGCTGGTGGTGGGCCCGGTGAGTCTGCAATAGCTTTCCCTTCAGGAGCCATAGTGTTGCAGACCTTAAAATGTGATAATTGATTTTATGAAAGGATTGTTCTAGGAAGAACGAGGGCTTGACAGATCCTATAATCCACTCTAGCTCTCATACCATGCTGATACAACCAAAGGATCAGTGGATAGGATAGAACGTGTTAAGCCTGAGAGGAGACAGTGAAGTCTCTGTAGTGACCTTGTTGAGTAATAGTTGAAAGAGAACAAGATGATTAGGGAGCAGGAGTACAAGTGATTAAATAGCAAACTATCTAGCCATGTACTCTGAGGGGTACATTCCCTTATTAACTGTATTACATAGCTACAGTAACCACGACTATTGCTATTCTCGACAGTTACCGTGTTGCAGTCTGTTAACTATCGTGCGGTTACTGGATCGTCAAGGGTCACGACCGTTGACTATCTTAGACGGTTGACCTTCGGGTGTCCCTCGAGATTCCGCGTGCTCTTATATGAGCTAATGCTGTACTGGTACAGTGGAGCAGCTTCGGGAATGCCTTCATAACCTTTCGGTTATTCCAACATTTTGAAAAACGCGGCATGACGATGGCATGGCTAGGGGATGGTATTTGGCCTGGGGACGAAGTTTCGTCACCGCTTCCCGATGCCGTCGAACTGTTAGATTTGTTGTTGAAAAGTGGGCGTTCGCCAGACGCCCACTTTGTTTGTTGGTTTGGACGGTAGGTGAGGCTCGGCACTTTTTTCACGGGCTGACCAAGCTGACGGAGGTTAACGAACTCTAACTGACGGGATCAGGAAGGCGAGACCCACCTTCCTGATCCCGTCGTTATCCCGTGGTTTTTAGATATAATGGTGCTGTCGAACAGCACCATTATCGAAATGAAGTTTTCAGGAAACTTCCTACAAGTACCATGAATGTGCGTAACCAAAGGCCGCGTTCTGCAGGCGCATCAGCTCTGATGCGTCTGAGGCTCGGCCTGATGCGCACATTCGAAAATTGAGGTTCCGAAACCGCGAGTAGGAAATTGGGAAATTGAGGCTCGGGAAAAATCACAAAATTGATTTGACGTCAGGAAATTGGACATTGAATTTCCTGACAAATTTCGAAATTCAAAATGTTACAGGTTTCTCGGAAGTTGCACGTAAGTGAATTTCGGAGGTGCCAAACTGATTGGCCAATGAGGTTGCAGCGATTTTCCGAATTTGCTTGATGCGCGCATGAAACGATTTTCCGAAGTTGCATGATGCGCGCATGAAACGATTTTCCGAAGTTGCATGATGCGCGCATTTCAAATGCCCCCGATTGCTAGCGGAGGAAGCTTCTTGGAACGCGGTCACATTACATATTTCGAGGGCCAAAAAGGCCATTCTGCAGGCATTCGGGCTTGGTTTGCCCCGGCACCCATGCGCTTATTGCGAGCCTTGGTAACCTCTCGGCAAGTTATCAAGAAGGATCCTGGAACCATGGTAAATTGCATCAATGTACATTGATGCGGCCTGATGCGTCTGCAGAACGCAGCCAAACTTAATCGGGACGAAGTTTCTTCGAACTTTCTTTCCAATACACCCACCATCGAATCGTACGCTGCCAGCTCGGGCGAACACAGTACCAGGTATCAGACTGGAGTACACTCTCTTCTCGCCAAAACACGCAAGTTCCAAGTGTTGCTTGCCTGTCGTAACTGTACGAAAATAAATTTAACAGAATGTTGTGTTACACGATTTCTAGCAAGGCGTGTCACACAACAAAGTGCGAATTTCCCAGCGTATCGGCGATCGATAAACTCTTGCGACATCTGAAGTGTCGCACTTCATGTTGACCGAATTGCGCGTTTTTTTCTCGCGCCAAACCGGGTGAACAAATACAGTGCACCATTGCGATGGGGTGTAAATTATTGCACACAAAGTGTTTCCATCGTCATGACATGTTTAGTTTCGATGATGCACAGTGCGTTACTACTCTGATCCTGACTTCTCGACCCTTAACAATCAGACTATATAACTTCCCAACACTGAGCAATCAGGGTGATGGTTTTTTGGAAAATATGCACCCATAATAGAGGGGGAATTTTTTTCCCGGATTCAGGGAGGCCTAATTTGAAACGTCAGCCCTGGACTAGCCCGAACCTCGCTGCCAGCATTGCACTGGCTAGCTCGCACGTGTTACGATATGAAATTCAATGAGAAGGCATTCCTGTATGCTGCAGGAGCCGACTCTACCGAGTACGAAGTCGAGGCGTCAGAAGAGTCGAAGCGACACCAGCAACCGTCAGATCAAGACCGATGCAGGCAGTTAACATTTGAAGTGGAAGGATCGGGAACAGGTTCAAAACAGGTTCCCGCGCCGCACGGTTTGAACCTCGTTGCAATAAGGGAATGTACCCTTTAGAGTACATGGCTAGCTAGGACTTTTCGTATTCCCTGTATCTTTTCTATATAAACTCAATGTATACATGTCGTTTATCATCTCAGTCATTTTACACTCACTAAGATCTGATGTCAACACTTCCGCTGCAACATCACCTGCGAACAACCCTGAGCCGATTCCTTGCTAAGTCCCATTTCGGGATTGTAACATGGTATGAGAGCTACTCAAGGATTCCTCGCAACGTCACTTCCGTGAAATTCGCCGAACCTGGATCTGGCGAGCGGCACACGCTCCAAGACCAAGATGGCCGGAGGATCCGGAGGCCAAACAAATCTGACGGCTCAAGGACAAATCAACCCGGCTGCAACAAATGAGGTGACAACCACGATTAGCACTGCCGCGCTCGAGCAGTTTTTCTCGCGACTATCAACCATGGAGAAAGAACTCCAAGAATTGCGCAAAGGCGACACGGGAATCTCTTCCCAACCAGCTCAACCTGGTCAACCGGCTGCAAAAGGCCGTGATACCGCCGCGCACACCTTCTCCCTCGACACAGACAAATCAACAACACCAGCCCCCCGTCCAAGTGATGAAGCCATCAACTCTGCGCAAGCACGATTTCCCAGCGTATCAAAAATTAAGACTACCGCTGTGTTTTACGGCAAGGATTTTTACGCATTGAGTTGGAGCTCCTCCTACAAACAGCGCAGATCTACCACTACTACGACGACTCCTATCCCAAACTGGTGGAAGACACCGAAGACGCCGGGGCTCAGTACTACAACGAGTCCATCATGGCGCATAGTGTGCTGTTACGCAACATGACGCCTGCGGAACAACACGACATTCGCTCCTACAAAGAGAGCGCCGCTCCAGCCCTGGAAGCCTGGAAGCACCTCGTTGAGGTATATCAGTTGAAGGACTCAGTCACCGCAAGCAGGCTCCTGCAGCAACTCATGGAGACCAAGATGGGGCACGGGGAGAAAGCAAATACATACATTAACCGCTGTCGGAATATCCGTGACCAGATCACGAAGCATGGAAGCGCCATTTTAGAGGAGATCTTTGTCAATATCATCCTCCAAGGACTTGGGCCCGAGTGGAAGCCCTGCAAAGCGCTACTCCGACAACGAGGAATCATCTCCGAAGCCGCGCTATGCGCCGCCCTCCTGACTGAACAGCAGGACATGGATTCGAGCAGAACAAGCTCCGCGCCGCGCCGAGAGCGCCTCGCCTTCTACACAGACAACCGTGAAGAGCGACGACAACCAAGGCGCCACTATTGCAAAATCAGCAAAAACTTTGGACACTCTACGGACCGATGCAAATCCGAGTCCAACTATCACCACCCGATTTCCACTCACCACAACAACTGGGTCGGCCGACAAGACGCTCGTCAATATCAGCTTCACCAACAAGCTCCTCGTCATCCTACACAACAACAACAACAGACACAAGTATCTCAAGCAAGAGCTCCTAGAAACGTCATCGCAAACATGTCGACACGGCGTCGCCCACGCACTGCTGAACCAGACGAATAGGAAGAACCTCGCGGCGAACTCATCCAACCTAAAGATGGGAGGAACAATCCCCTTACAAAGGTTCACTACTACCTGTACGACGAGGACAAACAAGATTGGCATTAGCCAATACAACTGCGCGAAAGCCCGCCCCACGATAATCAGCGCTTCGTACCTGTGGGATGGAAGGAGGATGAAGATCCGGAATTCCACAGAAGATTCAACGCAACCCGTGTAACACCAAGGGTCGCGCTACTCTTGGGCAACGACCCCAAAAATCACAAGACCTGGTACCTGGACAGCTGCTGCGGCCAACACATGGTGGGATCCGTCAGGTACATCTCCTGCCGCCCCTGCCACCTACGTTACTGCCGCCAACAACAAGCAAGCGCGCAAGGCATCGTGACACTACAAGCCCGAGACAGCAACACGCACATCTCGTTCAACGACGTGCTCTACGTACCAGATCTTTGCTTCAACCTATAATCGGCAGGACAACTCAGAGACTGCGGAGTCATGCTCGCCATAGACCCATATACGCGCGACCTCGTCTTGACCTACGCTCCCTCGGATGCTCCCCCCGAGTCGCACAAAAACCTACGCAGAGCCCGATCGATGGACGGTGTTTGCGTGCTAGACTTCGACATCCCCAACTGCCAGGCCTCATCAGACGAGCTTGTAGACCTCGTCCCTCTGGACTTCCCGTTCATTAACAAGGAGTCATGGCAGCATTCGGACAGACGGTCGTGGATCCGCCGCAGTCCTCACTCTCGTGAGATAAATCTGCAACAAGTCGGCCCCGACGGACTCTGCACAACCTGCTTCACACCCACAGCAAGCCGCACAGAGGAGGTGGAGCGAGACCTTGCGGCAATCCAGGAGGCAGAAAGCGTCGAGGCAGAAACCGAAGGCATGACGAAAATGGAGCTGGCTGTTTCAACTCATCGCGTCTTCGGCACACGAGACAAAACCCTCGGAATACAGTCAGAGGAACGACCCATGCCTGCCTCAGACACACTCCGCTGGGATCTAGAAGCAACCACCGGGACCTTCGACGCAGAGAACCGACCTCGCCCTTATGGGACGATGCACGACATGGTGGCTGGGGAGATGACGACAACGGCGGTACCATAAGCGCAACGAGGGGATCTGCCACTGGGGCATCAGGAACCGCCCCAGGATGGGGAACTGGCGGATGGGGAGAACCAGAGCGACAACAACTTACCGAAGGCGCTCTCACCCAAGAAGAAATAGATGCAGTTGAATGAGAAATGATAGCTGCACAACCTACCCCGCGAGTCGCCATCCCACTTGGTCGCCGACCCCGCCAACTCCTATCACAACCCCGCTCACCTCATCGCTGGGAGGATCCTTGGACGGAGATTGAGGGGGGGAACGTGCCAACAACACAGCCCCGTGACTCGCTTGGACCAATCTCTCGCCCGGACCCATTTGCCCGCCTCATCGAAGGCACCAGAACCCCGCTCAACATCATCCCCGACCGCAACTTCCTCGTCCTCTACCTTACAACGACACCTGCAGAAAGGGAGCTGGAAGCAGAAGCAGAAGAAGCAGAGGAGCCGGACAACGAAGCAGAGCCAGGCAACGAAGAAGGACCACAACTCCTGATCCCTCACGAGACAGAAGCAGAAGCAGCGGAGCATCATGCCCGATACCTACGCACCTCGGGAATTCGCGCAGACGAAGTCCTCTGGCACCAGCAACTCGGTCACCCCTCGCGCCAGACGTTCAACAACTGCCTCCGCGCTAAAGCTTTCCTGCCAGGAGCACTGCTGTGTTAATAGAACTAGGCAAGAATGATTGAAAGGAGGGGTTTCATTAGCAGCAGTTGGGGTACATATAGCAAACCCTAACTGGGTTGTACTCGCTATAGAGCACCCCACTACAGGCTAGACAATAATAACATTCTGACACACCCCCATAGCCAAAGTGGGGTGTAATCAGTACAATGAGCAGGCATAGCAATAGTTCACAATTATAAGCAAAGCTAGAGGTGATCATAGAGGGCAAGTGAGGAGGAGGAGAAACTGTGAGGGCGAGAAGATGAAAGGCGCCGACTGAAGCTGCAGACACACGGGCAACAGGAGCGGCGCGCACAGTGGCTACCGAGCGCACGAGGGCACCGGACTACGGGAGTATCTGGCTCCGCGGCTACGACGAGCACACACAGGAGCAACGGACCCACAGGCGACTGGCGAAGCAGGCTCGCTGGGCTACCGAAACGCGCGAGGGCATCCGGACTACTGGCGCTGCTGGCGTCACGACGGCTACCTCCACGCAACCTCCCCCGACCGTCCCACGCCCCTCTCACACACCCCCTGCTGACACCCTAGCTCCACTTCCACGGCACCCCCCTTAAACCCTAAACCCTCGGCTCCCACACACCCACCCCCCTCAGCGGCAGCTGCAGCAGTGGGAGACGGAGGAGGAGGAGGAGCCGCAGGTTACCCACACCGGTCACCCCCATGCCCGCCACCCCCAAACCCTAACGCAGGCAGGAGCACGGGAAACAGCAGGGGCGGGGCACGGAGGGGAAGGGAGGCAGCGGGGTGGCTCTTGGGCGCCACGAAGAAGCAGGGCGCGGGCCCCCCGAGGGCGCCACGGCGGGTGACGGGAGGGGGGCCGCGCACGGGCCCCCGAGGGCGGCTCGACGGGCGACGGGAGGGGCCGCGCGCGGGCCCCCTAGGCGCCGCGACGAGGCGACGGGAGGGGGCGGCGCGCGGGCCCCCAAGGTGCCGCGACGAGGCGACGGGAGGGGGCGGCGCGCGGGCCCCCAAGGTGCCGCGACGAGGCGACGGGAGGGGGGGGACGCGCGGGCCCCCAGGGCGCCGCGACGAGGCGACGGGAGGAGGACGACGGGGGGCAGCGCGCAGGTCCTCGGGGGCGCCACGACGGGCAGGAAACCGCCGCGCGCCTCGGGGCGCACGGCGGGCAGAAAACCGCCGTACGCCCTGAGCGCACGGCAGGAAGAAGACGGCGCGCGCCCGAGGCGTGCGAGAAGCAGAATAGCAGCGGAAGCAGTTAGGTGGCGGGCCCACCCACAGGATCGACCCAAGGGGGTCGACCTGCTCTGATAGCATGTCAACAGAACTAGGCAAGAATGATTGAAAGGAGGGGTTTCACTAGCAGCAGTTGGGGTACATATAGCAAACCCTAACTGGGTTGTACTCGCTATAGAGCACCCCACTACAGGCTAGACAATAATAACATTCTGACATGCTGCACCCTGACGGCACGGAACCCCTCAGCACAACACACCCAACTACTTGCACCATCTGCCCCACTGCAGCTCTCATACACCAAGCCTACCCCTCCCTGGAGCCAAGCACCAACCGCTACAGAAAGTTGCAGAAAGTCTACAGCGATTTCATCGTGCTCACCTTCGACGGCATAAACGACGAACGATACACACTCACCTTCGTGGACGCATCCCCACGCTACGTCTGGATCGCCAACGTCGACGTTCGGTCCAAGGCCCTTGAGATCTTCCGCATCTAGCTTGCACACGCGCAACGACAATCGGGAAAGAAACTGAAAATCTGGTAGACTGATGGCGCCAAGGAGTTTCGGAGCCATGAACTGGAAAGTGTTGTCGGAGAGAAGGGGATCAAGCATCAGATTTCTCTCCCTTACGCTCACCAACAGCAAGGTGTCGCAGAGAGGGTCAACCACACCCTCATGACAAAAGTGCGCGCCCTCATGAACCAGTCCGGCCTACCAAAGAAGTATTGGCCATATGCTATAAACCACGTCGTGCGCCTGCACAACCTCCTCTCCACCACGACCAACAAGAGCAACCTCTCCCCGCGCATGAAATGGACTGGCTCAAGGGGAGATACCTCCATGCTGAGGGTTTGGGGATGTGTGGTGCAGTATCGACCGATTTCGGCCACCATTGGCAAATTCACTCAACGCGCACGCTGGGGGGTCCACCTGGGACTCAGTCACGAATCTCACGGCTGGCTGATCCGCGACATCAACACCAACCAGATCGTCCCCGCGCGCGACATCTTCTTCTACGAACGTCTCACCTTGCATCAGTGGATCGAGGACGAACGCCGCAACGTCGCTCGTGCTTACGCCAACAGCGGCCGCAGTTTTGCATCTCCAGAAGACGAGGCAGCAGCAGCAGCACTTGATCGCGATCCCGCCGACGAACATCCCAGCGTCCCGCCTTGCCCGCGCGATGACGACGACGATGACGACAACAATGATACCCCCGCGCCAGGACCATCACGGCGCCAACCCAAGGCAACATCTTCCTCACCTAGCCACGAGAGCGACGATGACGATATGGTGGAATTCCCCATCACAGACATCGCGGACACCACCAATGTGTCCGGCCTACAGCTTCTTGGACTTCACACGTCTGTCACTAACCTCGCGCGCGCCGTCGAGCCTAAAAATCCAAGCCAAGCCCTAACCGGCCCTCACGCTAAAGAGTGGCGTGCCGCTATGGACACAGAACTGAATGCACTGGAATCACGTGACACCTGGGTTCTCGTCGATCGTGCAGCAGTGAAGGGGAGGAGGGTGCTAAGCGGAAAATGGGCCTTTCACCTAAAAACCAACGCCGACGGTACCATCGAGTGCTTCAAGGCATGTTGCGTCGTACGCGGGTACGACCAGCGCCACGGCATTGATTTCGACCAAACCTTCGCTCCCGTCAGTCGTCATACCTCAGTCAGGATTCTACTCGCCATTGCTGCTGCCAAGCACCTACCAATACGACAGATCAGCGTCAAGAACGCGTTTTTGTACGAGCTGGTGGATGCAACCATCTTCGTGGAACAGCCACACACCTACGGGGAAGGAGACCCCAGGGTCTGTCAACTGAAAAAATCCCTCTACGAGATAAAACAGGCACCACGTCTCTGGCAGCAACACCTGCACAAAATCCTCTTGGAAATCGGCTTCAGGCAGCTGCCGCACGACCCGGGAATGTACCGCCTCCACTTAAATGGCGATTACATCCTTCTGACCGTCTACGTCAACGACCTACTTTACACTGGCACCTGCAACAAACTCCTTAATCAGTTCGAGGAGAACTTGGCGCAGCGCGTGGACATCACCATCAACCACAACGTCACACAGTTTGTGGGGCTGATCATCACCTACTCTCTAGAAGCAGTTCATCTGTCAGCCTGCAATGCAGAGCAACTCAAGGAACGCTTCAACATTTCTCCCGCACCACTCTCCACTCCTTACCGCAACCCCAGCGCCAACTACAAACCGGATAGCAAACCTCTGCCGCCCGCAGGACTCCAACTGTATCTGCAGAAACTATGGTGCCTGTTGTTCGCCTCTGTCACATGCCGACCCGACCTTTCGTACATCGCCAGCCAACTGGCACAATACTCCCGCAAGCAAATAGTTGAGAACCAGCTGGACTTGGAGCGCGCCCTGCAGTACTTCATCTCCACACCTGACAGCGGACTCTCCTACTCCATGCTGACGACAACCTCCTTCAACCTCAACGGCTACGTGGACGCAGATCATGCCGCTGACCCTGCAAATTGACGGTCACGAACCGGCTTTGTCTTCCGCCTGGAGCCAACTGGACCAATTTCCTAGAACTCACAGAAGTAGGAACTGGTTGCCCTATACATCGCCGCGACAGCAGCAGTTCGCGAAGGCCTGTACCTGCAGGAGCTGCTACAGGAAGCGAAAATCCCAACTTCGCCTACCTTTTGCCTTCACTCCGATAACCAGAGCGCCATAAAGATCGCGAACAAGCCAGGGTTCGTGAACCGCACGAAGCACATTGCACTCCGATACATCTCCGTCAAGGACGAGATTAACCAGGGCAAAGTTGACCTCGCATATTGCCCCACTACTGAGATGGCAGCCGACTTACTCACCAAGCGAGTGCCACGTCAGCAGTACAAACACTGCTCCGACCTCACCGGAGTAGTCAAGGGTGTCAGCCCTCTGCGCACCCAGGATTGAAGGGGAGTGTTACGATATGAAATTCAATGAGAAGGCATTCCTGTATGCTGCAGGAGCTGACTCTACCGAGTACGAAGTCGAGGCGTCAGAAGAGTCGAAGCGACACCAGCAACCGTCAGATCAAGACCGATGCAGGCAGTTAACATTTGAAGTGGAAAGAGCGGGAACTGGTTCAAAACAGGTTCCCGCGCCGCACGGTTTGAACTTCGCTGCAATAAGGGAATGTACCCCTTAGAGCACATGGCTAGTCCAGGACTTTTCGTAGTTCCTGTATCTTTTCTATATAAACTCGATGTATGCATGTCTTTTATCATCTCAATCATTTTACATTCACTCTGACCTGAGGTCAACACTTCCACTACAACATCACATGTGAACAACCCTGAGCCGATCCCTGGCTAAGTCCCATTTTGGGATTGTAACAGCACGCACCACGTTACGGTTGTGGTTGTTTTATATAAATGTTCGCTCATGCATTCGCTCACATTGTACTCCTTTTCCCTTTCAGTGCAAACCTCGCTCAATTTCTCAGTGGGAGTAGTAACGCTCGGCTAACAGAGCCGTTTTCTTTCGAACCGCACATTTTCTCTGCAACCAACACGCTCGAAACTTTTGTTTTTGTCAAAGTTATATTCACTTTAGTTATCTAGCATATAGTGATTTGCATGTTAGGGGGTACATCAAATTCTCTCGACACTCTCTTGTACCCTACCCTTTGACCTAGTCGATCATTCCCTACCTCATCTTTCAACATGGTATTACGAGCCATTAGGAAGGGCCCACTGTTAAGTCTTTGATTTCCTAGGCGCGTCACGTTTTTAATCCTGCCTAAAACGCGCCCTAGGCGTGTCGATTTATCCTGCCTAGCCCCGCTGCCCAGCCCGCGCGACGCCCTGCTTTGCAGCCCGCGCGCTGCCCTGCCTTGCAGCCTGCTCGCTGCCCGTGCACCCGCTGCCAGCGTGCTGCCAGCTGCTGTGGCCGCGCGTTTCCCGCACGCTGCCTGCGCCGCCTGCGCTGCAGCTGCTGCTAAGCTGTTGCTGCCGCTTGCCTCGAGTGTGCACTGCCCTGCGCGTTGCACCGCTCATGCTGCCCTGCCCTGCCGTGAGCTGCAGCTCGCTGCTACGCTGCTGCTGCCACCTGAGCTGCTGCTGCCTGCTGCTGCTGCTGCTGCTGCCGCTTGTGCTACGGTGCTGTGTACCACGTGCACACGCATGCACCCTGCCTGTGCTTTGCACGTGCGCGCTGCTGCTGCTCCCACCTACGCAGCTACTGCTGCTCCACGCGCTGCTGCTAAGCGCGCTGCTTCTTCTAAGCGCGCTGCTAAGCACTGCTGCTAAGCGCTGCTGCTGCTGTTGCTGCTGCTAAGTGCACTGCTACTGCTGCTGCTGCTGCAACCGCTGCTGGTGCTGCTGCTGCTGTTGCTGCTACTGCTCAGCTGCTACTACTGCTAGGCTACTGCTGCCACCTGTGCTGCTGCTACTGAGCTACTGCTACCGCCTGCGCTACTGCTGCCGCCTGCGCTATTGCTGCCCTGTCGAGCCGCCCTTGCTGCAGGTGCTGGCGCTACTGCTGCTACTGCTGCCTCTGCCGCTGTTACTGCGCTAGCCCGTGCCCTGCTGTCCACGCACCCTACTGGCCTCCACAGCCACTCCAACAGTCGCTACTGCTATAGGTGCAGCTACAACGGTCGCTGATACCGCCCTTGCACCGCTGCTACTGACTGCCACTGCCTGTCATGGCCACTATCACGGTCGTAGCAGCGTCTAGGGGTGGACAACAGCAGCCACTGCCTCACACAAATACTCTATCACAGCAGCAGCTTCGCGAGTGGGTTATTCAGCGAGGCCGTCCTGGTGGTGGAGGTTATCGTGTTGGAAGTGCTGGAGGTGCTTGATAGCAGCGGCAGCCCGCGCACCCGGACACTCTCTCGCCACAGCAGATTCGTGAGTGGATCATTCAGCGAGGCTGTCCAGGTGGTGGAGGTTACGGTTTTATGGGTACTGGACAGCTGCGGCAGCAGCGTTAGCAGGAGACCTTCTCCCCGCAGCGGCTTCGCGACTGTGTTTCTCAGCGAGACGTCCCTGGTTGTGTAGAGGCTGCTGCTCTAGGTGCTAGTGAGTCTGCTGCCCTAGGTGCTAGTGAGTCTGCTACCGCTCTAGGTGCTAGTAAGTCTGCTGCAGCTCTAGGCACCATTGCATCTACCGCCACTGGTCCTGCCTCAGCTGAGGTCTTGCACTCTTTCACACTTGACTCAGGAGCATCACGTTGCTTCTTTCGTGATTACACCAGAGTCACACCGCTCGCAACACCTGTCCTAGTCTCATTGGCTGACCCCACTGGGGGCCCAGGTGTAGCACGAGCCTCCACTAACCTCCCGTGTCCGGCAGTCCCCTCCGGCTCTCTCTCAGGCCTCCACCTCTCCTCGTTCTCGACAAACTTGGTGAGCAACGCAGTCCTTCAGGATGTTTGGTTTGATACCTTTATCCTTGGAGGACAGCGTGTGGCGATTTGTGCGTGCTCCCGTACTGGACGTCACCTTGCTACGTTCATTCGGTAGCCTGGGTCCAGTCTGTACACCCTCACCACTGCGTCTGCACATGTGGCTGCGTGAGGTCATGTGGCTGCGTCGAGTCAGGTGTTTGCGTCCGGTCAGTTCGCTGCATCGTGCTCGTGACGGGTACTCTCCCACCAGACTATTCTCTGACACCACCGACTCGGTCACCCCTCTCTGCCGCGTCTCCGCAGCATGCACTCCCGTCTCCTTGTCTCTGGCCTTCCTAGGTCCCTGCTCCCCCTCCCGCGCTCGCCTTCCCCGCCGCGCCTTCCCTGCGTCGAGGGGCGGCAGCGCGCCGCTCCTCACTCCTCCTCGTTTCCTCCGACCACTGCTCCTCTGCAGACTCTCCACATGGACGTGTGGGGCCCGGCCCGCGTCCGTCAGTGGGACGGACCAGGAGCGCTATTTCCTGCTGGTCGTTGACGACTACTCACGCTACACCACGGTTTTCTCCTTGCACAGCAAGGCGGCCGTCAGCGGTGTTTTGATCCCCCGGATCCGCGCTACTCGTCACCAGCTACGCGAGTGGTTTCGGCGGGACCTTCCAGTCTTGTGTCTGCACTCTGACAGGGGCGGTGAATTCTCTTCCGGCCTCCTTGCGGAGTTCTGTTGAGACGAGGGCATCATCCAGTCGTTCACGCTTCCAGCCTCTCTGCAACAAAATAGGATTGCTGAGCGTTGCATTGGCTTGATCATAAAGGTTGCTCATACCTCCATGATTCATGCGGTTGCTCCTCATTTTCTGTGGCCGTTTGCGGTCCAATATGTCGCACATCAGCTCAACCTCTGGCCCCGTGTCTCTTTGCCGGGTAGGGACCTCGCCCACACTCCGTTGGACGGGAGAGGTTGGCGATGCATCGCGTTGCGTTTCGGTTCTGGGGCGCGCTGTAACGCAGACCTACTCCGCCTAACTACCAATAGTTCCCAAGTCAACATCGAGAAAGTGCGCGACAAGAAACGACTCGAAGGAAATCGGGAAAGTTGGTTTGGAAAGGAAGATTGGCTTGGATTTTCCAACCCTCAACCTTGAGGCTTGGAAACTTCCAACCCATCAAAGTGAAGATTGGAAAAGTTGGATTTCCAACCAATCACAATGTGCCAAATGTTGTTACAATCCATACAAAGAACCTAACAACCATATAACACAAATAAGTTGGGTTTTCTCAACCAAACAAAGATGCCACATAGGCTCCAAGCCTAGAAACTCGCCAACCATGGAAGCCATGGTTGGGAAGAGCCCCAAGGGGTATTGTGGAAGGGGTTGGAGCTAGCAAGCTCATTCCCACTTCCCAACTCCAACTTACCAACTTGGAAATGAGATTGTTCTATAAGTCTTTGGTTCTCCTAACAAACTCTTCTACACAAGTAGAGTTGTGATTCCTCAAGGTTAAGTTCTACAAGAAGCTATCAACCTACTTGTTAAACTTCATCAACTCTTCAAGTCCTCTTTCTCCTCTCAAGTTTCAAAGATAATATCAAGGCTAGCTTATCCCCTTGTGGGGATTAGTTTAATCTTTGAAGCCTTGTATATTGATCTTATATAAATTGTGAAGGAGGATTTATATTTAACACACGGTTGCCCGTTGTTATCAGGGTCGCGGATGTTACATTGATATCTAGAGCTAGGGTTATCCTAAGCCTAGTGGGGATTTTGCCCCTAAAGATTTTTTATATATTTGTTTATTTAGATCTTGGAGTTGTGGTTTCTCTTTAAGAGAACACTCAAGATCTGGAAGCTTGAAGAGTTCAAGATCTCCAAGATCTACAGTTGCAACTTCAAGCTAGGAAGAGAGATTTATTGATAACCGATCGTTCGTTTATCAAAGAAGGTTCTAGGGCATCTCGTTTTACTGTAGCCTGTCCCTGAACCTGGGCTTTTAACGCCTTTTAACGCCTGCATAACAGGGCCTAAAATACACATCATGTGGCCGATTTTTTTGAGAGGTTCACAAACCATTTGGCAACGCTTGCAAAACGGTTGCTTTCTCAATGGCCATTATGGTCGACTTGTGTTGTTCGGGGATCTTATACGCTCGTAGTACAAGGGTATAAGATGGCCATTATGGTCATCTTGGTGTTCCTCTAACCCCCAAGAAGTTGACGATGTGAAGTTGCCCGCGAAGCCGTGATGCCATGATGTGGATGGCACACCAGAAGAGCTCACTGAACACTACTCAACCGCTTGATGAAGATGACTAAACCGTTCTGCAACGCAATATATTCCACCAAACCGCTGGAAGTAGCCTCACTGGTATTATGCACATTATTGCTTTCCTTTTGACCTTCGCTAGTGTTTCCCCTCACACCTGATCCACATGTTTCCCTGTGTCTCAATTCTGTTCATCCATGCGCAAATATCCCAACCATCACCTCACCACCACTCACGACTCACGACGCGATTCACTAGGGTTAGCAGCTGGGATTCCATTGCCGCCCTCGCTTGGAGAGTAGTAGTCGCTGACGAGACTGTATGCCCAATGTGATAGGCTTTTGCGTGTCATCATCGTACTAATTCGCGTTAGGGAGCCTAGTGAACCAGACGCTGCGTAGATTTGTTCGCCATGGCTCCTCCACCCCCGGGGAAAGATTTGGCTGACTACACCGCGAATGCGGGGAATGGCGGTCGCGCCGCCCAGCGGCGAGAGCAGAGGAACGAAAACGGGCCCATGGCCGTGATGGCGCCAGACGTCTACACGGTATCACATATGAGAACGCTGTTTCGTACTCGGTACAGCGAAGTTCGATACGAGTTCAGGTTGCGCCAAACGGCGCTGTGCATTACGAGTGTTATATCGCCTGTTCCTGGAACTGTCGCTCATTTTTTTCTTCTTTCATGCCGTCCTCCCTCCGTCTTTTCCACGTTTTTCGCCCTTCGATGTGAACCGCGTTCGCCGTGCAGGCTGCCTTCATCCTCATTGTAGTCCTCCTCAATCTGTACAGAGTAAGCCTCTCTACGCTTCTCAATTTCTCATCGAGCCAGAATCGATTTCACTTCTCTTGCAGCCATCTCTGCACCTTAAATCTTTCCCGTGTTTTCCCAGTACCCGAAGCAAAGCGTTGCATAATATCCCATCGCTGTCAACCTTCGTGTGTGTTCAGGCGTCTCTGTGTTGCTGCCGTTGCTGAACGCACCGTAATATACGTGTATCTGGCTCTGCCAAAGAATATGGTACGTGCACGTTGTGTTGTGAAGCATGCATGCATGCTTCATTTAACTATTGTTCATCCACAATTGGGTGTGCACCAACTAATGTTATGGCACATATAGGCACTCAAGCGGGAACCAGCTTGGCTTAGTGTGATTCATTAACCCTGGTTTGTTGTTTGTTTCTTTTGATGGGAGCAGGTTATGTGCACAAGCCAATTTGTGCACATTGGTGTGTCTAGAGTGACTGTTGTTTCCCTATTGCCAAGCTATGTGGCAAGATATAATTATTTTTGGTTTGCAAACTTGCTGTGTAAATGCAAGAAATGGCTGTGCTAGCCTCTACACTGCATCCGGAGGAAGAGACACTGGTCATATTTCAGTGGAAGTGACATAATCGCGGACAAGCTCCACCCTCTACATCGCTGGCATATATGGAACGCGTTTACGAATCGCACCAATACTGCTCCCATCATCGCCATCACGCCATTCACCAATCACCATTCGATTCCACCAATCCTCGAGGGACAGCCTGGCATCTGACCCGAAATCTGGCTGGCATGCCACATGACAAATTCCACCCCGCACTGCCACTTTTGCGCCATTCCTCCATTTTTGCATTTCGTTTCACCTCCTCTTGTCTCCGCCATGGCGCGCCCCCGCCGGATTGCCTCATCTCAGCAGTGCGCATTTTTCATTTTCCTATTCGCTTCCGCGTTTTCTGCCTGCGCCAATGAGCGCATTCGCATCCCGCGATTCCCGGCTTCGTTCCACCGGCAGCAGAAAAGCCGGGCGAACGCACGCATAGATAATAAAGATGATTTCTATAACAAATATGCCACATCAGGAGGTTCTGCTCGCGGAGGTTACACCTGGAACGCCTCTTATTTCACCCAGATTCTCGACCATTTCTCGTTCACCCAGTCAAGCTACGCCACGTGGCAGCAGAAGTACATCTGGTGGGACGGCGCGTGGGGCGGCGCGGAGAGCGGCGCGCCGATCTTCGTTTACTGCGGCAACGAGGGGCCGATCCAATGGTTCATGGACAACGCGGGGTGGATCCGCGAAATTGCCGTCGAATTCGGCGCGCTTGTCGTGGGACCCGAGGTGAGCCGTGCAGTGCGCTAGCAGTCCGTGCAGTGCGGCAGCAGTCCGTGTGGTGCGCTAGCAGTCCGTGCAGTGCGGTAGCAGTCGACATCTAATCTAAATACACCAGCAATGAGGGGCCGATCCGATGGTTCATGGATAACGCAGGGTGGATCCGCGAGATTGCTTCCGAGTTCGGCGCGCTTGTCGTGGGACCCGAGGTAAACCGTGCGTGTTCACGCGCTGCGCGACACGCCATGATTCTTTTATCGAACCAAAAGCCGCCAGGACGCTGCGCTGTGAAAGTCACACTAGTCTACAGTACAGACACTCAGTGCTACACGACACGTTTTCATTTCTATTAATGACGTTAAAGGAAATGTTAGTCTGCTATTTCAGGTCCGCCACTACTGGATCTTGTTCCACCAGCGTTCGGATCTGACCACGTTGCCCTGAACCCCTTTTTCCACCCCCTGTTACAATCACATCCAGCACCGGTACTACGGCGAGTCGATGCCATTCGGCACGGAAAAAGAGTCCTTCAGCAACGCGTCAACTCGCGCCTTCCTCACCACAGAGCAGGCCATGGCGGACATGGCAGTGTTCCTCACGGCGCTCAAGAAGAATTTATCCGCACACGACTCGCCCATCATCCTCTTCGGTGGTTCCTACGGCGGCAGTAAGTGCTGCTGTCCTTTCTCGGTTGTAGCTTCACTTTCCCTTGGTAACTCCCTCCTGGGCTGGGCCTGGACTCCTCACCACAGAGCACGCCATGGCGGACATGGCGTTGTTCCTCACGGCTCTCAAGGCGAATCTGTCCGCGCATGACTCGCCCATCATCCTCTTTGGAGGTTGGTATGGTGGCAGTAGGTGGCTTCTTTTCTTCGGTTCCTCCGTGTCATCATCACATCAGAGCAGCCCATGGCAGGCATGGCAGTGCCGCTCACAGCGCTCAAGGAGTTCCTACGGCAGAAGTAAGTGGATACTTGTTCTCGTTCAATAAGTAGCTGTTGTGTTCTGAGCCGATTCAAGAGTGCGGGCTGCTCTCTCTTTCTCAGTCGGCATTTTTCAGAATTGGCCACCTTTCCCTCACAACAGAGCAGGCCATGCTGGTTGACGTTTTTTTTTTTTTTTTTTTTCTTTTTCTTTTTCATTTTCTTTCTTTCTTTCTTTTTCTTTTCTTTTAAAAGAAACGTCTCAAGTACCCGCACTTAGCAGGGGGCGCCATGGCAGCATCTACTCCCATCCTGCAGTGCGAGGACATTCTGCCTACTGACACCTTCTGTTATTGACTTTTGAGTCGACTCAAAAGTCAACTCAATAGGAGAACATCGTGCCTGCCTAGTGACACCTTCTGTTATTCCCTTTTTGTTCTTCCCGTTTGTTTGCTCCTTTGCTCTGCCCAGTGCTGGCAGCGTGGTTTCGCCTCAAGTACCCGCACATTGCAGCAGGCGCCATCGCAGCATCAGCGCCCATCCTTCAATACGAGGACATCGTGCCCAGTGACACCTTCTACCGCATAGTGTCACGCGATTTCAAGGTGGGTGGCAGTGGGAGGGAGGGGGTGTGACTATAGGGGGGGCATGAGGCTTGCTGCTGGCATAGCAGCAGGTGCCATCGCTGCATCAGCGCCCATATTGCAGTGCGAGGGCATCGTGCCCAGCGATACCTTCTACCGCATAGTGGCACACGACTTCAAGGTGGGTAGTAAGAGGGAGGGAGTGTTTCTACAGGGAGTGTGTCGCATAGAGGGCAGGGCAGCGCTGCAGCGAACCAGGGGCAGGGCAGCGTTGCAGCGAACCAGGGGCAGGGCAGCGTTGCAGCGAACCAGGGGCAGGGCAGCGCTGCATTACTTTGGGGTGGGTGGGTGTTGCGAGTAGCTCTGTTCATGCCAAGAAATGCTCTCATGTTCTATTTCATCGCATGTCATGCCATGCAGACAAAGAGCGAGAGCTGCCTCGAGTCCATCAAGGGCAGCTTTTCGTCCCTTTTCTCTGTGAGCCTGATGTATAAAGAAGTGTTTTGAAACGTCTCAAAACTCTTCTTTATACACGTGGCCATCAATGGCAGCTTTTCGTCCCTTTTCTCTGTGAACCTGATGCAATCAAGGTGGCTTCTGAGTCGACTCAGAATTCACCTTGAAGTCACAGCGAAAAGTGAACCTGATGCAATCTCTTGCCATCAAGGTGACTTCTGAGTCGACTCAAGAGCCGCTTCAAGTCCATCCAGCGGCAGATTTTCGTCCCTGATCTCTGTGAATCTGATGCAATCACTTGCCATCATGTGCCATTCCATGCCACGCCCACGCCATGCCACGCCACGCCACGCCATGCCACGCCATGCCACGCCATGCCATGCCATGCCATGCCACGCCACGCCATGCCACGCCATGCCACGCCATGCCACGCCATGCCATGCCATGCCATGCCATGCCATGCCATGCCATGCCATGCCATGCCATGCCACGCCATGCCATGCCATGCCACGCCATGCCATGCCATGCCACGCCATGCCATGCCATGCCATGCCATGCTGTGCCATCCCACCCCATGCTATGCCATGCCATCCTGTGTCATTCCACGTGTCATGCAGATAGAGAGCGAGAGCTGTTTCGAGGCCATCAAGAACAGCTGGGCGGCGATCAGGGAGCAGGCAGCGGCTGAGGGAGGGCTCACCCGCCTCTCAGAGCAGTTCCGCCTGTGCAGGTGAGGCATGTGATTGAGTGGTCGGAGAAGCATGCATCTACATGGCCATGGTGGGCTCCCCAGCGCCTTTAATCAGATTCCTCCTCTTCCCCGCTCCCATCCCCCTCACCTCTTCCCCGTTCCGATCCTCATCGCCTCCTCTCGCTCCCTCCTGCCTCCCAGTCTCTTGACTGACGCAGACGGGCTCATTGAGTGGTTGGAGACTGCATACATCTACTTGCCCATGCTGGACTATGTTACTTGGCGATAGTCTCTGATCACTATGTAGGTTGACAGGTTTTAGCACTTAGTCTCTGGATTTTCAGTTGGATATTCACTGAAAATGGTAATGACATTGCAAAACAGAACAAGTAATATATATCCAACCAAGTTTAGCACTGTGCGACTCGTGTAACGCGTCCGCCGCGTTTCATATCGCGTCGCACGCGAAACCGCGTGGTAACCGAAACTGACACCGAAACCAGCGAACCGAAGTTACAACACCGATTACGGTGCGCTGTGGTTGGCCCAAATCCAGCCACGAACATTCTCGACATTTCCTGCATATTGCGATTAGGTCTTCCACACGTTTTCCCTTGCTTCCTTGCCATTTCTTCCCCGATTCTTCTCGAAATCCTTGCTGCCATAGATTTCTCCGTTCCGCACCGTTCATATCTTGTAGATTAGCTCCGGTAGGTCTTAGCGACGGCACCGTTCGGCGCTCCGCGTGGCAGCCGCTATTAGGCGCTCGCGTGGCAGCCGCAAACCACCTCAACAGACTACCCTGTGCGAGCCCTCTGAATCCTCTTCTCTCTTCTCGCTCGTTTCCCCAGCCCCCTGACTGACGCAGATGATTTGATCGAGTGGTTGGAAACGGCATACATCTACATGGCAATGGTGGACTACCCCGTTCCATCCGATTTCCTCATGCCTCTCCCCGCGCACCCCATTCGAGAGGTGCGTTGTGCATCACGCTCCCATCATGCCATGCCATGACCTATATTTACATGGCCATGGTGGATTACCCCGTGCCTTCTGACTGACTTATGCTGCTGCCCTCTCACCCCATTCGAGAGGTGCGTTGTGCGGCCTTCTTCCATTCGGGTGTTGCGCATTCAAGATGAACGCATTCAAGATGAACGCATTCAAGATGAACGCATTCAAGATGAACGCATTCAAGATGAACGCATTCAAGATGAACGCATTCAAGATGAACGCATTCAAGATGAACGCATTCAAGATGAACGCATTCAAGATGAACGCATTCGTGAGGTAGTGATTTGGGAGGTACTGATTTGGGAGGTACCCATATGTCGATGCACATGCCCATGCCCATGCCTGTGCCCATGCCCATGCACATGCAAATGCCTCCATGCCCATGCCCATGCCCATGCCCATGCCCATGCCCATGCCCATGCCCATGCCCATGCCCATGCCCATGCCCATGCAAATGCCTCCATGCCCATGCCCATGCAAATGCCTCCATGCCCATGCCCATGCACTTACACATGCACATGAATCAACGCAAAGCATGACTCCGTGATTGGGCCTGTGTTAGCCTGCCTGTGGGCCCCCCATTATGTTTCTGGGTAGACGCTTGCTGCAACTTACCAGGCTCTTATCAGGCTCTTACCAGGCTCTTACCAGGCTCTTATCAGGCTCTTACCAGGCTCTTATCAGGCTCTTACCAGGCTCTTATCAGGCTCTTACCAGGCTCTTACCAGGCTCTTATCAGGCTCTTACCAGGCTCTTACCAGGCTCTTATCAGGCTCTTACCAGGCTCTTAGCAGGCTCTTATCAGGCTCTCAGTTCACCACACCTCTCTCGTGTCTACAGTTATCCCTCCTCCCATTCGCGCCCCATTTGGTCAGCTCATTCAGCGAGGCGACAGCCCCCCCCCCCCCCCCCCCCCCCCCCCCGAGGTGGTCACCTCCTTGATCGCATCTATGTGCGGGTGGGCGTGTGCTACAGCCCTCAGGCTCTGAGGCTTGCGTTAACGCCCCTTCTTCTCCCTCCCCTTGCATCACCCCATGCGCTCAGCTGTGCCAGTGCGTTGACTCCCTCCCCCCAGGCGCTCACCTTCTTAATCGCATCTATGCGTGGGTGGGCGTGTGCCACAGGCTCCCTGCTCACACTTCCCATGTGCACTTTGTCCCCCTCCTCCCCCTCCTCCCCCTCCTCCCCCTCCTCCCCCCTCCCCTCCTTCCCCCTCCTTCCCCTCCTTCCCCTCCTCCCCTCCTTCCCCTCCTTCCCCTCCTTCCCCTCCTTCCCCTCCTTCCCCTCCTTCCCCTCCTTCCCCTCCTCCCCCTCCTCCCCCTCCTCCCCCTCCTCCCCCTCCTCCCCCTCCTTCCCCTCCTTCCCCTCCTTCCCCTCCTTCCCCTCCTTCCCCTCCTTCCCCCCTTCCCCTCCTCCCCCTCCTCCCCCTCCTTCCCCTCCTTCCCCTCCTTCCCCTCCTTCCCCTCCTTCCCCTCCTCCCCCTCCTTCCCCTCCTCCCCCTCCTCCCCCTCCTTCCCCTCCTTCCCCTCCTTCCCCTCCTTCCCCTCCTTCCCCTCCTCCCCCTCCTCCCCCTCCTCCCCCTCCTCCCCCTCCTTCCCCTCCTTCCCCTCCTTCCCCCTCCTTCCCCTCCTTCCCCTCCTTCCCCTCCTTCCCCTCCTTCCCCTCCTTCCCCACCTTCCCCCTCCTCCCCCCCTCCCCTCCTCCCCCTCCTCCCCCTCCTCCCCCTCCTTCCCCTCCTTCCCCTCCTTCCCCTCCTTCCCCTCCTTCCCCTCCTTCCCCTCCTTCCCCTCCCCTCCTCCCCCTCCTCCCCCTCCTCCCCCTCCTTCCCCTCCTTCCCCTCCTCCCCTCCTTCCCCTCCTCCCCCTCCTCCCCCTCCTTCCCCTCCTTCCCCTCCTTCCCCTCCTTCCCCTCCTTCTCCTCCTCCCCCTCCTTCCCCTCCTTCCCCTCCTTCCCCTCCTTCCCCTCCTTCCCCTTCCCCTCCTTCCCCTCCTTCCCCTCCTTCCCCTCCTTCCCCTCCTTCCCCTCCTTCCCCTCCTTCCCCTCCTTCCCCTCCTTCCCCTCCTTCCCCTCCTTCCCCTCCTTCCCCTCCTTCCCCTCCTTCCCCTCCTTCCCCTCCTCCCCCTCCTCCCCCTCCTTCCCTCCTTCCCCTCCTTCCCCTCCTCCCCCTCCTTCCCCTCCTTCCCCTCCTTCCCCTCCTTCCCCTCCTTCCCCTCCTTCCCCTCCTTCCCCTCCTTCCCCTCCTTCCCCTCCCCCCCCTTCCCCTCCTTCCCCTCCTTCCCCTCCTCCCCCTCCTCCCCTCCTCCCCCTCCTCCCCCTCCTTCCCCTCCTTCCCCTCCTTCCCCTCCTTCCCCTCCTTCCCCTCCTTCCCCTCCTTCCCCTCCTTCCCCTCCTTCCCCTCCTTCCCCTCCTTCCCCTCCTTCCCCTCCTCCCCCTCCTCCCCCTCCTCCCCCTCCTTCCCCTCCTTCCCCTCCTCCCCTCCTCCCCCCCTTCCCCTCCTTCCCCTCCTTCCCCTCCTCCCCCTCCTCCCCCTCCTTCCCCTCCTTCCCCTCCTTCCCCTCCTTCCCCTCCTCCCCCTCCTACCCCTCCTTCCCCTCCTTCCCCTCCTTCCCCTCCTTCCCCCCTCCCCCTCCTCCCCCTCCTCCCCCTCCTCCCCCTCCTCCCCCTCCTTCCCCTCCTTCCCCTCCTTCCCCTCCTTCCCCTCCTTCCCCTCCTTCCCCTCCTTCCCCTCCTTCCCCTCCTTCCCCTCCTTCCCCTCCTTCCCCTCCTTCCCCTCCTTCCCCTCCTTCCCCTCCTTCCCCTCCTTCCCTCCTTCCCCTCCTTCCCCTCCTTCCCCTCCTTCCCCTCCTTCCCCTCCTTCCCCTCCTTCCCCTCCTTCCCCTCCTCCCCCTCCTCCCCCTCCTTCCCCTCCTTCCCCTCCTCCCCCTCCTCCCCCTCCTCCCCCTCCTCCCCCTCCTCCCCCTCCTCCCCCTCCTCCCCCTCCTTCCCCTCCTTCCCCTCCTTCCCCTCCTCCCCCTCCCCTCCTTCCCCTCCTTCCCCTCCTTCCCCTCCTTCCCCTCCTTCCCCTCCTTCCCCTCCTTCCCCTCCTTCCCCTCCTTCCCCTCCTTCCCCTCCTTCCCCTCCTTCCCTCTCCTTCCCCTCCTTCCCCTCCTTCCCCTCCTTCCCCTCCTTCCCCTCCTTCCCCTCCTTCCCCTCCTTCCCCTCCTTCCCCTCCTTCCCCTCCTTCCCCTCCTTCCCCTCCTTCCCCTCCTTCCCCTCCTTCCCCTCCTTCCCCTCCTTCCCCCTCCTCCCCCCCCCCCTCCTCCCCCTCCTCCCCCCCTCCCCCTCCTTCCCCCCCCCCTCCCCCTCCTTCCCCTCCTTCCCCTCCTCCCCCTCCTTCCCCTCCTCCCCCCTCCTCCCCCTCCTCCCCCTCCTCCCCCTCCTCCCCCTCCTTCCCCTCCTTCCCCTCCTTCCCCTCCTTCCCCTCCTTCCCCTCCTCCCCCCTCCTTCCCCTCCTCCCCCTCCTTCCCCTCCTCCCCCTCCTTCCCCTCCTTCCCCTCCTTCCCCTCCTTCCCCTCCTTCCCCTCCTTCTCCTCCTTCCCCTCCTTCCCCTCCCCCCTCCTTCCCCTCCTTCCCCTCCTTCCCCTCCTTCCCCTCCTTCCCCTCCTTCCCCTCCTTCCCCTCCTTCCCCTCCTTCCCCTCCTTCCCTCCTTCCCCTCCTTCCCCTCCTCCCCCTCCTCCCCCTCCTTCCCCTCCTTCCCCTCCTTCCCCTCCTTCCCCTCCTCCCCCTCCTTCCCCTCCTTCCCCTCCTTCCCCTCCTTCCCCTCCTTCCCCTCCTTCTCCTCCTCCCCCTCCTCCCCCTCCTTCCCCTCCTTCCCCTCCTTCCCCTCCTTCCCCTCCTTCCCCTCCTTCCCCTCCTTCCCCTCCTTCCCCTCCTTCCCCTCCTTCCCCTCCTTCCCCTCCTCCCCCTCCTCCCCTCCTTCCCCTCCTTCCCCTCCTTCCTTCCCCTCCTTCCCCTCCTTCCCCTCCTTCCCCTCCTTCCCCTCCTTCCCCTCCTTCCCCTCCTTCCCCTCCTTCCCCCTCCTCCTTCCCCTCCTTCCCCTCCTTCCCCTCCTTCCCCTCCTTCCCCTCCTTCCCCTCCTTCCCCTCCTTCCCCTCCTCCCCCTCCTCCCCCCTCCCCCTCCTTCCCCTCCTCCCCCTCCTTCCCCTCCTCCCCCTCCTTCCCCTCCTCCCCCTCCTTCCCCTCCTTCCCCTCCTTCCCCTCCTTCCCCTCCTTCCCCTCCTTCCCCTCCTTCCCCTCCTTCCCCTCCTTTCCCCTTCTGGCACTTAATGCCTCAGCTCTGTCGGCGAGTCGACAGTCTTCCCCCAGGTGCACACCTTCGTCATCCCATCTATGCCGGGGTGGGTGTGTATTACAACTACTCGGGCTCGGAGACCTTCTTTAACGTGTCCCCTCTTCCCGCTCCTCTCCCTACCCCGATGCCCAATGCACTCAGCTCTGTTGGCAAATCGACAGCCTGCCTGCAGGCACCGACCTGCTGGATCGCATCTATGCTGGAGTTGGAGTGTATTACAACTACTCGGGTTCGGAGGCCTGCTCTAACACGCCCTCCTCTCCCCCACCCCACCTTGCACACCATCCCTCCCCTGTGCGCAGCTCTGTCGGCGAGTTGACAGCCTGCCTGCAAGCGCCGGCCTTCTTGATTGCATTTATACTGGAGTTGGAGTGTATTACAACTACTCGGGCGCGGAGACGTGCTTCAGTGTGCGCGATACCGACCCGCATGACATGAGCAACGGGTGGGACTTCCAGGTATGACCGCATGGGTGCCGCCTGCCTAGTGCCAGCCTCCTGCAGCGTGTGTATGCGGAGTGGACGTGTGCTATTACAACTACACGGGCGCAGAGACGTGCTTCAGTGTGCGCGATACCGACCCGCATGACATGAGCAACGGGTGGGACTTGCAGGTATGTCAGCCTGGGTGCTGTTTGCCTAGTGCCAGCCTCCTGGAGCATGTGAATGCGGAGTGGACGTGTGCTATTACAACTACACGGGCGCAGAGACGTGCTTCAGTGTGCGCGATACCGACCCGCATGACATGAGCAACGGGTGGGACTTCCAGGTATGTCAGCCTGGGTGCTGTTTGCCTAGTGCCAGCCTCCTGGAGCATGTGAATGCGGAGTGGACGTGTGCTATTACAACTACACGGGCGCAGAGACGTGCTTCAGTGTGCGCGATACCGACTCACATGACATGAGCAACGGGTGGGACTTCCAGGTATGTCAGCCTGGGTGCTGTTTGCCTAGTGCCAGCCTCCTGGAGCATGTGAATGCGGAGTGGACGTGTGCTATTACAACTACACGGGCGCGGAGACCTGCTTCAGTGTGCGCGATACCGACTCGCATGACATGAGCAACGGGTGGGACTTCCAGGTATGTCAGCCTGGGTGCTGTTTGCCTAGTGCCAGCCTCCTGGAGCATGTGAATGCGGAGTGGACGTGTGCTATTACAACTACACGGGCGCGGAGACCTGCTTCAGTGTGCGCGATACCGACTCGCATGACATGAGCAACGGGTGGGACTTCCAGGTATGTCAGCCTGGGTGCTGTTTGCCTAGTGCCAGCCTCCTGGAGCATGTGAATGCGGAGTGGACGTGTGCTATTACAACTACACGGGCGCGGAGACCTGCTTCAGTGTGCGCGATACCGACTCGCATGACATGAGCAACGGGTGGGACTTCCAGGTATGTCAGCCTGGGTGCTGTTTGCCTAGTGCCAGCCTCCTGGAGCATGTGAATGCGGAGTGGACGTGTGCTATTACAACTACACGGGCGCAGAGACGTGCTTCAGTGTGCGCGATACCGACCCGCATGACATGAGCAACGGGTGGGACTTCCAGGTATGTCAGCCTGGGTGCTGTTTGCCTAGTGCCAGCCTCCTGGAGCATGTGAATGCGGAGTGGACGTGTGCTATTACAACTACACGGGCGCAGAGACGTGCTTCAGTGTGCGCGATACCGACTCGCATGACATGAGCAACGGGTGGGAGTTCCAGGTGAGGCGACTGGTTGACACTTGCAGGTATGGCAGCCTGCCTAGTGCGAGCCCTCTGCACCATGTGTGTGCTGGGGTGGGTGGGCGTGTATTACAGCTACTCGGGCTTGGATTCATGCTTCAGTGTGCGAGATACCGATCCTCATGACATGTCCAATGGGTGGGACTAGAGGTATGGCAGCCTGCCTAGTGCGAGCCCTCTGCACCATGTGTGTGCTGGGACGGGCGGGCGTGTATTACAACTGCTCGGGCTCTGAGGCGTGCTTTAAAGCGCGCGACACTGACAACAGCAGCCTGTTTGAGCCGTTTGAGTGAAACCAAACGGCCTTTGAGCAGCTCTCCCCGCCTCTTCCCCCACTTCCTCCCACTCAATTTCCCCCTCCTTCCCCAACATCCCACCAGGCGTGCACGGAGCATGTGATGCCCATGAGCAGCAACGCCGGCAACAGCCCCTTCGAGCCATTCGAGGGGAACCAGATGGCCTTTGAGCAGAACTCTCCGCCTCTTCCTCCCCCCTCCCCCCTTGCTTTGTCATCCCGCCAGGCTTGCAAAGAGCATGTCATGGCCATGAGCAGCAACGCCAGCAACAGCCTGTTTGACCCCCCTTTACATGCCCTACCTCTCCCTGCTCCCCCCACTTCCGCCGTCATCATCCCACCAGGCATGCACGGAGCACGTCATGCCCATGAGCAGCAATGCCAGCAACAGCCTTTTTGAGCCGTTTGGGTGGAACCAGAAAGCCTTTGAGGAGCACTCACCGCCTCTTCCCCACCTCCACACCCCCCCTATCCATTGATCCCACCAGGCGTGCATGGGCATGTCATGCCCATGAGCAGCAACGCCAGCAACAGCCTGTTTGAGCCCCCTTTCCATGCCCTACCTCTCCCTTCTCCCCCCACTTGCCCCCTTTGAGCCCCCTTCTCCCTGTCGTCTCTCTCGCTTCTTCCCCCGTCCTCTCCCCCTCCCCCCGACATCCCACCAGGCGTGCACGGAGCATGTCATGCCCATGAGCAGCAACGCCAGCAACAGCATCTTCGAACCCTTCGAGTGGAACCAGACGGCCTTTGAGGAGCACTGCTTGCAGCAGTATGGCGTGGCCTCCAGACCCACCTGGGCCATGACCCAGTTCGGTGGACGGGTGAGTGGCTGCACCACACAGCACCGCACCACATGGCACCATGTTGCACCGCTCAGCACCGCATCACCACAATAGTCTCTTTGAGCCCTTTGAGGGGAGCCAGACAGTCTTTGAGCAGCACTGCTCTCAGCAGTATGGCGTGGCCTCCAGCCAGACCCACCTGGGCCATGACTCAATCTGGCGGCCGAGTGAGTGGCCACTCCACATCGCACCAAACAGCACGACACCTCACCAAGCAGCACAACATCATGGCAGCTTAAATCCCCGCTCCTCCCCTCCTACCTCCTTCCTGTCCACACCCTCCCCTCTTCCCCCCTTCTCCATCCCCTCCTGTTCGTCCTTTCATCAGCAATTTTCTTTTTTTTTTTGCAGGGGTCAGTTGAACCCTGGAGTGACACAGTGTTTTAATCCCCTGAACCCGCAATCTGAAAGTCCCCTCTTCAACCCCCCCTGCCCCACCCCTCCCCCCATCTCCCCCATTCACAGTCCATCCGTTCAGCCCTGCGTCACTTCGCCAGCAACATTGTGTTCTCCCAGGGGGCTCTTGACCCCTGGAGTGGAGGCGGGTGAGATGTCATTGACATCACCCGTTTTCCTTTCCTCTCGACATCTATTAATGGTGCATCGAAATATCAATTGATTATCGTTCCAGTGACCTTATGTTTTCGTTGAACTTTACTTTCTTTTGGTTCTTTATGCTCAAAAGTCCCCTGAATCCTTTTCCATCTTTCTCCTGCTACTCCCCTCTCTTGTCCCCCTACTCTCTTGTCCCCCTACTCTCTTGTCCCCCTACTCTCTTGTCCCCCTACTCTCTTGTCCCCCTACTCTCTTGTCCCCCTACTCTCTTGTCCCCCTCCATCTCACCTCCCCCATTACCCCCTCTGTTCTGTGCCCTCTTTTTCCATTCCACCTCGTCCGTCTCCACCAATCAGAGTGCTCGAAGACATTTCAGGCACCCTAGTCAGCCTCACCATTCCTGACGGTGAGTGTGTTGTAACCCTTCTGTTTTTTTTTTCCAAGTCTGTTGGCCTAAAGACTCGATGACACTCCAAGTCTTTTGTTACTCTGGTTCGACCTTTAAGCTTGATCTGTAGTTCATTGTTGGAAAGCAAGAAGAGTGTAGATGCAAGAGTGCATGTGTTTTAATAACCCTGCCCTCCTCCCCATTCTCCTGCCCCTCTTTCTCTTCCCCCCAACGGTTGGAATCCTTCACTCTTCCCCTACCTCTCTCCCTCCCTCCAGGTAGGTGCCCACCACCTGGACCTGCGTGCGTCCACTCCAGACGGCCCCCTTGCTGTTTGGAAGCAAGAGAAGGAAGAGCAGAAGCACATCTTAAGTGGTGTAATCTGTACGTGCCTCCTTCCCTCCCTCCTCCCACACCTCCTCCCTTCTCTCCCCTCCCTCCAGGCCCCCACCACCTGGACCTGCGTGCGTCCACCCCCTTCCAAGTGGTGCAAGCAATGCGGGCACCTCCCTCCTCCCCACTCCGCCGCCCTTCTTTTCCTCCCTCCCCTCCCTCCAGGCCCCCACCACCTGGACCTGCGTGCGTCCACCCCAGCTGGTGAAGGAGAAAAAGAAGCAGCAAGAAGTGGATATATCATAATCTGCCTTCTTGCTTTTCCCCTCCCCACTCCTTCCCACTCGTCCCTACTCTTCCTCACACCTCCTCCCCTTCCCAGGCGCCCACCACCTGGACCTGCGTGCGTCAACCCCGGAAGATCCCCCTTCGGTGCGGAAGCAGCGAAAGGAGGAGGAGAAGCACATCAAGAAGTGGATCAAGCAGTGGCACAAGGACAGGGAGGAGGAGAAGAAGCAAGGGAGGAATGACCTTCGTTTTGGGTAAAGTTTTCCTTCCATCTAGCAGTCTCTCACCCTCCTTTTCTGTCTCTCACTCATCCTCCTTTTCCTTCTCTCTGTCATTCTCCTTTTCCTTCTCTCTCTCTCATCCCCCTTTTCCTTCTTCTTGCACCTTCTCATCTTCACTCATCTTCTCTCTCTTCTCATCTCCTCATGTCTCCCATCCCCCTCTCCCTTCCCCCTGTTCAGCCCGCTCTCTTCCTTTGAAGACATCTCCTCGACCTCCCTCGCCCTCTTTTTCCTCTCGTCCCACCACATCCTTCTTTCCTTCATCTAATGACTTCTCTTACTCTCTCCCATCCCCCTTTCCCTTCCCCCTTGCAGCTCGCTGTCTTCCTTCGAAGACGTCTCCTCGACCTCCCTCGCTCTCTTCATCCTCTCTCTCGCCCTCCTCGCCACATCTGTTGGTCTCTCCCTCTCTGCCAAGCGCCGGGCTTGCCTCATCAGCACCAGCTACCCACCCGCATTGCACCACCCACTCATCGGGGGGAGACAGTAAGGAAGTGATACAGTGATACAGTGATGAAGGATTGACGGGGGTCTGTCCCAGTCGTCCGAAACATGTTTGCTGTTTTAATCTTGTAGTGGACGTAGAGCTCAGTTTCGATCTTGTTTTTTCAACTGGCAACAAAGAGTTCAACTCTACTGTTTTTCTTCTGCTAAAAGAATTTATCTAAGCTGCAGCTCGCCTAGTCTAATGGCTGAAGCGCCGGGCTTGCCTCATCAGCACCAGCTACCCACCCGCATTGCACCACCCACTCATCGGGGGGAGACAGTAAGGAAGTGATACAGTGATACAGTGATGAGTGAGGCAATGACCATGCCCTCTCCCTCCATTGCCCTCCTCGCCACATCTGTTGGTCTCTCCCTCTCCACCACAAGTCGTGGACGCCCTATCGCTGCCAGCTACTCAACCGCTATGTATCAACCCCTCATAGCGGGAAGGCAGTGAGGCAGCTGGACAGTGGGGGAGTGGGGCAGTGGGCAGCGGGGAAGCAGGGCAGCGGGGCAACAGGGTAGCGGGCCATCAGGCATCGAAGCACTAGTCGTTCGTGACTTCTATGCTCTTTCTTCTTCCCCATCAATGCCATCTACTGCTTATACTGTGCAACAGCAGCACGTGAAATGAGGGTGTTTTTGAGACGTCTCAAAGCACACGCCTTCCATTCCATGCTCTTTCATCCCCATCGATGCCATCCACTGCTTATGCTGTGCAACAGCAGCACAGACCGGCACCTTCGCAACTCTAAGCAAGCATGCAGCTCAGACCAGCACAGCAGGTTGAGCATGGTGACTCTGCTCGTGCCTAGTACGGTATATGTGCAGCTTGTGAGTAGCTTTTAGTATATGTGCATGAAAGGTTTGTGAATATGAGATAGGAAAGAATCACCAGATATTACCAGGGTTAAACCAGTTATATGGTAGTAATAAAATACGATGTATGACGTTGAACATTCTATTTCTGTAGGGCAGCATGCAGGAATGCCAGGAACCGTAGATTCAAGTAATCATTTAGCTCCACTTGTGAACAAAGATTATGGGCAGGGTGGCGGGGCCCGCTGCTGGCGCGTTGTGCGGGCGACGCTGTACACGCTGTACACGCTGTGCACGCAGTACACGCTGTGCACGCTGTCCGCGCTGTACACTCTGTCCACGCAGTACGCGCTGTCCACGCAGTACGCGCTGTCCACGCAGTACGCGCTGTCCACGCAGTACGCGCTGTCCACGCAGTACGCGCTGTCCACGCAGTACGCGCTGTCCACGCAGTACGCGCTGTCCACGCAGTACGCGCTGTCCACGCAGTACGCGCTGTCCACGCAGTACGCGCTGTCCACGCAGTACGCGCTGTCCACGCAGTACGTGCTGTGCACGCTGTACATGCTTGCGCGCTCTGTGGCACGTTGTGAATGAGCACTGCTGGCGCGCTGTGGAGCATCCTGCGCGCTGCTGGCGCGCTGGTGGTGGGTATGCTGTGCGGGTAGACGCACGCTAGCGGGCAGCGCGTTGGCGGCTGGCGGGCTGGCTGGCTCTGGCTGAGATGGCGTTCACAGCAAGTTCGCTCAAAGCGAACCGCGCTCAAGAGTCCCAAAAAGAGGAATATTCTGTCCAGCGTGGCAGTTTTGCAACCGACCACACCCACTCCACGTGCCATACGAATGTGGATACATTGATAGACGAGTTTGAGCGAAATAACAGACCCAATCACGTGCATGTAACCCCAGAAACTTCAAGATCGTTCGGAACAAATTTTCGTGTAGGAACCCCAAACACGTGCTTCACAAATATCTGTGCACTGTTGTTGAGCGCGGTTCGCTTTGAGCTAACTTGCTGTGAACGCCATCTGATTGGTTTGAGTTGGCGGGCAAAGGTTGGCTGGCCAACGGTCTATCTAGCAGCTAGGTAAGGCAGCGGGCAAAGCTATGATGCAACCTAACTGATACACTGTCAAATTTCAAACCAGAATGAATGATATCAACATAATGTTGGTACAAATAACTGTAGCTAACTTAGGCTGAAAAATGTAACACTACAAACGTTACGAAGCAGTGTGCAGGGTGTAAACATCTGAACCAGGGTCACGGAAAAACGTGGCTATATGTGCCCCAGTAATACTTGTCAAATTATATATACCTGCTGTAGTACTGTAGGCTGTAGTGGGGTAGCTTACATGGGGTACAACACATTCTAGGGTTCATATTTGTATCCCAACTGTTGCTAGTTCATCCATTCTTGCCTAGTTCTCTTAACATGGTATCAGAGCAGGAGGTCCCTAGGACCTACCGACCGTTTTTTTTAGGGCCCACCACCGCTCGCATGCGGTTACCACGCTACCCCGTGCCCTAGCCTCGTAGCGCCCTCGTGCGCCCTCGTTAGCGCCCTCGCGCGCCCTCGTTAGCGCCCTCGCGCGCCCTCGTTAGCGCCCTCGCGCGCCCTCGTTAGCGCCCTCGCGCGCCCCTCGTTAGCGCCCTCGTGCGCCCCTCGTTAGCGCCCTCGCCCGCCGCGCTGCTCGTCGCGCCGCCCGTAGCGCTGCCCGTCGCGCCGCGCGTCGCCCGTCGCGCTGCCCGTCCCGCTCCCCGTCGCGTCGCCCGCCGCGCTGCCCGTCGCGCTGCCCGTCGCGCTGCCCGCTCGCTGCGCTGTACCCGCCCGCGCTGCCCGTCGCGCGCCCGCCCGTCGCGCTGCCCGCTGCGCTACCCGCTAGTAGCGCCGCCCGCCCGCCGCGGTACCCGCCGCGCTACCCGCTAGTAGCGCCGCCCACCTGCCGCGCTGCCCACTTGCAGCGCCGCCTGCCCGCCGCGCTACCCGCCGCGCTGCCCACCTGCCGCGCTACCCGCCGCGCTGCCCACTTGCAGTGCCGTCCGCCCGCTGCGCCGCCCGCTCGTCGCGCAGCCCGCCGCCCGCCCGTCGCGCTACCCGCCCGCCGCACTGCCCATTTCGTCTGCTGCCTCTGCTGCCGCTGCTGGCTTTGCTCTAGCGTGCTTCCGCTATGGCCTCCATTCGCGTACTGTCGTTCGATGCTGAGGGCCGCCCTGTGCAGTTCACCACCTGGCTAGATGACCTGCAGCTTTTTCTCCTGAGCGATAGCAAAGAGCATGTTTCGCTCTATGACTACGCGTCTGGTGCTGCGCCTGCCCCTCCTGCCACAGCTGAGCTTAGTGTCCGCTCCCACTGGCAGACTCGTGACGCAGCTGCTCGCCTAGCCATTCGCAGTCACCTGCCGTTAGCTGAGCTCGAGCATTTTGGCGACTGCAAAACCGCTAAGGCCCTGTACGCAGACACCCGACACCCTCAGCTCAGTGCGCGACTATTTCCTTGCTCGCTGTCCCACTGAGCTCACTGTCGACCTCCTAGAGGAGAAGCTGCTAGCAGCCGAGAAGAGCATTGTAGCTGTCGGTGCTGCTCGCGGCGCTCCTCGCACCCCCATCTTTGAGGGGTGCTCTCCCTCTCCCCTCGCTCCCTCCTACGCTACTGCTGCTGCTGTTGACTTCCTTGGTGCTGAGTCTGCTGGCGCTGCTTCTGCTCCTGGTGGGAGGCGCCGCACCGGCAAGGGCAAGGGGGGCAAGGGTGGCGGGGGTGGCGCTGGGGGGGGAGGGGGTGGGGGAGGTGGGGGGGGAGGCGGTAATGGAGGGAGCGGTGGCGGGAGTGCTGGTGGGAGTGGGGTCGGCAGCGGAGGCGGGGGCGGCGGAGGGAGCAGTGGCGGTGGTGGCAGCGGCGGCAGTGGCGGCGGTGGCGGTAGCGGCGGTGGCGGTGGCGGCGGTGGCGGTCGGAGCGGAGGTAGTGGCGGCGGTGGAGGTCGGAGTGGAGGCACCGGCTCGGGCCAGAGCTCCCAGCAGCAGCAGCGTCCCCAGACGACCCAGCAGCTTCGTGAGTGGCTTGCTCAGCGTGGGACGTCGGGGGGCAGTGGCCGCTGTTCCTATGTCATTCGCACAGGTGATCGCAAGGGGCAGAAGTGTGGGAAGTTCCACACCCAGTACCGCTGCTTCTCCCGCCTTGACGACGCTTGGCGTGAGGAGATGGGCGAGGATGTTGAGCGCCCCCGCTGGGCTGATCTGATGAGGGCTGGTGTTGATATCTTTGCTCTTGACTATGATGCTATTATTGCTGCCATGTATGCATTGACTGTTAGTGCCGAGGGAGACTGTTACTTGTGTGTGCCGCCTGACCCAGGTATAGAGCCCACTGCCCTAGGTACTAGTGAGTCTGCTCTCTCTGGTACTGTGCCCTCTGTGGCTGCTCCCTCCGGTACTGTCCCTGCTGCTAGTGAGTCTGCTCTCTCAGGTACAGCACCCACAGAGACTGCTCTCTCAGGTACTGCACCCGCTGAGGCCTTGCACACCTTCACTCTTGACTCAGGTGCTTCCCGCTGTTTCTTTCGTGACAGTACTGAGCTCACTCCGCTCCCTGCACCGGTCCCAGTCTCCCTGGCTGACCCCTCGGGGGGCCCAGTCCTTGCACGGTCCACCACTGTGCTCCCGTGTCCGGCGGTTCCGTCTGGCTCGTTGTCGGGTTTCCACCTCCCCTCGTTCTCGACGAACCTGGTGAGCAACGCTGTCATCCAGGATCAGTGGGTTGACACCTTTACCCCTGGAGGACAGCGTGTGGCGATCCTCACGTGCTCCAGGACCGGCCGTCACCTGGCTACGTTTACCCGTCAGCCGGGGTCGAGTCTCTACACACTGACCACTGTGTCTCCTCAGGTCGCTGCTGTCGGTCAGGTGTCCGCGTCAGGTCTGGTAGCCCACGCCTGTGAGTGTCGTTCCCTGTCGCACCAGACTCTTCTCTGGCACCACCGCCTGGGTCACCCCTCCTTGCCACGCCTTCGTGGCATGCACCGTCGCCACCTTGTGTCTGGTCTTCCCAGGTCCCTCCCTCCCCTCCCTGCCTTGCCTGCGCCGCCTTGCCTTCCTTGCGTCGAGGGGCGGCAGCGCGCCGCTCCTCACTCCTCCTCGTTCCCCCCGACAGAGGCTCCTCTGCAGACCCTCCACCTGGACGTGTGGGGCCCAGCCCGCGTTCGTGGCCAGGGCGGTGAGCGGTATTTTTTGCTGGTTGTCGACGACTACTCGCGTTACACCACGGTCTTCCCCTTGCGCACCAAGGGTGAGGTCCCTGCTGTTCTGATCCCTTGGATCCGCACAGTTCGTCTCCAGCTCCGCCGCCGTTTCCGGACAGATCTTCCTGTCCTGCGTCTGCACTCTGACAGAGGTGGTGAGTTCTCCTCCGACCTCTTGAGGACCTTCTGTCAGGCGGAGGGCATCGAGCAGACCTTCACGCTTCCGGACTCCCCGCAGCAGAATGGAGTTGCTGAGCGCCGCATTGGCCTGGTCATGGAGGTCGCTCGTACCTCCTTGGTCCATGCGGCGGCTCCCCATTTTCTGTGGCCGTTTGCTGTCCGGTACGCCGCGCATCAGCTCAACCTCTGGCCCCGTGTCTCCTTGCCGGAAACCTCGCCCACACTGCGTTGGACGGGGGAGGTTGGCGATGCGTCGCGCTTCCGGGTGTGGGGTGCTCGTGCCCTTGTCCGCGATACGTCCGCGGACAAGCTCTCCTCCCGCACGCTTCCCTGTGTCTTCCTTGGCTTTGTCCCTGACGCGCTTGGCTGGCAGTTTTACCACCCCACCTCGCGCCGGGTCTTCGCCTCTCAGGACGTCACCTTTGACGAGTCGGTCCCTTTTTACCGTCTCTTCCCCTACCGCACTGCCCCCCTCCCTCCCCCGCCGCTTTTCCTCGCTCCTGGTCCCCCTCCGGTAGACCCCCTTCCCCCTCAGGGTCCTGCTCCTTCAGGTGTCTCTCAGGTAGACCCTCCTCCCGTCGCTGAGCCTGTCGAGGTCACAGGTGACTCAGGTGCTGCTGCGGGTGGTGCTGCTGGGAGTGCTGAGCCTGGGGGTGCTGAGCCTGGGGATGCTGGGCCTGGGGGTGCTGGGGCTGCGGGTGCTGGGACTGAGGGTGCTGGAGCTGAGGGTACGGTGCCTGAGCGTACGGAGCCTGGGAGTGCTGAGCCTGGAGGTACTGCGACTGGGGGTGCTGAGCCTGGGGGTACGGAGCCTGGGGGTGCTGAGCTTGGGGGTGCTGAGCCTGGGGGTGCTGGGCCTGGGGGTGCTGAGCCTGGGGGTGCCGAGTCTGGGGGTGCTGAGCCTGGGGGTGCTGCGCCTGAGGGTACTGAGCCTGGGGGTGCTGCGACTGAGCCTACGGAGCCTGGGGTTGCTGCGTCTGGGGGTGCTCCGGTTCGGGGTGCTGAGCCGTCTCTCCGGGAGCCTCTCACACAGCAGCAGCTTCGTGACTGGTACGTCCGGCGCTTTCGCCGTCCTCGTGGCCCTGCTGGAGTTGGAGGTTCTGGAGCTGCTCGTCCTGGAGGTGCTCGTACTGGAGGTACTGGAGCTGCCGGGGCTGGTTGTTCTGGGAGCACTGAGGCTGGAGCTGCTGGAGCTGGGGACTCTGGAGCTGGCGGTACTAGCGGAGTTGGAGCTGCCGGCTCTGGGGGTGCTCTTCCTGGAGGTACTGGAGCTGCTGGAGCTGACGACACTGGAGCTGACGGTTCTGGAGGCGTTGGTCCTGCTGGTTCTGGAGGTGCTGGCGAGGGGAGGTCTGACGCTGCTGGGGCCTCTGGTGCTGGTGTCGCCGGCTCTGGGGGTGCTGAGGCGGGGGGCGCTGGTACTGGTGCTTCTGGTGCTGCGGGTGCTGGAGGTACTGGCGGAGCTCCGCCGTCGCGACTGTTCTTCGCTCCACCGTCGCCGTCGGCTTTGCCACCGCCTGACACGGTGCTTCGCCAGGTTCTTTCCCTCCCGTCGTCCACTTGCCTTCCCCTCCAGCCTGGCTCCCCCCTCCCTGCTCCTGTGCCTTACACTGCACAGCCGGACTCGCTTACGGAGCGTCGTGAGCCTGCGTCTCGTCCTGCCTCGCCTGTTCGCGCTGCTCGCACTGCTCGCACTGCGCGCACTGGTCCCACTGGTCGTCGTGTCGCGCGTCCGCGTCCTCCTCCTGTTCCTGACACACACATTATGGCCCTTCGTCCTTCCACTGGTCCACAGCGTGTCCCCCTACCGTCTCCTCCTGCGTCTTCCATGCCTGACGTTCCCGACCCTGAGTCTGACAGTGTTCGTGCTGCCCACCCTACTGTTACGCGTCTTCTCGCCACTGTTGTCACTGACCCGTCGTTTGAGTCTACTGCTGCGTCTGCCCTGGTCGCTGAGCTTGTCGACTTTGCTGCTGCCTGTCGTCTAGACTACACCGCCAGTCTTGTTGCTGAGTCTGAGTCTGTCTGTCCTCCGTCCGTCGGGGGTGAGTGTGCTCTTGGCACGGACGTCCTTGAGGACAGGCAGGAGGACTTTGACTCTCTTGCGGCTGCTGTACCTCATCTCGTGGCCTGGTTGCTTGCCCCTGAGGGAGACCCGGATGCACTAGACATCCCCACTCCGCGCTCTTACGCAGAGGCGATCTCGGGTCCCTACTCCTCTCAGTGGCAGACAGCCATGGACGCAGAGATGGCATCCTGGAAATCCACAGGCACCTACGTCGACGAGGTTCCCCCTCCTGGGGCGAACATCATCGATGGCATGTGGATTTTCAGGGTGAAGCGGCCGCCAGGTTCTCCACCTGTCTTCAAGGCTCGTTACGTTGCTAGAGGCTTCAGTCAGCGTCAGGGAGTTGACTTCTTCCAGACCTTCTCCCCCACCCCGAAGATGACCACTCTTCGGGTTCTGCTGCACGTTGCCGCTCAGCGTGACTATGAGCTTCACTCTCTTGACTTCAGCACAGCGTTCTTGCAGGGCAGCCTGCACGAGGAGATCTGGCTGCGCCGCCCACCTGGCTTTACTGGGTCGTTCCCTCCTGGTACCCAGTGGAGCCTCCGCCGGCCAGTCTACGGTCTCCGCCAGGCGCCGCGCGAGTGGCACGACACACTGAGGACGACACTTGCGGCACTTGGGTTTGCTCCCTCCACTGCAGACCCGTCGCTGTTTCTCCGCACCGACACCTCGCTGCCGCCGTTCTACATCCTCGTGTACGTCGACGACTTGGTTTTTGCTACTGCTGACACTGAGGCACTCGCCCACGTGAAGTCGGAGCTGCAGAAGAGACACACGTGCACTGATCTGGGTGAGCTGCGCAGCTACCTTGGCTTGCAGATCACCCGGGACAAAGCACGCCGCACCATCACCTTGACTCAGTCACACATGGTGCAGCAGATCCTTCAGCGCTTCGACTTCCAGTACTCCTCACCACAGTCCACTCCTCTGTCTACACGTCACTCGCTCTCAGCTCCACCTTCGGACGAGTCCGTAGAGCCGAGTGGCCCGTACCCAGAGCTTGTGGGCTGCCTCATGTACCTGATGACCTGCACTCGACCTGACCTTGCGTACCCTCTTAGCATCCTAGCTCGCTACGTCGCGCCTGGGAGACACAGGCGAGAGCACTGGGAGGCTGCTAAGAGGGTGCTACGCTACTTGTGCAGTACATCAGGCATGGGGCTGGTGCTTGGAGGACGGGGTCGAGTTGTCCTCACTGGACACTCAGACGCCTCTTGGGTTGACGACCTGGCTACGCAGCGGTCGTCACAGGGTTACACCTTCAGCCTTGGTTCTGGCTCTGTCTCGTGGCGGTCTACTCGCTCGTCTTCTGTTCTCAGCTCCAGTTGTGAGGCTGAGATCTACGCCACAGCCATGGCTGCACAGGAGTTACGCTGGCTTACCTACCTGCTGACTGACCTGGGAGAGCGGCCTAGTTCTCCTCCAGTTCTGTACGGCGACAACAAGGCAGCCCTTGCCTTGTGTCAGGAGCACAGACTGGAGCACAGAACGAAGCACATTGCTCTCCGTTACTTCCTGGCTCGAGAGCTGCAGCAGCGTGGCCAGCTTCGTCTTGCGTACGTCGACACACGGGCCAACACCGCTGACATATTCACCAAGGCACTTCCGCCTAGTGATCATCAGCGGCACTGCACTGCTCTAGGCCTTGTACCTACGTTCTCTCACTTGCTTACTGCTTGACCTTGTTTGTACTGTGATCTATATATATACCTGCTTGTTTGCTCTTGCTAGGTAGGGATCACTGTATTGTCGCTGTCGTTTATATCTCTCTGCATGTGAACTAGCCTTGTGGCCTTTACTGTTTGTGCTCAGAGTGTGTGGTGACGTTGTGATCCACCCTGAGCTTGTCTTTGCTTGACTGGTCTTGTGACCCCTTGTTCTCCCCCACTTTGCCTATAGGGGTGTGTCAAACATTATATACACCTGCTGTAGCACTGTTGGCTGTAGTGGGGTAGCTTACATGGGGTACAACACATTCTAGGGTTCATATTTGTATCCCAACTGTTGCTAGTTCATCCATTCTTGCCTAGTCCTGTTGACAATACTGTCCGTGCAGATCGCGAACTTCTCACCTCCAGGAATTATGGTGGAGACTTCGAGGTCCTGAAGACAACCGACATCCACCAAGTTCTTGGAGAACGAGGGGATGTACAGACATGTGCCGACCGGCATCTGCCCACCAGCGACGGCTGTGAACTCCGCCATAGTGAGCTGAGGTGGAACGCACCCCTTGAAAATGGGGGAGACTACTGCACCAATGGTGGAGGCGATGGTGCGAACGCGAGTCTCGATCTTAGTGAGGCTAGCATAAAAAATATCGATAGTAAGGTGCATGGGGTGCATGGCGAGGAGAGCGTCGCGGACAGACGCGAAGCGCTCAGGGAGGCAGGCCGCGATGAGGTACAGTGTGAGATGCATATACGGAACCTGGCTAGTAAGCTGGGCAGAAGCGCAAGCTGCGCGGTAGCTGGCGTCAAGCAAGCGTAGGTGGGTAATGAGGTCCGCTACGGTGGAGAACACAGGAGGATCAGAGAACAGCAACGCTAGGACGAGGCGCAATAGAGTAGCTGACGAGTGGGTGGAGTAGCGAGTAATAATAGCATGAAAAGACTCCTTCGCCGTCACTAAATGACGAAAGTGCACCCGCTCGGCCGCCGGGAGGAGGCGACTAAGAACAAGGCGCGCAGCTATGTCACGTGACTCCCAAATTCTGTATGCAAGTTGGCCTACGCGGTGAGCCTCCTGGTCCTCCGACTTGGCCTCAGCCGCAAGAACAGGAAGACGCTGGGGGGCAGGTAGCTCACCCGACGCATGTGCGTACAGGGTGACGTTACCCAGGAGCTGGCTCCGCAGGTGGAGTGTGGCGTTGAGCAGCCATGCGTCAAAGTCGATCGCCCGCCCCTCCGCATCAAGCCGCAGCATTAACCCGGACGCCATGGTAGGAGCGAGAAGGGGCACAGCTCCAGCGGAGGGAACAATCACCCGCTCGTCCTCTGGTTGAGAAAAAATATGGATTGAAGGAAGCGGACAGGACGGAGGAGGGAAGGAGGGACGAGGAGGGATTGGGAGGGAGAGAGGAGGATGGATGAGGATGGATGAGGATGGATGGAGCGATTAGAAATCAGTGAGAGGTGCAGGAGGACAGGACGATCAATTGTTTGATTTCTGATGGAAGAAGGAAGGGGGTGGATTTAGGAGTGGAGGGATGGAGAGGAGGGGAAGAAGGAGGATGGGGTTGGGGAAAAGAGGAGCTACAAGGAGAAAATTGTTGGTACAAGCCGTTTAGTTGACAGGAAGAGGGATAGTGGGGAGGGGAGAACAGAAGGGATAAAAGATGATGCTGGGATGGACGGAGGGAAAGGAAGGGGAGTGGAAGGATGAGGAGAAAGTAGGTGGTGCTGGCCTGCAAAGGCTGCAAAGGCTGCAAAGGCTGCAATCATTATACCCTGGCTTCAAAATAAGACTTTTTGGTTGGATGCCTTGGAACTTACATGTGAAGTAGGAACTGAAACAAGCTCGTCGTTATTTTCCCTTTTATAAGTTTGACATATGCTTGTGACATTGTAAGGAGAGAGCAACAACACTAGTTGGCTGGCCCTAAAAGGCCTGACTTGTGAGACGTCTCAAAAGGACTGACTAACTGACCTGCGAGAGGAACTGCCTCATTGGACAGCCGATCCACCAACTGGTTCCACTCCTGGGAGGTGGTGAGCGGTGACAAGCGATGATGAGGGACGTAGAGGGGTGGTGAGCGGTGGTGAGGGAGGTGATGGAGCATGTGAGAATTTGATGCGCTAGTGTAAGAATGGCAAAGAATAGTTCATGTTTACAGCGCGCACTGCGCACGGCACGAGCATGGCACAATCCAAGAATGTCCACACTGAAAAAGCTACCAACCAACCAGCACTGTAAACAAATACTGTCGCCCCTGCACAACAGTCACAGTATGTGCTCGCTGTGTTGACATGACTCTGCCTTGCTGCAATTTCATTCAACTAGCACAGCAGCTTGCATGCATGTCAACAGATGGCCACCACATACCCCACTCAGCAACAAAAAAGATGTTCACCACCTTCCCTGGGCACGTGCCGGATGGCGATCTCTCTGAACCGACACACCAGCTGCTGTGCTTGCTTGCTTCCGGTGCTGTTGCAGCCCTTTTCAACACACACTGCCAGCAGTGAATCGTCCCACCTACCTGTACTCTCAACCCACCGTTCACCACCTACCCTGGGCACGTGCCGGATGGCAATCTCTCTGAACCGGCACACCAGCTGCTGTGCTTGCCTGCATGGCTCCCTTAGCATCTTGGCGTTCACCTTCCACATGTTCTGCACCTGTAAGGTTGCGCGGTAGGGAGTTGAATGTGCGCGTGTATTTGAGTGCACGTCTGTTTGTGTGGGTGTGCCCGTGAGTGCATGTGCTTGCTTGCACAGCCCCGTAGCATCTCGGCGTTCACCTTCCACATGTTCTGCACCTGTAAGGTTGCGGGGTAGGGAGTGGCATGTGCGCGTGTATCTGGGTGCACGTCTGTTTGTGTGGGTGTGCCCGTGAGTGCATTTGATTGCTTGCACAGCCCCGTAGCATCTCGGCGTTCATCTTCCACATGTTCTGCACCTGTAAGGTTGCGCGGTAGGGAGTGGCATGTGCGCGTGTATCTGAGTGCACGTCTGTTTGTGTGGGTGTGCCCGTGAGTGCATGTGCTTGCTTGCACAGCCCCGTAGCATCTCGGCGTTCACCTTCCACATGTTCTGCACCTGTAAGGTTGCGGGGTAGGGAGTGGCATGTGCGCGTGTATCTGGGTGCACGTCTGTTTGTGTGGGTGTGCCCGTGAGTGCATTTGATTGCTTGCACAGCCCCGTAGCATCTCGGCGTTCACCTTCCACATGTTCTGCACCTGTAAGGTTGCGGGGTAGGGAGTGGCATGTGCGCGTGTATCTGAGTGCACGTCTGTTTGTGTGGGTGTGCCCGTGAGTGCATGTGCTTGCTTGCACAGCCCCGTAGCATCTCGGCGTTCACCTTCCACTTGTTCTGCACCTGTAAGGTTGCGGGGTAGGGAGTGGCATGTGCGCGTTGTCAGAAATAGGCTTAGAAGCGATGCATTAGTAATGAGCTCTTTAAGTACATCCAAGAGGGGTAGGAAAAGGATGGGGAAGGGAATCGGGGGCAATCTCTAGGGATTGGGGGTAATCCCAAGGCAATCTCCAATTGGTGGGTTGGAGATTGGTTGGAGATTACATTTGGGTTTGGTTGGGATGTAGGTGTACACCCAACCAAACACAATGTGCAAACTACACTACTCTAGGATATAGAAAATACAAAGTACAAATTGTGAGATTGAAGACTAACACTAACACCCCCCCATAGGCGTCAATCGAACTCAGGGTAGAGAGGGTGGAGCACAGAGCCCCATGGCGCCAAGGAGACGGTGGTGGGGAACTTTCCCAAGGGGCTTGGTGAACAGATCAGCCAGGTTGCAGTCAGATGCAACGTATTCCACTTTCAACTGCTCTTGTTGGACAAGGTCACGGATGAAGAAGTGCCGGAGTTCAATGTGCTTGGTGCGGGTGTGATACACAGGGTCTTGAGAGATGTGGATGGTACTCTGGTTGTCACACCAGAGGGTAGGGGCGGACTGTGGGAAACCAAGTTCCTGGAGGAGGAAGGTGAGCCAACGAGCCTCCTGAGCAGCCATGGTGCCTGCGTAGAGCTCTGCCTCACATGAGGAGAGGGAGACTGCAGACGACCTGGTGGAGCGCCAACTGACAATTCCGCTCCCAAGGGTGAAGCAGTACCCCTGAGAGGAGCGTCGGTCGGTCTGGTCATCAGCCCAGGAGGAGTCGGTGTAACCCTCTAGGCGAGGAGGGGAGAGCCCACCGAGTGTGAGGACGTGAGACTTGGTGCCCTGAAGATAGCGCAACACCCGCTTGGCTGCCTTCCAGTGAAGGTCAGTGAAGCGTCCAGGGGCCACGTAGCGAGAGAGGACACTGACAGGATAGGCCAGGTCTGGCCGGGTGCACATCATGGCGTACATGAGGGACCCAACAAGCTCCGGGTATGGCTCAGAGCAGGCCTCTGGTGTGGGTACCGCTGGAGCTGTGAGGAGGTGTTGCAGCGGCAGCGGGGTGGCAACAGGTGTGCATAGCTCCATCTCAAATCGCTTGAGCACATTGTCGATGTAGAACTCCTGGGAGAGTGAGATGGTGCGAGCCTTGCGATCACGAGTGATCTCCATCCCCAGGTAGTGCTTGAGGTCACCGAGGTCTTTCATCTGGAGAGCCTTGCTTAGGGCTGCCTGGACTGAGGTCATCTGGGCCGAGTCCTTGGCCACGAGGATGAAATCATCCACGTAGACTAGGATGTAGAAGGGCTCAGAATGACGGCGGATGAAGAGAGTCGGGTCAGCAGTTGAAGGGTGGAAGTCCAGGGAGAGGAGGACTTCTTTCACCTTGTTGTGCCATTCGCGAGGGGCTTGCTTAAGGCCGTAGACGGGGCGATTCAGCTTCCAGACAGTGTTGGGAGGGAAATCTCCTGGGAAGCCTTCTGGTCTGTCCATGAACACTGTCTCCTTGAGACGTCCTTGTAGGAAGGCGGATGAGGCATCCATGGATTTGATCTCGAAGTCTTCTCGAGCTGCGACATCCATGAGCGTACGAATGGTGGGAGGTTTGGATGTGGGGGAGAAGGTTAGGAAGAAGTCGCGGTACTGCTGCTGGGTGAAGCCCTTGGCTACGTAGCGCGCTTTAAACACCGGTGCCTCGTCTGGGAGCTGTTTTACACGGAACAACCACTTGCCCCCGACGATGTTGACTCCTGGAGGTGGAGTCTCGTCGTCGAAGGAGTGGTTGCGGGTGAATGCTGCAATCTCCGCGTCCATGGCAGCACGCCATTTGGCAGAATGAGGGCCTGAGAGAGCCTCTTGGACGGTGAGAGGGATAGGGATGGTCGGGTTCTCCGCGAAGTTGAGGGAGGGTGAGCCAGTGATGTCGGGGAAGATGTGTGAGAGCTGAGGAAGGACTGCATGGAGATCACACAGTTCCTCATGCCTGTCTTCTAGAAGGGTAGAGGGCACATCCCCCCCAGCAGGAGGAGGCGGTGTGATCGCGGTGTATCGAAGAACCATCGCGAGTGGAAGAGTAGCGCGATGTGAGCGAGTGCCATGAGCCACCGGGGAAGAGGGTGGGGCTGGCGGGGTCGGAGAGGGTGACTTAGCAGGCTTGGGCGGGGGAAGGGGTCGCCGGCGGTACGTGATCAGCTCGGGCGACTGTGGGAGAGCGGGTTCCTCTGTGGTGGGGGGAGCCGGGGGAGGAGGTGGGGCCGGAGGGTGGGACCGCCGATGGTAGGTGATAGGTGCGCTCGGAGGGGGCGGCGCAGCGGGAAGTGGGGAAGGTGAGGGGGAGGGAGGAGCAGCTGCCGAAGACACCGGTGAGGCCGGGTCAGTGACCTCAGAGGGAGATGGTGCGATGGCAGGAGAGGGAGGAGGTGAGGGAGCAGGAGCAGGCGGGAGGTCGGGAGGCGCATCAAAGTCTGCCCACACGAGGGAGGGTGGATCAGGGAGAGGGTCCCGTCCCGAAGGGGAGTAGAATGGGCGGGTCTCATCAAAGACAACGTCACGGCTCCTGACCAACTGGTGAGTGGAGGGATTGAGGAAGAGGTAGTCAGGTGAGTCGGCGTTGTGCCCGAGGTAGATGCACGTCTGAGTCTTGGGACCGAGCTTGCCACCGGTATGCCGTCGAGCCTGAGGGTTGAGGAGGACATAGGCGGTGCATCCCCAAACGCGAAGAGAGCGAGCAGTGGGCGTTTTCCCGAGCCAGAGTGTGGTTGGAGTGGTGTCGGGAAGGTGCGGGTGGGGGTAAAGGTTGTAGAGGAGGGCAGCGTGGTAGAGAGCGTACCCCCAAAGAGAGTGAGGAGCGTTGGAGTGGCTGAGGAGGCACCGAGTGATCTGCACCAGGGTGTGGTTGCGGCTCTCAGCTATGCCGTTCTGTTGAGGGCTGTCAGGGAGGGTGAAGTTTTGTTGGATACCTTCGGAGGAGCAGAAGGCTTTGAGCTTGTCGTTGCAGAACTCACCCCCCCCATCCGAGTGAAGGCGCTTGACCTTGCGGTCAAAAGTGGTCTGTGCCTGCTTGACCCACGCTATGATGACCTCGGGTGCCTCAGCCTTAGTGTGGAGGAGGTGAACAGAGACATAGCGGGAGTGGTCATCCACAATGATAAGGAAGTAGCGATAGCCACCTCGTGCGAGAACAGGGGCAGGGCCCCAGACGTCCATGTGCACGAGGTCCAGTGGTGCTGCAGCGATTGTGGGTGAGGCAGCATGGGGCTGTTGGCGCAGTTTGCTCTTGGTGCAATCAAGGCACGTGGGAGCTGGTGAGTCAGGTGGTGGGGGAAGTGCGGCTGGCAGGCCGAGGAGAAGTTTCTTGGAGGCCATGTCAGCAAGAGTGCGGAAATTTGGGTGCCCGAGCCGATGGTGGTAGAGGATGGTCGGGTTGGAGAGGGTGCGACATGAGCATGGTGTGATAGTGGCCTGTGCTTGGGTGGTTGACACCTGTGGGAGAGGGACGCGTAGCGTGTAGAGGCCGTTGCTGTTGAGGGTGTAGCGGGCCAGAGTTTTGTTGGTGCGTGGATCGATGATGTCGCAATAGTCCTCGTTCTCTGGGAAGATGGTGCGTAGCCCTGCCTCCTGAATTTCTGTTTGGGCAACTAGATTGTGACGCAGTGAAGGCACGCACATGCCAGTGACAGTGCCGGATGGGAAGGCGGGGCATGGGACTGTGGAGGTACCCTTGGCGAGGGTGGTGAAGCTTGAGTCAGCTCCTAAGAGAGGGATAGGTGTTGGGTAAGGTTTGAAGGAGAGGGTCTCCTTGAGCACGGTGTGAGTGGCCCCGCTATCGAGTGTGAACTCTATGTATTGTGGTGCGTGTGATGAGCCGATGTACTGTGAGGTAGCTTCATTAATCATGGCAGTGCCAGGGAACAACAGGTTGATACGCACATCAGCAGGAGCAGCATCACTAGCACTAGTCGAAGCGGGGTCCTGGACCTCAACTAGGTTGGCCTTGCGAGAGCGCATCCAATTCGGCGGCTTCTTGTCCACTCCGTGAATGGCGTACCATTCGTCGTCTTTCTTCTTGAAGCACGTGGCGAGGGGGTGGTTAGTGCCACCACACACTTGTCCCTTGCGATTCCCATACTTGACGACGTAGGGGCACGGAGGAAAGCGGTTGCGCTGGAAGGGCGCCGAGGCGAGAGCCGCTGCGACACTTGCTTGAGGCATGGGAGCGCGGATAGCGTACGCCTTGGCCTGAGCCGTGGAGTCTTTCTCGGCAGAGAGGAGTGCGGTGGAGACCTTAGCAAAGGTGAGGTCCTCTGCTGAGAGTGTGAAAAGCATCTTCCTCGTGACCTCATATGCCGAGGTGAGTCCAACAAGTAGGGCGGCTGCAGGGGCTTGCTCGGGGAAGACTATACCCAGCTCCTTGAGTTCGCCATGAATGGTCTGCACCTTGGCAATGTAATCGGCCATTCCCGAGCAGTCCTCAAGGCGGACCTGAAACATGCTAGGGATGAGAATGGCCACGCCGACCGCCGTCTTGTTCATGAACCGATCCTGAAGGTACTTCCAGATGGCGTTGGAGGTAGGGTAGTTATGGAACGTGTTGACAAGTTCGGGAGGGGTGGAGGCGATGAAGACGCTGATGATGGCAGCATCGGCCTTCTCCCATTTCCGGTACTTCTCAACAGCCTCCTCATACGCCCTCACGTCAGTATCACTTGGAGATTCGGTCGGCTCACGGGGAATAGTAGGCTGTTTCCCCTTGCCACGGTTGAGGAGGACGTCCTTGAGGTCAAGGCCCTGCACGTCACGGCTCAGGAGGTGCTTGTCAACTCCGTAGCTCCACGCCTTGAAGTTGGAGCTAGAGCCATCAGCTTCAAGGCGGAGCGGGGTGATGGGGTTCGCCATGGTGGAAGACGAGAGAGCCATGGTGGAGACCCCTTCTCGCGCGGAGCGCCGCTCTTAAGTCACCGATAGGAACGGCGCGCAGCGCGGCGATTCCGAAATCCGACGGACCGGAATAGCGAAAATCGTCAATGTCGGCCGCGTCGGAATGTCACGTAGAAGGTTTTTTTTTTTTTTTTCCTTTTCAGGCCGCCAAAATTAGGTCGAATCGGCCGATTTCCGTAGATCTATCACACATCCCCCCACACACCACCCTCGGCTTCGCGGCTACACGGCTGCTCTGCTTCGCGGCTACACGGCTGCTCGGCTGCGCTGCTGCACCTGTTCAGCTGCGGGAAGGGGGAAGGGGTAGGAGTGCAGATGCGGGGCGACGGGCGGCAGCCCGACGTGAAGCTGCGGGGCGACGGGCGGCGGCCCGACGAGAAGCTGCAGGGCGACGGGCGGCAGCCCGACGAGAAGCTGCGAGGCGACGGGCGGCGGCCCGACGTGAAGCTGCGAGGCGACGGGCGGCGGCCCGACGAGAAGCTGCAGGGCGACGGGCGGCAGCCCGACGAGAAGCTGCAGGGCGACGGGCGGCGGCCCGACGAGGAGGAAAGCGAGCGTTAGGTTATAGCGCGGACGATGCGCTTACCAGATAAATTACCGTCGAAAGTGACGGGAAGGTGCAGCGGGAAAATTTCCGCCGACGAATGTCGCGAATCACCGGCGACGAGGTTGACGATGGCTTCGCCGAGGTTTGCGGGACGAGTATCCGCAGAGGTAAGAAGATCACGATCCGCGTATGCGGTTGAAGGGCTCTGATACCATGTCAGAAATAGGCTTAGAAGCGATGCATTAGTAATGAGCTTGAAGCTCTTTAAGTACATCCAAGAGGGGTAGGAAAAGGATGGGGAAGGGAATCGGGGGCAATCTCTAGGGATTGGGGGTAATCCCAAGGCAATCTCCAATTGGTGGGTTGGAGATTGGTTGGAGATTACATTTGGGTTTGGTTGGGATGTAGGTGTACACCCAACCAAACACAATGTGCAAACTACACTACTCTAGGATATAGAAAATACAAAGTACAAATTGTGAGATTGAAGACTAACACTAACACGCGTGTATCTGGGTGCACGTCTGTTTGTGTGGGTGTGCCCGTGAGTGCATGTGCTTGCTTGCACAGCCCCGTAGCATCTCGGCGTTCACCTTCCACTTGTTCTGCACCTGTGAGGGTGTGGGGAGTGGCGTGTGAGTGACTTTTGAGTCGACTCAAAAGTTGACTTCGACTTTTGAGTCGACTCAAAAGTCACTGACTTTGACTTTTGAGTCAACTCAAAAGTTGACTTTGACTTTTGAGTCAACTCAAAAGTTGACTTTGACTTTTGAGTCGACTCAAAAGTCACTTGTTCTGCACCTGTGGGGGTGTGGGGAGTGGCATGTGAGTGTGCATGTGTGTCGCTTTGCATGTGTCTGTGTGGATGTGCTTGCTTGCACGGCTTCCTCAGCATCACCGCAGTGCCGTGATCGCAATAGATTGAACGCGCAGACCATGATAGATGTCACTTGGATGGCAGGCATGCACCTAATCACCTTTCGAGATGACTTTTGAGTCGACTCAAAAGTCACTTGGATGTCATGCATCTAGTCCCCCTTCAAGGGATGCATTCCTCAAGGGGCAAGAAAAGCATTTGCTTTTGAGTCGACTCAAAAAAAGCACACCCAACTTTCCGCAGACCTAGCTGCGGGCAAGCTTAACGAGACCACATTGTGAAACAAGACCGCCAGCAGCAACCGAAGCCAACTTTGAGGATGAAGAAGAATAAGGTGATATTGAGGTGACTTCTGAGTCGACTTAAACATCGCAAGCCTAACGAGACTACATTGCGAAACGTGACACCACCAGCAACCGAAGTCAACAAAGAACAGGATGAAGAAAATAGCGGTGATATCAACAGTCTGATTGTTTAAGACGACAACATTGGCAAGAGGAAGCGGAAAGTTGTGGCGAAGAGAACAAAGGGGGGGAAACATGCCAAGACGATGAGCATGGAGTCTATTTTGACCCACTCACCTGCATGACGACCAGCATGAAGTCCCCTTGCGCATGCAACCGAGTAATGGAAAGAGGAGAGTATACACCATCACTACCCCCATACACATTCCACCCACCATCACTTGTCAACCATCCCACCCACCTGCATGACCACGAGCATGGAGTCCCCTTGCACGTGCAACCGAGTAATGCCAAGAGCCAGTGCCAGCTCCAACCCCCCTATGAACGCGCGGTACTCTGCCATGTTGCACGTGCCGTGCCCCACGCCCTCCCTCATGCACACCAACTGGTGGGGTGGGGAGTGGGGGGTTGGGGAGAGGGGGTGGAGAGGGGGGGGAGAGAGAGGCGGAGAGAGGGGGGGAGAGGGGGGGGGGAGAGAGGGGGGGAGAGAGGGGGGGAGAGAAGGGGGACGTATGGGGGGGAAACGGTTGAGAATAGCGAGAACGGATGTGGGGGGTCCCACAGTCCAAAGGTCGACTCACCTCGTTTTCCCGCTCGTCCTAGAGGACATATTTTTGAGCCGACTCAAAAGACACCTCCTTCCCAAACCAAAGCCCGACTGTCTCACCTTGCCCGCGTGCTCGTCCCTGCGCCTCACTTTTGAGAATTCTCAAAAGTGATTTCCATATACTCGTCCCTGCGCCTCACTTTTGAGAATTCTCAAAAGTGATTTCCATATACTCGTCCCTGCGCCTCACTTTTGAGAATTCTCAAAAGTGATTTCCATATACTCGTCCCTGCGCCTCACTTTTGAGAATTCTCAAAAGTGATTTCCATATACTCGTCCCTGCGCCTCACTTTTGAGAATTCTCAAAAGTGATTTCCATATACTCGTCCCTGCGCCTCACTTTTGAGAATTCTCAAAAGTGATTTCCATATACTCGTCCCTGCGCCTCACTTTTGAGAATTCTCAAAAGTGATTTCCATATACTCGTCCCTGCGCCTCACTTACTTTACACCCCCCCATCTCAACCTCACCTCGTTACCATGCTCGTCCCACAACGCAGACCCCGCCCCTGCCCGCCCCGGGTTGCCCTTGGATGCCCCGTCAAACTCCATGTGGTAGAGCGCCTGGGGGGGATGAAAGGCACATGGTGAATCCACGGGGAGAGAACGAGGTAGAGCGCCTGGGTGAATCCACGGGGAGAGAACGAGGTAGAGCGCCTGGGTGAATCCACGGGGAGAGAACGAGGTAGAGCGCCTGGGTGAATCCACGGGGAGAGAACGAGGTAGAGCGCCTGGGTGAATCCACGGGGAGAGAACGAGGTAGAGCGCCTGGGTGAATCCACGGGGAGAAAACGAGGACTTTGTGTGTTGGTTTGAGTTGGATGAGCAGGGGAGAGAGAGAGACCGCCAGGCATTCCCCTTGCATGTGCCGTCAAACTCGAATATCAAAAGCAGCATCGAAATCCATTCGGTAGAGTGCGGTTGGAGGGCCAGGGCCTCTATCTATGCATGGCCGCATCCGCATGTCCTCTCCCCTCTTCTCTTCGGGTGGTCGTTCGAACGTCCTCCCCTCTTCTCACTTCCAATCCACGTTTGAATCGACTGAAGGATCGCTTTGAATGACTAACGAAACTCACCTGAGAACCCACCTGAGACTCACCTGAGGGTTTATCTGAAGCCCAAGTGATGCTACGACTGGTCGCATGTCCTCCCCTCTCCTCATCCTCACAGCCCCCTGCCTTCCCGCTACTCTCACTCCCCCCTCCCTCCCCACACCCGCTCCCTCCTCCCCATCCCTCCCTCCTGCAGCAGACCACCCCCTTCCTCCCTGGCTCTCTGCATATCCTCCTCCTATGGTGGCGTGGGGTACAGAGGGGTGGGAGGGAGGGTAAGGAAAAGTGGGAGGGTAGTATTGGAAACCCTCTTAGGGTGGGGTGGGGCGGAGAGGGAGGGAGGGAGGAGGGAAACGTGATAAAAGCGCGTGAGTGTGTGGGAGAGGCAGGGTTTCCAGTTAACCTAGAAAGGACAGTGAGGAGTACAAGTGAAGGACGTGAGTAGGGATAGGGGAAAGGCCCTGGTGGTTTTGTATACTCTCAATTGAGAGTACTGACATTGTGTGTGAGGCATGTTCCTAAGCCAGGACCACTGAGCTGCAGGAACAGGAATGCTAGCAGCAGCAGCAGCAGCAGCAGCAGCAGCAACCGCAGCAAATCACGTAGCAACGGCAGAAGACGAGTACGAACTAGTAGCAAGGTGTGTTTTGAGTCGACTCAAAACACACCTCGAGTACGAACTAGTAGCAAGCAGCTGAACACTTCGGCACTCACCAGCAGCACCAGTGTATACCCCAGTTGCGTAAACAGGAGCAGCCGGAGCAGCATACGTGTACGCGCCAACAGCCGCAGCAGCAGCCGGAGCAGCAGTTGTATACGCGCCAACAGCAGCAGCAGAAGGCATAAAGGCGTGACTTGGAGCCTCAGCGGCTGACGTGAAGGGCGAAGAGACGAAGACGTTAGCCAAGGCGAGGTAGGACCTGGCTTCATCCAATGTGTCAAAGCTCTTGCACTGGTTGCCTTTGAAATTATACACCTGGGGAAGGTTATAACGAGGACAGTGTGTATTCGATATGGTGGACTGGACTGGACTGTGTGTGTATATGCGCTAAGGAAAAGGAGAATGTATTCTCGATAGGAGAACCTGCATTGTTGTCGCCTGGGCTTGGGGGGTGAGAGGTTGGCCTGGGGGTGAGAAACGGACGTTCGTTTTCGAGTAATCTAACACGGTTGTGTTCGGTGTGTGTTGCGTTCTTGGGCAGCAATGCAAGGGAACCGTGCTATAGCATGAGGAACCGAACTGAACCGCACGAGATAGCAAAGATAAAATACCTAGCAAACTGAAACGCCACGTAGTAAAATACCAAACTACAGCTGCTTACCTGTCGTTGACATTCCGGCCACGTCAGATAAATCCCTGGCTGGTGTGTCCCTTCCGAACCGCGTAGTACTTAGTCTTAGCCATTAATATCTACGCCAGTTGCGGCACGCGGCGGTCGTCAGTGATTGCAACGCCGCAACGAAGCGCATTCGCCTCCTAAGCTATTGCGATACGTGCCAACAGCGTCACGCTGCGCCTTACTATGGGAAAATGGTTGGAACGAGTGTGGAATGTGACAAATGGAGATCGTTCGGCTGGAGAAACTGATTGCGATTCCACATGCCAGGGCGAACAGCTGAATGCGGCGTGGTACGGTACATTTAGAATCTGCATGGACTATTTTAGGGTTACACTTTTACAAATATTTACTGACACTAATGTGTATTGATGGCCAGTCTTGTAGGGAAAACTTTCCTACTCATATTACACTCTTGGCTAAGTGTCACTTTCACCCTGTTGATGTTTACTGTCAGCGTAACGCATCAACTGTCATGGACCTGGCTTTCGCAGTATTGGCTGTGACGACTTCTGTCCTCGTCAAAATTGAGATAAGCAGGCACTTGTTGCAGTGCATAAAATTTTCATTCGAATATTGATATTATAAAACACAAGCACACACAGTTGTAGGTGTGACACTTGGCGATTTCCAGCCAATCGTGCACCGTAGAGGCCGCAGCTCATGTGTGCCGGTACGGTACTTGAGGCTCTGTGTTGTGTCAGGAGGAGGCCTTACAGCAATGGAGTTTCGGGGTTCGGCCGCTGCTATTCTGAGTCGACCCATGCCATGAGTCACCTAGTAGTCGTCAGGAGGAGCGAATTTTCGTGGGACTGCTGTATCCGCTGCTGCAATTTCTACAGCCTAGCCGCAGCTAACGTGTGCTTAAAGGAACGTGTTGGTCAGGACTCAGGAGGCTTTAGAGGAACGGATTTTGGGGGGCCGGCCGCGTCTGGGGATGGGCTTGGGGGAGGGTAACGAGGGGGAGGGGGTGGTGCTGGTGCCATGGAGAAACCGGGTTGTGCAGTTAGAGGGGATGATCACCCGTTGGTTCTCTGGATGGGAACAAAGGGGGGGGGGGGGGGAGGGGAGAGGGTGAGGGAAGGGGGAAAGGGAGGGTACGGAGAGGGAGGGGGTGGTGCTGGTGCCGTGCAGAAACCGGGTTGTGCAGTTAGAGGGGATGATCACCCGTTGGTTCTCTGGGTTGGTTCTCTGGTGGAAGGTAATGCAGGGTGGAAAGGGGTGGGAGGAGGGATGGAGGAAGAGAAATGAGAAATGGAGCGGGGTGAGGGATGGAAGATGATCTCACAGTGGTTCTCTGGTTGGGAAAAAAGAGGGAGCGAAGCAGGTAGGGGAGAAAAGGGATGGAGATGGGGGGAGACGGAGGGTTGGAGCCATGAGAGGAAAGAGAAAGAGTTGTGAATGTGGAGGAATGGCCATGAAAAGACAGTACCATTGCTGGCTTTCAGGGTTCTACTTGACCCGCTCGAGGCACGCCCTTATATGATTCGCTTTTGAGAGAATTTCCATGAGTACTAATGCTGGCTTGGTTTGATCTGGGTTTTAGCAGCTACAAGCTTTTACGTTTCTTACAGAACTGACCCGCTTGTGGCATAGCTCAATCCTGGGTGTTATACAAGCTTTTGAGAGATTATAGAACTACTATTAATGGCTTCAAGAGTTCTGACGGACTGACCTTTTAAAGGTACGGCTTCGTTGGAGAGGAGATCTGCCAGCTGGTTGCACTCCTGGGAGGTGGAGAGCAGTGGTGAGAGGTGGTGCAGGGTGGTGAGGGATGATGAGAGGTGAAAATGGGTGAAGAGGGGTGGCAGGGAATAACGAGAAGTGTTTAAGAGAGGATGAGGTGTACATGACACATACTTATGGCACATTGTCTATGACGTATACATACCCATAGAACGAGACACATAACCATGGAACGTAACACATAGCCATAGAACGTGACACATAACCATAGAACGTGACACATGGCACGCGGCATATAGTATGTAACACATGGTACAAACGCACAGTACATGACACATACCCTGGGCACATGGCGGATGGAGATTTCTTTGAACCGAGATACCAGCTCCTGTGCTTGCTTGCACTCCTCCCTCAGCATCTCCGCATTCACCTTCCACTTCTTCTGCACCTGTGGGTGTGTTGATGAGGAGGGGAGGAGCGGTATGTGTGCATCATGTATGTGAGTGGCATGTGTGTGTGGTATGTGTGTGGTATGTGTGTGGTATGTGTGTGTGGTATGTGTGTGTGGTATGTGTGTGGTATGTGTGTGTGGTATGTGTGTGTGGTATGTGTGTGTGGTATGTGTGTGTGGTATGTGTGTGTGGTATGTGTGTGTGGTATGTGTGTGGTATGTGTGTGTGGTATGTGTGTGTGGTATGTGTGTGGTATGTGTGTGTGGTATGTGTGTGTGGTATGTGTGTGTGGTATGTGTGTGGTATGTGTGTGTGGTATGTGTGTGGTATGTGTGTGTGGTATGTGTGTGGTATATGTGTGTGGTATGTGTGTGGTATGTGTGTGTGGTATGTGTGTGGTATGTGTGTGTGGTATGTGTGTGTGGTATGTGTGTGTGGTATGTGAGTGTGGTATGTGTGTGTGGTATGTGTGTGGTATGTGTGTCAGTCTTTGCATGTGCGTGCTTGCACGGCTCCCTCAGCATCTCTGCATTCACCTTCCACTTGTTCGGCACCTGTGGGTGCGTGTGTGTGGGGAGCGGGAGGGTGCCATGTGTGTGTGTGTGTGTGTGTGTGTGTGTGTGTGTGTGTGACCACGAGCATGGAGTCCCCGTGCAAGTGCAGCCGTGTGATGCCAAGAGCCAGTGCCAACTCGACAAGCGGTGCCCGATGTCATACACGTTCCACCTCACCATCCCACCCACCTGCATGACCACGAGCATGGAGTCCCCTTGAACGTGCAGCCGGGTGATCCCAAGAGCCAGTGCCAGCTCCAACCCCCCTATGAACGCGCGATACTCTGCCATGTTGCACGTGCCGTGCCCCACGCCCTCCCTCATGCACACCAGCTGGTGGGTGGGAAGTGGGGAGCACGAGGAGAAGAAGGGGGAGATGAAGGGGGAAGGGAGCGGAGGAGACAAGAAATTCCACTCCCCCTATGAATGCACGGTACTCTGCCATGTTGCATGTGCCGTGCCCCCCACCCTCCCTCAGACACACCAGCTGGTGGGGTGGGGAGTGGGTGCAGAGAATGGGGAAGAGAGGAAGGAACACACAGGGCAGAGGGATCGGAATAAAATAAAGCCAATCTCGGAAACATCCCTTTGATAAACGGCCATTGCTCCACAATATTGCATGTGCCCCGCTCTTCCAACAGCACCTACCCCACCCCTGCCCGCCCCAGGTCGCCCCTGCTACCCAAAAGCCCACCTCTCTCATCCCAAGGCCCTCCTCACCTCCGTCTCCCCCCCCCCCCCCTCTCTCGCCTCGTCCACAGCACAGAAGCCGCCCCTGCCACACGAAAGCCCACCTCTCACCCACCCCAAAGCCAGCCTCACCTCGTTGCCCCACCCCCCCTCCCTTCTCACCTCGTTGCCCCACCCCACCCCCTCTCCCTTTCTCACCTCGTTGCCTTGGTCATCCCACAAGACGGATCCTGCCCCTGCACGCCCCGGGTTGCCCTTTGAGGCTCCGTCAAACTCCATGCGGTAGAGCGCCTGGTGAGGGCCGAGGAGGGGTGGGGGGGATACACACAGCGAGAAGGGGGAAAACGCATTGAGCAGGGAGGGAGGTGGGAAGCCCACTCCCTTGAACGCGCAGCCCAATGGCCTTTGCAAAGGTCACAAGGGATTTGAGTGAAAAAACGACTCGAGGGACTATCTGAGACTCACCTGCGGGTCTACCAAAGACTGACCTGAGGGTGTATTTGCAAGCCGAATGTTGCTACGTGTGGTCGCATGTCCTCCCCTCTCCTCATTCTCACAGCTCCCTCCTCTGCCACTGCTCCCACTCCCCCCTCTCCCCCCACACTTCCCCCATCCCCCTCCTCCTCGTCCCTCCCTCCTGCAGCAGAAGCCCCCCTTTGTCCCTCGCTCTCTGTGCTTTCTCCTGCTAGGGTAGGGGGGCGATGGAGTGGGGTAGAAAGAGAGGGAGCTTTTCAGTCGACTCAAAATTCACCTTGTCCCTTATTTCCGCATCCTTTCCTCCTGCAGCAGACCCCCCCCTTGCTCCCTCGCTCTCTGTGCTTTCTCCTGCTAGGGTAGGGGGGCGATGGAGTGGGGTAGAAAGAGAGGGAGCTTTTCAGTCGACTCAAAATTCACCTTGTCCCTTATTTCCGCATCCTTTCCTCCTGCAGCAGACCCCTCCCTTGCTCCCTCGCTCTCTGTGCTTTCTCCTCCTGGGGTAGGGGGTTGATGGTGTGGGGTAGAAAGGGAGGGAGAAGGGAAGACGGGAGGTTGATTAGGCTCATAGGGAACGCCCCCTTTCTAGAATTGGGTGGGGTGGGGAGGGAGGGAGAAGGGAAATGTGAGAGGAGGGAGTGAGAGTGAGGAGGAGGCGGAGTGAGAGTGAGAAAGGCAGAGCTTGCAAGCAGCCTAGCAGCAACAGCTAGGAGGGAGAGGAAGGAAGCAGGTGGACAGAAGTCTACTTTTGAGGCGCCTCAAAACTAGGAGGGAGAGGGAGGAGCCAGGTGGACAGAATGAAAGGAAGTGCTGTGCAGGTGGGAGGAAGGACAAGGGAACTTTCTGTGAGGGGAGAAGACTGACTGAAAGAGTGAATGAGAATGCTGGCGACAGCAGCAGCAAGCAACTTATTTGACGGAAGCAGCAAAAGACGCATTAGAAGCAGCAATCCACCAGCAATTAACGTGCAAGCAGCAGCCAAAACACGAACTAGCAGCAACCTAACACTTCAACGCAACTTACCAGTAGCGATACGATCTGCATTCGCAGCAGCATCGGTAGCAGCAGCAACAGCAGCAGCAGCAGCAGAAGCAGCAGCAGGGGTGACACGAGCACGAGCAGGAGGAGCAGGTATAGCGTTTCTTTTTAGAGCGGAAGCAGCAGCGTGTGTGGGGGGAGAGGAGACGAAGACATTTGCCAATGCGAGGTAGGAGAGGGCTTCATCTAGGTTGGTGAAGCTCTTGTGCTGATTGCCCTTGAAATTGGTCACCTGGGTTGGGGAAGAAAGAAAAGAGAAACAAAGGTACAGTGAATGCACAGAGGAGGAGGCTGTTTTGTTGTCCTGGCTCATGGCTTCATCCAAGTTGGTGAAGCTCTTATGCTGATTGCCCTTGAAATTGGTCACCTGGGAGTGAGTGAGTGCACGGGGAGAACAAAAGAAGGTACGGTGAGTGCAAAGGGGAGATGGGAGGTGAGGTAGGAGAGGGTTTCGTCCAAGTTGGTGAAGCTCTTATGCTGATTGCCCTTGAAATTAGTCACATGGGGGAAGCGAAAGAAAGAAGATAGAATAAGGCACAGTGAGTGGACAGATGAGACGGGAGGGTGAGGGCTAGGTGGAAGAGGGATGCATGGTGGGATGGATGGTGGGATGGATGGTGGGATGCATGGTGGGATGGATGGTGGGATGGATGGTGGGATGCGTGGTGGGATGCGTGGTGGGATGCATGGTGGGATGGATGGTGGGATGCACGGTGGGATGCATGGTGGGATGCATGGTGGGATGCATGGTGGGATGCATGGTGGGATGAATGGTGGGATGCATGGTGGGATGCACGGTGGGATGCATGGTGGATGCATGGTGGGATGCATGGTGGGATGGATGGTGGGATGGATGGGGGGATGCAAGGCGCGATCCCAACTGCTCACCTGCCGTTGGCATTCTGGCCACGTCAGATATATCCCGGGCTGATGACCTTTCCGAACCGCGTAATACTTATTCTTAGAACCCTCTTTCCCGCCACAAGACGGCTTGGGCTTCGTCATTGCCTTCTGCGCCAATTGCGTCACGCGGCGGCTCGACAGGGCTTGAAGCGCCGCGGCGAGGCGCATTCGCCCCTCCGCGACGACAAGCTACGTTTTTTCAGTGTATGAATCGCGCCGGTATTCGCGCTTCGCGCGGCTCTGACCGATGGACACTTAGGGCTGCTGCGATTTCAAATTACTTGTCCGATCGCAAATTTCCCACACAGCATCTCGCTAACACATAACCCGAGAATCGATTATCGCCGCCCGTTGTCGCTCACAACGACGGCGTTTCTAGACGAACGGCTAGCAGGCAAACAACAGTCCCTCTGTCCGAGTCTCGTATCGCCTGACAGGGTTCAGAAACGGCCAGCGTTCGCACTCCCCCGTCCTAGCGAATTCGTGTGGTCGTCACGATTATGCTGTACTTGCAGCTCTTTTTCCCCACCTCGTCCAGCCGAGACAAACTTGATTACAGTTGAGAAATCACTAGAATAAGAAGGGTGTCACAAAAGTTAATTTCTTATGTTCTGTCTAAACCCTGACTTTTTTACCGCTTGGAACCGCTATTAACCGTCTTGAACAAGGTTGCAAATTGGGTTTGGGACACCCGAACAAATTCGGGTCACTAGCATTGATGGGGAGAGCAATAGGGGGGTGGGGTATTGGGCTGTGCGGCAAGGGGAAAGGGACAGCTGGTCGGTTCGAAGTCCTTCCTGGAAACAGGGGTCATGGATAAACCATTCAGGGAAGCTCCAGATTCCAGATCCAACCATTCAGAGTCAGGGCTGATTTTAGTGCAGTAGAGCTAATCCAGGGCAGTCAGGGAGAATGCCCCTGGAACTACCGACCTTCTTGTGTAATTTCTCCCTTCCCCAACTTTCTCAAACCACCACCAGGTCTGGTTCACACGCTCAGTTTGTCCGTCTGTCTCTAGGTGGTACGCAGACGACATGGCTAAGCGAGTCCCAAACAGTGCGAAAAGCTGCTTCCAGAACTTTGAGGTGAATCGAGGGTCGCGGTCGGAAATAATCGAATCTGGAACCCCGTGCAGTCGGACTACGTTATCTACGAACAGTGTCACGGCTTCCTCTGCTGTGACCTGACCGTGCGTGGGGATGAAATGCGCTGCTCGAGAAAACTTATCCACTACCACGAAGATGGCGTCGTTGTGACAATTGGAACGAGAAATGAATGCATTGAGCAGCATGGGAGTACAAGTACCAAACCCTAGAATGTTGTACCCCATATGAGCTACCCCACTACAGCCTACACAGACTATAGTGTATAAGTTTGACACACCCCCATAGGCAAAGTGGGGGAGAACAAGGGGTCACAAGACCAGTCAAGCAAAGCAAGGCAAAGCAAGCTCAGGGTGGATCACAACGTCACCACACAGTCTGAGCACAAGTTCAAGGCCACAAGGCCAGTTCACATGCAAGGTCACATATATATAAAGCTAAACAGGCAGGTATATATATGTAACAGTACAAGCAAGGTCAAGAAGTAAGCAAGTGAGGCAAGGTAGGTACAAGACCTAACAGAGTGCAGAAGCGCTGATGATCACAAGGCGCGAGTGCCTTAGTGAAGATATCAGCAGTGTTGGCCTCAGAGGCCACGTAAGCAAGGCGCAGCTGACCACGCTGCTGCAGCTCACGAGCAAGAAAGTAGCGGAGAGCGATGTGCTTCGTTCTGTGCTCCAGTCTGTGCTCATGACACAAGGCCAGCATGGCCTTGTTGTCTACGTACAGCACTGGAGGAGAACGAGGCGGCTCTCCCAGGTCAGTCAGCAGGTAGGTGAGCCAGCGTAGCTCCTGTGCAGCCATGGCCCCTGCGTAGATCTCAGCCTCACAACTGGAGCCGAGAACAGAAGACGAGCGGGTAGACCGCCAAGAAACAGAGCCGGAACCAAGGCTGAAGGTGTAACCCTGTGACGACCGCTGCGTAGCCTGGTCGTCAGCCCAAGAAGCGTCTGCGTGACCAGTGAGGACCACTGAACTATGCCCTCCAAGCACAAGCCTTATGCCCGACGTACTGCACAAGTAGCGCAACACCCTCTTCGCTGCAGCCATGTGCTCTGGTCTGTGTCTCCCAGGAGCAACAAAGCGTGCCAGAATGCTAAGAGGGTATGCAAGGTCAGGTCGAGTGCAGGTCATCAGGTACATGAGGCAGCCGACAAGCTCTGGGTACGGGCCACTCGACTCTACGGACTCATCCGAAGGCAGAGCTGAGAGCGAGTGGCGCGTAGGCAGAGGAGTGGCCTGAGGCGAGGAGTACGTGAAGCCGAAGCGCTGAAGGACCTGCTACACCATGTGTGACTGAGTCAGGGTAATGGTGCGCTGTGCTCTGTCCCTGGTGATCTGCAAGCCAAGGTAGCTGCGCAGTTCACCCAGGTCTGTGCACGTGTGTCTCTTCTGCAGCTCGGACTTCACGTAGGCAAGTCCAGCAGTGTCAGCTGTAGCAAAGACCAAGTCGTCGACGTACACGAGGATGTAGAACGGCGGCAAAGAAGTGTCGGTGCGCAGAAACAGCGACGGGTCGGCAGTAGAAGGAGCAAACCCAAGGGCCGCAAGTGTAGTCTTCAGTGTGTCGTGCCACTCACGCGGCGCCTGGCGGAGACCGTAGACTGGCCGCCGGAGGCTCCACTGGGTGCCAGGAGGAAACGTCCCAGTGAAGCCAGGTGGGTGGCGCAGCCAGATCTCCTCGTGAAGGCTGCCCTGCAAGAAAGCAGTGCTGAAGTCAAGAGAGTGCAGCTCGTAGTCTCGGTGAGCAGCTATGTGCAGCAGTACCCGAAGAGTGGTCATCTTCGGGGTGGGGGAGAAAGTCTGAAAGTAGTCAACTCCCTGCCGCTGACTGAAACCACGAGCCACGTAACGCGCCTTGAAGACAGGCGGAGAACCCGGCGGCCGCTTCACCCTGAAAATCCACATGCCACTGACGATGTTCGCCCCAGGCGGGGGAACCTCGTCAACGTAGGTGCCTGTGGACTTCCAGGAAGCCATCTCTGCATCCATGGCTGCCTGCCACTGAGAGGAGTAGGGACCCTCTATCGCCTCCGCGTAAGAGCGCGGAGTCGGGATGTCAAGTGCATCCGGGTCTCCCTCAGGGGCAAGCAGCATGGACACGAGATGAGGTGAAACAGCAGCCAAGCACTGGAACTCCTCCTGCCTGTCCTCTAGGACGTCCGTGCCAAGAGCACACTCACCCCCGACGGACGGAGGACAGACAGACTCAGACTCAGCGACGAGACTGGTAGCGTAGTCTAGGCGACAGCGAGCAGCGAAGTCGACAAGCTCAGCAACTAGGGCAGACGCAGCAGTAGACTCAAAGGAAGGGTCAGTGACGACAGTAGCAAGGAGACGCGTGACAGTAGGACGCGCAGCACGAAGGGAGTCCGACTCCGGGTCAGGAAGCTCAGGAAGAGAGGACGCTGGAGGAGAGGGCAAAGGGGCACGCAGCGGAGCAGTGGAAGGACGCAGAGACATCCGGTGCGTGCCGGGGACAGGGGGAGGACGCTGACGCGAACCACGACCACTAGTGCGAGCAGCACGGACAGGCGACGCAGGGCGAGACGCAGGCTCACGACGCTCAGCAAGACCTCCAGTAGGACCAGTGTAGGGAGAAGGAGAAGGAAGCGGGGAAGGTGGCTGTAACTGTGACTCAGACTGGACAGGAGGCGGACACTCTAAGGCAGGAGCAGGACCAAGAGAGGACGGAAGACCAAGAACCTGCTCAAGGAGCGGAACGAAGTACGGCCGCGGCCGCGCAGCTCCACCAGTGCCAGCAGGAACAGCACCAGCGCCCCCAGCGGGAGCACCAGCACCAGGAAGACCCGCAACTCCAGCAGCTCCAACTCCAGCACCCCCAGCAGCACCAGCGCCAGGAGCACCCCCAGCGCCAACACCCCCAGTAGCTCCAGCTCCAGCCGGACCACCCGAAGACGCAGCAGCTCCAGCTCCAGGAGCTCCAGCAGCACCAACGCCAGTAGCACCAGCAGCACCAGCAGCACCAGCAGCACCAGCAGCACCAGCAGCTCCAGCAGCACCAGCAGCTCCAGCGCCAGCAACACCAGCAGCACCACCAGCTCCAGCAGGAGGAGCACTCGTAGGGTCAGCAGCTCCAGTACACTCGGTACGAGCACCTCTGGGACCCTCGGCACCAGCACTCTCAGCAGCAGTAGAACCCCCAGCTCCTGCAGCACCACCAGCTCCAGCAGCACGTCGCCAGCGCCGGGCGAACCACTCACGCAGCTCCTGTGGAGAGAGCAGCTCCCGCCGGGACGAAGCACCGGAGGAACCGCCAGGCTCAGCACCACCAGACGCCGGACGAGCAGGTCCAGCACTCTCAGGCTCCGCACTCCGAGACTCAGCACCCCCAGGCTCAGCACCCCCAGGCGCAGCACCCCCAGGCGCAGCACCCCCAGGCGCAGCACCCCCAGGCTCAGCACCCCCAGGCTCAGCACCCCCAGGCTCAGCACCCCCAGTCGCAGCACCCCCAGACCCAGCACCCCCAGACGCAGCACCCCTAGCAGCACCCCCAGGCTCAGCACCACCAGCAGTACCAGAGTCAACAGCTACCTCGACTGGCTCAACTGCATCTACCTGGGACACACCTGAGGGAGCAGGACCCTGAGGGGGAAGGGGGTCTACCGGAGGGGGGCCTGGTGTAAGGAAGAGCGGCGGGGGAGGGAGGGACGCAGTGCGGTAGGGGAAGAGACGGTAGTAGGGAACCGACTCGTCAAAGGTGACGTCCTGGGACGCGAAGACACGGCGCGAGGTGGGGTGGTAGAACTGCCAGCCTGGCGCGTCAGGGGGAAAGCCAAGGAAGACGCAGGGAACAGCACGAGAGGACAGCTTGTCCGCAGACAAGTCGCGGACAAACGCCCTAGATCCCCAGACCCGAAAACGCGACGCATCACCAACCTTCCTTGTCCACAGCAAAGCAGGGGAGGTCTCCGGCATGGAGACCCGGGGGTGAAGGTTGAGCTGATGCGCCGCGTACCGAACCGCAAACGGCCACAGAAAATGGGGAGCAGCCGCATGGATCATGGACGTACGAGCGACGTCCATGACCATGCCGATGCGGCGCTCAGCAATCCCATTCTGCTGCGGAGAGTCCGGAAGCGTGAAGGTCTGGCGGATGCCTCGTGTGCGACAGAAGGTCTGCAGAAGGTCAGAGGAGAACTCTCCGCCTCGGTCGGAGTGCAGACGCCGAACAGGAAAGTCGGAGCCGAAACTCTCCTGGAGCTGGAGACGAGCCGCGCGGATCCAGGCGATCAACACCTCAGTGACGTCACCCTTGCTGCGCAAGGGGAAGACTGCGGTGTAACGCGAGTAGTCGTCAACCACCAGCAGGAAGTAGCGCTCCTGACCCTGCCCACGGACGCGGGCTGGGCCCCACACGTCCATGTGAAGCGTCTGCAGCGGAGCCTCTGTCGGAGGAAACTCGGAGGAGTGAGGAGCAGCGCGCTGCCGCCCCTCGACGCAGGGAACGCAGGTGGGGGCAGGCCCCGGAGGAAGAGGAGGGAGGGACCGGGGGAGACCAGAAACAAGAAGACGGGAAGCCATGCCTCGAAGGCGAGGCAGGGAGGGGTGACCAAGACGGTGGTGCCAGAGGAGAGTCCGGTGAGACAGGAGACGACACGAGCAGGGGGCAGACTCAGGACCAGACCTGGACGCCGCAGCAAACACCTGACCCGACGCGGCTACCTGAGCAGACTCAGTGACTGGGGAAGACTCAGTAGTCAGTGTGTACAGGCTCGACCCTGGCCGACGAGCAAACGTGGCCAAGTGGCGGCCCGTGTCCGCACAAGTGCAGTGGGTCACCCGCTGACGCGCAGGGGTGAACTGGTCAACTCCTGCATCCTGGAGGTCAGCACCCGCCACCAAGTTCGTAGAGAACGAGGGGAGGTAGAGACCCGACAGGGAGCCAGACGGGACCGCTGGACACGGTAGGACAGTGGAGTAGTGAGCAAGGACAGGACCCCCAGAGGGGTCCGCTAGGGAGACCGCAACAGGCCGACTGAGCGGTGTGAGAGTGGTGCAGTCTCGAAAGAAGGAGCGGGAAGCACCCGAGTCAAGGGTGAAGGTGTGGGTGTCCGGGGGCGACGCAGCACCTGAGAGCGCAAACTCACCGGCACCTGGGGCAGCAGACGCACTGGCACCTAGAGCAGCAGCCTCACAAGTACCTAGCGCAGCAGCCTCTATGCCTGGGTCAGGCGGGAAACACCGGTAACAGTCACCCTCATCACTAATAGTCACAGCATACATGGCAGCAAGAATAGCATCAAAGTCAAGATCATAGATTGCAACACCCGCCCTAGACAGCTCGCCCCAGCGAGGGATCTCCGTAGCGTCGGGGAACTGGTGGCGCCACGCGTCTGTCAGCCGACCGAAGCAGCGCTGGGTGGGGTGCGGGCCTCCACACTGCTCACCCGCCCGGTCGCCGGTACGGAGAACGTAGGTGCAGGGGCCAGCACCCCCACCCCGCTGACGAGCAGCGTACCACTCACGAAGCTGCTGGGGGGAAGGGGTCTCACGGGTACGCTGCTGCTGCTGCTGCTGGCGCGCACCACCACCGGAGCCACCCCTCTGCGCAGCGCCACCCCGACCAGCTCCGCCGCCTCCGCCGCTACCTCCTCCACTACCGCCACCTCCGCCACCTCCGCTCCCACCGCCACCGCCGCCTCCACCTCCACCTCCAGTCCCGCCACCGACGCCCCCACCCCCGCCACCACCCCCACCGCCACCCCCACCCCCTCCACCACCTCCACCTCCGCCTCCACCGCCCCCTCCAGCCCCTCCAGCACCCTTGCCCCCCTTGCCCTTGCCAGGGCGGCGTCTCCCGCTAGGGGCAGACGCCGCAGCGACCGACTCAAGACCAACGAGGTCGGCCGCAGCAGCAGAGGCAACAGAGGGCAAGAGGGGAGAGGGGGAGCACCCCTCAAAGACAGGGGTACGAGGGTCACCACGAGAGGCACCTACTGCGACTATGCTCTTCTCTGCCGCGAGCAGGCGCTCCTCGAGGAGGTCAACGGTGAGGGTGGTGGGGCAAACAGAGAGGAAGTGGTCCCTAACCGGGCGAAGGGTGTCAGGGAGCCGGGTGACTATGTAGTAGAGGGTGATGTACATGGGGGGGGGGTTCTTGGCGCAGAACTCAGCAGGAAGCGCAGCGCGGTAGCGAGTGTCACTAGTGCGAAGGTGCGTAATGAGGTCAGCGACAGTGGGAAAAGCGGCGAGGTCAGGGAAGAGGTACGGTAGGATAAGGCGGCTAAGCGCAGCAGTGGCAGGGGAAGAGTAGCGCGCAACTACAGCGTCGTACAAGGTCTTAGCACTCTTGTACTGGCTAAAGTGCGCACGCTCAGAGGTCGGCAAGTGGCGGCGCACAGCAAGGCGGGCAGCAGCATCGCGTGTGGCCCACTGGGAGCGAACAGTGGGGTCAGCATCAGCAGCAGGGGCAGGAGAGGCACCAGAGGTGAGGTCAAAAAGGGAGAGGCCGTCTGCTCTGTCGCTCAGTAGGAAAAGCTGCAGGTCATCTACCCAGACGTCAAAGTCAATGGCCCGACCCTCAGCGTCAAAAGTGAGGACACTGGGGGAAGCCATGACAGCAGTAGACTAGCAGTGAGAGCAGCAGGCTAGGGCAGAGCAGTGGTGGAGGCGCTGCTCTTACCGGGCAGGCGAGAAGGACCGAGGCGCGTCGGCAGGAACAGGGCCGGGACGGCAGGAACGGCGGCTCGGCGGCTCGTCGGCACCGGCGTCTCGGCGGCTCGGCAGCACGGCGGCAGTGGCGGCTCGACGGCTCGGCAACTCGGCGGCAACGACGGCTCGGCGGCTCGGCGGCTCGACGGCTCGGCGGCTCGGCGGCTCGGCGGCGGCGGCGTCTCGGCGGCGCGGCTGCTCAGCGAGGCCGCGAAGGGATGGCGAAGGGGCCGCAAAGGGCGGCGGTGGGGTCGCACGGGTGGGGCGACGGGGGGTCGCGGGCGGCTGCGACCACAGTAGTCGCGCGCGGCTGCAGAGACGGGAGGGCAGGCGGCCGCGGCGACGAGGTCGCAGGCGGCTGCGACAGCAGGGTCGCGGGCGGCGGCGACGGCAGGGTCGCGGGCGGCTGCGGCGACAGGGTCGCGGGCGGCTGCAGCGGTAGGGTCGCAGGCGGCCGCGGCGACGAGGTCGCGGGCGGCGCGAAGGGCGACGGGGTCGCGACGGGCGGCGTCGGGGTCGCGGGCGGCTGTAACGACGCCGCGCAGGGCGACGCGAGGGTGGGGCCGCGGGGTCGCGACAGGGGGGCGCCGGGGCCAGCAGAGGCGGCGCCGGGGCCGGAAGCGCGGCGCGACGGGGCCGCTAAGGGAAGCGAGGGGAGGGGAGCGCGACTCGGGCAGGGGCGGAGCGCGCTCCGGGCAGGAAAAAAATCTTACGGTGGGCCCTAGGAACAGTTCCCACGAGGGAACCTGCTCTATACCATGTGACAATTGGAACGAGAATGAATGCATTGAGCAGCATGAGGAGTACAAGTACCAAACCCTAGAATGTTGTACCCCATATGAGCTACCCCACTACAGCCTACACAGACTATAGTGTATAAGTTTGACAGTCGTGACCCCTAACTGTGCGCGGTAAAGCCATGATAAAGTCCATGGTGACTACCTGCCAAGGGCGGTCGGGTGGTGGAATCGGCTGCAAAAGTTATGCTTTGCAGCAGCCGTGAATCGCAATAATCTCCGCTATGTCCGGCTTCAACCCTTCGAGGTAGCGATCGCGCATCTCTGCTTCCGTGATGTCGTCTATCTCGTTGCAGATGCTCAAGAACCGTCGTGTGTACTCCTGGACGTTTCCTATCTGTCGGAAATGACGCAGACGCTTCCTAGCAGCTTCGGAGGCGTTCACCAAATCGAACCTACTTTTCAGCGCCGCTTCAAATCCTTCCCATGTCGTCGGAACCGTGGTAACACCCAAAGCTAAACTCCCTAAGCTCGAAGTTGCAGCTGCATGCCCCACGCCCTGTTGATGCCCGTCTAACTGAGCCCTCCGTACAGCAGTCTGCGTAAGTTGGCGCCACCACTCCAAGGCCGGGCCCCTCAGCAGCGTTACGGCGTACTCGATCCGCTGCTGCGCGTCCGCCTCTTGCACCCCGCTCGCGGCGAAGTAATTGTTGAGCATGAAGAGCCACGTTCGCACGTTCGCGTCGCGTTGACTTGGGTCGAACGACTCGGGCTTCTGCGGCTTGAGCGCGCTTCGACGTTCCGGCAGCGCTTCCGCGCCAGTCGACGTGGTGGGTGCAGGAGTTGGTGCGGCAAGGCCATGGGGGTTAGAAGCCAAATTGCGAAGCTGTTGCATTTCGGCTCGTACCTGACGCATGAGCTCGGCAAGCGTGTTGCCCATGTCGTGGGGGAAAGCGTTCATGGATTCGTCCATGTTCGCTCGACGACTCCAAGTCTGCAAGTCGGCACCGCGGGACGATGACGGCGTAGTCTCGTCGTCGACGGTCGCTCGTTGGAAGTCGCTCCCTGCGAAGACTCTTGATACCAAGTGTTAGGCCCGCTGGCCTAAGTCCGCTAAAGAATTAGCGGGGTCGACTAAGTCGAGGATAAAGCGCGGCGGAAGACTTTGGCGAAAGAACTACTAGCGAAATAGGCGAAGGAGTTACTGAGTAATTGAAGAAGAGTTGAATGAGAATTGGTTGCTCATGCCAAGTACAAGCAAGGTTTATATAGCATGCAAGAAACAAGGTTGGAAAGTGGATTGTGGGACCAAGAATTGTAGTGCAAGAAAAGTAGAGTGCCACGTGGCACTAGAGAATCTGAGAAGATAAGGATAAGGGTGACTTGGATGGGTTGGGAAAGTACTGTTCAAAGGGAACAGTAAATCCCCCTTTAACATCAATCTCAAGAATCTCACCAAGTGCAGTACTAAACAAGCCTGGCCCTTTAGACGGCTACAACATGGCTTGGGCAAACCATCCGAGGCAAAGAACTAGAGGCCCCGCAGATGCGCCCTGTGTTCCTCCAGCATATTCTTACATTCGTTGACAGCCACGTCAGCTCCAAAATTTCATTATATCGAGCTGCAGCGCGGCACCTTCAATTCCGCAATGACCGTCTTTTCCTGCCGTCTTTCTGCTGAAAGGCAGTGCCTGCTAGCCACGCCTGTCTCGCTCTGCTCCTCCACACCCCTTGGTGAGATTCCTTCTCCCGAAGCTTTCTCCGCGCCGCCGGCGTGCCTTCGCTTGAAGCCTCCGAGATGCGCCACATGTGCGGCTTGTCACGAAGGAGGGGCTCCCTCCCTCTCTCTCTTTTCTCCGAGAGAGGAACATGTTTCCTCCTAGGAACGAGTTAGATTCTCCTACCCACTCTCCTAGATTGTAAACATCTGAACCACTATGGCTGACCTTCTCTTCCTACCTGGCGTCAGACTCTCTGCTCTTCGTGTCGCCACGGCGGCGAAATGCGCGACTCGAACCCTGTGCCTCGGAACGATGGATCAATGTCGTCGCATGACGATGCGACGCCGCCTCTACGCTTCCAGGGTCACTCATAATGACAACCAAGAAGGCATGGCCAGCGATAGGAGGCTCACGCAGTCGCTGCGAAGCTCCTCAAATCCGCAAGCAGCCAGAAACGCGTCGAGCACGACGCGAAATGCGGCGCCAGATCCGACCGTTACGGCAGAGCTTCCGCCGCCCTCATTCCACGTGGACGTGGCGATTGCAGGCGGCGGTCTCGCGGGGCTCGCGCTCGCCGCCGGCCTGCAGTGGCGCGGCGTCGAGGCGGCCGTTTTCGAGGCAGCACCCGCCGTGCTGCGATCGAACAACAGCACGGGCACGATACTCGTCATGTTTCCCAACGGCACTAAGGCGCTCGAGGGATTAAAGCCGGGGCTCGGCGACGCTGTGATTGCGTGTGGATCATCGATCACAAAAGTTCAGTCGGTTTTCCAAGAACTTTCGGCCGATATAGTAGATTTTGAACCGGCCAGAGCTTCTACGAGCTGCGGTCCCTGTAGTAGCGGATCTGGCACTAACGATGCTGCTATGAAAGGAACCAGCGAAAATCGCGACGGGTGGGTTATGAGGGACGTGGCGCCGCGAGGCCAGATAGTCGTGGAGTGGGCGCGAGCCCAAGAGGTGCTTGCCTCGTCTTTAATGCGACCCGAGAGTATTATGCACGGTCATCGCGTCGTGGCGTACCATCCCGTCGTGGCGGGAATTCCTATAGACAGCAGGAGCGGTGAAATGGAAAGTAGCAATGCTGCCGGTATCGAGGGAGAGGTGGAAGCGGTTGACATGGTGCTCGAGGTTGTGGGTTCGAATCCTAAAACTAGCGCAAATGATTGCAGCTTTGCTGTTGCGGAAGGAGCTGAAACTGCGGACGAGGTGGGTGCAGTGGAGCAACAGCGCCAGCTGGTGGTGGTTCGTGCGAAGATTCTGGTCGCAGCAGATGGCCTACGATCAGCTGTGCGAAATCAGATGATCGGCGACTCGCCTCGGTATCTGGCACAGATTGGATGGAACGCGCTTGTGCCAAACCCGCTAACCGCGAGAGTGCACCAACAACAAGATAGAACGTTCTTTTATTTCAAAGATGAGGTTACGAGTTACCAGATGTTTATGATTGATGTCGGCCACGGGAAGATTTTTTGGCAGGTAACGCTCTTTTAGCTCGCATTCTGTTTACCTTTCACCCTTTCTTTTCATGCCTTTCTTCTGGGCCTTTCAATTCATGCCAACCCATTCATGCCACGTCATACTGCTGGCACGTTCTTGGTTTATCCACTCCTTTTAGTTCACACATGCGCTCACAATCGATGCTGGCGCATCCTCCTGCACTCTTTCATAGCGAAACAACCACATTGTTTCACCAACCACACACACTTGCATTGTGTCAACAACAGTTTATACACCATCTTCAGAATCTGTGATACCCTGACAATCTTCCCTATTTCAGGTTCAAGCTGATGACCCTGATGGCCAGCTCGTATCCGAGCTCCAGCTAACACCCTTTGGTGGCTTTGGCAAGCCAGGTGTCAAAGACCGTTTGATGTGCCACATCAGCAAGAACATTGCAGACCCCTCAGGGCACGACACCTGGCATACCATGCTCCAAGTGGTTACCACCACCGACCCTGGGAGCATCTACGAGCGGTGGATGATGGACCGGCCTCCTCCAAATGATTCTTGGAGCGACTCGAATTGTGGTAGCAGGGTTGTTCTTATGGGGGATGCTGCACATGCCATGCACCCCGGACCAGGGCAAGGTGCTCATACTGCATTCGAGGATGCACACCAGTTGTCCCTATGCCTTGCTGAGATCAAGGACAAGCTCACCGAACCTGCTGCCGTGGCTGCTGTGGTTCGGGAGTATGAGGCTCGGCGGATCGATCGGTGTGTGAAAGTCCATGCATACGCCACTGCAGCGCATTGGTATGGTCAGGAGGGGAAATTTGTTAAGGAAGATGTTTTTTGAGTTTCAAAATTGGGTCCAAGCATACCCAGACAAGATCGAAGGTGACCCTGATACTACCTACTTCAAGTGATCTTTCAACTGCTCACAGGTCCACCACAAGGGATCCTAGACACGTGACCTGGTTCAAGCGATTCTTCAACTTGGTCCTTCAACTGTGGGCCTAAATCCACCTGTTCCTGCTAGGTTATGGATGGATGTCAATTCAGGAAATTACGAAAATGTGTTACGCCCCCGAAGGGTTTTGGCAGGCAAACATGAAATTAGAGAGCTGGAGCGCAGCTGCCCAGTTTCCCACCGCATCAATTGCATAACCAAGGACATGCCCCTACCTCCGTGTCAACTCAAGTAACATTATGACACGAAGTTAGGGACGCACCCTAACGGTTCCCCGTATAAGCACAATCGTTCTCTCTATAAGCACACCCTCAGCAATATTGCTTCTTAGCACTCCGCCAGAGCATCTAAGGACGAGGTGAAGGCCTGAGAAATGAGCCAACACCGTTGATGGTGCCGCGAACAGTGTCTCTAACGGTCCCGCCAATAGCGCGTCCGATTCCCCCGCGGAGACTCGTGGTGCTGGCTGCGGGGACCAGGTCTGGGGGGATGAGCAGCGTGCTGGTGCCCTGGATCGTGAAGTCCGAGCCTACCCACAGGTTCGGCACGACCAGAGCCGTAGGCAGCTTCGACCCGCCTTGGAACGTGACGATTGGCTGGCCCTTGGGGCCGCGCTTCGCGACGAGATTGCCCTCGATAGTGTCGATCTGGGTGCCGGGGGGAATGTCGGTGAGGTTGCGGAACAGGTAGCGCGTGGCGATGGTGTTGTAAGAGAGAATCGTCGTCTGCTGGTCCTTGGTGTAGCTCTGAAGCGCCGCGATGTTCGCCGGAAGCAAGATGGTTATGTCCGTTAGAGGGATCTTCGATTTTACTGTAAGGGAGGGAAGACTTGAAGGGGACAAGACATATGATTAGAACCGGGGTTGGGGAGGTTCTGGCAAACATTTGGCGAAAACAGAAGGCGAAGGCTTGGCAGGGAGATGGGAAAGGGAGTTAGCTGCAGATTGGATCCCTCTATTGAGTAACTCGATTTACGCGCACTGGAACTTACGATAGTCGTCGACGAATTTGTGGAGGCCTTGGTACGCCGGACGTTGCGAGATGCTGTTGACAGCTCGATCTACCTCCTTTGTTCTTAACGCGGACACTTGGCAGCCGCTGTGCCACAGGACGATCATCGCGAGAAGAGCTGCACGGTAAAACGACCCCATTGTCCAACACTGGCTACGAGCGCGGAAAACAGCGAACGGAGAACTGCGACGTAGAACGCAATGTATGAGTCCTAGAAGGCGCCTATAGAGCGCGCTATCCTGACCAAGCTGAGAGGCAGCAGAGAGGGGGTGACGGTGAACTGGAAATTGAAGGGGTGAAAATCTTGACTTCCTTGCACACGTTGAGGGAGGAGAGAAAAATCAGGAACCAGAGACTGCCGTTTGTGATCGGTGAGTGATTGATGATGCCTGCAATGCTGGTCAAACCGCTTTTCAAGTGCGACTGAGAGATTCGAGTCGCGTGCGACAGATTTGACGCACTCGCAGGCAAATTTCGCCCGAGTCGCTGCGAGGAAGGCTCGTCGCAGGGCCAGTGAAACTCGCGTTGCCCAGGGTGTGTGTCTCTGCGCCTGAGTTCGTGAAATCGTGTTCCGTCCATCACGCGGCTCGTAGAGTCGCCTGCGTCGTCTTGTCGGTTCACGACGGGTCACCGAAATCCGCCCAGCGAAAACCGTCGGCTACTCCGCGAAAGAAACCCGCTGAACGGCGAGACCGTCAGTCAGTAGCTCTGGCTGGCGTGGCTCATCGCATTGTCGTTTCTGTTGGACGACGTTCTGGCGAAACTGGAAATGCCCTGCCTTGCGAAAGTGTTGCACTGCACCGTGACATTTGCTTGGCGGGGTTCGGTTCAGGCTTTTGCGGTGACACCCAATTTCAATTTGTGCGCGATGTAAAGTGACCCGTAATTGTACAGGCGAATGCGAATTGATTCTGTATGAAAATGTTATCCCACCACGAGTCACGCAGCATCCGTGGATGCTGCTTCTGCCTGCCTGAAATGGTAGCCTGCAGGTAGCTAGCACAACTAGTGTACCGAAAGTTACCTCGCATTGTCACAGGCAGAGTATCTTTTGCAAAAGGTCTCGCCATTCCTTTCACCTCGCGGTGAGGCGAACCATTCTGTCGCTAATTGGTTCAGGCTGAGTCCAGCTGGCAACCATGGCTGCCACGTTAGCGCCTGATCCTGAGGCTTCCCGCACGGGAGGAATTTCTCCGCGCAAGCCAAGTCCATTATCTGTTAGACCGGAATTTCCGGAATCCTTGTGCGATTTGAGATCGGATTCGCCATCGCTGTGCGACCTGCCAGGGCCAATCGTCGCACACATTCTCTCGCGATCGCTGTGCGATCCGCGCGACGTTGTCGCCGTGAGAAGCGCCTGTCGCAGCGTTCGCGATGCAGTTGCGTCGGCACCTCTCCAGCTGTCCCTTTTGCAGATGGATCAGCCTCATGCCTTTCGAAAGGATGGAGCCAATGGAACTGTGCCACGTAAGTGGATCCCTGCGAGCCTATGGAACAATCGTATAAGCTATGGTATCGGTTTCTTGCTGCTAGGGGATATATGCAGCTCAATAACGGGTATAACTGATAAGAGTTATTGGTACACCCGCAGCTGGTAGCCGATTTCGATAGCTGGTAGTAAGTTTAATTAGATTATCCATTTCCTCAGTCATGCATACGCGTCTCAACCATCTATGTGTCTGCATGCTCAATCCATCCACATTCTCACCTCACAGAATATGCAAACGCCAGCTCAGCTGCCACGTCAGCAGAGCCAATCGCCTCCTTCCCCCTGCACAGCTCTGCGTGGTGCTCCCAGGCTGTACGGGGGATTGCACACGTGGCGCCGCTCCTGCACACGCTGTCACTTGCCACCTCAGCAGTGTCCGATGCTGACGTGGCAGTGTGTGTCTCCTCGCTGACTAGGATGCAAGTGCTGGTCCTGGATAACTGCAGAAAGCTGTGAGTTTCCTGGATTTTTTTCTCCTTATCTTTCCAACAATCAAATCAAAACATTCCGGCGAAGGCTGATGCAGCGTGCCAAAAGCTGTGTTCGCTAGGCGCCTCAGAATAGCTACAGGTAACAGGAGGATGCTTGCAGGAAAGGAATAGCTGACACAAAGTGGGTGGACAGTCAATTAGCCAAATGGCAACATCCATGGCCAAATGGGTGGGTGGGTTGGAATAATGCCTTATCTAAACTCCAAAGGCTATGGATGTTGCGTGTTTCTCTCCCTCCCTCTCCCGCACAGACGCATTGGCCCCTCAACTCACCTCCTCCCCCTCCCTCACCACCATCTCCCTCCACCGCTGCTTCGGCCTCACCCCTCGCACGTCCCCTCTTTCCCTCCCTCCCTCCCTCTGTCCCCCTCTTTCCTTCCTCCTCTCTTCTCCTCTTCTCCCCTCCAACCCTGCCAGCACAGATGCATTGGCCCCTCATCTCGCCCCCTCCCCCTCTCTCATCACCATTTCCCTCCACCGCTGCGTCGGTGTCTCACCTCCCACACACTGTTTCCTTCTTCTAGCAGCTCTCAGCAAACCGGGATTGATGCTTACCTTTCTCCATCCTCGTCTCTTCCCTTCCCTCCCTCTCCCCTTCTTCCCCTCTCCTCCCCTCTCCTCCCCTCTCCTCCCCTCTCCTCCACCCACCAGAGTAGCCACATTAGCGCCTCACCTCGCCGCCTCCCCCTCCCTCACCACCATCTCCCTCCACCACTGCTTCGGCCTCACACCCTACACTCCCCTCTCTCCTTCCCTTCCACCTCCTCCCCCCAACCCCACCAGCACAGATGCTTTGGCGCCTCACCTTGCCGCCTCCCCCTCCCTCACCACCATCTCCCTCCACCGCTGCTTCGGCCTCACACCCCACACCGTCTCCCTCCTTTTAGAAGCTTCCAGGAAACCTGGCTCCGTGCTGACTACCCTGGTCTTCAGCCACGTGGACAGGCTCTCTGTCCGCCACGTGGCACCTCCAGAAATTCCTCAGAAGGAGTCTCCTCCTCGAGAGGAGGAGGATGGGCTCATGTCGTTTCTTGGTCTCACTCAAAAGAAACAGGAGGAGGGTGAGTGATGAGTGGGAGGAGTGGGAGGTGGAGGAGGGCGGCTGGGGAATGGGGGGAGGGTGGGTGGGCGGTGTGAAAGGAGGATGGGGAATGGGGAGAGGGTGGGTGGGTGGACGGTGGGTATTGGGAAATGAAAGGAGGTTGGGAGCATGTCGTTTCTTGAATTAACTCGAGAGAGGAGCAATTGGGAGGCGGATGTGGGGCGTGGGGAGTAGGCGGAGTGTGGTTTAGCTCCTCCTTAGTGCATGCGCTAACAATCTTCTCCTCTTCTTCCCCTCGTTCTTTCTTCTTCTTCCTTTGTGCACCAGCCTCGTTCCCAGCAGCACTATCTCAAGTGCTCCAGCGCCCCTCCTCCCTGCGCGCCCTCTCTCTCCACTCCTGCCAAGCCCTTTCCGCCAAAGCTTTGCAGTTGCTGGTGAGTGGCAGGGTAGGGAGAGTATGAGGAGACCAGCGTGTCGTGTAGTGAGCCACCTGGAGTTCGTTGTGAGAGTAAGAGTGTGAATTTTACATGTACAGCTTGTTTTGAGACGTCTCAAAACACTACTTTTATCACGGTAGCCACCTGGAGCTCGTTCGTTGTGAGAGTAAGAGAGTGTGAATTCCATGTGTACAGCTTGTGGCGAGAAGACGCTCGTTAGGTGGGGAGGAGAAGAGCTGGGGATTGTGCAAAAGGGTGTAAATCCCGCCGCCCTTCCCCTCGTTTGGAGGGCCACGTCCTGCCCTCCTCACTCCATCTACATCATCCCGCCGCCCTTCCCCTCGATTTTCCATGCTCTCTTCTCGCCCCCTCTGTCCTCGCAGGCCTCAGCTGCCCGCATCTCGAGCTCCTGTGTCTTGGCGGATCCCGCTTCCCCGTTCTCCCTCACGCCCTTTCCCTTCCCTTTGCGCTCCCCTTGCTCCACCCTCGCGACTCTCCCCCTGCCCACGCCACGCCCTCAGCTGCCCGCATCTCGAGCTGCTCTGTCTTGGCGGATCCTGCTTTCCCATCCTCCCTCCCTCACGCCCTCCCCCACTTCTCCCTCTCCCATCGCACTCCCTTTGCTTGCCCCTCGCTCTCCCTTCACTACTCTCCTTCTTGCAGGCCCTTAATCGTCCCCATCTTGAGCTGCTCTGTCTTGGCGGTTCCTGCTTCCCCATTCTCCCTCTCCCCCCCCCCCCCTCCGCTTTACTCTCCCCTTGCTACTCTCCCCCTGTCCATGCCAGGCCCTTAATTGCCCCAATCTCGAGCTGCTCTGTCTTGGTGGTTCCTGCTTCCCCATTCTCCCTGCTGCCCTTCCCCTCTTACTTGCCCTTCCCATGCTCTCCCTTGGCTTTTCCCTCGCTCTCCCCTCCCTCACTACTCTCCCCCTCTCTTGCAGGCTCTCAGCTGCCCCAATCTCGAGCTGCTGTGTCTTGGAGGTTCCTGCTTCCCCATTCTCCCTGACGCCCTCCCCCTGCCCTCCCTCTCCCGCCTCCTCCTCTCACTCCCTCCCCGCCTCGTCCCGCCCTCCCTGCTCTCCCGCCTGGCATCTACGTCCCCACTACAAAGCACAACAGACGCAGCAGCAGCGGTAGGTGCAGTGGAAGGAGCAACAGCAGATACAACAGCAGCAGCAGCAGCAGCAGCAGCAGCAGCAGCAGCAGCAGCAGCAGCAGCAGCAGCAGCAGCAGCAGCAGCAGCAGCAGCAGCAGCAGCAGCAGCAGCAGCAGTAGGGGGAGAAGCAGCAGGTGGAGCAGCAGCAGCAGCTACAGCAGCTGGGGGGGCAGCAGCAACAGCAGCAGAAAGAGCAGGGGAGATCCGCAGACAGGTGCAACTGGGGGAGGTGCTACCTGGTGCATGGGGGAGGGGGAGGTGCGGAGGAGACAGGTGCAAAGGCAGGTGCGGCCAGGGGAGGCGCTTGGTGGCCTGGCGGTGGTGCTGGGGAGGCTCCAACTGGTGGAGGTATCATTCTGGGAGAAAGGAGTAATTGACGACATGAGGTGAGAGCGATATAGGAACCAAGCTGCCTCTGCTGCTGGGAAGGTTGCAACTGGTGGAGGTATCATTCTGACAGCCAGCTGACTTTTGAGTCGACTCAAAAGTCACATGAGGTGAGACTCGTGAGAGGGGCAAGGAGCCAAACCACCAGACAGCCAGCTTCCAGATTACCCGCCGGTTGTCACTCTGCTTGATGGAATCATAGTGCAGAGACTTCTTCTCTGGCAAAGTCTAGTTTTGAGGCGCCTCAAAACTAGTCTTCTCTGGCAAAGGTGTCACTATGGTGAAGCTCTTTGCCGGAGATTTTTGAGGCGCCTCAAAAAGAGGCGCAGTGGGGAATGGCCAGTGCTCTTTTGCAATCCGCCCTGCCCGTTCAATCGAATTGAGCTCCCTGAAATGCTACACAAAACATAATCATTCCGAAGCTCCACTACCCGGTTTCAGTTATTGGGCAGAACCAAATGAACCGGCTACGTGTCGGAAAAAGTCGTGCTCTGACTTCTCTTGTGCCTTGAACTCACGGAGTTCTATGCTCAAAAGTGCTCTCGAAAGCTCACAGAGTCGCCTACGTGTCGTGAAGGATGCTTCCCATCTCACGACAGATAGCATCCCATCCCATCCTCACTTGTCACAGAGAAAAATAGGTTCGACCCAGATCCAGCAGATCTAACTCGTTCTAGTCGTCGCTCTCTTGTTTTGCTTGCAGGGATGCTATCTGCAATCTCCCCAACCCGCCTCTCCTCCTTGACCTCTCCACTCACCGAGAGGCAGTTATCACTTATCCTTTCCGTATTCCTTCTTCACTCCCTTCTCCCCAACCCCCACATTCGTGTTTTGCTTGCAGGGATGTTATCAGCTCCCTCCCCCACCCGCCTCTCCTCCTCGACCTCTCCACGGACCGAGGGGCGCTTATTGCCGCCCACATTTCTCGTCATGCCGCCCGGATTCACGCCCGTGCCGCCCAGGGCGTGTCTCACTCTACCGCCCACTCCCACTGGCATCTTCCGTCTTTTGCGGGCGCCACAGGACAAACCGTAGCAGAACACGCGACAGCAGCAGACGCAGCAGCAGTAGAAGAGAGAGCAGCACAAGTGGAAGTAGCGGCAGCAGCAGCAGCGGCACAAGTGACAGTAGCAGAGGCAGAAGCATCAGAGGCAATAGCAGGACAAGTGATAGTAGCAGAGACTGCAGCATCAGAGACAATAGCAGGGCAAGTGAGAGTAGCAGAGGCAGCAGCAAGAGAGACGAGTGCAGGGCAAGTGACAATAGCAGAGGGAGCCCGGCACTTGTGCCGACAGTGTGTGAGGGCCACACGCCCTGCCAGACCTGCTTCCTCTCCTGCTCCCGCTGCGGACGACTGCTGTTGTGACCTCTCCCATCCCCTGCCCAGTCCCCACTCCACCTCCCTCTCCCCCCTCCCTCTCACTCCCCCCTCCCCCTCCCTCTCCCTCCCCCCATCCGCCCTGCTCTGGGCCCTTCGCTCTGCTGCTGGCTGTAGCAGCACCCAACAGCGCTCCCCCCTCCACGTGGCAGCCCTGCTGCAGGATACACGTGGCGCCCAGGCATTGGTTGACGTGGTTGGGCTTGGGGGAGGGCGCTGGGCTTGGGGAGGTGGGGGGAGCGGGGGAGCAGGGGGAAGGGGGTGCCTGGGAGGGTGTATTGTGGAGGGGAGGGGGAAGGGGAGGGGAAAGGGGGAGAGGAAGAGGGAGAGGATGGGGAGGAGGAGAAGGAGGGGGGTTTCTGTGAGAGGATGAACAGGAGGTTATGGGAGGCGTGGGAGAGGGAGGAGGACGAGGTGGAGAGGGGGGAGAGGGAGTGGGGAAAGGAGGAAATAGAGGAGGAGAGGGGGGGAAAGGCGGAGGAAGAGGAGGAGAGGGGGGGAAAGGGGGAGGAGTTGGAACGGCAGAAGGGGCAAGGGAGGGACGAGGAGCAGGAGGGCAAGGGAGGCGAGGGCACGAGAGAGGAGGGCACGAGAGGCGAGGGCAAGGGAGGCGAGGGCATGGGAGGCGAGGGCATGGGAGGCGAGGGCATGGGAGGCGAGGGCAAGGGATTCGACATTGGAGGGGAGGGGCGTCTGGTGGTGAATATGAGAGACAAGGGCGGAGCGACAGCTCTGTTTCTTGCAGCGGAGGCTGGAGATGCGTGGACTGTAGAGGTGGGTGGGCCCTTAGGGGAAAGAGAGTGAGAGAGGGTGGTTGCGATGTATTTCTGGTAGTCCTTCTCTTTAGAGTTGACTCAAAAGTTTTGAGTCGACTCAAAAGTCAACTCTTTGAGGTGGGTGGGCCCTTAGGGGAAAGGGAGTGAGTGGGTGGTTGCGATGTAATTCTGGAAGTCCTTCTCTTTAGAGTCGACTTAGAAGCTTTGAGTCGACTCAAAAGTCAACTCTTTGAGGTGGGTGGGCCCTCAGGGGAAAGGGAATGAGTGGGTGGTTGCGATGTATTTCTGGTAGTCCTTCTCTTTAGAGTCGACTCAGAAGCTTTGAGTCGACTCAAAAGTCAACTCTTAGAGGTGGGTGGGCCCTCAGGGGAAAGGGAATGAGTGGGTGGTTGCGATGTATTTCTGGTAGTCCTTCTCTTTAGAGTCGACTCAGAAGCTTTGAGTCGACTCAAAAGTCAACTCTTAGAGGTAGGTGGGCCCTTAGGAGAAAGGGAGTGAGTGGGTGGTTGCGATGTATTTCTGGTAGTCCTTCTCTTTAGAGTCGACTCAGAAGCTTTGAGTCGACTCAAAAGTCAACTCTTAGAGGTAGGTGGGCCCTTAGGAGAAAGGGAGTGAGTGGGTGGTTGCGATGTATTTCTGGTAGTCCTTTTCTTGCAATTGCCCTCCCCCGCCTCGACTTTTGATTCGACTAAAAAATCAACTTGCGATTTATTTCTGGCAGTCCTTTTCTACATGCAATTGCACTCCCCCGCCTCTCTCTCTGCAGGTGCTGCTACAAGCAGGTGCGGACATGGCAGTGGGCAACAGAGGCGAGGAGACGCCCCTCTACATCGCCTCACTCAAGGGCCACCTGTGGGTGGTGCGGCGGCTGCTGGGGCACTGCAGAAGGAGAGGGCTGGACTGGCAGGCAGATGCGAGCTTGCACAGGGGAGGTGAGATGTGAGGAGTGGGGAGGGGTGGGGAGGTGTGGGGTGTGGGAATGCTTCCTTTGATTGGGGCACTCAAGGGCCACTTTTCTGTAGGAAGTGTGATGGCTGCTGGGGCAGTGCAGGAGGAGAGGGCTGGACTGGCAGGCAGATGCGAGCCTCCACAGGGGAGGTGAGATGTGAGGGGTGGAGAGGGGTGGGGAGGTGTGGGGTTTGGCGATTGATCTCTTGACTGGCAATAAAGGGCCACCTATGGGTGGTGCGATGGCTGCTGAGGCACTGCAGGAGGAGAGGGGACTGACAGGGTGATGAAAATCATGTGCCATAGTAACGAGGTGACTTTTGAGTCGACTCAAAAGTCACTGCAGGAGGAGAGGGGACTGACAGGGGGATGAATATCATGTGCCATAGTAACGAAGTGACTTTTGAGCCGACTCAAAAGTCACTGCAGGAGGAGAGGGGACTGACAGGGGGATGAAAATCATGTGCCATAGTAACGAGGTGACTTTTGAGTCGACTCAAAAGTCACTGCAGGAGGAGAGGGGACTGACAGGGGGATGAATATCATGTGCCATAGTAACGAAGTGACTTTTGAGCCGACTCAAAAGTCACTGCAGGAGGAGAGGGGACTGACAGGGGGATGAATATCATGTGCCATAGTAACGAGGTGACTATTGAGCCGACTCAGAAGTCACTGCAGGAGGAGAGGGGACTGACAGGGAGATGCAATCATGCAAGCTTCTACATGGGAGGTGAGATGTCGCGGGTGGGGAGGGGCGGGAAGGTGTATAACCCCATTCTCAATCCCCCATCCAGGGTCCGGTCCGGGGTGACACCGCTCTTGCCCTCTTGGCAGCAGCTATCCAACCACTCTCACGTGCTGCACACACTGCTCCCATTTCCCCCTCTTATGTTCCAACCACCCCCTCCCATCCTCCCCATCCCCCACATTCCTATCCAGGCTCTGGCTGGACACCCCTCATGGCAGCAGCGCTGTCCAACCACACTCACGTGCTGCACACTCTGCTGACTCACCATGTACACACCCACCAGTCTCACGACGACACATCAACACCGGCCTTTATCAACAAGCAGAATGCATACGGCCTGACAGCGTTGCACATAGCAGCAAGGTATGGGTCTGTGGATTGCATTCAGGCGCTGCTGGCTGCAGGTGCGTGTGCTGCCGTGCCGGACCTGTATGGCGAGCGGCCATGGGGCCTGGCGAGGAGGTTCGGGCATTCCGAGGCTGTTCGGTTGCTGCTGGCAGCGGAAGGGGAGATGGGGGTGGGGGGGGGGGGGAAGATCGGAGTAATGGGAGCAAGGGGGGCGATGGGGGGAAGGATGGCAAGGGTGGCAGGGGGAAGGGGGCAAGGAGGAAGGGGAGGAAAGTCCAAGGCATCGAGGAGAATTGATGCACGGTACTGGCTCTACGGTCGCTATGTTGTTTTTTCAAGCCGACGGAATGAAGGCTGGCTAGCCAAATGCGGTTGACAAATTGTGTTTTGAAAATTCTGTACAAGTTATTGCCTTCCACATATTAGTGGAGTGGGCTGGACATCCAGCTGTAAAGATTCGTTTTTCTACAAACATAAAAAAGGTGGTTTTAGTACAACAAAGTTACACGTAAGCCGTGTTATGCTAATCGCGAGACGAGCTGCAAAGAGCCCGTCGTCTGCCTCTGCGACGTTTCTTTGTCGCATGTGTCGTCCAAACGACACTGTATAACGTCCCTCTCGGACGTTTATTTTCCTTCAGCTTGGCCCCACACGCCTTCACGTCTGATGCGTATGCAGCTTACAAGTCCGGCGGAAGCATGATAGACGTGATGCCGTGGACGATGGTGTTACGTCCTCGCTGCATGTCGCCTGATACAATCGTCGTCGGGATAAACCCCCTCCCTTTCAGCTGCACGATAAGTTTCGTGTTCTTTCGCGAAACCTTCGTGATCATCCCGCCTTCGTACGTCGGAATCTTCGATTGAGACGGCATCGCTTTAAGCTCCATGAAATCGTACAAACCCTTCGCGATATGAAATCTGAAAATCTTCATCGCCACGTCGCGGGGGTAAGATTGCAGCGTCACGCGAATCATTCCCGTGTCGACTGGCATGAAAATGGTTCGCTTTTTCTTGATCAGTCGAAAGCCGCCTCCCTTGCCTGGTTTAGGCGGCTTGGGGAATGTGGGAAGCGCCTCTGTTCAGAAAAGAAAAGAAAAGAACAGGGGAAAAAATAGAGGGGGGGGGGAGGGTGGAGGGGAGGTGGGGGAAGGGGGGGGGGGGGGGGGGGGGAGAGGGGGGGCAGCGCCGATGACGAAATTCGTGGGAACGGGGAAGGGGAAGGGGAGATGAAGAAATAGTGAGAGGGACGTATGGAACAAACGTTTTTGAGAGCCAATACAGGAAGGAAGCGACGTAACCATGAAACGTCGGGAACCAGAGTAATGAGGTATAGAGATGGAGACAAAAAAAAAAAAAAAAAAACTTCTCCTCGGGTTTAAGAATGAAGTAGCCACTGAAAATGGCGTCGAACGAGTCGACATTCCCACACCGCCAAAGCTGGTGGAGATTGAAAATGAGCATTCAGCCGCTGAGGATACCACCCCTTAACATACATCGCCTTTCGTAAGAGAGGTGAGCTGTGAAAATACAGAAATTTGGAGTGAGAACCAATGAGTCGACTCACAAGTCACCTCAACAAATAAGAGTTAGGAATTAGCATTTGAGTCGACTCAAAAGCACCTCAACAAATAAGAGTTAGGAATTAGCACCCATTCCCTGAATGTGGGGCTCTGCGCTCCTTCAAGCCGACTCACCATGCTGTAAAAAGCTGACTCACAGTCGACAGGAGCTGGAGGTTTTTTCTTTTTTTTTTTTTCCGAACCAGTTCGTAGGCGCCTCCGTAGTTGAAGTACGCTTAGAGACAGATACGTTTATGAAGCCACCCAATGTGCTCTCATAAGATGACTCACGCGAGGACAGGAGTTGGTTAGCGAAGTAGCTGTAGTTCCCCATCTTCGCGACCTCTTGCAGAACCTCTATCAAATCGTCATCGTCGTCTTCACCTTCATCCTCGATAATAGCATCTCCAGGAGTCTTAGCACCGCCGGGTGCGGCGCCACCGCGGAGGGGCCCGCCGGGGCTACTGCTACCGCTGGTGCCACTGCTGCTAGCAGCAGGAAGCAGTGCCGACGAGATGAGAGCTACGAGGCAGAGCAGCAGCGCGAGCCTGATTGGGATTCGCATGGTACTCGTGCCTTTTGGGGGACAAGTTAGAGGTGTGCTGTTTTCGCGAAGGGAATAATATTTGGAAGAAACGAGGAGAAAAGGTTAACAACCGTCAGGCGATTAATTAAGGTCTGACAGCGTACGCGTTGTTGCAATAGACTAACTTCAAGCTGTGCTACTCTCTTCAAGCTCCCTTCCACGGTGAGCCACACCGTGCACTACTCGCTAGCGAGTCAATATATAGTGCCTCAGGAGGGATCCGACTTGTTCAGCATGTCCGTCGATTAAAGCGTAAATGTCGGTCTTCCAACAAAATCGTCGGTTTTTATTGAGAAGGCCTGTCGGCAGCAGCGACAGCGATGGGTCAAGAGCTATCCAGACGGTGTTTGGGTCTTTCTGTCTTCGAACTGACTGCGGAAGAAGCTTACGCATGTATGATGGCACTTGATGGGCCTGTGAAGTATGGAAATACCAAGCACGCGTATCCTGCTGGTTCAGGCCAGGTGTGGTGTTACGTGACATGAACATCTTTCAAAAAACAGGAAGCGGGCTGCGTCTTGTCATGAGATGATGGGGGAAGAGGGGCGTGGGAGAAAACGCGCGCACAACTATCAATGTTGAAAATGAATTCGTATCTGCGCAGTCGGGTCGCATGTTGCGAGCTTCTAATTGTGTAGCCGAGTCGCGATGTCGGCTGTCGCGAAATCCGTTCGACAGGCTGGACGATAGTGATTTGTTTCGCCAATGTGTTATGCCTGGTCCAGCATGTTACAACTCGCCACGTGTTAGCTGTCAGGCTGAAAGCACGTCCGTCACATGAGATTCGATTGCAATAAATACGAGTAAATACACTGATGTTTTCATTCCTTGTAAGATCATTGGATTGACACGAATTTCTTAATAGTTGAACCATCATTCATTGAATTCTTGAACGTTGAACAGCCTTTTAAGGTTTTAATGACGAAGGGTTTGTTCATGTTACGATATGGAATGGCTGAATAAACATTCATGAGTAACGAATCCCTAACGCGAAGATGACTGCAGCGAGGAAGAAAGGCCAAGCGACTAAGACAGTTCTCGAAGTCAGTTAAAGCAGGAAGAACTCTGTTACAATCTGAAGTGGGACTTAACGAAACAAGGATCGTTCAGGGTTGATCGCAGGTAGTGTTGCAGCGGAAGTAGTGAACTCAGGTCAGAGTGAATGTAAAATGACTGAGATAATAATAGCATGCATACATAGGGTTTATATAGAAATACAAAGGAATGCGAAACGACCTAGACTAGCCATGTACTCTAAGGGGTACATTCCCTTATTGCAGCGAAATTCAAACCGTGCGGCGCGGGAGTCAGTTTCAAACCTGTTCCCGCTCTTTTCATTTCAAATGTCTCTGCCTGCATCGGTCTCGATCAGGCGGTTGCTGTGTCGCTTCGATTCTTCTGACTCCTCGTCTTCGTACTCGGTAGAGTCGGCTCCTGCAGCGTACAGGAATGCCTTCTCATTGAACTTCGTATCGTAACACTCCCCTTCATTCCTGGACGCGAAGGGTGCTGACTTGCATGACCACTCCAGTGAGATCAGAGCAGTGTTTGAACTGCTACCGTGACAGCCGCTTGGTAAGGAAGTCGGCTGCCATTTCAGTGGTCGGGCAGTATGCGAGGTCAACTTTGCCCTGGTCGATTTCGTCTTTGACGAAGAAGTACCGCAGTGCGATGTGCTTTGTGCGGTTCACGAACCCAGGCTTGTTCGCGATCTTGATCGCGCTCTGGTTGTCGCAGTGCAGGCGAAAGGTGGGCGAAGTTGGGATTTTCGCTTCCTGTAGCAGCTCCTGCAGGTACAGACCTTCGCGAACTGCTGCTGTCGCGGCGATGTATTCAGCTTCGGCCGATGACAGAGCAACCAGTTCCTGCTTCTGCGAATTCCAGGAGATGGGGCCAGTTGGCTCCAAGCGGAAGACAAAGCCGGTTCGGGACCGTCGATTCGCTGGGTCAGCGGCATGATCGGCATCCACGTAGCCGTTGAGGTTGAAGGATGTCGTTGACAGCGTGGAGTAGGAGAGCCCGATGTCAGGTGTGGAAATGAAGTACTGCAGGGCGCGCTCCAAGTCCAGCTGGTTCTCGGCTATTGGCTTGCGTGAGTACTGTGCCAGTTGGCTGGCGATGTACGAGAGGTCGGGTCGGCATGTGACAGATGCGAACAGCAGGCAGCCCAGTTGCTGCTGGTACAGTTGGAGTCCGGCAGGGGACAGAGGCTTGTTGTCCGGTTTGTAGTTGGTGCCGGGGTTGCGGTAGGGAGTTGAAAGTGGTGCGCGTGAGATGTTGAAGCGCTCCCCCAGCTGCTCTGCGTATTTTGAAGCTGACAGATGAATTGCTTCTGGCGCGTGGGTGATGTTCAGACCCAAAAACTGAGTGACTTTGTGGTTGATGGTGATGTCCACGCGCTTTGCCAGATTTTCTTCGAACTGATTAAGGAGCAGGTTGCAGGTGCCAGTGTACAGCAGGTCGTCGACATAGACGGTGAGGAGGATGTAGTCGCCGTTGAAGTGAAGGCGGTACATTCCCGGGTCGTGCGGCAGCTGTCTGAAACCGATCTCGATCAGGATCTTGTGCAGATGCTGCTGCCAGAGACGAGGCGCTTGCTTGATCCCATAGAGGGACTTCTTCAATAGACAGACCCTGGGATCACCTTCTCCGTAGGTGTGTGGCTGCTCCACAAAGATGGTGGCGTCCACCAACGCGTATAAAAACGCGTTCTTCACGTCGATCTGTCGCAGTGGCAGATGCTTAGCGGCGGCAATGGCGAGTAGAATTCGGACTGAGGTGTGACGGCTGACGGGAGCAAAGGTTTGATCGAAGTCAATGCCGTGGCGCTGGTCGTATCCTCGTACGACCCACCGGGCTTTAAAACGCTCAATAGTGCCGTCGGCGTTAGTTTTTAGACGAAAAACCCACTTGCCGCTCAGTACCCTTCTCCCCTTCACTGCTGCACGATCGACTAGAACCCAGGTGTTACGAGATTCCAGCGCCTTTAGCTCCACATCCATCGCAGCACGCCACTCCTTGGCGTGGGGGCCGGTTAGGGCCTGGCGAGGGTTCTTTGGTTCTGCAGCCCGGGCAAGGGTAGAGACAGATGCGTGCAGGCCGAGAAGATGGAGGCCTGACACGGTGGTGGTGCCTGTGGTGGTGGGAACTTCCACCACATCGTCGTCTCCGCTTTCGTAGCCGGGTGTTGCGGCACGTGGCTCTGCTTGGCGCCGTGATGGTCCTGGCGCGGGGTCGTCGTCACTGTCATCGTCGTCGTCGTCGCGCGGGCGAGGCGGGACGCTGGGATGTTCGTCGGTATCGTCTCGGTCCAGAACTGCTGCTGCTGCTTCATCTTCCGGAGTCGCAAAGCTGCGGCCGCTGTTGACATAGCCGCGTGCCTGGTTTCGGCGTTCGTCCTCGATCCACTGCTTAAGGGTAAGTCGTTCGTAGAAGAGAATGTCGCGCGCGGGAACGATCTCGTTACTGTCGATGTCAAGAATAAGCCAACCTTTGTGCTCGTGACTGAGCCCCAGATGAATTCCCCAGCGCGCACGATGAACGAACTTGCCAATTGTGGCCGAGGTCGGCCGATATTGCACCATACACCCCCAAACCCGCAGCATGGAGGGGTCTCCCCTTGAGCCGGTCCACTTCATGTGAGGGGATAGGTTATCCCTGTTGGCGGTGGTGGAGAGGAGGTTGTGCAGGCGCACCGCGTGGTTCATGGCGTAAGGCCAAAACTTCTTGGGCAGGCCAGACTGGTTCATGATGGCGCGGACTTTGGTCATGAGGGTGCGATTGACCCTCTCAGCGACGCCTTGCTGCTGATGAGCGTAGGGGAGAGAAATTTCATGCTTGATCCCCTTCGCAGTGAGGACACTCTCCAGCTCGTGGCTGCGAAATTCTTTTGCCCCATCACTCTGCCAAATCTTCAGTTTCCTCCCTGACTGTCGTTGCGCGTGCGCGAGGAAGATGCGGAACACGTCCGGAGCTTTTGAGCGAGCATCGACGTTGGCGATCCACACATAGCGCGAGTAGGCGTCGATGAAGGTCAGCGTGTATTTTTCGCCGTTGAGTCCGTCGCAGGTGAGTACGATGAAGTCACTGTACACCTTCTCCAGTTTTTTGTAGCGGTTAGTGCTCGGCTCTAGAGAGGGGTAGGCGGTGTGGGAGAGTGCAGCTGTGGGACAGACAGTGCAGGTGGTCGGGTGTGGCGTGGTACTCTGTAGTTTTGTTCCGTCAGGACGCAGCAATACGCCAGGCGGAAAAACTTTCGCGCGGAGGTAGTTAGCGAGTGTCTGGCGTGAGGGGTGGCCCAGCCGCTGATGCCAGAGGTCATTTTTGGCACGTATGCCGGAGGTGCGCTTGTAACGGGCGTGCTGTTCCGCTTCTTCTGCTTCCGTAAGTTGCGGAATCTGTAGTGGTGGTTCTTCTTCCTCTCCTGGTTCTGCTTCGGTCCCCTCTTCTTCTGCCTCTGTCGTTGTCTCCCCTTCTGCAGGTGCCGTTGTGAGATAGAGGGCGAGAAATTCGCGGTCGGGGATGTTATTTAGCGGCGTCCTGGTGCCTTCGATGAGGCGCGCAAATGGATCTGGACGAGAGATTGGACCGAGAGAGTCTCGTGCTGGTGTTGGAGGTATGTTCCCCTCCTCAAGCTCCGTCCAGGTGCTTTCCCATCGGTGGGGTGAACGTGGAGGCGAGTGTGCGGGTGGCGGTCGCCCGAGGGGTATGGTGACGCGGGGAGATTCTTCTCCGCGCTCAGCTCGCATCTCTCGTTCTGCTTTCTCCAGTTCTTCCTGTGTTAGTTCTGCCTCGTCTGGTGCTGCCGTGCCCCATCCGCCTGTGGTAACCATGCCGCTGGCTGCAGTACCCCAGGCCCCAGTAGCGGATCCCCAAGTGGCGCCTTCCTCTGGTTCGTAATCTTCATCTCCCCATGCCCCTCGTCGTGCGGTTTCCTCGCTCCATCCTGCCGCAACGCGTTCCTCGTACAGCTTCTGTTTCTTTTCTGCCCTGGCCTTCTCCCGTTCTTCCTTGATGCTTAGTTCTCCTTCTGCGTCAAGGTCTTTCCAGGCCGGGTCAATTTCGCGGCGATAAACTTCGCGAGTGTATGGGCGCGGTCGATTTTCTTCATCGAAGGTGCCGGTGTTAGCTTCGAGCATGAAGCGGAGGGTGTCGGAGCGCGGCGTTGGGCGTGGCACCGGTTGTTGACCGAACTGTTTGCTTTCTTCTCCGAAGATGCGGTAAGTTGCTACAGCGAGTTCTTCTTCGGTCATGCCAGTTGGTTCCTCCTCAGCGCTTTCTGCCTCCTGGATCGCCGCGTACTCTCTTTCGACTTGCTCCGTGCGGCTCGCCGTGGGCGTGTGGCAGGTGGTGCAGAGGCCGTTGATGTCGGGCTCGTGCATATTGATTTCGCGGGGATGTGGACTTCGCCGGATCCATGGCCGTCCGTCCGGATGCTGCCAAGATGATTCGTTCATGAAGGCGAAGTCGAGAGGGACAAGATCCACGAGTTCGTCGGATGAAGCTTGGCAGTTTGGTATGTCAAAGTCCAGAACGTAGATCCCGTTGATTGACCGAGCTCGTCCGAGGTATTTAAATGACTCGGGCGGTGTGTTGGGAGGAGCGTAGGTGAGGATGAGGTCGCGCGTGGCCAGATCCGTGGTGAGGATGACACCGCAGTCGCGAAGTTGTCCTGCCGAGAGGAGATTGAAGCGAAGGTCCGGAACGTAGAGCACGTCATTGAATGAAATGTGTGTGTTGCTATCTCGTGATTGCAGGACGACGATGCCTTGTGCGTTGGCGCGCAGCTGATGGTTGTTGGCGACGGTGACGTAGGTTGCGGGGGCGCGGCTGAGGTTCGAGACGTATCGAACTGATCCCACCATGTGCTGTCCGCAGCAGCTATCCAGGTACCAGGTGTTAAGGTTATCGGTGTTGTTGTTGCGTAGTAGCAATGCGAGTCGCGGAGTCACCAGTGTTGCCTTGTAGCGCCTGTGGAAAGATGGGTCTTCGTCCTCCTTCCATCCTACAGGTACGTAGTGTTGATTGTCGTGCGGCGGGCTTTTCCGCAATGTGATTGGCAGGTTCCAATCTTGTTCGTCTTCGTCGTATCCGTAATAGTGGTTTTCGGTGAAGGGGTTGTTCCATCCTTCTTCTGGCTCGAGTAGTTCTCCTCGGAGTTCGTCTTCTTCGTCTGGTTCGGCGGTGCGGCGGCGCCGTGTCACCATGTTTGCCCACACGTTTCTGGGAGCTCCAACCTGACTTCCCTGTACTTGTTGTGGTTGCTGTTGAGCAGGAGGACGGGGAGCTGATTGTTGAGGCTGAGGATGACGAGTGTCTTGTCGGCCGACCCAGTTGTTGTGGTGAGTGGAATTTGGGTGGCGATTGTTGAATCGAGACTTGCATCGATCCGTTGAGTGTCCGAAGACTTTGCAGTTTTTGCAATAATGGCGCCTTGGTTGTCGTCGCTCTTCTCGGTTGTCTGTGTAGAAGGCGAGTCGCTCTCGGCGTGGCGCGGAACTCGTTCTGCTCGAGTCCATGTCCTGCTGTTCAGTCAGCAGTGCGGCGCATAGCGCGGCTTCAGAGAGCTGTCCTCGTTGTCGGAGTAGCGCCTTGCAGGGCTTCCACTCAGGCCCGAGTCCTTGGAGGATGATGCTGACGAAGGTCTCCTCCGAAATAGAGCTTCCGTTCTTCATGATTTGATCACGAATGTTCCGACAACGGTTGATGTAGCTGTTTGCTAAATCCCCGTGCCCCATCTTAGTCTCCATGAGTTGTTGCAGGAGACGACTTGCAGTGACGGAATCCTTCGGCTGATATACCTCAACGAGGTGCTTCCAGGCTTCTAGGGCTGGAGCGGCGCTCTCTTTGTAGGAGCGGATGCCGAGCTGTTCTGCAGGCGACATGTTGCGCAGCAGGACGCTATACGCCATAAGTGACTCACTGTAGTATTGAGCCCGGGCGTCTTCGGTGTTTTCCACCGGTTTAGGATAGGAGCCGTCGAAGTAGTGATAGATCTGCGCTGTTTGTAGGAGGAGCTCCAGCTCAAAACTCCATGTATAAAAATCCTTGCCGTCAAATGCGGTAGTAGTCTTAATTTTTGACACACTGAGGAAGCGTGCTTGCGCAGAGTTGATTGTCTCGTCGCTTGGACGGGGGGCAGTTGTTGCAGATTTGTCTGAGTCGAGGGAGAAGCCATGCGCGGCGGTATCGCGGCTTTTTGCAGCCGGTTGTCCAGGTTGCACTTGTTGAGAAGTGGTTCCCGCATCGCCTTTGCGCAGTTCTTGGAGTTCTTTCTCCATAGTTGACAGTCGAGCGAATAACTGCTCGAGTGCGGCTGTGCCGATCGTAGTTGTCGCCTCATTTGTCGCAGCCGGGTTGGTTTGTCCTTCGGCCGTTAGATTTGTTTGACCTCCGGATCCTCCGGCCATCTTGGTCTTGGAGCGTGTGCCGCTCGCCAGATTTGGGTTCGGCGAATTTTACGGGAGTGATGTTGCGAAGAATCCTTGAGTAGCTCTCATACCATGTTACAATCTGAAGTGGGACTTAACGAAACAAGGATCGTTCAGGGTTGATCGCAGGTAGTGTTGCAGCGGAAGTAGTGAACTCAGGTCAGAGTGAATGTAAAATGACTGAGATAATAATAGCATGCATACATAGGGTTTATATAGAAATACAAAGGAATGCGAAACGACCTAGACTAGCCATGTACTCTAAGGGGTACATTCCCTTATTGCAGCGAAATTCAAACCGTGCGGCGCGGGAGTCAGTTTCAAACCTGTTCCCGCTCTTTTCATTTCAAATGTCTCTGCCTGCATCGGTCTCGATCAGGCGGTTGCTGTGTCGCTTCGATTCTTCTGACTCCTCGTCTTCGTACTCGGTAGAGTCGGCTCCTGCAGCGTACAGGAATGCCTTCTCATTGAACTTCGTATCGTAACAAACTCGAAATGAAAAGCGCGGAAAAGTTCAAACGGTTATCGGACCGCGTACTACAGTTACCAAGTCGCACGGTTTTCTTTTCTGCATCTAGATTAGCCCTAACGTTTTTTTTTTTTTTTTTTTTTTTTTAGCTAGGTCTTTTCGTATTCCACTGTACTCCTTGTACTACATTGTATTAGTCACTTCTGTCGAGATTTGAATCTCCTTCTGACAGGATCCATACCCGACATTGCCTAGCAAGCAATCTTCCGCTGCTACACCTCTGTGCGATCAACCTGAGACGATCCTATAAGACGGTTCAGATTGTATCAGTTCACATGCATAAACCCGCACTTATAGGATTGAAGGACTAAATGACCACCGTCCCTTAAATGACAATGGGTTAACATTGAGTGCATATCTTTATCATTCATAAGGGTAACAATCAGTACCGTATTAGCACATTTCCTACAAACTAGTCACATGTGAAGGGTGAAGGCCTTATTGCAACGCATACCAACTCAATACGCCTTTTTGATAGTTGATCATAATTCATGCTTCTAGACTTCACTCTTATGCTGACCTCACACAGTTGGTCTTCCAAGTGAAGAGGGTGCTGCGGCGCAGGTGCCCTCATTCCTTCGTATATATATAATCACCATTTACGAAGTCAGCTTATAATCAGGAATCCTACCGCTACCACAATCCCTGCATTGCAGTAGCGGAACTAGACCAAATACCAACTAATCGTTCCGTATGAGCTAGGGGCGGGCGACAAGCGGCCTCAGAAGAGCGCCGGCGCCATCCAAAGCGAACCCAACTGTACCGCGGAGAGTTCCTCTGACCGCACCGCGGATGGAGTCAGCCTCGGGCGTCAGCAGCTCCGGCGGGATGAGCAGCGTGCTCGTGCCCTGGATCGTGAAGTCCGTACCAACCCACAGGTTTGGCACAGCCAGCACGCTCGGTAGTTTCGCCGCGCCCTTAAACGTAACGGTCGGCAGGCTCTTGGGGCCGCGCTTCGTGACCATGTTTCCCTCGAGAGTGTCGAGCTCCGTGCCGGCCGGCATGTTGGTGAGGTTGCGGAAGAGGTAGCGCGTGGCGATTGTGTTGTACGACAGAATCGTTGTCTGCTGGTCCTTGGTGTAGTTGCGAAGCAGTGCGATGTTGGCGGGCAGAAGAACGGTCAGGTCGGTCAGCGGGATGAGAGATTTCACTGGTGCGAAGAAATTGGGGTTGGGACACAAATAGAAACACCAACAGTTGAGCATTAGAAATTGAGATGTCAAGTTCAATCAATATTTGACGGATTCCGCCACGCCATAAATGGATAAGAGGGCCTTTTGACGAGGTTTCAGTACACAGAGGTTGAGAGTGGTTGAGTGAGGTTGCATGCACAACGTACAATAGTCGTCGACGAATTTGAAGATTGCCTTGTATTCCGGCCGCTTCCCGATAAAGTCAATGGCTCGCCCCACTTCCCCGGGGTTGAGTGCTGACACGTCGCTGACGTGGCATACCGCGACTACGGCTAGCAGCAGCACGGCGACGCGATGAATCGCAGCCATTGTCCAAAGCCCTTAGGCAGAAATGGGAACCCGCAGGTGCGCGTCTCTAACAATATTAGGTGAACCAACTGGAGCGAGCTAAGACTAGTAGCTATGGCGACGGCACCGATAGAAAACTGAGAATACGTGAAGAATTGAGCGAGTAACAGGAAAGTGAGATGATGGACGACTGATCGACTGGTGAGATGAAGGGGCTTAGACTGGATTTTGATGGATTGATTTGAAGTGGAGGGAATGGATGAATTGAACTGCAATGTGCAAAATCTCCGAATTTGAAGCTCGCGCAAAAGTGCATGCCGCGCTTTCGCCAAGTCGGAGGATTCTCGCTAATTTCTCGAATCTCGCACCCCACCGCCATCGCGTGAATTCCGCTGCCGCACGGATGCTCGAGGAAACGCGTTGGGGAGGTGGGGTAAGGGAGCGGAGGATGCCTCGGGCGGCGGTGGATTGTTTCGCTGAGCGACTCGTTGTGGAAAGGTCGACTGTTTTATTTGTCGCTTGCCGTATGGAACTCCGTCGCAGCGGTGGCTGGTGCTGCCTAGTAACCGACAGAGTAAGCGACCGTTGACAATGGAAAACGCCACATAGTGTGCTTCGTAAACCATAACTACTTAGCTAGTTTATACATAGCACAGATATGATACGCGGTGATTGTGCCCCTTATGGGCAAGCGTTACTACAAATAATGATTCTGATACGTTTACATCAGATTTCATAAATTCCTGAATGAGGCTCGGGTTCTAACATGGCGATGGAAAATGGGAAGTGCTTCTGGAACAACGGAAGAATACCATGAGGATGCAAGTGCGTTGATGATAGGTGTGGGTCAAACTCGGGCATTACTCGGAACCACCCCGCGTGCCGCATCGCACTCTTCACCTTCCGCCTGTAAATGCGGCAAGTAAATGAAAGCGGAAATAAGTTTATTAGACGGAAGGGGAAGGGGGGAGAGAGTGAGGTTGTTAAGGTGGCTTGCACATCAAGAGAGTCAAGTTTTGAGAGAAGGGAAGGGAAGGAGAGAGAGAGGACGGAGGGGGAAGCAGGAGAGGAAGAGGGAGAGAGAAGGGGAGAAGGGGAGACGGGGAGAGGGGATATGGATGGAGATCATACCAAACCATCTCATCAGTAAGAAGCAGTCGTGATTTAACAATACCACCCCCCCCCCCCCCCCCCCCCCCCCCCCCCCCTCCCCATTGAGCGTATTGGCGAGCATCTTGTGGTCGTGGACTTTGAGAGACCAGGAGGTAGTAACCCAACCCTTAAACCCCCACCCTAAGCCCTCACCAGTAGGTGGCGGTCTTGATGTATCTGTAGAACCCAGGCCCGCCATTGTGTGTGCGAGCAAGCGTCTCATGGTCGTTGAACTCGAGGGACCAGGGGCAGTAGCGCAGCCAGCAGCTGACCTATGCCTTCAACCCAAAATCCCAAACCCTGACCCCAAACCCTTGGGTCCTCACCAGTAGGTGGCGGTCTTGATGTATCTGTAGAACCCAGGCCCGCCATTGTGTGTGCGAGCAAGCGTCTCATGGTCGTGGAATTCGAGGGACCAGGGGCAGTAACGCAGCCAGTAGTTGATGACGGTGCGCTCGCTGTGCTCCACCGACCAATGGCAGTCCTCGTAGCAGAGTGGCGGGCGGTGCTCCAACCACCACGCATCCGTGTGGTAGTCATTGCTGTGGAGGGTGGGGAGGGAGGGGGAGGGAGGAGGAGAGGGGAGAGAGGGGGAGGAAGGAAAGGTGGGTGGTGGGCAGGAAATGGGAGAGTTGATGAGAGGCAATGGAAGGAGGGGCGTATGTGGGGAGCAGCAAGCCTGCTGTCTTTGAGGGGCAGTAGCGCAGCCAGTTGTTGATGACAGTGCGCTCGCTGTGCTCCACCGACCAATGGCAGTCCTCGTAGCAGAGTGGCGGGCGGTGCTCCAGCCACCAGGCGTCTGTGTGATAGTCGTTGCTGTGAGGGAGAAGGTGGAAAGGGAGCAGGGGAACGGGGGGAGGGGGGGAAGAGATTTAGGCAGCAGCAGGCGGTGCTCCAACCACCTCGCGTCCGTGTGGTAGTCATTGCTGGGGCGGGAGTGGGAAGAGACTGACGTGTTCGCTGCTCCAATCAACACGTAGTTATGTCTGTAATAGTTGTTGCCAAAGGAAATGGGCAGGGCAGAAAAGGGGGCCAAACCGAAGGTGGAAGACAAAACAAGTTGACGAGTCGCATCGAAAGTGGGCAAAATGGGGGAGCATGAAAGAGAATGCACATGTGATTACGTATGTAAAAAAACAAAAAATCGTACCTGATCTGCAGAGGGCCAATGGAGAGCCCATCATCCCCCACAGGGGCGGGCTCAATGAAGCTCGTCTCCACGTATCTCATGGCATCCAGCAGCGCTCATTCTTCTCCCTTACATGCGCGAACTGGTGCATGCACACACACACGTACCTGATCTGCAGGGGACCTATCGACAGCCCATCATCCCCCACAGGGGCGGGTTCAATGAAGCTCGTCTCCACGTATCTCATGGCATCCAGCAGCGCTCATTCTTCTCCTTTACATGCGCGAACTGGTGCATGCACACACACACGTACCTGATCTGCAGGGGACCTATCGACAGCCCATCATCCCCCACAGGGGCGGGTTCAATGAAGCTCGTCTCCACGTATCTCATGGCATCCAGCAGCGCTCATTCTTCTCCCTTACATGCGCGAACTGGTGCATGCACACACACACGTACCTGATCTGCAGGGGACCTATCGACAGCCCATCATCCCCCACAGGGGCGGGCTCAATGAAGCTCGTCTCCACGTATCTCATTGCATCCAGCAGCACGCGGTAGCGCTTGCGGTAGGAATCAATGTCTGAGGGAGGGAGGAATGTATGCAAGAGAGAGGACGTGGAAGGGGACGGACGAGAGGCTTCGATGAAGCTGGTCTCCACAGATCTCAACGCATTCAGCAGCACCCGGTAGCGCTTGCAGTAGCAATCAATGTCTGTTCCACGGATGACAGGGACAGGAAAGAGGGGTGTGTTGACAGGCAGAAGGCGAAGGACAAGGGGGTGTGTCGATTAGCAGGTTCAATGAAGCTGGTCTCCACGTATCTCATCGCATCCAGCAGCACCCGATAGCGCTTGCGGTAGCAATCGATGTCTGTGGGAGGGGTGTGTTGACAGGTGGAAGGGGACGGACGCACGGAGTTTGGGCAGGTGGACGGGGAAGGACGAGGGTGAACAGGAAGGGCAAGCAGAGGTGTACATTCATGAGAGGCTTTGAATGAAGCTGGTCTTCACGTATTGCGGCGCATTTAGCAGCACGAGGTAGCGCTTGCAGTAGGCGGCAATGTTTGTTCCTGTCCACGGTGATAAGGAAGGAAAAGAAGTGCGTGTAGACTAGACAGGCAGATGGGGAAGGGCAGTGTCTGCTCCTCGCCCTCCTTTCCCCCAAACCTTTCCCCCGCCCTTCTTTCCCCCAAACCTTTCCCCCGCCCTTCTTCCCCCCAACTCACTCCTGGGCAGCAGGAACACGTCCCAGAAGTTGGCATTGCGCATCGTCCCCTTCACCTTCGCCTTCACGCCTGTCAGCGCGCGAGCAGCAGCTGCACATCGACCCACCCACTCCCACCCTCCCCACATCCTACCCCACCCGACTCACTCCTGGGCGGCGGGAACACGTCCCAGAAGTTGGCGTTGCGCATCGTCCCCTTCACCTCCGCCTTCACGCCTGTCAGCGCGCGAGCAGCAGCTGCACATCGACCCACCCACTCCCACCCTCCCCACATCCTACCCCACCCGACTCACTCCTGGGCGGCGGGAACACGTCCCAGAAGTTGGCATTGCGCATCGTCCCCTTCACCTTCGCCTTCACGCCTGCCAGCGCCACCAGTGCACGCGGCCTCTCGACCGCGTCTGCAGGCAGCAATAGCTCGTCGCCGGGGTATAGCGGGTCGGGAATGCTGGCGTTAAGAGATAGTAGCTCGTCTAGAGTGAGTCCGAAGCGCAGCGAGATGTCCCACGCCGTGTCGCCTTCACGGACTAGGACTGACTTGGTCTTAATCTCCCTTTTGCTAGAAACCGAGGCATTTGCGCTGCTTCCGCTGCCCTCGCCCCTCCCGCTGCCCCCGCTGCTCCTGCTGCTGCTGCTGCTGCTGCTGCTGCTGCTGCTCCCGCCGCTCCCGCTACTCCCGCTGCTGTCGCGAAGGTCCCTGGGGCTGCTGTTCGCGACGGTGTTGGCGGCGGCGGTGGCGGTGGCGGTGGTGCTGACGCGTAAGCACGGCTGGGGAGACTCTCGCGCGTAGGGGGAGGACGTGGGGGAAGGGGAAGCGGTTGCTTGCGCGGGAGTCAGCAGGGGGGGCGCGGAAAGGGACACGCGCGCGGAGGCGTTTCCGGCAAAGTTTTGCGCCGTCTCAGAAACGGACACGCGCGCGGGGGAGACGGGGATGTTAAGGACGTCCCCGGAGTAAATAGTGTCCGATGTCAGCTTGTTAAACGCCTGGAGCTGCTCACAGTCCACGCCGAATTTCACGGAGAGGTCCCACAGCGTGTCGCCGTCCTCTACCACTACCGTCTTAGTAGGCGCTTTCTGAGACGAGTCGAATAAGGACTTGAAGAAAGAAACTCCTCCGCTGCCGATGAACGAAACCCCGCTGCGATCGCCGTTACTGCCATTGCCGGCAGAACTGCTGCTCGCGCTCCCAGGGCTTTGGCCGAATCCCATTGGTCTGCCAGTGCAGGCTGCTTATGGCCTACTAATGGCCTAATTTATGCCGCTTTAGGGCAAACCTATGTCCTACGTATATTCTAAGAATGGCCTATTTTTGGCTTGCATATCACTCCTGCATTGCTGGAATGCGTATCATTTGTCTTCAAGCAACACACTATGGACCACTCTGGAACAGTTTGAGCCACTCTGGGCCACTCCTCGTCACGGCGCCATGTCCTGTGAATGCCTCGTTACACGCACATGTTAGCTAACGTTTCCGCCGTCTCAAACGCGGACGAATCCGTCTCTCCATTCTCATCTAATGACTAGCTTGCTTGCTCGCTTAACTGCTCGCTCGCGTGGTCTGCGTGCGTATTGTTTCGGCTAACGACCCTAGATACGACCACGCTACGGGTCAAACGCCAAGTTCCTTGCGAAGTTCTTTCCGCGAGGGCTGCTCCCGCTATGGCGAAGCACGAAGCCGGAATACGAACAGCTGACTACTCTGGTGAGATGCAACAGCAACGCCGAAATAGCACACAGCTTAGGGAAACGTGCTCCTGAAAGAGTAGCGGCAATAACATGAGGTAAGATGAACAGCATTTCCTACAAAGCAGACTCCAGCGTTCAGTCTCAACTCTAGCCTCGAGATTGCACAATGCATACGCGCAGCAGTGATGGGATTCTATCCCGAATCACCGTCCGATATCCTGCCAAATATCAACCTCGTCTGTCAGCCCTCGATGATAGACAAATCTCGAAGATCACTGAGTTCAGCCGTTTTGTTTCTGGTGACTCCGCTTCTGCAAATGATAGCTGCACTTCGGATTTCGACAGAATCCCGTTCATCCTGCAAAAATATAAGGGAGAAAAATATAAAATGCACTAGACTGCCAGCTTGTGCGACATACCCTTTTATGCATAGAGCAAGTGTAAGAGCATTAATAACAGCTGCCATCGTTACACCTAGTATGGAATCTAAGTATTTGTTGACTAGGTCGAAGCTGCTGTAACAGCAGCCTTGGCTAAACTATATCCATAATCTTGATCAAAAGACCAGAACATGTAACCTCCCAACCTTTGTTGCTTGGCATACCTCACCTTTTTGGCAATTGTGTCAGGATTGTCATACCCCACCCATTTGGTCCCTTTATAAGCATACATCGATGAGGATGGCGAATCAAATGCAGATGTAGCACCACCTGCAATGAACTTCACTATGTCCTTGTAGCTCATAGTGGGACCTCCTTTAGCAGGTGCCCCGACACCATGGTTTGCAGCAGACTTGAGCGTCCACACATGGCCATAAGACGCCAGACCCAGCACCAGCTTACTTCTTGACAAACCCTTGGCGATAAAACCCGCAACAGCACCTTTGATGCTTAGAAGCGGGTTCTTCTTGTCTTCCAGAGCAGTGTGCTGTGCAGTCATGTCGTCCCACTCCCCGTGAAACTCATATGTCATTATTCCCACCCAGTCCAGCACTTTGTTAAGTGTTGGCATCTGGTAGCAGGAATCGATCTCCCCCGCATACCCTGTCACAGCTGCTGAGAGCGTGAGCTTCGCACGACGTGTCCGGGCAGCTTCAGCATCAATTGCTGCCCGAAAATCCGAAATCAATGCTGAAAACCGGCCTGGAACCCCCTTTGGAAGCTCCCAATCAATGTCTATCCCCTGAAACCCGTACTTCCTCGCCAGCGCAATCCCCGAGTTGATAAACTTTGTGCGGCGCGCTTTAGTAGCTGACACATACGAGAACCGCGGTGCGCTGACGGCATCACCACCGCCGATGGAGAGAACTGACTTTACTGCTGGGTTTTTGGCCTTGATGGCTGCCGTGAAGCGGGTGTAGAGGCCGTGATAGATGTCTGTCCACCACTCATAGGGAACCACCTGGATGGGTCGAAAAGGGGTAAGAATGAGAGAAAGGAGGAAACACGAATGAGGAGAGAACTAGGGGAAATTCTTTTTTAAATGGTTCTTGGCCTTAATGGCTGCAGAGAAACGGGTGTAGAGGCTGCGATAGAAGTTTTTCGACCACTCATAGGCACCACCTGGATGGGTGGAAAGGAGAGAACTGGCTTGAACGGACGGGAGAATGAGGCGGCTAAAATGTTGCTGCTCTGATAAGGCGTCTGGAAAGCACGAATGAGTGAACGAATGGGAGAATGAGGCGCATGAACCAGAGAGCACGGGGGCTCACAGTGTAGTTGAGGGGGCTGATGGCAGCAAAGGCGTAGACGATGTGAGTGAAGTGGTTCACTTGGATGGTGCTGGGGTCGATGCCGCTCCAGTTGGGGAAGTAGGTGATGCGGCGAAAGGAGGCTGTGCATGTGTGCAGGGAGAGGGGTGGGAGCAAAGGGGTGGGAGCATAGGGGTGGGAGCATAGGGGGCAATGCTGAGAAGGTGCTGGGGTCGACGCTGCTCCAGTTGGCTTGGTAAGCGACGTGGCAAAATGGAGCTGTGCCCATACCCATTCCCGTGCGTGCCTGTGCTCGTGCCCGTGCACGTTCCTCTGCCTGCCTGCTTGTGCAAGCAGAGGAGCAGATGAGGGTGATGTTAAAACAGTGTGTCGGCATGCGTGCATGTCCGTGTGCACTGTGCATGTGCGTGTACATGCATATGCATGGGGCATTAGGCGGTAGTATGTGCATTGATGGGTTGGGATGATGCTCAATGAAGGAAGACCACCTGAATCACCCGATAATCTGGAATTTCTGATTTATATGACACATATGATATATCCGACTCATATGAACATCTGAAGCACCTGAGAAAATCCGAATGATCCCAGAAACATTCAAATCAACCAAATAAGCTGCATCATCTAGATTATCCGAAGCATCTCCAGTTTACCAGCACCATCTGAATCATTCTCACCGGAGCACGGCCCGTTCTTGCATCCCGCACCGCAGTAGGAGGAGTTGCTCCCACACCAGCCCCACTTGCTGCGGGCAAAAGAGAGAGCGACGGACAAGGCAGGAGGATGAGCGGCCGGTAGGAGAAGAAGAGGAAGGGACGATAGGGGCGAAGAGAATAGGGGGGATGGAACTGAAAAGGAGGATGAAAGGAGGGGTAGGAGAAGAAGGAGAAGGGACGAGAGGGGCGAAGATAGGTGGATGGGACCGCGGTTGAGGTGAGAGAGTGCGATGGGGGAGGGTATGGCTGTGAAGCCAAACAAGTATGAATGAAGAAAAAGCGCATGTTAAATCAAGGAGCCAAGATAAAAATAAAGTTGCGTCTTAGAAGCAGAGTTGTGAAATATTTTATGACCTTCCAGAACTCCAAGAAATAGTTTATGAAACGTTATTTGTGGTCTGAAAGCACCGTAGGGCCGAAAGGCGTGTTCTGAAGCATGGAAACGACAGGAAGGAGCAAGGGGAGGAACGTCGTCAGCTGACTCGCAGCATGAGGCCCAGGCTCGGGTTGTGAGCGTTTCAAAACGGACCTACAGCATAGGCTCGGCGGATTACAGGGCGAGGAGCTCGAGCATTGTTGAGCGCGCGCTGCTGGTATTAAAGTCAAAGCGATGGTGATGGAGAGTACTAAGGTGGCTGTGACGCGGAGCTCGCTCGTAAGGAGGCACCACGAAGGAGCCATGGATGCGCGTTAGTCTTGCTGTTGGTCGCTAGCTATCCGCTGTAATGAGGAGACCGAAACTCGAGACAAATAACAAGAAACGCTCGAAGAATAAAGATTCGGCCGCGCCTGTAGTAGCTACTTGTGCTGCCTGAAATGAAAGGCAATGCAGGTGGAATCGTCGATATCGTCTTGGCTCTTGATGTTCTGTTGTGGACGTGAGTTGCGGTTTCGGCAACAGTGTCGAACACAATCTGGTAACCGTTTTCGTCGAGACCCAATTTTCTCTGAGACGATTTGTCGTCACAGGTTGTTTTGCGTTTTAGCGATACTCATGTTCCGCTCCTCGCGAATAAACAATCCTCTCAAGGCACCCATCCCCGCTACAGGTCTTGTGGCCCAACTTCCGAACAACCATTTCCAAAAAATCCAATAATTACATTTATATAAAACTAAACAGCAGCTGATGTGATGTCTGAACCTAAACCGTTGAAGCAGCAGCTTTAGCTAAACTATATCCATTATCTTGATTTAGCGACCAGAACATGTAACCACCCAGCCCTTGCTGCTTGGCATATTTTACCTTCATTGCAATTGTGTCAGGATTGTCGTACCCCACCCACTTCGTCCCCTTGTAAGCATACATCGACGAAGTGGGGCATCAAACACAGCTGTAGCACCATTCGCGATGAACGTGACTATCTCCTTGTAGCTCATAGTGGGGCCTCCTTTAGCAGGTGCCCCAACCTTGTGATTCCCAGCATTCTGAAGAGTCCACGCATGACCATACGATTCCAGACCCAGCACCAGCTTACTTCGTGACAATCCCTTGGCAACAAAAACTGGCACAGACCCCTTAATGCTTGCCAATGGGTTTTTCTTGTCCTCCAGGGCTGTATGCTGTCCGGTCTCATCTTCCCACTCACCATGCATGTCATATGTCATGATTCCCACCCAGTCCAGCACTTTGTTAAGTGTCGGGACATGGAAGCTGGAATCTATCTCCCCGGTATACCCCGGTATAGCTGCAGACAGCGTGAGCTTCTCGCGACCTGTCCGGGCAGCTTCAGCATCAACAGCTGCCCGAAAATCTTGAATCAGCGCTGAAAAGCGCTCTGGAACACCCTTTGGAGTCTCCCAGTCGACATCAATCCCCTGAAAACCATACTTCCTTGCCAGAGCAATCGCCGAGTTGATGAACTTAGTGCGCCGTGCTTGAGTAGCTGCAACGTAAGAGAATCGCGGAGCGCTCACGGCATCACCACCGCCGATGGAGAGAATCGGCTTGACTGCGGGGTTCTGGGCCTTGATGGCTGAGGTGAAGCGGGTGTAGAGGCCGCCAGAGACGTCTGTCCACCACTCAGAGGGCACCACCTGGATGGGAGGAAAGGGGCGAAGGGAGATGAATAGAGAAAGGGGAGCAAAATCAAAGAGAGAAAGGGGGAAGCTGCATTGACCAATAAGTTTTTGGCCTTGACGGTTGAAAAGCAGGTGTGGAGGCCGTGATAGAAATCCGTGACAGAGTGCGAGGGCTTACGGTGTAGGGATGGTAGCAGCAACTGACAGGCCTTACAGTGTAGTTGAGGGGGCTGATGGCAGCAAAGGCGTAGACGATGTGAGTGAAGTGGTTCACTTGGATGGTGCTGGGGTCGATGCCGCTCCAGTTGGGGAAGTAGGTGATGCGGCGAAAGGAGGCTGAGCCACTGCCTGTGCCTCCTGTAAATGTGCATGGGAATGAAAACGGTCACAGGATAGTGAGCGATGAACGGGAGCAGGCACATTCTAACACCCATTTCATCCTAATTATCTAAATCGGCCGAAACGTCCGAATTTTCCGGATTTTTCACACTATCCGAATTTTCCAAAGCGTCTGAATTCTCTGAATCATTTGAACCAACAGACTCACCAGAGCACGGCCCGTTCTGGCATCCGTCACCGCAGTAGGAGACGTTGCTGCCGCACCAGCCCCATTTGCTGCGTGCAAAAGAGGGTGAGAAACGAAGCAGGCGCAAGGGAAAGGATTTTACGTCGTGTAATCAAATTCTTGAGAATGAAAATGTCTGTTTCTCTGAAAGCATGAAACGAGGAATGAGGAGAGCGCATTCTGAAAGAATGTAAACGACCTGCAGCAAGATTCGCTTCGCGAATCACATGGCTGTGATCTCGAACTGTTGAGAAAATTCCTATGGTTCTCAAAACTTCCTCATGACGAACCTGCAATCATAGGCTCCGAGTCGGGTTGTGAGACGTCTCAAACTAACCTGCAGCATAGGCTCCGCGGGTTACACGGCGAGGAGCTCGAGCACTGTTGAGCGCGCGCTACTGGCATCAGAATCAATGCGATGGCGATGGAGAGAAATAAGGTGCCGGAAGCGCGAAGCACGCTCGCAGAGTCGAGGCGCCACGGAGGAGCCATGGAAACTAGCGAAGGGAATGCTATCGGCTGTGATAAAAATAATGACACTGAGAAGAAACGACGAGAAAAAAATGATACTGAGATGTGTGACGAAAATCCTTACAATTTAGCGGTTTCTGCTCGGGCGTGCCTATGTTTTCTGGAGATCGACGATTATTGTTGTTGAGACTAGAAAGGATAGACGATTATTGTAGTCTGGGATTTGCGTGGTGGAGATATCGACGTGAGTGATTGTCGGGGGTGAACATGAGTTGCGGCTACGGCACGTTTGCAGACTCAATCTGGTAACCGCTCCAGACGAAGCCTGCTTCATGTTCCACCACCGCAGACAACGAAACCAACGATGGCAGTTGGGTGGATGCTGCCGGCCTCGCGAAGTGCAAGGGTGTCGCACACTGGTTTTTCTGGGGCTCGTCAGCCCAAAGCTTGAGGCAGATCCCCTGACTTCTGGTCTGACAAAAAGCATGCGGACCGCCCGTCGGACGGTTCGCGGACCGGCTACGAAAGAACCTCCGACTCCGTGCGGACCAGCACTGGAACGAGAGTTGCGAAAAACAGACGAGAGCGAAAAGTTACTTCTCATTCTGCAAATGAGAAGTTTGCGAAGCATCGACGCGCAGTTACAATTGTAGTTGAGCTGCTACGCGCAGTCACATTCCACGCGCGTTCCGAGCTGGTTCGAGGGCTCTTTTGTGATGTACCTTTAATGTCGCCCTCGTTTCCCACCACAATCTGTACCAGGTGTGGAAAATGTAGCTAAATAACGCATTGTATTAGTATACAACGTCTAGGGCCCTCGATATCAGGGCAAAACACCCTGATTACCCTGATTTCAGGATGATGTTATGAGTTTGCCCTAGAAGTTCAGGATGTTGCTGAAATTTACCCTGTGATGTCAGGGTGATTTTTTTTGTTTTGCCCTGAAATTTCAGGAAGGCCTTGAATTTTTGCCCTGAAGCATTAGGATAAATCTCGAGGGATGCCCTGACGCGTGGGAAGGGGAAGAAAGGGTGGGAGGGGAGAGGGAGGGAGGGGGAGAGGGGAGGAAGGAGGTGGGGGAGTGTGTGTGCTGGTTTTGTTTCCCCGCGAAGTTTTCGCATAGCTAGTTGTAGTGATACCACGAGGCAAGCCGCTCCTCTTGTGCCTTCATCTCAACCACTCTCGTGCCTTGTAATTTTTTTGCCCTGAAAGATCAGGATGCATTCCTCCTGGTGCCCTAAAATTTCAGGATAGCCACGAACTTTTGCCCTGCAAAATCAGGGCATTTTGGAGAGTTTTTAAAAGTTGCCCTGAGGGCTCAGGATGCTCTAAATCCTAGAACAGGCCCTAGGTGTACCTTGGTTACCTCTCGTTAAACTTCTGTTGGTTAAACATGTATGGCTTTGTTACCTTGGTCACCTCAAGTTAAAGCCCGAGTCTAGAATGGCAAGGGATCAAGTTCAAGATTCTTGAAGCTGAAATCGCCAGAAACAGGGTAACCCGGTTGGGGCTTTCCCACCCTCGCAACCACCGGAAACAGTTTCTGGGAGGGGGATTCTGATTGGCTGAGATGAACACAGGCAAAATTATCAACCCTCTCGCCACAAAAGCCAACCACGCAGACTACTGTTCATACTTTAGCAAACTTGAAAGTGAAACTGACCATACTAGACTCGATATCAAGGAGGCTCCATAGCTTAGAAAGCGAACGTGTCTGCTAGCGCACTCATTCCCGCTCGTTCATCCCGTCTCGCCCGTTCGTATTGTCCCTCCTATTTATCTCGCCCTCCCCGTCACTCCCATTCCCTCACAAGGTCACAAACTCGCGTCACTCTTTTTTCAGGACTGCCGCCGTAACACACGACTCGCCTTGACTAAGAGCTCTTGTGACGGTCGGAATGGTGGTCGTCAACCACCATTCCGACCGTAGGCAGTTCAGGGCACTCCAGTTCCATCTTTCGCGGCCAATGTCACTTCCGTTCCCAATGTCGTGACGGTCACGACCATCAATAGCGTCGCGGCGGCAAATGCCATTTCCATCGTCGCGGCGGTACCGTCGCCTCCCATCACCGTCTTTTCATCGCCCTCCCTTCCCCTGCCCGTCGCGCTCCCTTCCCTGCCCGTCGCGCTCCCTTCCCTACCCGTGGCGCTCCCTTCCGTCATTCCCGACACATATTGCCTTCTCGTCATTCTCCCTTTTCGTGGCTTTTTTTGTTTTTTTCCTGCACGTCGCCCTCGCTTCCCCTCCCCGTCGCGCTCCCTTTCCCTCCCCGTCGCGCTCCCTTCCCCTCACCGTCGTGCTGCCTTCCCCTCCCCTGTCGTGCTCCCTTCCCCTCCCCGTCGTGCTCCCTTCCCCTCCCCGTCGTGCTCCTTCCCCTCCCCGCCTCGTTCCCTTCCCCTCCCCGTCTCGTTCCCTTCCCCTCCCCGCCTCGTTCCCTTCCCCTCCCCGTCTCGTTCCCTTCCCCTCCCCGTCGCGCTCCCTTCCCCTCCCCGCCTCGTTCCCTTCCCCTCCCCGTCGCGCTCCCTTCCCCTCCCCGCCTCGTTCCCTTCCCCTCCCCGTCTCGTGCCCTTGCCCTTCCCTACTTTCCTCTCTTGTTCTTCCCTCCTTTCTCTCCTCGCCGTACCCTCCGCATCCCATTGCATTCCACCGAGCACTGCATCCCGTTTCGTCATTTTCTCCAAGTCCGCTTCCCACCACTCTCGTTTCCCCCCTTGTACTTTCCCCCGTTCCCCCACTGCCCCCCCTTTCTTTCCCCGTGTCTCCCTTTTCGCCCATGTTTCTCCCGCCTTTCCACCCTGTCCTGAAGTCCCTTGTCCCTCCCTCCCTTCCCCCGCTGACCTTCCCACCGTTTTCCCCCTCCCCCCTCCCTCCCTTTCCCCCGTGTCCTCCCTCCCCTTGCCCCTCAATCCCTGACTCCTTGTCCTTCCCTCCCTTCCTCTTAGCCCGCCCAGCCTCAATCCCAAGACCCTTGTCCCTCCCCCCTTCCCCCCCCATGTCCTTCCCTCCGGTTCCTCCGGATCCGTTTCCCTTCTTGTCCATTTCGTTTTTCCTTTCCCCACCTCCCGTCCCTCCGATTTCCGCTCTTGTCCCTCCCCTTCCCCCTTGTCCTTCCTTCCGTTTCCCCCCTTGTTTTCCCTCCCTTTTCCCTAGTCCTTTCCTCCGTTTCCCCCTTCTCCCTCTCACTCGCCCTCCCTCTCCCTCCACGCTTCTCGCCCTTATCCCCACACATGTCCTCCTCCTTTCCTTCCCATCTCTCACCGAACCCTCTCTTTCCTCCCCTCCCCCCTTGCTCCATTTCTTCTAATTTCCGCCCTTCCCCCTCTTCGCCTCTCCTTCCCTCCCTCGCTGTCCCTCTCTCTTCGCCTCTCCTTCCCTCCCTCGCTGTCCCTCACTCTTCGCCTCTGCTTCCCTCCCTCGCTGTCCCTCTCTCTTCGCCTCTCCTTCCCTCCCTCGCTGTCCCTCTCTCTTCGCCTCTCCTTCCCTCCCTCGCTGTCCCTCTCTCTTCGCCTCTCCTTCCCTCCCTCGCTGTCCCTCTCTCTTCGCCTCTCCTTCCCTCCCTCGCTGTCCCTCTCTCTTCGCCTCTCCTTCCCTCCCTCGCTGTCCCTCTCTCTTCACCTCTCCTTCCCTCCCTCGCTGTCCCTCTCTCTTCGCCTCTCCTTCCCTCCCTCGCTGTCCCTCTCTCTTCGCCTCTCCTTCCCTCCCTCGCTGTCCCTCTCTCTTCGCCTCTCCTTCCCTCCCTCGCTGTCCCTCTCTCTTCGCCTCTCCTTCCCTCCCTCGCTGTCCCTCTCTCTTCACCTCTCCTTCCCTCCCTCGCTGTCCCTCTCTCTTCGCCTCTCCTTCCCTCCCTCGCTGTCCCTCTCTCTTCGCCTCTCCTTCCCTCCCTCGCTGTCCCTCTCTCTTCGCCTCTCCTTCCCTCCCTCGCTGTCCCTCTCTCTTCGCCTCTCCTTCCCTCCCTCGCTGTCCCTCTCTCTTCACCTCTCCTTCCCTCCCTCGCTGTCCCTCTCTCTTCGCCTCTCCTTCCCTCCCTCGCTGTCCCTCTCTCTTCGCCTCTCCTTCCCTCCCTCGCTGTCCCTCTCTCTTCGCCTCTCCTTCCCTCCCTCGCTGTCCCTCTCTCTTTGCCTCTCCTCCTCTCTCTTTCAGCCCCTCTCCTCCTTTCTCTCTCAGCCCCTCTCCTCCTTTCTCTTTCAGCCCCTCTCCTCCTTTCTCGCTCAGCCCCTCTCCTCCTTTCTCTCTCAGCCCCTCTCCTCCTCTCTCTCAGCCCCTCTCCTCCTTTCTCTCTCAGCCCCTCTCCTCCTTTCTCTCTCAGCCCCTCTCCTCCTTTCTTTCTCAGCCCCTCTCCTCCTTTCTCTCTCAGCCCCTCTCCTCCTTTCTCTCTCAGCCCCTTTCCTCCTTTCTCCCCACCGTGGGTAACCCCGCCGTGCCCGCGCTCTGCTCACTCACACACGATGCTCACTCACACACGATGCTCACTCACACGCCATGCTCACTCACACACCATGCTCACTCACACACGATGCTCACTCACACCATGCTCACTCACACACCATGCTCACTCACACACCATGCTCACTCACACACCCTGCTCACTCACACCCTGCTCCCTTACACACCATGCTCACTCCTCTGTTCACTCTGTCATCTGCATACTCTGTCCTGTTCCTATTCTGATGTAATTTTAGGTAAATCGAGAGGTCTTGCGTTATCCAGATTCATACATAATGTTGGCTCTCGCCTCCCTTGCACTGCCACTCTCTTGTATGTTTACCTGCTATTTAGCTATGTCACATCTTATTTCCTGGTTTGTGTTTGTACAGGCCCTCTATGCATCTGGTTGTGGTGATGTGTTGGTGTTCGATAGTACCACGAACTAGCCATGCCATGTATTGATGTTGGATGCTTTGTTATAATACAAACCCTGAGCTTAGGAGCTGCCGTGCACCTGATCACTACAAAAAAGTGCGACACAGAAACAATTTTCTTTTGTAAGGGAACAACTGATGATCAACCCAAAGATGACAGCTAGGAAATGTTTCTTTTTTTATCCACTCTTGTGTGCTACACTGCTTGCAATAAACGCTGGGCCATGGTGCTGGGACTTGTATTCTGCGGGGTTGGAAATGGGGGTGAGTGAAAGGGAAACAGAGAACGAAAGCGAATAGGGGGAAGAGAATGAGCAGGTGAAACGGAGTGAGCAAAGGGGAAGAGAATGAGCAGGTGTAGGGCGGGGGGAGGAGAATGAGCAGGGGAAGCAGAGTGGGGCGGGGGGAGGAGAATGAGCAGGGGAAGCAGAGTGGGGCGGGGGGAGGAGAATGAGCAGGGGAAGCAGAGTGGGGCGGGGGGAGGAGAATGAGCAGGGGAAGCAGAGTGGGGCGGGGGGAGGAGAATGAGCAGGGGAAGCAGAGTGGGGCGGGGGGAGGAATCAGCAGGGCGATGGGAGGGGGGAGCGAGGGCGACGGGAGGGGGAAGCGAGGGAGATGGGAGGGGGAAGCGAGGGAGATGGGAGGGGGACGGGAGGGGGATGGGAGGGGGATGGGAGGGGGACGGGACGGGGATGGGAGGGGGATGGGAGGGGGACGGGACGGGGATGGGAGGGAGATGGGAGGGAGATGGGAGGGGGATGGGAGGGAGATGGGAAGGGGATGGGAGCGCAAGGGGAGGGAGATAAGAGCGCGATGGGAGGGGGATCGGAGGGTGATGGGAGGGGGATGGGAGCGCAAGGGGAGGGGGACGCGAGGGGGATGGGAGGGGGACGGGACGGGGATGGAAGGGCGACGGGGGGGGAAAGCGAGGTCGACGGGAGGGGGATGCGAGGGCGACGGGAGGGGGAAGCGAGGGCGACGGGAGGGGGATGCGAGGGCGACGGGAGGGGGATGCGAGGGCGACGGGAGTGGGAAACGAGGTCGACAACTCTCTACTTTCTCATCCCGTGCCGCTCATCATCTCCGTGCTTCACACTCGCATCCGCGCCACATTCCCTCCCTCGGTCCTCGGATTCTTCACGATTCTGGCGGCACCGTATATGTTCTCACATGTTATACCTAGCTATCTTAGTCTGGATGCTTAGTTTCGTAAACTGATGTTCTTTCTATCAACTGGTACTACTTACGCACGCTTTTAGAGAGTGCTTAAGGACTTGAGCGAAATTTGAGTGGTGTGCTGTGTGAGAGTGGTTGAGTTTTGTTTTGTCGTTGGTGCTTGTTCAATACAGTGTATTGCGATAAACTGGAGCATTAGTCCTTCGCCACCTGCCGCTTGCGAATTTTCCTCTCGTCAACCTTCGCACAACCCTTTTCAAGTTCAGTAATTCTGAACCTTTGCCATTCTAGGCGCCGGCTTTAAATTTCTGATGGTCCAACATCTATGACTTTGGTACCTTGCTTATCTCTAAAGTATTCATCATGACATTTGCAAACAAGACCATCGCCAATGCAAACACCATACCTTCTTTCAACCACCCTCAACCATTAATCAATTCTTCGATCCCATCGAGGCCTTTTACTTGGCCAATTTCCGTTTATTAAACCCAGCTATACAACGCAGTACACTAATTCTTTCGAAGCTATCTAACTCCTCCGTTTTCCCTTATCGACCCCGTTGCACTACTGAAACCCGACGTTCCTTCCTGTTCCGAAGCTTGGCTCGCTCTCTGAAGCTCCTGGGAGAAGCTCGAGACCTGCATGTCCTCCATATGCCTATCCACATTCTCTAACACAGGGTCGGTTTCCGGGCCAAAGCACTCTTCTTTCATAGCCATAAGCTCGGATATAATTCGGGCCATGGTGGGGCGGGTGGTCACGGGCATGGTGGTACAGGAGAGGGCGAAGCGGGCTAGGAGGAGAATGATGTGGTTAGGGGCGTCTAGATGTGGATCTCTCATGGTGTTCGCATTCCCTTCATACAGTAGAGGTTGCACCTCGAGGAGTGGGGTGTAGCAGGAGAAGGTCAAGGGATGGAAGTGATACAAGAAGCACTAAAGTCACAAGAGGCAGGAGAGGCATGAGAGGCATAAGGGGCTTGAGAGGCATGAGGAGTAGGAGCGGCATGAGAGGCATGGGCAGCATGAGGGGCATGAGAGGCATGAGCGGCATGAGAGGCATGAGAGGCATGAGAGGCATGAGAGGCATAAGGGGCTTGAGAGGCATGAGGGGCATGTGAGGCATGAGAGGCATGAGCGGCATGAGAGGCATGAGCGGCATGAGGGGCAAACTAAACTTTCATCATTCATTGCTCGTTTTCACCCTTCTGTCTCTCGTCGCTCTTCCTCATCCTTCCCCAACAGCAAGCTCACCCAGTCCTTGACAATTATCGGGTTAGTTTTGAGTCGACTCAAAAGCAGACTCATCGCTCTTTCTCATCCTTCCCCAACAGAGAGCTCACCCAATCCTTGAGAATTATCGGGTTAGTTTTGAGTCGACTCAAAAGCAGACTCATCACTCTTTCTCATCCTTCCCCAACAGAGAGCTCACCCAATCCTTGAGAATTATCTGGTTGTTGTCCGACAAAGCCTTGTGTGAGGTTATGACGCCCTCCAATCGGAACAAGCACTTGCGTCCAGTGATGACAGACAGCATTACCACTCCAAAGCTGCAGGGGGATACGGGAACATGCAAGAAATTAAAGGCCCAGGCATGAAATAGAAGGAACGTACACGGAAATACAGGTCTTGAGGCGCCTTGAAAGTGGGCAACACGGGGGATACGTGTAATTTCAGGCAGTGATGTCTGTAAGTGGGCAAAAAATACTCGAACTTTGTGGGGAAGTACGTTCACAGCCATGTGCGCAATGATGGGAAGCAATAATGGTGGTGAGCATGGTGCATGCCGGAACAAGGATGGTCGTAATCAGTTCAGTATTGTCGAGTTCATCGCGTGCCCTTTGGGTTTGTCATGGTGGGAACCTCACTAGAAGTAATGGTTTCCAGCAGCAACTAAGTGTACCCCCTGCACGTCTTCTGCTGGTCTCCGTTCACCTGTGCACAAACTCGAGCCTTCTCTCACACATGCACTCACTCATGGCTTCCTCTCACCTGTAAACGTCTTCTGCGGGAGTGGCCTTCTGTGTCCACGTGTATGCCGGGTCCACATAGCCCGGTGTTCCCATCACTCGGCTGCGTTGCATCACCAGTGGTGCCTTTGCTTATCCGCACCAACCCAAAGTCAGCAACCTTGGCCTGGGAGAGAGAGGAGAGGAGAGGTGGAGAGGGAGAGGTGGAGAGAAAGAGGTGGAGAGGGAGGGGTGGAGAGAGAGAGGTGGAGAGAGAGAGGTGGAGAGAGAGAGGTGGAGAGAGAGAGGTGGAGAGAGAGAGGTGGAGAGGGAGAGGTAGAGAGAGAGAGGTGGAGAGAGAGAGGTGGAGAGAGAGAGGTGGAGAGAGAGAGGTGGAGAGAGAGGTGGAGAGAGAGAGGTGGAGAGAGAGAGGTGGAGAGAGCAGAGGCAGAGGGCAAGAGAAGGTAGCGCAGTTAGAGCAACAATTAACGCAGAAATGCATGGGATAAAGGGAAGGAGGATGGCAAAGAGGGGCAGCAGCTGGTTTGGGAAACGAGAGAGGGTCCAGAATTGAAATCGCGATCTTCTTCACCTGCATGTTTCTGCCAAGCAGGATCTTGGCAGGCTTGATATTAGAATGCATGATGTTGAAGCTATGGAGATACTCCATCCCGTGGGGAAGGGAGGTGCTTCCAGAGAAAGGCACACAGACAAGGGAAGGGAGGTGGTTCCAGAGAAAAGCACACTCAGAACACGCTCACCTGCATGTTGACTTTTGAGTCGACTCAGAACACGCTCACCTGCATGTTTCTGACAAGCAGACTTTTGAGACGTCTCAAAAGTTAGAACACGCTCACCTGCATGTTTCTGTCAAGCAGGATGTTGGCGGGCTTGACGTCACGATGCACGATGTTGAAGCTGTGGAGATATTGCAAGCCATGAGCCACCCCAATGAGCACATCAAAGCGCTGCCGCAGGTTGAGAGGGACAGGCACACCTGGTGGGGTTTGCAGTGGGGAGGCAGAAAAGGGGTGTGTGGAATGGAACAGGGAAACAATCTGGAAGGGCGGAGCGTGGGAAGGGGTGTTGAAGCTATGGAGGTACTTGAAGCTCTGCGCCACCCTGATGAGAATCTGCTCCATTCCCCCAGCTGTCATTGAGTCGACTCAAAACCCACCTGATCGAATTCAAGCACCCACCTAATCCGACCCATTTCTCGAGGTCGCCGTTGTCCATGTACTCATAGGAGAGAATCTGCTCCATTCCCCCAGCCATTCCCCCATCCTTCACGGCACTCACGAGGTGTCCCTTGAGTCAACTCACAACCCACCTGGCCCCAACCATCTATCGAGGTCACCATTCTCCATGTACTCATAGATGAGAATCTGCTCCATTCTGCTAGCCGCCCCAAGGTGCTCTTTGAGTCGACTCAAAACCCACCTGATGGAATCCAAGCACCCACCTGGCCCCACCCATCTCTCGAGGTCGCCATTCTCCATGTACTCATAGATGAGAATCTGCTCCATTGTGCTAGCCGCCACGTCCACGTGGACGCAGTACCCCAGCAGGCGCACGAGATTGACGTGGTTCTTTGATGCCATTTCCTCGACCTGCCGTGGAGAGATTGTTGTTGGGTAGGGAGAGGGAGGGAGGGGAGGGGTCACGCAGTACCCCAGCAGGGGGCGCAGTACCCCAGCAGGGGGCGCAGTACCCCAGCAGGGGGCGCAGTACCCCAGCAGGGGGCGCAGTACCCCAGCAGGGGGCGCAGTACCCCAGCAGGGGGCGCAGTACCCCAGCAGGGGGCGCAGTACCCCAGCAGGGGGCGCAGTACCCCAGCAGGGGGCGCAGTACCCCAGCAGGGGGCGCAGTACCCCAGCAGGGGGCGCAGTACCCCAGCAGGGGGCGCAGTACCCCAGCAGGGGGCGCAGTACCCCAGCAGGGGGCGCAGTACCTCAGCAGGGGGCGCAGTACCTCAGCAGGGGGCGCAGTACCCCAGCAGGGGGCGCAGTACCCCAGCAGGGGGCGCAGTACCCCAGCAGGGGGCGCAGTACCCCAGCAGGGGGCGCAGTACCTCAGCAGGGGGCGCAGTACCTCAGCAGGGGGCGCAGTACCCCAGCAGGGGGCGCAGTACCCCAGCAGGGGGCGCAGTACCTCAGCAGGGGGCGCAGTACCCCAGCAGGGGGCGCAGTACCTCAGCAGGGGGCGCAGTAGTTCTTTGATGCCAACTCATGGATCTGACGGGGGGAGGAAGGGGGGAGTGAGGAAGGAGGGGGAGGGAGGAAGGAGGGGGAGGGAGGAAGGAGGGGGAGGGAGGAAGGAGGGGGAGGGAGGGGGCGCAGTACCCGAGCAGCGAGCGAACGAGATTCACGTGGTTCTTTGATGGCACCTCATGGATCTGCCATGGCGTGGCAAAAATTCAAAAAAGAAGGGGGAGAGCAGAGAGGGGGGGGGAGGGGGGGGGGGGGGGGGGGGGGGGTAATTATGAGGATGATGTGATTCTTTGAAGGCATCTGGAGATGTTTCACCACGCAGCTCTCGGCGAAAGTGGTCGTTGTGTGATTACTATGGCGGGCATTTCAGCCCACAGCACTGATGGGTCGTGGTGCGACACTCCCTTGAACACGTCCCCAAACCCACCCCACCCCACCGCACCGCACCACGCACCTCTCGGCGAAAGTTGTCGTTGGTGATTACTATGGCGCTCTTCACAGCCCACAGCACTGATGGGTCATGAGGTGACACACCCTTAAACACTTCTCCGAACCCGCCCCTGCCAAGCCTGTTCGCCTCAGCCCAGTTGTTAGTTGCCCATAGGACGTCAGGTAAGGGGTAGCTTTGGCACTGCACAGGACCTCGTATCCCCGCTCCTCCTGCTGCTGGTGGTGTTGGTGTTGCTTCTGTTGTTGCTGTTGCTGCTACTCCTGCTTTTGCTGATTCTGGAGAAATGATGCACGAGTGGCAGTACCAGGTGTAGGGACGGGAGTGCAAAGGGGTTGGAAGAGATCAGGAGGGACAATATCAAGAAAGACCTAAAGCAACACATCCTAAGGCAACAGCAATGACCCATGAATGCAAAAAATATGGATACAAGTCCTAAGGCAACTCAGTGAACACGATTTTTGCATCTATGAGCCGCTCATGCGTCCGTAATTCTTTCAGTTATCCTTCAGTTTTCCGTAGATCCGTAGCCCGTAATATACGGTAAATCCCCTATTGGTTCCCATAAGCCCTGCATTTACCCATAACCCCCATGGTGAACCCCCTCGCGCGCCTTCACTTACCTTCATCTGCTGCTGACTTAGCCCTGCGCCTTCTCTGATACCAGAACACCGCAAAAGGACGACGCCCAGGAGCAGAAGCACCGCTCCCACCACCACCCCCACCACCACCCCCGTGGATACAGAGGACTTCCCTCCTGAGCCGCCTGGTGGGGAAGGAGATGGAAGGTGGGGGAAAGGCGGAGGTGAATTGAAGGAGAGGAGGGGAAAGTGGAGGTGGGGAAAAAGATGGGAGGTGGAGTTATGTCGGAGTGGGGGGTAAGGAGGAGGCGAGGTGAAGAGAAACAATCCAAATCACTTTTTTTTTTTTTTTTTTTTGTTTCCCAATATATTCTGAATCATCTGAGCTGTACAAACTTGACTACCAAATCATCCAAAGCGTCTCAGTCATCAAAATCGCCCTCACCAGAGCACGGCCCGTTCTGAGGCGCCCCTAAACTTTTGAGGCGCCTCAAAAATCGTTTCATTTCCCGCAATCATTTGAATCATCCTCACCGGAGCATCTTGATAGTCTGACTCATCTGAACCATCATCCTCACCGGAGCATCTTGATAGTCTGACTCATCTGAACCATCATCCTCACCGGAGCATCTTGATAGTCTGACTCATCTGAACCATCATCCTCACCGGAGCATCTTGATAGTCTGACTCATCTGAACCATCATCCTCACCGGAGCATCTTGATAGTCTGACTCATCTGAACCATCATCCTCACCGAAGCATCTTGATAGTCTGACTCATCTGAACCATCATCCTCACCGGAGCATCTTGATAGTCTGACTCATCTGAACCATCATCCTCACCGGAGCATCTTGATAGTCTGACTCATCTGAACCATCATCCTCACCGGAGCATCTTGATAGTCTGACTCATCTGAACCATCATCCTCACCAGAGCACGGCCCGTTTTGGCATCCCGTGCCGCAGTAGGAGTCGTTGCTTCCACACCAGCCATACTGGCTGCGGGCAAAAGAGGGCGGGAAGGAGGCAGGAGAGAGAGGGTGAGGGAGGAGGCAGAGAAAACAGGCTGGAGGAAAGAGCAGGAAGGGAGGTGAAAGAACAGAAGGGGAAGGGATGCGAGGCCTTGGAACTGGTAGGTAGATGAAGAAAATGTGTTCCAACGGCACGACATGACCAGGAAGAGGCAGGTAGAGGAGCGACGGCAGCATGATAGGCTCGGGTTGTGAGACGTCTCAAACAGACCTGCAGCATTGTGAGACTTGTCAAGACTCAACGTGACCTGCAGCATAGGCTCAAGTTGTGAGACTTCTCAAGACTCAAAGTGACCTGCAGCATAGGCTCAGGTTGTGAGACTTCTTAAGACTCAACCTGACCTGCAGCATAGGCTCAGGTTGTGAGACTTCTCAAACAGACCTGCAGCATTGTGAGACTTGTCAAGACTCAAAGTGACCTGCAGCACTGTGAGACTTGTCAAGACTCAAAGTGACCTGCAGCATTGTGAGACTTGTCAAGACTCAAAGTGACCTGCAGCATTGTGAGACTTGTCAAGACTCAAAGTGACTTGCAGCATAGGCTCAGGTTGTGAGACTTCTCAAGAGCTGAACTCACCTGCAGCATAGGCTTGGCGGGTTACACGGCGAGGAGCTGGAGCAGAACTGCTGAGTTGTCGTTGCTGGCATCACACACGGAAGACATTTGGTGAGGGACAGTAATGCGGCATTGTGAGCGAATGAATGGATGAATGGATACTGTGTGTATGCATCATGGACGTACGCACAGTGTGTGCATGCAAATGTACTACTGCGCTGTGTATGCATGCTATATGCATGGAGCATAAGAGGGAATGAATATGAAAGAGCATGTGGAGAAAGTTACACGCTGATTATCCAAAGAATAAAATTTGCATGAATTGTCGTAACTGAGTTTCCTAAATCGATTGAATTATTCGTATTTCGTCTAAATAACATTCTAAATAATATGCATCATATCGATCCAGATTATCCGGATCATCTAAATCAACAGAATCGTTTCTCACCAAGGCTGCACAGCCCGTCCTGACATCCCGTACCGCAGTAGGCGTCACTGCTTCCACAGTAGCCAGCCGCGCTGAGGGCACAGGTTCGAGGCAGGGGAAAAAGGGTCAAGGAAAGAGCGGGTGAAAGAGAGGTGAAACAAAAGAAGGCGAAATAATGAGAGGCCTCCGTGAATGCAAACATGATCTTGAAAGATGGGTGAACGGGCTATAAAATGACTGCCTGTCCCGAGCGTAATTCTGAAAATGATTAGAATGTGTGTTCCGAATGCACCTAAGGACTGAAAGGTTGTAAATTAATAAAAACGACTCAGACAGGAAGGGGAAAGGAGCGAGGCGTCTCAATTGAACCTGCAGCATAGGCTCGGCGGGTCACACGGCGTGGAGCTCGAGCACCGCTGTTGAGCGCGCGCTAATGGTAGTACCACAATCAGTACGATCGCGACGGAGAGCAGAAAAGCGCGAAGCTCGCTTGTATGGAGGTGTCGTGAATGAGCCATGAAAGCTAGCTAAGGATTGGGATCGGCTTCTATTGTCGCAAAGCAAGGGGCAATGAGCCTCGGAACGAGAATTCCCTGACAATCAGGCTTCACGGTGTCTAATGTGGCTGTTATGGTGGCTGAAGAACGACGATTATTGTGATTGAGGATGCAGAGCCGCTAGCAAATGATTGTAGTCAGGGAGGGTGGGAGGATTATGTTTCTGGCGAAAAATGTCCTCGAATCCCGATCTACTCATGGCGACGCTCGTCAAAATCGCAGATTTGCTATTCTCCTTAGGCGTAACCTCTACGACAACGTTTCGCGAACGACCGTTTGTGGTTGGAGATTCTCCCAAGGGTCGCACATGTGAAATTCGTAAGGCGAGGACAATGATGGTTGTGACGTGACCCTTGCTTGGCACGGCTGGTCCGACTAGGCCCAATCGGAACCAAAGAAACTGCGTTTGACCTGCTCCGGATTCCCGGTTCCGCTCGATTTAGTTAATATACACTATTTCGGCTTATTCTAATTGCAGTTATAACTAATGATAAAACCAAGGTCCACAAGTTCTATCCCAAATAGTGCTCCCCACACCCATATAGCAAAGCGTGGCAAAACACGTTAACACAATTCAGAGCAGCACAACAACCATCGTATATAGCTCACAAAACAATCGTTATCTAGATTTTCAACGTAGCGTCTCCGATTAGCTTAACAACAGCTTCAACTACATGGGCTACCGTACTACACCGTGTTGCCCCTATCACCCCGTGCCCTAAAGGCCCCACGACACCTGTGACCTCGCGTGCTAAGGGCCTACAACACCTATCAGGGAAGGCATTGGAGTGGGAATGCAGTGGGGAAAGATGAGAACGCGAAGAGTTTCAACGCAATGAGGAAAGGGGATGAAGTGGAGGTAACAAAATGTGGCGCGGACGGAAATGGGGGGGAAGCACTGGTGTGGAGTGGGAGGGATGGAAAGAAGAGAGGAAATGGGACATGGGCAGGAAGGAAGTACACTGGAAGATGAAGTCACGTTAGAGCAAGGTAGAGCAATGTAGAGCAAGGTAGGGCACGCTAGAGAAAGGCAAGAAAAGGTAGAGCAAGGTAGGGCAAGGTATCTCAACCCACCGCATCTCCCCACAGCTCTCCACTGCAACTCACCACTCCCCACCGCATCCCTCCGCCATCCCACCGCTCCCCCACGCATCTCACCGTCCTTAGGATCATCTGTGAGATCGTTAATCGTCTCAACCGCCTCCTCGCAACCTTCTTGATCGCGTAATCCACCAGCACCTACATCTCACTGTCGAACTCCCCCAACCACCTCCCACCACTTCCCACCGCATTTAACTACCTCCTCCTCTCACCATCCTTGGGATCATCAGTCAGGTCGTTAAACGTCTTCACTGTCCGCCTCGCGAGCTTCTTGATCGCATAGTCCACCAGCACCTGCATCTCACTGCCAAACTCCACCAACCACCTCTTCACCACTCTTCACCGCATCTTATCACCTCCCGACCATTCTCCACCGCACCCCACCGCTCCCCACCGCATCTCACCGTCCTTGGGGTCATCAGTCAGGTCGTTAAACGACTCGACCGTCCGCCTCGCGAGCTTCTTGATTGCATAGTCCACCAGCACCTGCATCTCACTATCAAACTCCCCACCTCCAGCCCACCACTCTCCACCGCATCTCACCACCTCCCCACCACATCTAAACACCTTCCCACCACTCTCCACCAATCTCACCGTCCTTGGGGTCATCCGTGAGGTCGTTAAACGTCTCCACCGTCCACCTCGCAACTTTCTTGATCGCATAGTCCACCAGCACCTGCATTTCACTGTCAAACTCCACTCTCGCCCCCACTGCCACACCCACCGAGGCTGCAACCTCCCTCATCTCTGCTTCCCACGCCGACCCTTCGGCCCAGAGAGATGCGAAATCCGACTCTCTGTGCATGGTGTATGCGGTTTTGAGGGGATCGAAGAAGTGGGGATCTGGCTCGTTGGTGGCGATGTAGAGAGTGCTGTTTGGAGGGACGAGCGATGGGAGCTTCTGCAGGAGGCTGGGAGACAGGGACAAGGCAGAGCAAGCGACACAGGGAGGCCAAGAGGGGTGGGGGAGAACAAGGGAGGCCAAGAGGGGTGGGGGAGAACAAGGGGGGCCAAGAGGGGTTGGGGAGAACAAGGGAGGCCAAGAGGGGTGGGGGAGAACAAGGGAGGCCAAGAGGGGTGGGGGAGAACAAGGGAGCAGTGAGTCGACTCAGTGGGAGATCTGTTGCACTGGATAGGGTGTGTGAGGGTGGACGTAGCGGTGCTGCTGCGACCAGCTATATGGGAGTCACCACTTCAAATCAAACCAGAAACGGTGCAAATTCAATAGGGCTTCAATAGGACACTCACGCTTCGGGCCGCGTGCCATGGTCCAAATGGGGCCATCTTGTAGCGTTGAGCTTGTCCCCCCGCCGCACGTGCACGTAGTCAAAGCGGTGCTGCCCGCCCAGGACACTTCTAGCCATGGCATGGGGAAGAGGGAGAGCAGGCACTCACGCTTCGGGCCGTGTGTCATGGTCCAAATGAGGCCAGCGGGTTGCATTGAGCTTGTCCCCTCGCCGCACGTGCACATAGTCAAAGCGGTGTGGGCCGCCCATAGAATCAGCCATGGCGCGTGCGAGGCGGGTGAATGCGTCATTAGGGAAGAGAAACTCGGGGTCGAACGTGATGTTGTCCTGGTTCTGGGGATGGATGGATGGGGGCAGGGTGCAGCGGCACAGGTGCACGCATTGAGAATGCATTGAGAATGCATCGTATTGATAAGGGTGAATGCACCGTTACGGGAAGAGGAACTCAGGGTCGAACGTGATGTTGTCCTGGTTCTGGGGATGGGGATGGAGACATGTGATTGGACAGCACACAGATGCAGGGATGGGCACGTCAGACTGCAAAACTTTTATCCAAGTGCATGGAGGCATGTGCATGGGCGCTCAGGCGCATGCAAGCAAGCATGTGCATGGGCGCTCAGGCGCATGCAAGCAAGCATGTGCATGGGCGCTCAGGCGCATGCAAGCAAGCATGTGCATGGGCGCTCAGGCGCATGCAAGCAAGCATGTGCATGGGCGCTCAGGCGCATGCAAGCAAGCATGTGCATGGGCGCTCAGGCGCATGCAAGCAAGCATGTGCATGGGCGCTCAGGCGCATGCAAGCAAGCATGTGTACGTATATCCCCTCCCGTTAGTCCTAGCGTGATGAGGATGGTTGAGCATTTGCATGGAGGAGGCAACATGCATGTTGGGGAAGAGCAGCAAGGTGTCTGAACCAACTCAGCACTCCACCCCATAGCACCCGAGGTGACATTTGAGTCGACTCACAAGTCACGTGTATGAAGAAGTGTTTTGAGACGTCTCAAAACACCAACTCAGAACTACGCCCCATAGCACACGCACACGAACTCGTGAGGTCCCTCCAAACCACGCACCTGCACCCACATCAGTTTTCTAGTTGGTTCGGACACCTACATGTTTGTGCGTCTTGCCCCTCCGCTCCCATATCCCGCACCTGCTTGTGCTGTTTGAGCTGCAGTCACACCCACCTTTTTGTGCTGTTTGTGCTGCAGTCACACCTACCTGCTTGTGCTGCTTGTCACACAGCATGCACCCGTACTGCCCCTCTCTCCCACGTTCCACTCATCCCACTCTTTCACGCCTCTCCACGCACCTGCTTGTGCTGTTTGTCGCACAGCATGAACCCATACTGCCCCTCCTCCGGTGCGCGCACCACCAGAAACACGTTCCTGTATGCTGCTAGCTCGCCCGTGCGCGGGCCGATGGGGAACTTGCGCATGGGCATGACGTCAAACTCCCATGCGCCGAAACGAGCCAGGAAACGCTCCATGAGAACTACTGGCTGCTGCCTGGGGGGGAGAGGTGGGGGGGATGAAGGGGGAAAGGGATGGGGGAGCTTAAAGCATGGGCATGGCGTCCCACTCCCATGCGCCGAAGCGAGCCAAGAAATGCACCTCACCGCACCGCACCGCACCGCACCGCATCATGGTGGGGTGGTGAGGTTATGATACAGCCCCACCAATTCATGCTCATCAATATCAGCATGTTTTGAGACGACTAAAAACACGAGGTTATGGTACAGCCACACCCAACCCCATCGCACCGCACTGCACCTCATCAAGGTGGTGAGGTTGTAATACAGCCCCACGTGCCCATGCTCGTCCCGCCCGGCATTACCCACAGCACACGCCCTTTCAGTCACACAGTACCACACTCAACCCCACCGTACCACACTCAACCCCACCTCACCACACCCTACCCCACTGCACCACACCCCCCGCACCGCATCATGGTGGTGAGGTTATAGTACAGCCCCACGTGTCCATGCTCGTCCCTGCCCGTCCGCGTGTGCGCCCCGTGCAAGCAACGGTCAGTCACCAACACCAGCGCGCGCCGAAGCGCCTTCGCCTCCGCCGCCGCGCAGCGCAGCGACCACGACCAGTGCGACTGCCCCACGCAACGGTCAGTGGCGGAGGATAGCAGGTAGTACCGTTCCCCGCGCGCCACGGCGCGCGTTACTTCGTCGCGATACACCTGCCGCTGCTGCTCCCACGCGTCTTGCGCCGAAATTTTCCCGCCGCTTCCTGAGTTTTCCGCTCCAGCCGCCGTTTCCGCCCACGGTAGTTGCGCGGGGCTGCGCGCGCGAGAGGCGAGGAGCCCCGCCGCGACGCACGCCGCGACGGCCGCGAGGAGAATGAGCGCGACGACGCGGTGCGTCGCGAGGGTTAGTAGCGAGTGGTATGGGGACGGGCTCGGTTCCGCCGCGAGAGGTGGTGATTCGCTAGTGCTACTAGCGGTATTGGGGCCCGCGGGGGTGCGCGCGGACGGGGAAGGAGCGGCATGCGCGCGGAGAACAGCTGCGTTGCGCAACCCCATGCGACACCGTCGCTACCGTCGCCCACCGTCGCCGCGGTCTCCACCAGCAGAGGAAATGACGAACCGCTGTCTTTTCTTGTTTTCGATTCCAATAGGCAGTGGTTTTGACCACGGATCGCCCCGCGATCGCGCTGAATTCCCACGGGCAGTTTGTGAGCGTGAACGCACATGGTAAGTTATTTTACGGGGTAAACAAATATAAACCCTCTCGGTATCGACATATAACATGGGAGGCATCAACCCTAAACACAATGTGGCAAGGTGTTTAGGGTTGATGCCTCCCTAGTTCGCACGCCTTTCCCAAGAGGGTTTATTTTTTTTGTCGTGCGTGAAACTGTATTGAGAAAACAAAACTGCCCGTGGGAATCGGGCGCGAACGCGAGGCGATGCGAGGTCAAAACCACTGCCCATTGGAATCAAAAACTAGAAAACACCGCGGTTTGTCATTTCCTCCCACCAGCACGTGCGATTATCTCGGGAGCGCTGCGCGATGAGTGAGAAGTTCATATCAGTGAACGAATTATGTAATGTAATACCGTATGAGAAGTAGTCCCTTAGCGAATCTTTCATTCAGAGCCCCCTCCATTTCAAGAAGTCCATGTGACGGTCACTCAAGGATCTAACCGTCCTGTGCGAGTAGGGACAGATCGTCGTCCTGTACACACGATGTCCGTTTGACTAACCCAAGGTTGCCTTGTGAAGGGGGCGCTTAAGTGATTCATGCATTTCGTGGAGGTTTCGTCAATTCGCGTCGGGCAAAAAGGGCTTATAGCAAAATTTTGTAACTCACCGTTGACTGTTTGACTTCGGTCTCTTCTGTTTCTGTGGTTCGTATTGGTTGACGTGCTTGTAACGTGGGTGCAACTGCCCGGGAAAAAACCTTCGTGTGCAAGGTTTCTGGAACGTGCGAGGCAATTTCGCGTGCAGGGGTTGGGCATCTTGTGTACCTGACCACCGCTGCTGACCAGTTAGGCACGTGCCGCAGAGCCGAGCCGCTGACAGAATCTGGAGGAGCCATTGAAATCCATCCACGTGTCGAATTCTCAACCACAAAAACTGAGCTGACAGGAGGTAGTAGGGCAAAAGGTCCCACCGAGAATTGAACTCGGGCATTCAGATTCAGAGTCTGACATCATAACCGCTAGATCATGGGACCTGATAACCTGAGGAACTCATAATTATTGATTAATAAAAACCGACCGACACGGATCCACCTTCCCCTGCATTAATCTGGTGGAGGGTGCACATGTCGTACCTTGCTCAGCCCATTGTCGGTGCGACTGGGGAAGTGGGTCTAGAGCTTCCCCACCGCCCTCCGCGCACCTACAATCCCTCCGTCTCTGCCGAGCCGCGCGATCCCTCAGGAGCAACCTCAGATTGTTTCCCCTCTCTACGCGACCGCGCGTCTCCCGCGGACGTTGTTCCGCCGCTGCCTGGTCAGCTCCACCGCCACGAGTCCGCGCCGTCCGCGCTTTCCGCCTCCGCCTGGGCCGCTCCGCGCGGATATCTCCGCCGCGACTCCGCGGACTTGCGCTGGCAGCAACCCCGCTGGTGGAACGCGCTGACTGCGCTGACCGCGCGAATCCGCTTATCCGCTTTCGCGCGGGATTTTGCGGAAGGCGAAGCGGAGGAATCTGAGCAGGAGTTGGGTGCGGTGAAGATGGGTGAACCGTGGGACTGGCGGAAGGAATTCGAGGAGGAGGAGCTAGCTCCGCAGCAAGTCGCGGGGGGATCCGCGCTGCTGGGGCTCGGGTTAGGCGGACTTACTGGCGCAAGCGGCGGAAGCGGCGGAGCTAGCGGTCCCCCCGGGCGGAGAAAGTCGTCGTGGCGGGACTTGGCGGAGGCTTTGGGGGAGGCGTCGCGGAAGGTGCAGGAGGAGGTGCGGGGGTTCCGCAGCAAGGGGGGCGCGGCAGGGGATTTCTTCCGCGTGGGCAGCTGGCTCGCGCTCGCGGGGGCGGGCGGCGGAGAGACGGACGAATGGGTGAAGCGCGTGGGATGCCAGGTGTGCAGTGCGGTGAAGGGGAGTGGGACGGGCACAGTGAAGAGGGCTGAGGAAAGAGCTGGTTTCTGTGAAGCTTCAAAAGCCAAGTGAAGGGGGGGGCGGGGGGGGGGGGGGGGGGGGGTTGTGAGGTCAGCTCACCCCCGCTCCTCCTGCCATTCCCCATGCATGCATGCTCCTTGGGTGTTTCAGTCGGCAGTGGTAGCACTGTTGAAAGCTGCCATGGAGCTCATCACTCGCACCGCACACAGCCATTTCTGAGGATGGCCTTGAGATTAGTCCGGATTCTGGAACCCTGTTCCTCATGCCGCCCCTTGTGCCCTTCCCGGTGCTCCCATGCTCCCATGCTTGCATGCTCCTTGCGTGGTTCAGGCGGCAGTGGTGGCTCTGCTGAAAGCGGCTTTGGAGCTCATCACTCGCACCGTCAGCGCTGCACCACCTGCTGCTACAGCCGCCGCAGCCCCTGGGACCGCCCCTGCTGCAGCTGCCGTCTCGGACGTCCCTGCTACAGCCCGCCTCACCCGCCGCAGGAGCAGCAGCAGCTGCAGCAGCAGCTACAGCAACAGCGGCTGTAGCGAGGAAGACGAGGAGGAGGAGTGGGGGGCGGAGGAGGGGGAGGAGGGGCGGGAGATGGAGAGGGTGAGGGAGGGGGCAGGGAAGGGGGAAGAGCAGGGCAGGGGGGAGGGCGAGGAGGCGGAGGGGCAGAGCAGGGCGGGCGGCAGTGGGGGCGGCAGAGGGGCCGATTCGGGCGGCAGTGACGCGTCCACGTGGGTTCTATTCAGCCTGGCGCGTCTATGCGAACCCCTAGAGAGCTTCATGCAATATGAGTTGGCGCAGCAGAGGGAGCTGCAGGGGAGGGAGCAGCAGCAAGTGGGGGGGGAGGCGGATGGGAAGGGGATGGACGGGTGGTTCTGGGGGAGGGCGTATCCAGGGGCGTTTGAGGCGCTGCTGACGATGCTCACTGTGCTGCACCGCTACGCCATCACTGCCGCCATGTGAGCTGGTTAGGTCGGGTTGGGGGCATGAGGCTTCATTGTCCTCTCCTTGCTTGAGTGTGTTGTTGTTTGAGGTGACCGTGCTGCACCGCTACGCCATCACTGCCATCATGTGAGCTGGTGGGGTTGGAATCATCATGTGCTCTCTCCCCTCGTGAGTGAGTCAGGCAGTGTGTTATTGTCTGAGGCGCTTCTGACGGTGCTGCACCGTGCTGCACCGTGCTGCACTGTGCTGCACTGTGCTGCACCGTGCTGCACTGTGCTGCACCGTGCTGCACCGATATGCCATCACTGCCACGATGTGAGCTGGTTGGTTAGGTTGGAGGCATGAGCCCTTATTGCCCCCCCAATTGTTATCCCCCACCTGATGAGGAAAATTCTCCCTTGCTAAACCCAGCACCGCACTGTGCCGCACTCCACTGCCGATATGCCCCACCTGCATCTCCCCCTTACCTTCGCTCCCCCCTTCCTCCCCCGACCAGCCAGGACGTTCAGCTATCTGCCAAGGCCTCTGGACTCAACGACGGGCTACCCCACCGCGCTCAACCCCTCACCGCACTGCACCACACCTCACTCCGCCACCAATATGCCCCAATGCCCCAATCGCATCTCACTCTCACCTCTCAACTCCCCATTCCCCCATCCAGCCAGGACGTGCAGCTATCCGCCAAGGCCTCTGGACTAGACGACGGGCTACCCCTCCCCACCCCACTCATCCCAGCACCGCACTGCACCGCACTCTGCCCCTCCCCCTCCCACCATCTCCCATCCAGCCAGGACGTGCAGCTATCCGCCAAAGCCTCTGGACTGGACGACGGGCTGCCCCACCCACCCCGCTAAACCCAGCACCGCACTGCACCACACTCCACCGCCCCTCTCTTTCCCCCTCCTCCCCCATCCAGCCAGGACGTGCAGCTGTCCGCTAAGGTCTCCGGGCTCGACGACGGGCTACCCCACCCTCCTCATGCCGCTCTCTCACCCGCCGCCACGTCAGCATCCCTCGTGCCACGTGGCGCGCAGACAGCTGCCAGCGTGGCACATGCCAGGCTGGCGGACAGTGACATGGCGCTGTTCCTGCTGCTCTTCCAGATCATCGGCGCCGTGCGCTTCTTTGCTCCCCCCGAGGCTGTTGGCTGCGCTGCATTCTCCGTGTTGCTGGAGGACCAGGTGGGTGCTGAAGGGTGGATGGGCAGGTGAGGATGGGGAGGTGAGGATGGGGAGGTGAGGATGGGGAGGTGAGGACGAGGGGAAGAGGGAATAACAGCGTCTACAGTAAGCAGGTGGTATCTTCTGCGTGCCGCTGGAGGACCAGGTGGGTGCTGGAGGGAGGAGGGGCAGGTGAGCGGTGGAGGGAGGAGGGGCAGGTGAGCGGTGGAGGGAGGAGGGGCAGGTGAGTGATGGAGGGAGGAGGGGCAGGATTGTTGGACGCGGGTGGTGGTAGTATCGCGTGTACGGTCTACTCCATTCTCCGCCACACCATCCTCTACTCGTTTCTCCCTCTGCTCCTCCCCCCGCGCCCCTCCCCCATCCACACATTTCTCTCCCTCCATCTCCCATGCTTTCAGCTGCGCCATCTCTTCGACCACCTACTAAGAGCAGCAGACATAGATGATGTCTACCGCCATGCCGTGCGGGCGGGGCTGCGCGCCGAGTTCCTCTCGCACTTCGGGCAGCGCGCGGGTGGGCACCTGAACTTTCGCGTGCTGCCCGGCGAGCGCCGCTTCTGGGTGCAGCTGGTGGAGCGGCAGCTGCGGGCAGCTTTGGTCCGGGAGAAAATCTTTGAGGAGTGGGGGGAGGGGGAGGGGGAGTGGGGGGGTGGGGGGGAAGGCGGAGGGGAGAGCTTGAAAGCTGAGCTGGCGGTTTTTGGATTCTTTGTGGCTCTTGGGAGGGCGACACGGCTGTTCCTCCAATTGGAGGGCGCCAGCGAGGCGGACGAGGGGCTGGCAACGCTGCTGACGTGGGTGGTGGGGGGAGGATACTTGTGATGGTGGCTATGGAATGGGTGTGTTAGGGGTGTGGTGATGATGGCATGGCATGGGTATTGATGGTGATCTTGTATGACTGGCATGGCCAAGAAGTGTTTTGAGACGTCTCAAAACACTTCTTCAAACGCATGCGTATGGATGGTGATCTTGTATGACTGGCATGGCCTTTGTCCCACAATTTTCCTTCTCCCATCTCTCTATCCCTCCCTTTTACCCCCGGGTTCATCTTGCCACTCATTTTTTCTCGGTCATTTCAAGCGGAGCCAGCAGTTTGGGTGGCAAGCAAGACCCTCCCTCCCTTCCCCATCATTCCCTGTTTCCCCTACTCCCTCCCCACTCTTCCTCCCTTCCCCATCATTCCCTGTTTCCCCTACTCCCTCCCCACTCTTCCTCCCTTCCCCATTTCCCTGTTTCCCCTTCTCCCTCCCCACTCTTCCTCCCTTCCCCATCATTCCCTGTTTCCCCTACTCCCTCCCCACTCTTCCTCCCTTCCCCATCATTCCCTGTTTCCCCTACTCCCTCCCCACTCTTCCTCCCTTCCCCATCATTCCCTGTTTCCCCTACTCCCTCCCCACTCTTCCTCCCTTCCCCATCATTCCCTGTTTCCCCTACTCCCTCCCCACTCTTCCTCCCTTCTCCATCATTCCCTGTTTCCCCTACTCCCTCCCCACTCTTCCTCCCTTCCCCATCATTCCCTGTTTCCCCTACTCCCTCCCCACTCTTCCTCCCTTCCCCATCATTCCCTGTTTCCCCTACTCCCTCCCCACTCTTCCTCCCTTCCCCATCATTCCCTGTTTCCCCTACTCCCTCCCCACTCTTCCTCCCTTCCCCATCATTCCCTGTTTCCCCTACTCCCTCCCCACTCTTCCTCCCTTCTCCATCATTCCCTGTTTCCCCTACTCCCTCCCCACTCTTCCTCCCTTCCCCATCATTCCCTGTTTCCCCTACTCCCTCCCCACTCTTCCTCCCTTCTCCATCATTCCCTGTTTCCCCTACTCCCTCCCCACTCTTCCTCCCTTCCCCATCATTCCCTGTTTCCCCTACTCCCTCCCCACTCTTCCTCCCTTCCCCATCATTCCCTGTTTCCCCTACTCCCTCCCCACTCTTCCTCCCTTCCCCATCATTCCCTGTTTCCCCTACTCCCTCCCCACTCTTCCTCCCTTCCCCATCATTCCCTGTTTCCCCTACTCCCTCCCCACTCTTCCTCCCTTCCCCATCATTCCCTGTTTCCCCTACTCCCTCCCCACTCTTCCTCCCTTCCCCATCATTCCCTGTTTCCCCTACTCCCTCCCCACTCTTCCTCCCTTCCCCATCATTCCCTGTTTCCCCTACTCCCTCCCCACTCTTCCTCCCTTCCCCATCATTCCCTGTTTCCCCTACTCCCTCCCCACTCTTCCTCCCTTCCCCATCATTCCCTGTTTCCCCTACTCCCTCCCCACTCTTCCTCCCTTCTCCATCATTCCCTGTTTCCCTACTCCCTCCCCACTCTTCCTCCCTTCTCCATCATTCCCTGTTTCCCCTACTCCCTCCCCACTCTTCCTCCCTTCCCCATCATTCCCTGTTTCCCCTACTCCCTCCCCACTCTTCCTCCCTTCCCCATCATTCCCTGTTTCCCCTACTCCCTCCCCACTCTTCCTCCCTTCCCCATCATTCCCTGTTTCCCCTACTCCCTCCCCACTCTTCCTCCCTTCCCCATCATTCCCTGTTTCCCCTACTCCCTCCCCACTCTTCCTCCCTTCCCCATCATTCCCTGTTTCCCCTACTCCCTCCCCACTCTTCCTCCCTTCCCCATCATTCCCTGTTTCCCCTACTCCCTCCCCACTCTTCCTCCCTTCTCCATCATTCCCTGTTTCCCCTACTCCCTCCCCACTCTTCCTCCCTTCTCCATCATTCCCTGTTTCCCCTACTCCCTCCCCACTCTTCCTCCCTTCCCCATCATTCCCTGTTTCCCCTACTCCCTCCCCACTCTTCCTCCCTTCCCCATCATTCCCTGTTTCCCCTACTCCCTCCCCACTCTTCCTCCCTTCCCCATCATTCCCTGTTTCCCCTACTCCCTCCCCACTCTTCCTCCCTTCCCCATCATTCCCTGTTTCCCCTACTCCCTCCCCACTCTTCCTCCCTTCCCCATCATTCCCTGTTTCCCCTACTCCCTCCCCACTCTTCCTCCCTTCCCCATCATTCCCTGTTTCCCCTACTCCCTCCCCACTCTTCCTCCCTTCCCCATCATTCCCTGTTTCCCCTACTCCCTCCCCACTCTTCCTCCCTTCCCCATCATTCCCTGTTTCCCCTACTCCCTCCCCACTCTTCCTCCCTTCCCCATCATTCCCTGTTTCCCCTACTCCCTCCCCACTCTTCCTCCCTTCCCCATCATTCCCTGTTTCCCCTACTCCCTCCCCACTCTTCCTCCCTTCTCCATCATTCCCTGTTTCCCCTACTCCCTCCCCACTCTTCCTCCCTTCCCCATCATTCCCTGTTTCCCCTACTCCCTCCCCACTCTTCCTCCCTTCCCCATCATTCCCTGTTTCCCCTACTCCCTCCCCACTCTTCCTCCCTTCCCCATCATTCCCTGTTTCCCCTACTCCCTCCCCACTCTTCCTCCCTTCCCCATCATTCCCTGTTTCCCCTACTCCCTCCCCACTCTTCCTCCCTTCTCCATCATTCCCTGTTTCCCCTACTCCCTCCCCACTCTTCCTCCCTTCCCCATCATTCCCTGTTTCCCCTACTCCCTCCCCACTCTTCCTCCCTTCTCCATCATTCCCTGTTTCCCCTACTCCCTCCCCACTCTTCCTCCCTTCCCCATCATTCCCTGTTTCCCCTACTCCCTCCCCACTCTTCCTCCCTTCTCCATCATTCCCTGTTTCCCCTACTCCCTCCCCACTCTTCCTCCCTTCCCCATCATTCCCTGTTTCCCCTACTCCCTCCCCACTCTTCCTCCCTTCCCCATCATTCCCTGTTTCCCCTACTCCCTCCCCACTCTTCCTCCCTTCCCCATCATTCCCTGTTTCCCCTACTCCCTCCCCACTCTTCCTCCCTTCCCCATCATTCCCTGTTTCCCCTACTCCCTCCCCACTCTTCCTCCCTTCCCCATCATTCCCTGTTTCCCCTACTCCCTCCCCACTCTTCCTCCCTTCCCCATCATTCCCTGTTTCCCCTACTCCCTCCCCACTCTTCCTCCCTTCCCCATCATTCCCTGTTTCCCCTACTCCCTCCCCACTCTTCCTCCCTTCCCCATCATTCCCTGTTTCCCCTACTCCCTCCCCACTCTTCCTCCCTTCCCCATCATTCCCTGTTTCCCCTACTCCCTCCCCACTCTTCCTCCCTTCCCCATCATTCCCTGTTTCCCCTACTCCCTCCCCACTCTTCCTCCCTTCTCCATCATTCCCTGTTTCCCCTACTCCCTCCCCACTCTTCCTCCCTTCCCCATCATTCCCTGTTTCCCCTACTCCCTCCCCACTCTTCCTCCCTTCCCCATCATTCCCTGTTTCCCCTACTCCCTCCCCACTCTTCCTCCCTTCCCCATCATTCCCTGTTTCCCCTACTCCCTCCCCACTCTTCCTCCCTTCCCCATCATTCCCTGTTTCCCCTACTCCCTCCCCACTCTTCCTCCCTTCTCCATCATTCCCTGTTTCCCCTACTCCCTCCCCACTCTTCCTCCCTTCCCCATCATTCCCTGTTCCCCTACTCCCTCCCCACTCTTCCTCCCTTCTCCATCATTCCCTGTTTCCCCTACTCCCTCCCCACTCTTCCTCCCTTCCCCATCATTCCCTGTTTCCCCTACTCCCTCCCCACTCTTCCTCCCTTCTCCATCATTCCCTGTTTCCCCTACTCCCTCCCCACTCTTCCTCCCTTCCCCATCATTCCCTGTTTCCCCTACTCCCTCCCCACTCTTCCTCCCTTCTCCATCATTCCCTGTTTCCCCTACTCCCTCCCCACTCTTCCTCCCTTCCCCATCATTCCCTGTTTCCCCTACTCCCTCCCCACTCTTCCTCCCTTCTCCATCATTCCCTGTTTCCCCTACTCCCTCCCCACTCTTCCTCCCTTCCCCATCATTCCCTGTTTCCCCTACTCCCTCCCCACTCTTCCTCCCTTCCCCATCATTCCCTGTTTCCCCTACTCCCTCCCCACTCTTCCTCCCTTCCCCATCATTCCCTGTTTCCCCTACTCCCTCCCCACTCTTCCTCCCTTCTCCATCATTCCCTGTTTCCCCTACTCCCTCCCCACTCTTCCTCCCTTCCCCATCATTCCCTGTTTCCCCTACTCCCTCCCCACTCTTCCTCCCTTCCCCATCATTCCCTGTTTCCCCTACTCCCTCCCCACTCTTCCTCCCTTCCCCATCATTCCCTGTTTCCCCTACTCCCTCCCCACTCTTCCTCCCTTCCCCATCATTCCCTGTTTCCCCTACTCCCTCCCCACTCTTCCTCCCTTCCCCATCATTCCCTGTTTCCCCTACTCCCTCCCCACTCTTCCTCCCTTCTCCCACCTTCCCCCGCGCCCCCCCACCTCCCTTCACCCCCCCCCCACCCCCAGCCATTTCGAGGGAGCAATCATCTTCACCTTCCCCCAGCTGGACAACATTTCCAAGTACCAGGGGCTCGTGGAGGTGAGGGGTTTGTGGAGGTGAGGAGGGCCTTGTCAAGGAGACCAGGCATCAGTGAAGGTGACAGATGTTTCAATGCGGTAGCAGCAGGAACAGGGGTTTGATTCCCACCCACCTTCCCCCAGCTGGACAAGATTTCCGAGTACCAGGGGCTTGTGGATGTGAGGGGTTTGTGGAGGTGACAGATGGTTTAGTGCGGTAACAGCAGGAGATGGAAACCCACCCACCTTCCCCCAGCTGGACAGCATATCCAAGTACCAGGGGCTTGTGGTTGTGGAGGTGAGCAGGGCAAGCAGTGTAGGCAGGCAGGCAGCAGTCAAGGTGACAGATGGTTTAGTGCGGTAACAGCAGGTACAGATGGAATCCCACCCACCTTCCCCCAGCTTGACAGCGTATCCAAGTACCAGGGGCCCGTGGAGGTGAGAGGTCAGCAGTCAGTCAGGGTTACAGACAGTCTGCCGTGCCCAGGGCAGCATGTGCCCAGGCAGCATGTGCCCAGGCAGCATGTGCCCAGGCAGCATGTGCCCAGGCAGCATGTGCCCAGGCAGCATGTGCCCAGGGCAGCATGTGCCCAGGCAGCATGTGCCCAGGGCAGCATGGCCCCAGGCAGCATGTGCCCAGGGCAGCATGTGCCCAGGCAGCATGTGCCCAGGCAGCATGTGCCCAGGCAGCATGTGCACAGGCAGCATGTGCCCAGGCAGCATGTGCCCAGGCAGCATGTGCCCAGGCAGCATGTGCCCAGGCAGCATGTGCCCAGGCAGCATGTGCCCAGGCAGCATGTGTCTCGACAGCATGTGCCTGGACAGGGCAGCATGTGCCTGGACAGGACAGCATGTGCCCAGGCAGCATGTGTCTCGACAGCATGTGCGGGTGCTACTGTGTCCCCTGCTCCCTCTTCCCTCGCAGGTCCTACGGAAAGAACTCGCTGCTTGCCTGGCTTTCGCTCCTTCCCCCTCTCTCCGCCAAGCGCCACCCTGATGTCGACCCCTCCTCCCTCTCGCCCACTCATGTCCTAAGCTTCGTCTTCTCTCCTCCCTCCCTCCCCTACTTCCTCAGGTTCTAAGGGAAGAGCTGGCCTGGCTGCCGCTGCTCCCCCCTCTCTCTTCCAAGCGCCACCCTGACGTTGACCCCTCCTCCCTCTCGCCGCGCTCGGCGCAGCGGCAGCGGCACCGGCAGCGGCGGAGGCGGCGCAGAGCGGTGCTGGTGGGTAAGGAGGTGTGCGGCATGTGGGCGAGGGATTGGGAGCGGCACTCCAGCTGGCTGCTGCAGCAGCCTGAGTCGCGAGCCGCTGCTTTCATGGCCCAGGGGTGAGTGTGTTTGCGTGGTGAATAGGGTTGTAGAGGGGTATGAAATGGGATTCAGAGCGGTGCTGATGGTGGGTAAGAAGGTGTGCAGGATTCAGGAAGAGGCACTCCAGCTGGCTGCTGCAGCAGCCTGATTCGCGAGCTGCTGCTTTCATGGCCCAGGGGTGAGTCTCTGTGGTGGTGATGGGTGCGTAGGGGTAAAGAAAAAGAGGGGTGAAGGAGGTGTAGCAGGGTTAAGAGGGGTGTGGGTGTTGAGGGGTGAATGTTGCTGCTGGTGACACCCGTCTCCACCCTTCGGCATGGTGCTGCTGGTGCCGTGCCTGGATCCATCAACCAAGCAGCTTGTGAGGTACCTCAGAAGTCATCCCTCTCCACTCCTCTGCACCCCTGTCCACCCCTCTCTATCCCTCTCCACCCCTCCAGCATGGTTCTTCTGGGGCTGTGCCTGGAGCCATCAACCAGGCACCAAGTGGCTGCAGAGTGAGTGGGATGGGAGTGTGAGGGGGAGAGTGGGTATGAGGAGTGAGTGAGGGAGTGGGTGCAAGTGACCGAGTGGGTATGAGAGTGAGTGAGTGAGTGAGTGAGTGAATACGGGAGGAGAGGTGTGGTGTTGCATGCAAGCTGGAAGTCTTTGAGAGGAATGCCTCAGAACTGACTACTCACCTGACTACTTTCACTCATGGCCTTCCCTTTCACCTCTCGCCTTCCACTCTCCCTCCCTTCATCCTTCCACTCTTCCTTCTTTCCTTTCCACCTTCTCTCCTTTCCTTTCCTCCCCTTCCCCCCCCCCCCCCTTTCCTCTCCTCCCCCTTTTCCGTTCCTCCCCCTTCTCCTCCCCTCCCCTTGCAGGGCACCAGGCGTGTTGGTCCCCTCTTCCGACTCCGACTCTTCAGACGAAGTCGGGAGGCGTCTAGAGGGGTCGGGAGCGGTGGAGATGGGCGAGATGGAGGAGGTGGAGAGGGAGGCGAGGGAGAGGGAGGAGGCGAGGAGGCGGCTGGAGAAGGAGCTGAGGGGTCTCAAGGTCATGGAGAGGGAGTTAAAGGCGCTGAACCAGGTGAGAAGGAGGGTGCTGCTGGTTATTACTTAGTCAGATGCATCTTCAGATGGTACCAGAGGAGATCATTAGGAGCATGACAGCTGCAGAAGGAATTGAGAGGACTCGAGGTCATGGAAGGAATTCAAGGCGCTGAACCAGGTGAGGAGGATTCTGATGGTTGATAGAGTGTCTTTGCGTGGGTGAGCGTGCTTGGCAAGGAACTGAGGGGGCTGTAGGTTATGGAGAGGGAACTGAAGGCGCTGAACCAGGTGAGGGGTGCAGGTCGCTATGATTCAGTCAGTCAGTTGCATCGTGAAATTAGATGAAAAAATATCAGCGGAGATCGTGAGGGCACGTGGCAGCTGGAGAAGCAACTGAGAGGGCTGAAGGTCATGGAGAGGGAACTCAAGGCGCTGAACCAGGTGAGGAGGGGCAGGTTACTATGACTCAGGTGCATCTACACATCAGATGCATAGGGCACATGGCGGCTGGAGAAGGAGCTGAGGGGGCTGAAGGTGATGGATGATAGGATTCAAGATTGATTGAATAATGAGCCATGGAGGCTCTATAGTACAAGCATGCAAGGAAGAGAGGAGTGAAGAAGGAGCAAACCCTATTGGCCACTAAGTCGGCCAATGGGTGAGATGCCTTGTGGAGTAGGGAACCCCACAATGTTGCTAGCTTGTGATTGGTTGGCCTTAGGACCAAATGTTGGCAAGTGCCAACCAAGGACCAAGACCAAACCAAATCTTGACCCAACCACAAAGTGTGGTTGGAGTGTACACCCAACCCCCCAAGAACATAAAGAACTACACCTATTCTAGCCTATGTATGTTGTATATAAGATACATTTACAACAATGGAGAGGGAGTTAAAGGCGCTGAACCAGGTGAGGTGCTGATGGTTAGTTTGGCTGTCTTTGTGTGTGTGGGTGAGCGCACTTGGCTAGGAACTGAGGGGGCTGAAGGTCATAGAGAGGGAGTTAAAGGCGCTGAACCAGGTGAGGGGGACGTTGATGTTTACTTGTCTGCATGCTCTTGAGTTTTCTCCCCTTCCGTTGCTTCTCTGCGGCATTATTTTCCGACTGGACTTTTATATCTGTGGATGAGACTGTGGAGCAAATTGACTGATGAGAGGGTTGGGTTCAAAGAAAAAGCTCCCATTGATTCTTATGTACTGTGAATACACACCCACACTCACACCCACACTCACACTCACACTCACACTCACACCCATACTCACACCCCTGTCATCCTTACACACACCCCTTCGATCTCCTTCCCTCCGCCTTTGACGTTTCATTTGTGACAGGATTTCTTATCTGTGGACGAGATAGAGGAACGACTGATGCAAGTGGTGGGTCAGTCGCACTCTTTCATTCTCGTGCTTCCCTCCCTCCCTTGCTCCTCTCCCTTTGCTTCTCTGCATTCTTCCGTTCAGGATTTCTTATCAGTGGATGAGATTGTGGAGCGACTGATGAGAGTGGTGGAAGCAGAGAGTGCGGGGCTTAGGGGAGATGCTCCCTCTCACTCACACTCACATGCACACTCTCACTCACACTCACATGCACACTCTCACTCACACTCACATGCACACTCTCACTCACACTCACACTCTCACTCTCACTCTCACTCACACTCACATGCACACTCACACTCACACTCTCACTCACGCTCTCACTCTCACTCGCGCTCACACTCAGCTGCTGGGAAGGCAGCCAAGGGTGCAGAGGACACAGCAGCAGCAAGAGAAAGGGCAGGGGAAAGAGCAGAGGAGGAAGTAAGGGGAGCGAGGACAGGGGGCGAGGGTGAAAGGGCAGAGGGGGGAAGGGGAGACGGGGAAGAAGGGGTTGGAGCAAAGTCGGCAAAGCAACACGTGGCGCATTCGACAGAAGCAGGTTCAATGGAAGGGAGAGCGGCAAGGACGGGCAGGGCCAAAGGGAAGGCAGGGGGAACGGGGACGAGTGAGCGACTGGCGTTGGTGCGGGTGGAATGGGAGAGGCTGGTGCGGGTGAGGGAGGAGATTCGAGCACTGGAGAGGCGCTTGAAGATGAAAGCAGCTGTGCAGGAGGAGAGGGTGCGACGGCAACAGGTGAGAGGGGAAGAGAGGAGAGGAGAGTAGAGGAGAGGAGAGGAGAGGAGAGGAGAGGAGAGGAGAGGAGAGGAGAGGAGAGGAGAGGAGAGGAGAGGAGGGGAGAGGAGGGGGGAGGAGAGGAGAGGAGAGGAGAGGAGAGGAGAGGAGAGGAGAGGAGAGGAGAGGAGAGGGTTGACAGACAAAGTAGAGCACACAGAGTGTGCGAGGGTAAGGGAGGGGTAAACAGATGGCGCAGGGTGCCACGGGGGAGGTTTCTTAGTAGCAATCGTCTCTCACGAATCTCCTTCTGACAAGACGGTTCAAACGAGTGCCTTTCTAAGTTCATTATTCCGTATGTATCCCACTCCCCTGTGTTATCCACAGGAGGAGGTGGGAGAGAAGGTGAGTCGGCAGAGGAGGCAGGCGGCAGCACGAGAGATGGAGAAGCAGATGGAGCAGCAGCAGCAACATCAACAGCAGCACAGACACCCGAGGAGACATAGCATGGGGTATGGATGTAGAGTGAAACGCTCGTCTCTACATCTACATAGCATGGGGTATGCATGTAGATTGAAACGCTCGTCTCTACATCCACATAGCATGGGGTATGGATGTAGATTGAAACGTTCGTCACGTGGTTTATCCAATCCAATCTATACCACATAGCATAGACACCCAAGGAGCCATAGCACGGGATATGCATGCATCAGCTTCTTTGAGTGCCTTGCCATTTTCGTCTTCAGCTGTTAATCCTTTATTCGATCAAGTGATTGCTTGCTACAGTAAGTGTTTTTCAGCTCTACTAAGCCTCCCCCACACCTCCCCCCTCCCCCTCCTCAATTTCCCTTTCCTCTCAGTTTCCTTGGTACACTCGGGGACCTCTTCTCCTTCTCACCCTCCCTCACTTCTTCCAACGCTAATGCCACCAGCGCCACTACCAGCAGCACCACCACCACTGACCCCACAGCCACTATCGCCTCTATAGTTGGTGCTTATGATGACCCTCCCGCTCCCCATTACTCCTCCCTCCACAAGAGCCAATCATCTCACGACACGTCAGTGCTCGCTGACTCACCCTTCCCCTCCTACCTCACTTCCGCCTTCCTCTCTGCCAACCCTCCTGCTCCCGCCGCCACTGCTGCTGCTGGTGCTTCTGTTGCCCCTGCTGCCCCTGCTGCCCGCTCCGGCCGCAGTTATTTCTTCCAGCTGCCCGGGCAAGCTGCCCGGGAAGACTCATTGCTTCTTTCCAAAACCGAAGGAGAGGAGGCGGATGGGGAAGAGGAGAGGGGGGACGGTAGCAGAAGCAGAGGAGGGAGCACAGAGGGGCGAGGTGTAGCAGGGAGAAGGGGGAGGTTGGAAGAGATGGAGAGGGATATGAGTGGGTTGGGCGACCAGGGAACGCGGGTGGAGTATGATGACGATGATTTCTCTCCCTTCCAATCATGCACGCCCACGTCAGCACCAACAACGGCTGCTGCTGGCAGTGGTGGTGGTGGTGTCGCTGCTGGTAGCTGCGAGGCAGGCAAAAGAGATGGAACTGCTGGGCCTTGGAGGGCTGCAGCAACCCAGTCACAGACACAGGCACAGGCGCAGGCGCAGGCGCAGGTGCAGGCGCAAAGAGCGGCACCTGCACATGCGCAAGTGCACTTACAAGGGCGGGGGAGAGGGGATGGAGGAGATGCAGAGAAGGGAGGGCAGGGAGGCCGGGGAGAGGAGAAGAGGAGGAGTGACGCACAGGATGCCAACAGCTCTTGGGCATTCAGGGAGGAGTTTTTCGACAGGAGTGCGTGGGCAGGTGCGGTAGACGCTGATGCAGGGGCCGGGTATGGGGATGGAGGGTATGGGGCGGCGCGCATGGGAGGGTTGGGAGAGGAGGCGAGTAGGCTGCAGCAGCTGAAGGTGCAGCTGAGGGAGCTCGAGGTGAGACTGCTGCAGCGAGGTGCTGACGTTGGTGCTGGCGCTGGTGCTGTTGCTGGTGCTGTTGCTGGTGCTGTTGTGGGTAGGGAAGGAAAGTTGGGTGGCAGTGGTAGTGGTGGTGGTCATGCCTCTGCTGCTGCTCCTGCTGCTGCTGGTGCTGCTGCTGGTGCTGCTGCTGGCACGTCAGCAGCAGCAGCATCTTCCTCTATTGAGCGTCAAACTTCCACCCAAACGTCCCCTCCCAAGGCACCGTCCATCTTTGACCGTCTCTTTGACTCCTCCTCCTGGACCATCCCCTCCTCTGCCCCCTCCTCCTCCTCCGCTGCTGCTGCGGCGGCTGCTGCTGTGGCTGGTTCTGCTGCTGGTTCTTCTGCTGCTCCTGCTGCTGCCGCTACTGCTGCTGTTACTCCTGCTAGTGCTGCTGCTGGTGCTGGTGCAGCTGCAGCTGCTGGTGCAGCTGCTGGTGCAGCTGCTGGAGCTGCTGGTGACTCGTGGAGTGTGGGAGGGGGGAGGGGAGGTCCGGACGGCAGCAGCAGTGGCGGCCTGGACGAGTGGGAGGGGAGTGATGTGACAAGCCGGGCAGGGGAAGGGGAGAGGCAGGAGAAGAGTGTTATTGACCAGTCTCTGGAGCACATTCGAGAAGGCGGAGCGGTAAGGATGGATTGGAGGCTTGGGAGAGCGGTTGAGAGGGGTTGGGAAGGGTAGAGTTAGGAGTAGAGCATCATTGACCAGTCTCTGGAGCACATTGGAGAAGGCGGAGACCTAAGAAAATGAGGTTGGGATGGCAGAGAGGGGTAGGCGAGGCAAGGCAAGGCACGCAGCAGCACTCTCTGCACCCATCACTACCTATTCACCAGGACGCGCGGCGAGGCACGCAGCTCGTCAGCACGGACGTGGCGGTTTTGAGACGAATGAAGAATGAAAAAACACTCCTTTTTTCAGGCGGCATGAAGAATGAAGATGCTGCTGCGGGTGTGATCATGCGCACCCCAACACCGTTTGCCTTCTTCCCGCCCATCACTACCTATTTATTCACCAGGATGCGTGGCGGGGAACGCAGCTTCTGAGCACGGACGTGGCAGTTGCAATGAAGATGCTGCAGCGGGCAGCACTCGGGCAGCCACTGACTGACCGAGAAGCGAAAGTTTTGAAGCGCACGCTGACAGACGTGGCGTCGGTGATCCCCATCGGCGTGCTCATGCTCATCCCGGTGCGTGTGGTCCCTCGTGCTCGTGGAAATGTGTGAGTGTGCTCGCATGGGTTTGAGCTGTGCTGGCAGTGTGTGAGTGTGCCTTTCTAGCATGTCTGTTTTGAAGCGCACACTGACAGAAGTGGCATTGGTGATCTCCATGATGCTCATCCCGGTGTGTGTGCTCTGCTATCATCTGTGTCCCCCTCTCTCTCCCTCTCTCTCTCCTCTCTCTCCCTCTCTCTCCCTCTCTCTCCCTCTCTCTCCCTCCTCATGCTCATGCCCCTGTGGTAGCAACAACGTTCAGCCCTAATCCACTGCTTGCTCATAATCTGCTCAGCATATTTTTTTTTTGCCTCCCGTCTTTACGGCCTTTCAGATGTTCCATACAAAGTCTTTTCCTTCCCATGTTGTAATTCAAAAAGTCTTCATCACTCATTCAATCTCTCAATCTCTCATCCACCCATCTCCCCTTTCCACCCTCCCTCCCACCTCCCCCAGATGACGCCTGTGGGGCATGCAGCAGTGCTGGCAGCCATTCAAAGATACGCACCACACCTCGTAAGCCCCTTTGCTTCTCCCCTTCCTCTCACTTTCAGCCGAACCCCGAAAGACCCCTTCTATCCTCCCCATTCCCACATCATGAAAACCCTTTTGGTTGTTCCCCTGTTCACCTCCCGAGTTGAGACCCCACAGCACTTCTCCCAGACTGTCCGAATCTACATCGGTTTCCCCCCAATCCCCCTGCCAATCTCCTGTGACCCCATCCCGTCGCCCCCATGGTCTGGGTGTAGGGTTTTGGTTGTAAGATGAAATTAGATATCCGCATATTATGCACCATCTGTTGGGGGCATCGTATCTCATCCGAAAGGAAATGTTTTTTTCTCTTATTGCTTCTTCTGTCGTACTTTCCCTGCCAGGAAAGGGGTGTTTGGGAAGGTGGGGTAAGGACATTAGAGAGTCACTTTTTAATCACTTTTTTTTTTCCCCTTCCTCCTTCTCTCTATCTCGCTCTCTTCGCCCTTTCCCCCCTCTCCACCTGCCTCCTCCTTCCCTCCGACCACCAGTTCCCCAGCTCATACAACGAGGATCGTCTTGATGCAGCACGCCGCTTGGAGCAGGTAACAATGGTAGAAGGTAGCGCCTGGAGCAGGTAGCGCCTGGAGCAGGTAGCGCCTGGAGCGGGTAGCGCCTGGAGCGGGTAGCGCCTGGAGCGGGTAGCGCCTGGAGCAGGTAATGCATGGATGGAAAAGGCAGTATGTGCTTCTCTTCCATCTCAAACCCCACACTGCCCCCTTATCCGTCCCCCACGCTGCCTCATCTCCGAAGTATCCTTACCTCATCCGTATTCCTCACTGCCTCCTCTCCATCTCCAACCCCCCACGCTGCCTCCTCTTCCTTCCCATCCCCCCCACGCTGCCTCCTCTCCATCCAGGTACGCTCGTTCGCTTCGCTTCGCAACGCGGCAGCAGCAGCCTCCGCCACCGCCACCGCCTCCTCATCCCACTCCCCATCCCGTGCCGCGACACCTGGCGGCACCGGATTGGCCGGGATGATCTCCGCTGCTGTCGCTGGTGCTGCCAGTGCAGGTAGTGCTGCTGCTGGCAGGTCTCCTCATGCCATTCCTCCTCTGTCTGCCTCCACTGCTGCTGCAATTTTGGCCCGGGAAGCGCAACTGGAAGCCATAGTTAGGGTGCCGAAGCAGCCTGAGGTTGAGTCGCCTCCGAGCACACCACCGAACGAGATGGAGCTTAATGATGGGGAGGAGGGGCAGGCTATGAAGGTTATCAAGAAGAGTGCTGCAGATAGAGGCAGAGTGAGTGCCTATCTCGACAGCTTTATTTGTTATGTAGTACACGAAGTCATTATGTAGAGCAAATTTTTTCACCAATTTTGCAGGCTGAAATGTTGTAGCGTTGCACCCATATTGGTTTGTCACCCAGTTGACGCGGGCTTTAATACATTTTTTTAAGGATGTATAGTATGAATTCATGTTTGTTGTGTATATTTGTATCAGTTGTACTTCGCAGCTCGGCATTGAATATGGATGCAGGCGCGAATGTCCCCAAGTGGCATCACTCTCGGGTTTTTGCCAAGTGGCATCACTCGCGCTACTGAAATCACCACATTGGCAGTGGCGAAAAGAACAAAATTTGACCACGTTGACTGCGCGATACGCTCGCGCAGTCATCTGAAGGGGAAAAAGAATGATACGGTATCTGTTTGAAATCGCTTCTATTTTATGATAAGAAAATGGCGAATGCAACATTCTTCCTAGAGACGGGGGGGTCTTATAATGATTGCACTAGAAAAGGGGGGACTCATATAGCGTACCCCCCCCCCCCCCCCCCCCCCCCTCCGTATTATAGACCCGGGGGTCTACAACTGGAGGGGGTCTTATATCCGGGGGTTTACGGTACAAACAATTCACCGTATGTAACAGTAAGCTGGGCAAAATGCGTTACTGAATGTTCCCTCAAAGTTTCCAGTAGCATAAGTTGACGTAAATTGTTTGCATAAATGTTCCATGGAGTAGAACTTGGGCCCTCAGCAGACCAACACAGAACATATCGCACATGCCACGTTCGTTACTGTAGTAAGATGCCCATTCCTTACTGCATGCATGCTAGATTTCAATGAAATGTAAACCAACTCCAGATTCAAATCAGAGTGAGCAAATGCGCAGCTTTCAACATGTGGTACAGGTTTATATAAAAAGGGACAAAACACAAGAGCACGCAGCACCTCAAAGGAGCTCCTGAACCATAGCCTCCATCACAGAGTTATCCGGATCAGGCGAGCACGTCGCCATCTCACCCCCTTTGTAGCTTGCCAAGGAGGGAATTTCAGTGATGCCTTGCTCGTCGACAGAGTGGTGATTCTCGTTGACATCCACAGTATATGCAGTTATTTGTCCACTGTCCTCGATCACCTCGAGAAACGCGGCATGCGCCCGCTGGCTACGGGTGTCAGACGGATCCCAAAATAACACGAGGGCTAGAGGCCGAGAATCGTTGAGAACCGACTTGTCGAAGTCCGTCGCGTCCCTCAATGGCTTAGCCATCGATAGGAACAAAAACAGCTAATGGGAATGGGGAAAGAAAGGCCCTTTTTGGGCCGGAAAGCTCGGAAGATGGTGGGAAGTAATCTGGTTCTGAAGAATGAAGCCTGGAAGTCTGTAAGACGGGTTGTGATGATTTGCTTTGGTGATCACAAACAGTCAAGAAGAAGCGGGAGCAGCAGAGGCTGCCACAGAAATTATCCGGGCATTCCGTCAGCCATGGTGTCAATATAGTTGTTCTCGTTTAGAGGCCTCGATCTCCAAAGTCCCATTTTCTTCCTGAGTAAAATTTTCCGATAAGTCCTAGGTGTATCCCCTTCTCTATAGTCCCATTTTTGGCGGGAAATTTCGCTACAGCCAATCGGAGGACTCGAATTGAACCAGACCAGCTTGCTCGGAATTTACCAAGATAGGAGGGTTGTTACATATCACCAGTATATTACACCATCGTTTCGTGCTTATATTGATCGCGTTAGTTTCTTCCTCCTATCACGCGGTTCCCACCGCGCTCGACGATGCCGTTGCATGAAGCTTGCTGACCGGCCGGAAAAAAAAAACTTAAACCTCGTCAAAGAAGGCAACAAACAACAAGGTTTTATGTTTTTTTCCGGCCCGCTGGTCACCTGTCGATGACCAGCGCCGAGAAGCATGCCATATGAATTTTAAACAAGCGTGGTTCCACTGTAGCATTGATAGCACGAACAACTAAAACGTTTACATTTTTACTGCTTTTCATGCAATCTCTCTAGTTTTCTCGGGCTATAGTCCCGTTTGCCTGGGATTTTTGAAAAATTTGCCACATGGTCCGCGCGCGGCGTGTTTTACCGTCTGACTAGAAACGAGAACATCTGTACCTTGCAGAGTCCCATCGCCACATGGGTCAACCAGCCAGCCCCGCGGCTTCGGAACAAGGCTGAACACTTGGCTGGGAAAGATACCGCTTCGGCAACCAGAGCTGACGATACGTTCAAGGTGCCGCTTGTGTTACAATGCGTGAGCTTTTTGTGATAGGCTCGGTTTTCCAAACCCTCCACATTGAACGTCGCTAGGTTCGGCTGAAATGGTGTGTACGGTCGGTGTGGCAAGATCGTCCTTACCTTATCTGACCAGCCAACCAATCGCATGCGTCTTGACTTTTCCTTAGGGTGAGTCAGATCTGCAGCTGATTTGACTGTTTTGGTCGACAGTTAAACCAATGGAAGTAAGACTTGAAACGAGGATAAGTTTGCATAAGTTTTTTCTCGCACTAAGCTCTCCACCATGGCTCCTAGGATAACTTCAACTAATGCAATGTCAAGCTAACATCTATCAGCTTCAAAATCTGAACACATGTTCTGGGTCTACTCATCAAGTGCTTGATTTCGACACCATTTTGTGATCAAACAGATAACATTGGTTCGTCTCTTGTGAAGATCTGTTTTCAGGTTTTAAACTGGTTTTAAGCACAAAACATTTAGTTACTCCAAGGAAGTCATCATGGCCAGACTTAGCACAAGTCGACTCTCAAGCTGGAACCTGGAAAGCAAGACAGATTTGACACAACATTGGAAGAGAGTACCGTCATCTCCCGGTTAGAAGACCCGGGGGTCTTATCCCAAATGTGCCAAAAATGGGTTACGGTATGGGTGTCAGAATGTGTAGTTTGTTGAGAAATATAACATATAACGAAAAATTTATGCTGTTAGATTTTACTGTAGTCCTCCTTATAAGACTTCAGGGCCTACAATAATTGTACAATTATTGTAGGGCTAGAATTATTGGAGTCTAGAGGTCTGGGGGTAGAATTATTGGTACTCCTTTCGTATTGGAGTCGCCATTATTGGTGGCACAATTATTGGTGTGGATGGATGGGTACCGTCATACCCCGGATATACCCCCAGGCCTATGTTACACCCATGCGGTTATAATCGTACCAGTGGGCTTATAGCCGGGTGCCGATTATAACCCCACCCTAAATTTGGATCATCTTCGTATAACCTGTCGTGATAGTAGGTATACTGAGGAGCCATAGCTAGGGTTGACCTAGCTAGGCAAGAGAGAATGAAGGCAAAAGAGGGGGACTGAACTAGCAAGAATGGGGATACAAATAGCAAACCCTAGAAGGGTTGTACTCGCTACAGAGCACCCCACTACAGGCTAGAGCATAATATTCTGACACACCCCCATAGCCAAAGTGGGGTGTAATCAGCAGAGGAAACAAAGCAGTACAAGCTCAGGGTGGATCACGATGTCACCACACATTCTGAGCACAAGCAAGAAGCAATAGTTTAAGGTGCACAATTATGAGCAAAGCTAGAGGCAGTCACAAAAGGGGCAAGTGAGGAGGAGGAGGCGAGACTGTAGGTGGAGAGGAGATAAGAGGCGTCGGCTGAAGCTGCAGACACACGGGCAACAGGAGTCAAACTGGCTCAGTGGCTACCGGAACAAGCGCCCCGGACTACAGGAGTAACTGGCTCCGCGGCTAAGAAGAGCGGCAGACGAGCAACGGACCCACGGGCGACTGGCGCAGCTGGCTACGACTGGGCTACCGGAACAAGCGCCCCGGACTACAGGTGCTGCTGACGACAAGACGGCAGCCTCCGGTCAACCTCCCCCGACTGTCCCACCCCCCTCTCACACACCCCCTGCTGGAACCCTAGCTCCACTCCGACGGTACCCCCCTTAGACCCCAAACCCTAGGCTCCCACACACCACCCCCCTCAGCGGCAGCTGTAGCAGAGGGAGACGAGGGAGGAGGAGGAGCAGGGAACGGCACACTGAAGCTGCACCCCCATACCCCCCACCCCAAACCCTAATCCAGGAGAACGGGCAGAAGGAGGGGTGGGGCGCCTTCAGAAGCACGGGGGACAGCGGGGAGGACAGGGGAAGCGAAGAACGGGCCGCCCACGGGCCTGGCACCGCCTCCCGAACCGCGCGCAGGCGGTCCGAGCCGCGCGCGGGCCTGGCGCAGCCCGTACGGGCCGCGCGCGTGCCTGGCGCAGCCCGTACGGGCCGCGCGCGGGCCTGGCGCAGCCCGTACGGGCCGCGCGCGGGCCTGGCGCAGCCCGTACGGGCCGCGCGCGGGCCTGGCGCAGCCCGTACGGGCCGCGCGCAGGCCTGGCGCAGCCCGTACGGGCCGCGTGCCGGGTGTACGGGCCGCGTGCAGGCCACGACGGGCGACGGGGGGCGACGCGCGGGTCCCCGTCGCCCGTCGCAGCGCCTCCCGGGGGCGACGTGCCGAGTGACGGGGCAGGAACCCGTCGCGCGCCTCGGGGCACACGGCGGGCAGAAAACCGCCGCGCGCCTCGGGGCGCACGGCGGGCAGAAAACCGCCGCGCGCCTCGGGGCGCACGGCGGGCTGAAAACCCTAGTTTCGACGCCGCGCACCACGGGGCGCGCGGCGGACAGGGAGTAGCAGTAGCAGCGGAAGCAGTGAAGTGGGCCCACAGGCCAGGAACGTTAAGCTCTGATACCATGTCGTGATAGTAGGTATACTGAGGAGCCATAGCTAGGGTTGACCTAGCTAGGCAAGAGAGAATGAAGGCAAAAGAGGGGGACTGAACTAGCAAGAATGGGGATACAAATAGCAAACCCTAGAAGGGTTGTACTCGCTACAGAGCACCCCACTACAGGCTAGAGCATAATATTCTGACATAACCGCACCCTATGAAATTTTACTCAAATCTGTGTTTTTCTAGTGAATTCGCCACTAACGCGTCAGGAGCAATCGTCGCTGACGTGCCTGGCGAAGTCTTCCCTGGCCCACCTGGCGAAATTGCCACAGGCGCGCACGTGTTAGCAACATTTCAGCACGTCATGGTAGGAATTTTCGCCAGGGTGGCAGATTCTCGGTCAATTTTGAAGCAAACTGTTTTGTGGTAGTTTCGATTGAAACCGCAAGGCTGAGATCTACATTTTGTCATGATTTACATTTTATATAAATCTATAAGTGCCTGTAGCTGTAGCTGTAGTTTGTTATACTTTCTGTTGGTGGTGCACCCCCAACTCTTGCCTATATCATTGTACCCTTTCTCTTTATTGAACCTCTTTTCCTCTCGCTACTCCCAACACCCTCACCTAGCTTCCTAGGTTCTAACGCTATCACGACATGGTATTAAGAGCTAGGTCGTCCTAAGACCTATTTTTTTTTCCCCATGGGCCCACCACGTATCCCCCCGCTCAAGGCGCTGGTCACGGCCCCCGTCGCGGCCGTAGTTACGACGGTTGCAACTGTCGCGACTGTCGAAACGGTCTCGGCGGCGAGCTGCGCCAGAGCGTTTGCGGCCTCGGTTGCGACCGATGCGGATTCGTCGCACCCTCGTCCGGCCCCCCTAACCTTTCCCCCCCTGCCGCGGCCCTGCACGTCGGCAGCGTCGGTCGCTGTGAGGGGGAGGAAGGGGGGAAGGGTGTGGCGGCCAGAAGGCTGCAGTAACCGCCAGCGCCCTGCCCCTGCTCGACCGTCCCTCCCTATTCTCCGCCGCATCTGCGCGCCCGTCGCACGCCCTGCCGCGGAAACTGCTGTTTGGGGAGACGGCGGGGGTGGATGGCGTGCGGGATCTGCAGCAGTGCCCGCGCCGCCCCTGCCCTACGCCGCTGGGCCGTGCGTCCTGCTGTGGAGGGGAGGGTGAAGGGGTGGCGGGAGGAACTCTGCAGCGCCAGCCGCTGCCCATCTCCCTTCTTTCTCCCTGCAGCGCCAGTCGCTGTGGGGGGGGGGGGGTGTTGAGGGGGTGGTGGGAGCAATGGCTTCAGCACCAGCCACAGCCACCTCCTCATTACTCCTCCTCTCTCCTGTTTTCTGTCGGCTGTTCCTCCTCTGTCCTGCCCGTCTTGCAACTGCAATGGCTGCTTGGTGCTAACGTGGAACCTGCAGCTGCCCCATCTGCCCCCATCGTGTAATTGCTCCTGCTGCCTGTTGCTGGTGGTGCGGCAGGTGCTGCCGTTGAAGCCCTGTTTGTGCCGCCGCTCGTTGCCGCCGCACACATTTGCTCTCCAGGCGACCTGCCATCACCTGCACACGCCATGGCTGCATTTACCGTGGCTGTGCATCTTCCGCACCTGCATCTACCGCTACTGCACCTGCTGCCTTGCACCTGCGTGGTGTACCCCTTCAGGGGGTGTGACTTGCTACTGCTATGCGCTGCAGGCACTTAGGGGGTGTGTCATGATTTACATTTTATATAAATCTATAAGTGCCTGTAGCTGTAGCTGTAGTTTGTTATACTTTCTGTTGGTGGTGCACCCCCAACTCTTGCCTATATCATTGTACCCTTTCTCTTTATTGAACCTCTTTTCCTCTCGCTACTCCCAACACCCTCACCTAGCTTCCTAGGTTCTAACGCTATCACGACACATTTCTGTGTTTAAAAATCATAATTCTCTAACTGTCATTTATTTCCCCCATGGGGTTATAAAAATAGCCACATTATAAGCCCACCCACCATTTTCCTGAGTTTTATTACACCCCCATATGGGGGTATATCCGGGGCATGACGGTATGGGCAGGGTAGCTGATACCGTCATACCTCGGATAGTAGCGCAGATGCGCTTATAATAAAATCTTGATTTTATTTGGGTGCGCTTATAATCGAGTAACGGCCATAAGCGCCGGCGCCTTTATAATGGCAAAAATGAAATTTGTTTGTAAGGGTACCAAAATGAAGCTTGCAATAAGGCGAACACAACGATGTGCCGTTCACGTGGGGTCATGCATGGAATCCTCGCGCTATTCGCCGCGATTCGATTCCCCACCGCACACTTCACGTCCCAGTGCAGCGCACCTGCCAGCGCTGACACAAAAGCTGTCGTGCGGCCCAATCGGGTTGTCATGCGCGGCCAGGCAGGACAACTCATCCGAACCCTCTCGAAGGGTGTGGAATATGCCCTGCCAGCACAGCACGTCTGGTGCCATGAACCCTCCTCTGCGGGTTCAGGCAGGGTGATTTTCGTCTTTCATTGATGAGGACCCCGAGGCGCTTTCCTGAAGGGGTCCTCTTCAATCGTTCATTTCTTCATTCATGCTTTGCGTTTCCCATTCACTTTCTTGTTCACGCCCGCCTGGCTGCGGAAGCCATGGCGGAATTCACAGGCACTCATTTCCTTTTCAAGAAAAAACCTAGGCCCGCTTACACAGTTGACGCTGACGGATGGTACACACGTATCCCACCAGAACCACCATCGCCACCACAGCCTCCTGCTCCTCCTGCGCCACCTGCTCCTCCTGCGCCTCCCGCTCCTCCCGCTCCTCCTGCTCCTCCGTATCAGGCGTTCCCACAACCGCCTGGGAATCATCCCGTGCTTACGCTCTTGCTCCCGTCCGCCTTCGACGAGTACCTGTCTGAACCGGACAATAACAAGGGTCCAGACGTGTATGTACGGGCTCCGGCACCTGCACCAAGATGGGGCGCGCCCGAAGAATGCACGTGGGACGAATCTGCCGTCGGCGCCGACGACGATGTGGCTGACGCCGCGGAAGAAGGTCGTGCCGAGGGCGACAACGGTGCCGAGGATGGCACGGAGGCCGAAACCGAGGCTGGCACCGCGGCCGATGTGTTTCCCGAGGGTGAACCAGGCGCCGCCGTCGACGACGGCGTCTAATACTGGTCTCGCGATGGGCTCCCTGAGAAACTCCCGATTCCGACTTTCCCTCCTGTTAACCGCAAGCGACCTCACCCTTCTGCTGAGAATCGTGATGCCCGCCCCCCCTCTCCCAGGAACAAAGTCAACCAGCATAAGCGTCAAGCTTATACTGCGCAAGAAAAACTGCAGTGGGTCGCGCGGCTGGATGTGGGGGTGTCGGTGCGCTCCTTGTCTCGAGAAAGCGGCATCCACCGGAAGTGTCTCACGGAGTGGAAGCGCGCCGCCGATTTCCTCAAGGAGGTGCACGCCGCACGGAAGCGCATGCACGGCCGCGGGAGGTCTTCATGGTACCGCCCGATGGAGCTGAAGGTGTACGAAAAGCTACTGGAGTGGCGCCGCAAGGGAACAGCAGTCTCCGTCGGCCGTCTGCAGGAGTGGTCGCACTGTCGGAATAGTAGGTATAGTGAGAGGCCATAGCTAGGAGAACCCTAGCTAGGCAAGAGAGAATTGAACGGAAGAGGGGTTTTGCACTAGCAACAACGGTGGTACAAATAGCTAACCCTAGAAGGGCTGTACTCGCTATAGAGCACCCCACTGCAGGCTAGAGCATAATATTCTGACACACCCCCATAGCCAAAGTGGGGTGTAATCAGCACAGCAAGCAAAGCAGTAGAAGCTCAGGGTGGATCACGATGTCACCACACATTCTGAGCACATGAACAAGAAGCAAAAGTTTAAAGTTCACAATTATGGGTAAAGCTAAAGCTGTCACAGAGGGCAAGCGAGGAGGAGGAGGGCTGGTGAGATGAGAGAAGAGTGGAGGCGACGACTGAAGCTGCAGACACTCGGGCAACAGACGGCTCTGGTGCAACGCTGGTGGCTACCGGGAGGAGAAAGGCCCCGGAATACAGGAGTAACAGGCTCTGCAACTGATCAGCCAGCGACAGTAGCAACGGACCCACGGGCGACAGGTGCAACCGGCTCTCTGAGCTACCGGGAGAAGAAAGGCCCCGGAATACAGGTGCTGCGGACGACACGACGGCAACCTCCGCTCAACCTCCTCCAACTGCCCCACACACCCCTCGACACACACCCCCTGCTGAACCCTAGCTCCACTCCCACGGTACCCCCCTTAAACCCCAAACCCTAGGCTCCCACACACCACCCCCCTCAGTGGCAGCTGTAGCAGAGGGAGACTAGGGAGGAGGAGGAGGAGCAGGGAACGGCACTCAGTGGCTTCACCCCCATACCCCTCACCCCCAAACCCTAATTCAGGAGAACGGGCTGTAGGAGGGGTAGGGCGCCAGTAGAAGCACGGGGGACAGTGGGGAGGGCAGGTGCAGCGAGGAACGGGCCGCCCACGGGCCTGGCACAGCCGCCCGAACCGCGCGCAGGCGGCCCGAGCCGCGCGCGGGCCTGGCGCTTCCCGTACGGGCCGCGCGCGGGCCTGGCGCAGCCCGTACGGGCCGCGCGCGGGCCTGGCGCAGCCCGTACGGGCCGCGCGCGGGCCTGGCGCAGCCCGTACGGGCCGCGCGCGGGCCTGGCGCAGCCCGTACGGGCCGCGCGCCGGCTGTACGGGCCGCGCGCAGGCCACGACGGGCGACGGGGGGGCGATTCGACGGTGGGGGGGTGCGCGCGGGTCCCCGGAGGCGACGCGAGGGTCGACGGGGGCGACGCGACGTGCAGGGTGGGGGCCGCGAGTGCTCCCCAGGGCGCCGCGACGGACGGGCGGGGTGCGCGCGGGCTCCCCCACGGCTGGAAACCGCCGCGCGCCTCGGCGCGCACGGCGGGCAGGGAACCGCCGCGCGCCCCGAGCGCGCGGCGGGATGAAAAATTGAAGGCCGCGCGCCACGGGGCGCGCAGCACAGAGTAGGGCAGCGGAAGCAGTAGTGGGGCCCACAGGCCAAGAGCGTAACCGCTCTGATAGCATGTCGGAATAGTAGGTATAGTGAGAGGCCATAGCTAGGAGAACCCTAGCTAGGCAAGAGAGAATTGAACGGAAGAGGGGTTTTGCACTAGCAACAACGGTGGTACAAATAGCTAACCCTAGAAGGGCTGTACTCGCTATAGAGCACCCCACTGCAGGCTAGAGCATAATATTCTGACACGCACGAGTTCATGAAGCTGCTCTACCCGCTTGTGAAGTGGAAGGGCAGCCAGCGGTGGTCGGAACGGTTTCGGAAGCGGTGGAATCTGAGCGTCCGCATGAAGACGCGCGTCGCCCAGAAAACTGCAGCCCGTAAGTCTTAACCGTGTATCAAGCCTATGGGTCGTTCCAGTTCATGTATACTGACGCATCTTCTTTATTTGCCTCGTTTTTTTACAGATGTCGCGGAGATGTGCCGCAAGTTTTGGCAGTACGTGCGTGATAGGCGGCGTGAGCGCGGCATCGAGACTACGTGGATCATCAACGCCGACCAGACGCCGCTGTGGCTGGAGATGCCCGCCACCACCACCGTGGAACAGACAGGCGTGCGGTCGGTGCCCATCCGGAGTGCGGGATACCAGAAGGAGCGCGTCACCGTGATGCTGGCGTGCACGGCGGATGGGGAGAAACTCAAACCGTGGGTTGTTTTCAAGCGCAAGACAGTGCCGAAGGGAGATTTCCCGCCCGGTAAGAAATTGCACTTTAAATGGGTTGATTCGTTGCTTTACTAAATCGTCGCTAACCACCCTGCCCGTGTATCATTGTGCAGATGTCGTCGTCGCCTGCCACGAGAACGGGTGGATGGACGCCGAAGGCGTCATCCGATGGCTGGAGGAGTGCGTCCAACCGTTTCTTAGGCCTCGATTCGGCAGGCAGGCGAGGAGCGCGATGGTGGTCCTCGACTCCTACCGCGGTCACCTCACCCAAGGGGTCAAGGACAAGTTCGCCGAGCTCAACATCGTGCCGGCGGTGATCCCGGCAGGCTGTACGGCGGAGATTCAGCCGCTGGACGTCTCTATCAACAAGTCGTTCAAGGCCTCCGTCCGCCAGCAGTACCAGAAGTGGTTTGAAGACGAAGGCCAAGAGCGACTGACAGCAGCAGGTAAGCTTACATAGAAGAACTACAGTCGTTCCTTGACATGCTCTCGTGAACCGTTTATTAAAACTGACGAGAGTGATGTGTCTCTGCCTGTTGGTGCAGGGAACCTCAAGAAGCCGCCTCCTGCGGTGGTAGTGAAGTGGATCTCGCGGGCATGGAAGGCAGTGCCCGCGGACCTCATCAAGCGCGCCTTCCTCACCTGTGGCATCAGCAACGCTCTTGACGGCAGCGAGGACTCGCTTGCCATGGCGCACAGGCGAAGCCAGCTGACTCGTGAAGTCGATGTCGATGACGACATCATCGCTGACGGCTTCTTTGGCAACAACTGCCAGGAGCCCGAGTCTGACGAGGAGGAGTAGGTAGCTAGGCTGTAGTCGGACTTGAGTAGCTGGTTCAACCTGAGTAGGCTGTTGTGTATGAACCTTGAAATTGATAGGGTGAAACAACTCTTGTTAGGAATTGTTTAAAAAATGTAATGTTCTGTGAAATTAGAATGATAAGTAGATAACAGACTTTGCACATGCGCTTATAATAAGTTCAGACCTGAAAAGGGGTGCGCTTCTAATCGAGGATCCTCTATAAGCGCCATGCTCCAGATAGAAGCGCCGGCGCCTTTAATCGGACGGCGCTTATATCCGGGGCCATACGGTAGCATAAAATCCCTGCTGTGTGGTTTCATAATCAATCAATTCCATTTCTCTTATTATGCTTCCAACCATTTCAATGCAAGTTTACAAGCCTTGTTTTTCTACAATCTAGCTTCCGCAACGTCAGCATCATGCCTTTCTAGCATGGTATCAGAGCAACTCTAGGGGGCATGCTGCCGAAATTTCGTCAGAACTCTTATTATCTACATTGGTTAAGCAGATTAGCAACCCTGCAAAGCAAGTGGCAACATTTGGTGTGAAGTCATGGCACGGTTCGACGAGGAAGTTGATGCTGGATACGAGGCGTTCGAAGAAGCAATCTTGGCTCAGCATGAGCACCTGGAAAACATGATCGCAAGGGCACTACCGACACTCCAAGCATCATTGAGAGCAAGATTCAACATGGCAACCCAAGTTCGAGATTCCAACAACCCATCCATCCGTGGACAGTCACATGCAAGCACTCCGCGTGCTAACCAAACCCGCGCTTCAAATGTGGATGCAGGAATTGAAGGTGAAGGGGAAGGAAGCCTACCCCAAGGAGGAGAGTCATCCCAAGGGAGGGATGCATCCTTCCAAGGAGAGGGGAGCTCCCACCCCGAACCTCAGTCAACCATGCAAAGGGAAGCAACGGGGAGAGATGATGAGTACGGGAGTGGAAGGGATGTGAGAGAACATGGTGATGGGATTGATGTGGGAAGAGATATGAGAAGGCAGATGGGTGAAGGGAGCGGCAGAAGCAGTCATGTGGGCATGGAGGGTGTGGGATTCGAATCTTACACTATTGGTGCTCCCCCACTACGCCGACTTGCCACTAACTCCCATCCCATTGGAGTTCCCAAAATGGGCAGATCTCACCTTTATGGCAACATCGTACCTCCTCGTGCGCAATGGTCTCAACCGGAAGTTGTACCTGCAGGAAGCATTGGACGCATGGGGCACGGGATGCAATCAAGTGGAGTTATGCGACGTGACCAAGTGGAGGTGGTGGAACGTGAAGGCACACAACGCACGGTGCAACTACCTCGACCATCTACCGTGCCTACGCTCTTCGACCCGTCTCCTCGCGAGTACACCGAAGAAGACAAAGACAGACTGTCACGCAAGATGGTGGGAGCAGTGGTGGACAAGGCGTTCACAACAACACCGTTTGACGGTACCAACTTTCGAGAGTGGGCTCTTCGATTTCGCATGAACGCGCGCGTGACAAATCTGTGGGAGTTTTTCGTGACACTACAATACCCAGTGACAATGGCGAATGGAGAAATGCGAGATGCAATAGAACGGCTGGAAGCTCTGCAAGCAGATTACTCACAACGCGCTACGCTGGCGTTTTGGGTGCTTCTACATAGCGTGAGCGCAACGATTCAACTACAGCTGGACGTGTTCCAAGAGTCATACAGTCCGGCATTCGAAGCATGGGAGTACCTGATGGAGACTTACCGGGCGAAGGATTCGGTGGCAAAGGCGTCTCTCCAGAGGCAATTGGACAACCTGAAGATGGGGAGCCAAGAAAGGGTAGAGGAATACATCAACCGGGCAACTGCAATTCGGGACAATTTGGCGATGGCAGGAAAACTGGTGGACGAAGATTCATTCACCTTGAACCTGATTACCGAGCTACCGCCGCATTGGGAGGAGCTAAGGCATTCGGCAATGCTACACGACATCTCGGACAGCTACACACTGCAACGAATGATGATTCAGGAACAACGCTACCAAGACCTCATTAGCAAGACCAACCGTGACAAACGTCCTCCCCGCATGGCTGGTCAAGCACGCGGAGATACTTCGCCAGCAAAGGAGAGGACCGAGACAAAGGGCAACCAAAATCCGGCAACGGGAGGAAAGCATGCGACGGTGGGGGAAAAATCCAAAGGCAACGAAGGAAGGGGAGGGCGCTCGAACCTTGTGTGTTGGTACTGCAAGGAACCTGGCCACCCGTTCTACAAGTGTCCTAAGGCGCCTCCGGGTTGGTCACCACCAGGTTGGGAACCACAAAACAGAGGAAGGACAAACCAGCGCAACTGGAGTAGCCGTTCGTCTTCGCCTCGAAGGAGTGAAAGCCCGAAACGAGACAGCCAAGCGTCAAAACAGCAAAGAGCAGCCGGGGGAGACAACAAACGAACCGTCACATGCATTGCAACGGTTCGGTCGTCACAAGCAACATTACCATCAACCGGAGGGTCGATGTGGTTGCTGGACAGTGGATGCAGCCAACACATGACTTCAGAAAAGGAGTGGTTTGAGGGTCTAGAAGAGCTGAACGAACCTGTTTACGTGGAGCTTGCTGACGGTAGCAACCTGTTGAGCTCGATGGCGGGAACAATCCGAGCAACGGCACCCAATGGAACAACAGTGCGCTACACGGACGTGCTCTACGTACCCGGCTTGAAGTCCAACCTGCTCTCCTATTGCCAACTGTACAAGAAGGGAGCTCGCATTCACACACGTGAGGATGGACACACGGAGATCACAATGGCGGATGGAGATGAGCATGTTCTTATTGGAGTTGGAATGATCATGCATGGGGTGCTAATGGTGCAATATGAGCCTGCACTTGCATCCGCCCATGAATCTGGTCATGATCATCCGAATGAAGCATCGAATGAGACTGATCCTGGAGGGTTGAATGTGCAATCTGCTCATGCATCCATCACATATCGCATGGCCCACAAGCGCTTGGGTCACCCATCATACACATCCATGGACGCAACATTCCGCAATGGAGATGTTGAAGGACTCTCCATATCCGACAAGACAAACCCACTCAAACCCCCGTGTGACTCATGTCTTCGAGGGAAGATGAGTAAGGCCCCATTTCCCACAGGTGGCGACAAACGCACAACTCGACCCTTGGAGCTCGTGCATAGCGACATTATGGACTTGAGTGACGCTCACCCCTCACTTCGCTATGTGCTGACGCTCAAGGACGACTACACCAACTACCTGTGGGTGGCGTCGTTGACTCGCCGATCCGACATGGCAGCTGTTTTCTCTGCTTGGCATCGCGAGATGAAGGCCAAGTTGCCCACAACGCCGCTGGCTGCTTTACGCACGGACAACGGGGGGGAGTACACCGCAAATGCTTTCACGGATTACCTGAGCTCTCATGGCATCAGCCACCAAACGTCGCTACCACACACACCGCAGTAGAATGGAGTCGCGGAACGAGTCAACCGCACGCTCATGGATCGAGTGCGTGCAATGACCACCGGAGCCAGCCTCTCCTCTAAGTTCTGGCCTTACGCATTGGAGTATGCAGCATGGTTACACAACCGCCTCAGCTGCAGTATCCGCCCACTCACCATACTTCATGATGACGGGGAAGGCTGCAGATGTCTCCATGGCAAGGACCTTCGGATGCCTCTGCTACTATCTCCCTCCCCAAGGCAGCTTCGGGAAGTTTGAGCAACGAGGACGGGCCGGCATGTTTCTCGGCCTCTCTAACTCACGCAAGGCCTGGATCGTGCGGGACTTGGCAAGCGACGTTGACACCGACACACGCTCTGCTCGTTTCTTTGACGACCTCATGCTCCCGGACGCCAAGTCTCTGCTCAAACGCCAACGATACATGGATGAAGTCTCACCTCATATCTCGGAGTGGACTTCCGGGGGAGACGGCGTTAGGTCAGCATTCGACTCTTTTCCCGTATCCCACACTTCCTCCCCATCATCTTCTGACGCCGCTACAGCAGAACAACATGGACCTAAGGCAAATGACGGAGCTCAAGAAGACTCACCAGCAGCTCGTGAAGCTGATACAGGAGAAGAGACAACGACAAGTGACTTACCAGCGGCAGACATCTCTGTTTATGAAGGTGCTGACAACAACGAACCAAGAGATGAAGCAAGTCATCTCTACGACTTTGCCTACCCACCCGAGGGTATCACGCTGGTTGCTCCTGACGTGCCGCCACGGCGGGTTCACTTCAACCCAACGGTAACAGTGCTTGGAGAAGGACACGGGACGGACAACATGACAGGCCTGGACGTACTGTTTGGGAGGCGGCAGGCAGGACAAACAGTCACACGGTTTCCCAACTTGCAGCAGCAGAACGTACTGGGATGTGCAGCAACCGGCGTCCCCATGGTGGAACTGACATACAAAGAGCCAAAAACACTTCAAGAAATGACCAAGGACCCATACGCACCTCTTTGGCAAGCCGCTGTAGATGCAGAATTGGCCAAGTTTGATGAGCTGGACGCATACGAAGTGGTGGACAGAGCGGACATACTAAAAGGAACACCAGTGCTGACGGAAGGAGTTGTTTTACGGGTGAAACGAGATGAGCAAGGACAGCCAAACCGGTTCAAAGCGCGCTGGATGGTCAAGGGATGCGGACAGACCTGGGGGACATACGATGGGACGTATGCACCGGTCAGCCAAGGACCTACCTCTCGTGTGTTTGTTGCTGGAGCATCTACTACAAAGCGGAAAGTGGTGCAGCTGGACATCTTCAATGCATTCCTGTACGCTCCGATTGACCGGGACATATACGTGAGACCACCAGAACCAAGGCGGGATGGAGACAAAGTCTGGAAACTCAAAAGAAGTGTATATGGGCTGAAACAAGCACCACGCCTGTGGCATCAGCACTTACGGGGTGTCTTATTGGAGCTGGACATGGTGCAATCTGAATCAGACCCATCTCTGTTTATCTGGAAAAGAGACGGAAAGGACACGGTGTGGCTACTCACCTACGTTGACGACATCCTCATCCAGTCTCATGACGCAGAAGGCATTGAAGCTGTGATTCAAGAGTCAACCCAAAATCATGCGAAGACCTACTGCAATCAGTAACAAGAGCAGCCATCAGATGTTATGCTGGACAGTCGTTGCTGCTGGTTGGTCACAACCACTCGCCAACTGCATCGGCCGTTCCTCAGGACTTCTCATCTGCTGGTTTTAGGGGGAGAAGAATCAAGACAACATGAGTCAAGAACATTGTCCAAGACAAAAGGAAAACGGGCAGAGGGAATCAGAAGAAGATGACAAAGGCTTACTACAATACAAGGGAGGCAGCTGGAGTCAGGCGCTAATGGGAGTACTCACCCAGGTGACACATCTGCTGTTGATACTGCTGCCACCCAGTGCTGGAACTGCACCAGTGCAAGCGGCCAGCGCATCAGGAAAGTGCTGCAGGGCGTAAGGGGGAGCAGCTGCAGGAGACTAGGTGTTGCTGCTGCCATCATTCAGGTGGTGCTACCGGCAGACGTTTCCTGCAGCAGCCGCCAGGTGCAGAAGCAGCCGCCAGGTGCAGAAGCAGCCGCCAGGAGCAGAAGAGGAGCTTGTGTACCAGTTGCAGCTGCTTCCGTCCGCCATCTGGTATAGGGGGAGCAGCACAGGGCAACAGGGAGCAACATAGGGTCAACGGGAGCAACACAAGGTAACATCACAAAGTAACAGGGTAACATGGGTGAAACAGTCAAGTTTGACCAAGCATTCTCACCTCGGCAGGAAGGAGGAAAGCCGTGCACCGCCAGGAGTAGCAGCAGCTGTCCGCCAGGAGCCGCAGTCGCACGCTGCTGCTGTCATGATGCCGTGCGCCACAGGTGCTGGCGTGCGCCACCAGCAGCAGCAGCCGTACGCCACCAGCAGCAGCAGCCGTGCGCAATTCACTGCAGCTGTCACTGCAGCTGCCGTACGTCTGCCGTCCGCAGCCCCTGGCAGCAGGTGCACGTTGCTTCTGCCATCGTCGTCAGCTGCCGCCGCCGTTGTCAGTTACTGCTGCCACGACGCACATGCAACTGCAGATCCGCGGCCGTGTGGCACAAGAAACAGTCGCGCGACATCTGCAGCAGTCGCGCGACATTTGCAGCAGTCGCGCGACATTTGCAGCAGTCGCGCGACATTTGCAAGCAGTCGCGCGACATCTGCACCAACCGCGCGACCTTAGCAGCAGTCGCGCGACATTTGCAGCAGTCGCACGACATGAAGCTGCAGCAGTTATCCTAAGACTACGAGAGGGATTTCGCTTCAATGCTGCATATCACGATCCAAACCGCCGTGAAAATCGCCACAAGCTGCAGCAGCAGCCATGGCTACGATGGGAGGAGTTGACACGGCTGGGAAAGCAAATTGGATAGGGAGTAACAACTCACGAGCAGGGGAGCAGCAACACTCGATCGGAAGAGACGAGGTTTGGAGAGCGAAAATGCCACCCGTGGGAAGGACCCCCTTGAGAGGGATGCGCGGAACCGAAGCAGGAGAAGCAGCGTTCGGTGTGAGGAGATCGTTCGAAGGGACCACCTGCGCGTCGGAACGTGCAGTACAGCAATCGCCAGTTGCACGGAAATTCCAACACGACAAACCACCCCACTGTCCGCCGCGATCCCAACGGAAATATTCAACTACGTTCGGTTCGCCGTGATCAACGCTGCCATCACCCAAGGTGACTCCGAAATCAACGCCGTAACCCAAATTCACTCCGCAATCAACGGCGTTTACAGCAATCCCTCCAAAACCAGCTTCGGTAAAATCTACAGCAAGGGGGAGTGTTGAGAAATATAACATATAACGAAACATTTATGTCGTTAGATGTTACTGTAGTCCTCCTTATAAGACTTCAGGGCCTACAATAATTGTACAATTATTGTAGGGCTAGAATTATTGGAGTCTAGAGGTCTGGGGGTAGAATTATTGGTACTCCTTTCGTATTGGAGTCGCCATTATTGGTGGCACAATTATTGGTGTGGATGGATGGGTATGGGCAGGGTAGCTGATAACATAAAATCCCTGCTGTGTGGTTTCATAATCAATCAATTCCATTTCTCTTATTATGCTTCCAACCATTTCAGTGCAAGTTTACAAGCCTTGTTTTTCTACAATCTAGCTTCCGCAACGCCGGCATCATGCCTTTCTAGCATGAGGCATGCTCGAAAATCACTTAAATATACCAGCCCTTCATGCTGTAAAATCACTAGTACATTTTTTCTACTAGTGCTGCAAGTAATGAAGCATAGTGGAGCACGTGAGGCACCGTGCTTACCTTTACCGTGCATGTAATCGCTTAGTATTTCACTGCCATTACAACCAGGTGGTGTTATGTGAGGTACGGTAGAGCTACCCGCACGAATCAATCTTTGTAAGGGATGATGTTGCCAACATGTTTCTTGCAAGGATTAGTTCCAGCTTATACCGATACCGTGCATGAATCCCCCGTTCAGCATTAACAAAATATCAACAAAATGATTGGCACGTGAAAAGTATATGCAGCTAATAGCTACCACACAGTTGCCCAGGATTTCCGATCAGAATTGTGAAGCCAATTCGCTGCTGCTCATGTGCTATCGCCCATGATATGCTTACGTGTCATGTCCACCAGTTGTCATTACAGTACACGACAGAGCTGTGGTGGCAGTGAAGGATGAGGCAAATCTGCACCACAATCTGATTTCTCAACTAGCTGTCTGCACCGCAATCTGCAAACTCTGGATCCCCACATCAAATCTACTGTACCTGAACGTCTGCTCCCTCTGAAATTACTAGGAGGTTTCTCGGCTTGATTCCTGGGATGAATCTAGATGGCAAAGGATTTCCTTAAAATATATATATAAATATATTTTTAACTTGAATAGTAGTGTGCTAACAACTCACAGATGGTGTTTGCTCATTGTTTTACTGTACATGAGCTCTCTCGGGCAGTATATCCGCAACATCCTTTTTGAAACAAATCGACGGAACTAATGGGTTCTTGGGGCGCCCCCACTGTTACAGCACGGATGCACAGTGAATGGGCAGAACGACGAGACGACGCGTCTTGCGATGCCCCATCACCTCTTAATCAATCACGAAAGACACCACTTGCCGTTTTGTTGTAGGACCCCCATGTCTGTTTCGTACGTGTAGCCCACCCCTCTCTGTTCAGGCCGAGACTGTCCCATTCTCCGCGAGATCAGGGCCCAGAGAAAACTGCAGCTCCTCTAAACTAAGGACGCGTCACAATTGCAACACCGATCCTGTGTGAGATCGGCGTTTAAAATGTACAGTGTTTTCGTCAATTCGTAGAAGCTATGTTTCCCTTTTTCGTCGATGTTCGATTAACGAGACCTATCTTGTTGCCACGATAGTGCACTTTCCGATTGACGAGATAGGATGCCGCATCGATCATGCAATTGGCAACGTGGGAAAAGGAAATCGCGCCACCAGTGACGGGCACGATCGATCGCCGTCGCATACTTGCGGCCAGTTTCGATGGGGTAACTGGGCGACATCGCGAATTGTCTGTGAGCGAAATCTCTGCTTGGCGAATTCGTACGTCTCGCCAGCGAAGCAATGCGACGCGCTTGCTTCGGGGTGTACAAGTTGGCATTTTCGGTCCCCCACTTGCATTTCCAATCGTGTCCCAAGTGGCTCGGGGAAGCAGCCGAAACTGCTCACGCAGAATGAAACACGGTTTTTAAAAGCAAGCACACATATTCGGTGTTCGGTCCCGACCCTCCTCCGGTGCTGCAATTGTGACGCGTCCTGAATCTTCTGCCGTGTGACTTCTTTGCTGGATGTCAGCCGGGGGTTCACCCGCTTTGACGACACCCATGCCTTCTTGGAAACTTGGTCCAAGTTGGTTCATGACATCGGTTCCCTTCCATCACCGCAAGAATCCGGAATTTTGGGGACTGCGGTACCGAACCGATGCATACTTCAACACGGTTCATCACATCACATTCGAAAACGTTCGGATGCGGTCCTAGTGTCTCATGCATCGTGGTGGGGACCTATTCGATTGGTAAAGGGTGGTGAGAAATCTGCGAAACCTTGTGGTCGATTCCGCACACAAACCTGTTTTCCACAAAACCTGACTTCTGCACTACGTTCGTTTTAAGCCCATAAACCACTGTTCAGACTTGTGAGTCACGGTTCAAAGCGGTGGAGCAGAAAAACCAAACTTAATTTCGCAGAACCTTTCTTGACCTCAGAATTTGAACTAAAAGAGAACTCGACGGACACGCCCTCATTTTCGCCACTCAAAGGTCCCCCTAGCTTATTTGAATCCCTAGCATACTGCTGGCTTGCTTTAGTCTTTTTGTTCCCGCCCTCCCCGTCCAGAACATCTAAATGTGACGTCCTTCCGTTCCATCCCACACCATTTTCTTGAATATCGAATGTCACAGTCACGTTTGACGCTCACCGTAGCTCACTCGAAGAAATGCAGCCACCGTGCGCGGCGGGAGGTGGTCTCGCTTCGCCCAACGCTTCTTCGATCCAGCGCTTCGCGAATTGCACCGGCTGGGTCGAGCATGGGCCTTCCTTGCGACTCGTGCAAAGGGACAGCCCCCAAGCTCCGCAGTCAAGTTCGAGCCGTCACAGGCGGTCTGCGTCAACGTCGTGTCTCTCCTTCCCTGCCGCCGCATTCACCGCTTCGCTCGCCGCGGTTTCACCCATTAATTCGCCTGGAAAGAGGTCGCCTTTTCAACCGACGGCGCACCAAGCCTCTACTACACCACGAGGCCGCACCTCCCTCTGCGTATCGGCGTTCGCGTCATCGCGATGTGCTGACGAGGCTCTGGCCCATCTTGAATGCGACAGCGCCACGTCATTCGGTCAGTTTTCTCCGCGCGACCACGCGTTCAACACAGAATTGGGCGAGTTTTGTGCGACGCTCCGTCCGGCTGCGCTCTCCGTCGCTCGTGGCCGCCACCGTCGCACGCCGTCGGATTCAAGCCTTCTTGGTGCATCCTTTTGTGCGAGCTCTCTCCAGTCTCGCATTGTCGCCGAATCTGACCCGCAGTCTGTGTTGACTGGATTGACGAGGTCAACGCATTCAAGCGACTCGAGGGAGTCCCAAAGGTTGACCGAGTCAACGAAGCCGCAGCAAAGCGGCTCATCGCACCACCCTCCCTCCTCGGCGATGCAAGTTGACACCAAAAGCTTTCCTTCCCCGAAGCCTCAATCAATTTCGACGCCGGCGCAGCCAATGCAACCGATGCGTGTACAGCTTCCGCACCAGCCACCGCAATCGTCCACTGAAGCGCAAGAATTCACGCAGCCATTCGCACCGCCACATTTGGTGGAGCGTGTTAGTCATGCGCGAGCGACGACTCAACCCACACGCGCCGCAAATCGCGGGGTCTGGGGAGTGTCGAATGACGCCCCGCGTGTCTTCCTGCCCGCCACGTCGCACAGTCGCAGCAACAGCGGAGAGAGCAGCGAATGGGGGGAAGAGGCGGGCGGGGAGGACTTGGCGGAACAATACGAACTGATGCGCGCGTCCTCATCGTTTGACGACGCGCGTGCTTCGGCTGAGCTGGCATGCGATCCGAAGTGGATGGACGCGGCTCGGTGCAGAATTAGCAAAGCGGCTTTGCGCGTAGTGGAGACGCAGCAGGTGTTGATGGCGCTGGATGAGGATACGCGATATAACAGCTGCGATAAACGGGTTGTTCGCTCTAGTTTCTCATATGATCACCTAGCGACTACACCTCGCAAAGGCTTACGAATATCGCTGGATTCATCAGCAACAGGACCGTCGTTTAATTTGGGACACCGCTGGTTCGCATCGAAGCAAACGACACCCCCACCAACGTCTCAGATCTCAACCGCAGATTGGAACGATATCGACACTACTAATGAGAGCGGCTTTCCGTACCGATACACCGCCCCCGCTGCAGCACTCACAGCTGGTGCTCAACTGGAGAAGGGTGACAATAACGGGATGAGCAAGTCCCTGGAGCGGCGTGATTTCTATAAGCACAGATCGTTCCACGAACGTCCGACGGTAGTAGCTGTTCAGGCGCAACCCTCCCCCAGCGCCATGCGCCGAAACCTGTCCTTCCGCCAGTTGTCTTCCGCGTGGCACCGGAAAGACGGATCCACGTCATCGACGCCGCGAGCCACCGCCAGTGACGGGTTTGGGACCCCCGAGTGCACTACACCCAGTCATCCAGCTAAAACAAAGACATTCTTTCCAAGAATGCGGGAATCCAAATCGGTGGCGAATTTTGCCACGATGAGTGACAACATACGCGTTATAAGCAGCAGTGACAGCCCTTGCAGCAGCTTCAACAGCCCGACACCCAGCAGCAGTAGCAGCTACAGCTTCAACAAATACAGCCCCAGCAGCAGCAACGGCAGGGAGGTGAAGGAGAGCGAGAGCATGGAGAGGAGCAAGGGGAGTAGAATTAAGGCACTGGCAGGGATGGTGCCGGTGGTACCAAAGCAATCCCTAAGGCGCACGCTAAGCAGTGCTAAAGAAAGGCTGCAGCTCTTAGGAATCAGCAAGGGGAAGTGAGGCAGTCAAGAAAGTCGGTGACATGCTTGTATGGTACTTCTCATTGTCACACACTGGCATGTGTTGGAAATGCGCGTGCAATACTCAATCCCTGATTGTTTTGCAGCCCAGCTCATACAGTACAATGGCTCTTGTTTTCCTCATACGGTATATCACCCATTCCTGTCTCAGTCCTGAAGAGCTGCTCAGCACCACAGATGGCACATGCTGTTGGTTGGCAAGGCCACAGGAGCCCCATACAGCCAAGAGTTGACTAACTAACAAGAGAGAGCCAGAACAGGGGCGCCTCACAATGCAAACAAAATCTCCCTATTTCAAGCAGCAGAGAAATGCACACAAGAGTTGGTCCCACTGGCCGCCCTTGTTCCCCTCTGGTAGTATGCCATGGGAAAGCACCTGGAACAAGACTCGTCTTAGAAACATAGTTTGACAACTCGTCCTGCGATTGAAGGTAAAGATTTAGGTGGCGTACAAACTGCTATACATAATTTACAATACATTACGGATAGTTTTGACAGATGGACACACACGCACTGGGTGCATGTGTTGATGCGAGGAGATGCATGGTACGGCCCGCGCATGTGACTATGCTTGTGCAAGCAGATTCAAACTGACTCCGCAGCCAGGCTGAGCAGGTACGAGGACACCTCGTGCTGCAGCCACACGCACTGCTCCCGGGATGCGTTTTATGTCAAAGCGACCTGCTCAGCTGGTTGCAAGTCTCGTGTGGATAAACAGAATGCAATCAAACAGACTCCGCAGCCAGGCTGAGCAGGTACGAGGACACCTCGTGCTGCAGCCACACGCACTGCTCTCGGGATGCGTTTTATGTCAAAGCGACCTGCTCGCCTGGTTGCAAGTCTCATGTGGGTAAACAGAATGCAATCAAACAGACTCCGCAGCCAGGCTGAGCAGGTACGAGGACACCTCGTGCTGCAGCCACACGCACTGCTCTCGGGATGCGTTTTATGTCAAAGCGACCTGCTCGCCTGGTTGCAAGTCTCGTGTGGGTAAACAGAATGCAATCAAACAGACTCCGCTGCCAGGCTGAGCAGGTACGAGGACACCTCGTGCTGCAGCCACACGTTCTCCTCTTTGGACAGATGCCCACCAAAGTCAAGCTGCTTGCCGTCTGCTGCTGTGACCCGGCAGAAATATGTCGTGCTGAACCGCCTCTCCTGAGAAAGGGGAGGGGAAAGAGAGGAAGGGCAAGGAGGAGAGCGTAAGATAGGGACAGTTCCTCCCTGCTGCAGCCACATGCACTCCTCTTGGGACAGGTGCCCACCGAAGTCAAGCTGCTTGCCGTCTGCTGCTGTGACCCGACAAAAATACGTCGTGCTGAACCGCCTTCTCTGAAAGAGGGGAAGTGGTGAGGGGTGTGGGGCCAGGGGAGGTGATGCGAGGAGCTTACCCTAACGCAGAGGGAGACTAGCTGGAAGGACGTGGTGGGGATGTTGGTGTCAATGCTCCATCCGAACACCCCTCAACACCCCTCCGCACCCCTCAGCACCTCTCAACAACCCCCCCGCTCCTTCGAAGGCTCACAGAATGCTGACGGGCATTACCATTTTGCAGAAGGAGACGCGAACAATGGAAGCGGTGGGGATGATGGTGTGGATGATCCAATCTCAGCACACCTCAAAACCCCCCAACATCCCTCCCAAGGCTCACAGGAACTTACCATTTTGCAGAGGGAGACGCGAATGATGGATGCGGTGGGGATGGTGGTGTCAATGGTCCAATCAAACAGCTGCCACGTGTGCAGCAGCTGTGAGCCGTCGATTCGAATCGTGCGCACCGTGAACGCTGCACACACGCTCAGCACTGCCATGCTGACGTGGACGGGATGGAGGGGAGGGAGAAAGGAGGGGGGAACCTTTTGAGAGAGTTGTAGCAATACGCACCACAAAGTTCGAACCTTTGTGGTGCGAGGCGCACTTTAAGTTCGAACCTTAGTTGTGCCTTGCGCACCACAAAGGCAGAGCTCACGCTCAGAGCTGCCAGTCTGACGTGGATGGGATGGGTGGGGGGAGGTGCAGAAGGGAATGGGCGGGGCGGTTGTGGGGAGAAGGGTTTTGGGTTGGGGCAGGGGATTGTTAGCGTGGACGCACACACCGCGTTGCCAGTCTGACGCTGGTGGAAACGCGGGAAGGGGAGGAACGAGGGGGGAAAGGGTGGCGCAGGCGGAGGGAAGGGAGGGGAGGGAAGGGAGGGGAGGGAAGGGAGGGGAGGGAAGGGAGGGGAGGGAAGGGAGGGGAGGGAAGGGTGCAGACATCCCTTACCATATAAGGGGTGCCCATCTGGCGCTGATGCCGCTGCTGCTGGCTCCGGTGCCCTCACCGTCAAGCACCAGCAGCGGCGGCATCAGCGCCGAGAGAGCACCCCTTACCATATGCTTCCATATCCCTCGTCACTCCGTACCACCCCTCACCACCGTTCCCAAGGCTCAGAGTGTGCAGAGAGCAGAGACAACAGGCATTAAGGGCGGCAGGGGTGTTGGCTCCCCTGTGGGGTAACTATAATCAAGCATCAGCGGCAGCAGCAGTGGCATCAGCGCCAAGAGATTCCCCCCCCTTACCTCCCCTACCACCCCTCCCAGGACTCACTCACAGTGTGCAGAGAGCGGAGAGAACAGGCGTGAGGGGCGGAAGGGGTGTCGGCTCCCCCGTGTCCGCATCAGCATCGAGCATCAGAGGCAGCAGCAGCGGCATCAGGCCGAGGAAAGCAAAAAACTGCGCAGCGAGGAGAGACGGGAGGTGGGAGGTGTGGGACAGACAGGAGAAAGGCGTGGCTTGCAGAGGGATGAGAGTTAAAAGCTGTGCATGAAGGGGAGACAGGAGGTAGGAGAAAGGTGCTGGTCGGTCGGTACAAGGTGGGCTGTGGTGCGTTGATGCTTGTGGTACGAACAGCATTTTGAGAGCCGAGAAAAGCCTTTGAGTCGACTCAAAAGCCTGCTCCCCTCAGCTCAGCTGCTGGGAATCGCATCGATGAGCACAACGACTTTTGATTCTTTCTGTAGGCGCCTCGACGTCGCACCCATCTCACCCCTGTCGCACCCACCACACCCCTGTCGCACCCACCACACCCCTGTCGCACCCACCACACCCCTGTCGCACCCACCACACCCCTGTCGCACCCACCACACCCCTGTCGCACCCACCACACCCATCGCTCGTACCATAAAGCCCAGTGCCGCTTTGGCCGGCGGGAGGGGCGGGATGCGGATGAAGAGAGCTGAGCTGGTCCTCTCCAGTAGCTGGGGGGGGGGGGAGGAAGACAGAGAGAAGGGGATTGGGCGCAAGAGGGATTAGCTCACTGGAGGGGCGGGATGCGGATGAAGAGAGCGGAGCTGGTCCCCTCCCTAGCTGGGGAAAAGAATGGGGGAGGGGCAAGGGGGATTGGGCGCAGGGGGAGATGGGGATAGGGCGGAAGGGGGCAATGGGAATTAGCCCAATGGACCGGGGAGAGAAGGGGGGATTGGCGCACTGGAGGGGCGGCAGGCGGATGAAGAGAGCGGAGCTGGTCCTCTCCACTGGCTGGGGGGAGAGGGGAAAGGGGAAAGGCGGAGAGAGGGTAGGGGAGTTGGCGCAAGGGGGAAAAGGGAGAGGCAAGGGAGGGGGATTAGTAGTGAGGGGTGGCAGGCAGTTGAATAGGCGAGCAGGTCCACATCAGCAGCTGCGGGAAGTGGGCAAGGCGGAAAGCGGGGAGCGGCGGGTTATTATTACTCGCGCAGGCGCGCAGCAGGCTGGCTTAATAGGGATTGACCTTTCAGGCGCCTCATAAGACAGGCTGGCTTAGTAGGGATTGAGAATGGACCCTGAGTTGGTGGAAAATTATGCAATCAAGGACGGCATTCTAACAACGACACCACCCTTGGCCACCCCCTCCCCTCCTCTCTACATTCCCCGTTTCCCCCAGCCCTCCCCTCTTTCCCCCCCTTCCCCCCGCACCCCTCTCCCCACTCTTCCCCCCCTCTCCCCCACAAACCCCCGTAATGAGCGCACCACACGTGTGCCAGCGGGCATACTATCGCTCAGTGAGTGCGACGGCTCGATCAACGGCGCCTCCATCTCCCCCGCGACTGGCGCCGCAACTGACGCCGCGACTGGCGCCGCCTTTGGCGCTGTGGAATTCGGCCCCGGGGCCGCCGCCGCCGCATGCGGAGGAGCGAGCGCTATGGAGAAAGGGGCGGCGACTGACTTCGTATGACTTGCTGCTTCCGCCATTTCCACTCGCGATGACGGCGGTGGAGCGGGGGAACGCGAGGGGTGCGGTGGTGCGGTACGCGGAACGCGACTCGGGTAGCTTATCCAGTAGAATAGACGGAATGGATGGAGCAGGGCTGCGGCGAGCTGAAAAGGAGACCGCGAAGCACGATAGTGTGAATAGTGACACGCATGCGAGATTTAAAGAGCTAGCGTGACATTATATACATACGAGGAGAGAAGCGAAGGTTGGGGAAAGGGTAGGCGAGCAAGTATGGTGGGGGAACGACTTTGACCAACTTGACCCTCGAGAATGCCGTGCTGTATGCGCGATATCAGCAGCGCCACTTTCGTCATACACGAACCAATATTACTAGTGTTGTCATAAGATTCAAAAACAAGGAACAAACAACTCTAGTTCCTCGACACATCTGCAGTTCATAAAGACTCAAATCCGATGGTTAATATTCCAGCAATCACTAATTGCAAATAAAAAATCACACACCTTTCAGCATGCGCGTGTGAAAAGGGGCATCAAAGTGACAAAATAACTATGATATTTATGGGATGTTTGGGGACTTCTTGCAAGCTTTTCCGTAGAAAAACCTACAACCCTCAAAACCTAGGCCGTGTCAAATTATATATATGTGTTAGTGTTATCTAGACTGTAGTGGGGTAGCCCTTATGAGGTACAACCCAAAAGTTAGGGTTATACTTGTACCCTTGTTTCACTCAATCCAATCATCCCATTGCCTAGATTCTAAGATGGTATCAGAGCGGTAGGTCTTAGGACCTAAGTTCGGGCCCACCGGTTACTGCGTTACCTCACCTACAGCCGTGAGTGCCTTGCCTGCCTTGTCTTGCCTGCCTTGCCTGAGGCCTGCGTGCGGTAAGGGGTGCGCGGCGGCGGGCTGCGCAGCGACGGGCGGCGCACGGGCAGGGTCGCACTACTGGAGCCCGGGGCTCTACTGCTGGAGGTCCTTCTGCTGACGTCCCTGGAGCTAGGAGTGGTGCTGGTGCTTTGCCTACTGGAGGTGCTGGAGTCATCGGTCCCGGAGGTGCTCGTACTGGTGGTACTGGAGCTGCTGGGGCTGGGGGTGCTGCGTCTGGGGGTGCCGCTGCTGGGGACACTGCGACTGGAGACCCTGGGACTGGGGGTGCCGGTTCTGGGGGTGCTGCTGCTGGTGGCGCTGGTCCTGGAGGAGCTGACGCTGGGGGTGCTGGAGTTTCTGGCGGTACTGTGGCTGCTGGAGGTGCTGGAGCTACTGGTGCTGCTGGTACTGCACAGCCGCGACTGTTCTTCGCTCCGCCGTCTCCGTCGTCCCAGCCGCCCCCTGACTCTGTACTTCGCCAGGTTCTTAGTCTTCCGTCTTCTACTGGTCTTCCGTTACTGCCTGGCTCGCCGCTGCCTGCTCCCTCTCCTTACCCTGAGCAGTCAGGGGGCCTTACTGAGCGTCGTGAGCCTGCGTCGCGTCCTGTCTTCGTTCTGGCAGTTCCACTCGTCGTGTTCCGCGTCCGCGTCCGTCGCCTGTCCCAACCGCGCACTTGGTCGTCCGTCGTCCTTCCTCTGTTCCACAGTCTGTTCCTCTGCCGTCTCCTCCTGCGTCTTCCTTGCCTCACGTTCCGGACCCTGAGTCTGACCGGTTTCGTGCTGAGCACCCTACTGTCACGCGTCTGCTCGCCACTGTTGTCACTAACCCCTTGTTTGAGTCTGCTGCTGCGTCTGCTTTGGTTGCTGAGCTTGTTGACTTTGCGGCTGCCTGTCGTCTAGACTACGCTGCTAGCCTTGTTGCTGAGTCTGAGTCTGTCTGTCCTCTGTCCGTCGGGGGTGAGTGTGCTCTTAGCACGGACGTCCTTGAGGACAGGCACGAGGACCTTGAGTGTCTTGCAGCCGCTGCGCCTCATCTCGTGGCCATGCTGCTTGCCCCTAAGGGAGACCCGGATGCTATAGACATCCCCACACCGCGCTCTTACGCTGAGGCGATCGCGGGTGAGTACTTCTCTCAGTGGTAGGCAGCCATGGACGCAGAGATGGCATCCTGGAAGTCCACAGGCACTTACGTCGATGAGGTTCCCCCTCCCGGGGCGAACATCGTCGATGGCATGTGGATTTTCAGGGTGAAGCGGCCGCCAGGTTCTCCGCCTGTCTTCAAGGCTCGTTACGTTACTCGAGCCTTCAGCCAGCGAGAGGGAGTTGACTTCTTCCAGACCTTCTCCCCCACCCCGAAGATGACCACTCTTCGGGTTCTGCTGCACGTTGCCGCTCAGCGTGACTACAAGCTTCACTCTCTTGACTTCAGCACAGCTTTCCTACAGGGCAGCCTGCACGAGGAGATCTGGCTGCGCCGCCCACCTGGCTTCACTGGGTCGTTCCCTCCTGGTACCCAGTGGAGCCTCCGCCGGCCAGTCTACGGTCTCCGCTAGGCACCACGTGAGTGGCACGACACACTGAGGACTACGCTTGCGGCTCTTGGGTTTGCGCCTTCGACTGCTGACCTGTCGCTGTTTCTACGCACCGACACTTCGCTGCCGCCGTTCTATATCCTCGTGTACGTCGACGACTTGGTCTTTGCCACTGCTGACACTGAGGCCCTCGCCCTGGTGAAGTCCGAGCTGCAGAAGAGACACACGTGCACAAACCTGGGTGAGCTGCGCAGCTACCTTGGCTTGCAGATCACCCGGAACAGAGCACGCCGCACCATCACACTGACTCAGTCACACATGGTGCAGCAGGTCCTTCAGCGCTTCGGCTTCACCTGGTCCTCGCCACAGTCCACTCCTCTGGCTACAGGTCACTCGCTCTCAGCTCCACCTTCGGACGAGTCCGTAGAGCCGAGTGGTCCTTACCCAGAGCTAGTAGGCTGCCTCATGTACCTGATGACTTGCACTCGTCCTGACCTTGCGTACCCTCTTGGCCTTCTGGCTCGCTACGTGGCTCCTGGTCGGCACCGAAAGGTGCACTGGGATGCCGCGAAGAGGGTACTGCGCTACTTGTGCAGTACATCGGGCATGGGGCTCGTGCTTGGAGGACGGCGAGAGGTGGTCCTCACTGGGCACTCAGACGCTTCTTGGGTTGACGACCAGGCTACGCAGCGGTCGTCACAGGGTTACACTTTCAGCCTTGGCTCTGGTTCTGTTTCTTGGCGTTCTACTCGCTCGTCTTCTGTTCTCAGCTCCAGTTGTGAGGCTGAGATCTACGCCACAGCCATGGTTGCTCAGGACTTACGCTGGCTCACCTACTTGCTGACCGACTTGGGAGAGAGGCCTCGTTCTCCTCCAGTTCTGTACGTCGACAACAAGGCTGCCATTGCCTTGTGTGAGGAGCACAGACTGGAGCACAGAACGAAGCACATCGCTCTGCGTTACTTGCTGGCACGAGAGTTGCAACAGCGTGGTCAGCTTCGTCTTGCACATGTGGCCACTCGGGCCAACACTGCTGATATATTCACCAAGGCACTTCCATCTGGTGATCATCAGCGTTTTTGTACTTTGTTAGGCCTTGTGCCTACGTTTCCACACTTGCTGTAGACTTTGCTTGTACTGTGATCTATATATATATACCTGCATGCTTGTTCTTGCTAGGTAGTGATCACTGTACTGTATTTGCTGCATATATAGCTTTGCATGTGGACTGGCCTTGTGGCCATTTGCTTGTGCTCAGTGTGTGGTGACGTTGTGATCCACCCTGGGTTTGCTTTGCTTCTCTTGACTGGTCGTGTGACCCCTTGTTCTCCCCCACTTTGCCTATGGGGGTGTGTCAAATTATATATATGTGTTAGTGTTGTCTAGGCTGTAGTGGGGTAGCCCTTATGGGGTACAACCCAAACGTTAGGTTTATACTTGAACCCTTGTTTCACTCAATCCAATCATCCCATTGCCTAGATTATGAGAGGACAAATCCACGATGGGATTGACGAGGTCAACACATTCAAGCGACTCGAGGGAGTCCCAAAGGTTGATTGAGTCAACGAAGTCGTAGCGGCTCATCGCACCACCCTCCCTTCTCGGCGATGCAAGTTGACACCAAAAGCTTTCCTTTCCCCAAGCCTCAATAAATTCCGACGCCTGCGCAGCCAATGCAACCGATTTGTGTACAGCTTCAGCACCAGCCACCACCATTGTCCACTAAAGCACAAGAATTTACGCAACCATTCGCGCCGCCACATTTGGTGGAGCGTGTTAGTCATGCACGAGCAACGGCTCAAACCACACACGCCGCAAATCGCGGGGTATGGGGAGTGTCGAATGACGCCCCACGTGTCTTCCTGCCCGCCACGTCGCATAGTCGCAGCAACAGCGGTGAGAGCAGCGAATGGGGGGAAGAGGCGGGCGGGGATGACTTGGCGAAAAAATACGAACTGATGCGCGCGTCCTCATCGTTTGACGACGCGCGAGCTTCGGCTGAGCTGGCATGCGATCCGAAGTGGATGGACGCGGCTCGGTGCAGAATTAGCGAAGCGGCTTTGCGCGTAGTGGAGACACAGCAGGTGTCGATGGCGTTGGATAAGGATACGCGACATAACTGCGATAAACGTGTTCTCTACAAAATCTGGGTTTTCCCTCTATGCGCACTGTCCTTTGCACGAGCAATTACAAAGGTCACCTAAAACAGTGTTTAGGGGGGTAAACATTGCTGAAATATTGGTGCACATTTCAAAAACTTTGTCCCCCCTTCCTCATTGTCTCTGCAGCTACATCAAGCTTGCATCGAGCTAGCCCCGCACGTGCCAATTTGGTTTGATGCAGCGACTATAATTCGGTTCTGGTGGATAAAGAGTGGTGTAAATTCGTTGCAAACAGGACACCGAATTCGCATGATCGTGGAACTTTGCACCAGCTGAAATTCCGTGTGCGTAATAACAAGCAGAACTATAGCGAAACTTGTGTTGGATAAGGTGTTGCTGACGCGTCAAGAACACATGTGTTGCTGACTCGTCAAAAACGCAGTGACTCTGCAGGTGCGGTGTCACAACTGGATGTGACAGCGTCGGTTGGTTTGGCCTTCTGTGGCGAAAAGTAACCCACAAGGCTTGGACTCGTGTGGGGCGCGATGTGGGAAGGGGCACCACACCATCAATTTCACAAATCACTTCGCGAAATTCTCGCCAATCAGCACGTGCGACAACCACAGAACAGAAATGCCCCTTGGTGTGGAAGTTTCTTCACTCGCTATTCAAACTCCTCGCTATCCAAATCTCTGCATTCGGTTTATCTTCTCTCTCTGCATCCATGTTTCGGTTTCCTAGACTTACTCAATAGTGCTCTTGCTGATTGCACTTGTTCCTTCCTGATAAGACGCTACTAATGTATTTGTTCGTTTGTGTTCTGTTTGACTTTCATTCTCCTCCCAGCAGCATACTATCAAAAGTCTCAGTGGCGGATGTTAACCTGCCTTGGCAACATGAAACTCCTAATTACGCTATGGTTGCACACTCTACACCCGCTGATCCGTTCGTGTGCGAAACAGGTAAGTTATTTTTAGGGATATGCATTGGCTAACATAACCTCGTGTGTACCTATTTTCAGTGTCCGATATCAGTAACAACCAAGATTAAGCTTTATCTTCCAGCGTTCGAGACTATTATCGCGTTTGTTACGATATGCAATTCAATGAAAATGCATTGCTGTATGCAGCAGGAGCCAACTCTACAGAGTACGAAGTCGAGGCGTCAGAAGAGTCGAAGCGACGCCAGCAACCGTCAGATCAAGACCCATGCACACAGCTAACATTTGAAATGGAAAAGAGCGGGAACATGTTTTGAACAGGTTCCCGGGCCGCACGATTTGAACTTGGCTGCAATAAGGAAATGTACCCCTTAGAGTACATGGCTAGTCTATGACTCTTCGTATTCCTTGTATTTCCTGTATAAACACAATGTATGCATGCTATTATTTTCTCAGTCGTTTTACATTCATTCTGACCTGAGTTCAACACTTCCTCTGCAACAATACATGCGAACAACCCTGAGCCGATCCCTGGCTAAGTCCTATTTAGGATTGTAACATGGTATGAGAGCGACTCAAGGATTCTTCGCAACGTCACTTCCGTGAAATTTGCCGAACCTAGATCTGGCGAGCGGCACACGCTCCAAGACCAAGATGGCCGGAGGATCCGGAGGCCAAACGAATCTGACGGCCGAAGGACAAACCAACCCGGCCACGACAATTGAGGCGACAACTACGATCAACACTGCCGCAGTCGAGCAGTTATTCTCGCGACTATCAACTATGGAGAAAGAACTCCAAGAATTGCGCAAAGGCGACGCGGCAACCTCTTCCCAACCAGCTCAACCTGGTCAACCGGCTGCGAAAAGCCGTGGTACCGCCGCGCACACCTTCTCCTTCGACACAGACAAATCAACAACAACTGCCCCCCGTCCAAGTGATGAAGCAATCAACTCTGCGCAAGCACGATTTCTCAGTATTTCAAAATTCAGGATTGCTGCCGCGTTTGACGGCAAGGACTTCTACACATGGAGTTTTGAGCTAAGCTCCTCCTACAAACAGCGCAGATCTACCAATACTGCGACGGCTCCTATCCTAAACCGGTGGAAGACACCGAAGACGCCCGGGCTGAGAACTCCAGTGAGTCCCTTATGGCGTATAGCGTGCTGCTAAGCAATATGACGCATGCGGAACAACTCGGCATTCGCTCCTACAAAGAGAGCGCCGCTCCAGCCCTGGAAGCCTGGAAGCACCTCGTTGAGGTATATCAGCCGAAGGACTCAGTCACCTCCAGCAGGCTCCTGCAGCAACTCATGGAGACCAAGATGGGGCACGGGGAGAAAGCAAATACATATATTAACCGCTGTCGGAACATTCGTGCCCAGATCACGAAACATGGAAGCGCCATTTCGGAGGAGATCTTCGCCAACATCGTCCTCCAAGGACTCGAGCCAGAGTGGAAGCCCTGCAAAGCGCTACTCCGACAACGAGGAATTATCTCAGAAGCTGCACTATGCGCCGCCCTCCTGACTGAATGGCAGGACATGGATTCGAGCAAGACAAGCTCCGTGCGGCGCCGAGAGCGCATCGCCTCTTACACAGACAACCGTGAAGAATGTCGACAACCAAGGCGCCACTATTGCAAAATCTGCAAAATCTTCGGACACTCAACGGACCGATGCAAATCCCGGTCCCACTATCGCCACCCGAATTCCACTCACCACAACAATTGGGTCGGCCGACAAGACGCTCGTCAATTTCAGCTTCAACAACGAACTTCTCGCCCTCCTGCACAACAACAACATACTCAAGCACCTCAAGCAGGAGCTCCTAGAAACGTCATCGCAAACATGGCGACAAGGCGTCGCTCACGCACCGCTGAACCAGACGAAGAGGAAGAACCTCGCGGCGAGCTCATTCAACCTGAAGAAGGTTGGAACAACCCTTTAACAGAGAATCACTATTAGGGCGTGTAAAATTCTAACGCCCAAAGCGAATGGTCGACCATTTGGGCGGTACTGGCGATTGCGAAGCGTGTAACACATAAGCGAACCCCGCCAAAAATTTCGTCATAAACAAGGGCACCTACCCTGAACAACCCTCTTATTTAATAGCGAAAGATTTGATTCCTTTTACTGTACTCGAATGGGGTGTGGAATACAAGGGGATTGGTAGCCCATGCTAGGGTGTTTAACAAAGCAGGAGGTTTAGACAAGCACAAATGTTTTATTCCCGCGGGGAACAGAACTAGGTAGGTCCCGAAAATGCGGTGCGGACATTTATATGCGGGAAATATCATCGCAATTTGGTCAAATCGGGGTGACTACTCAAATGAACGTAACCCTAATACCTCGCAATCACCAGAACCGCCCAAATGGTCGACCATTCCCTTTGGGCGTTAGAATTTTACACCCCCTTACCTGTACGACCAGGACGAACAAGATTGGCATCAGCAAATACAACTGCGGGAAAGCCTGCCCCATTACAATCAGAGCTTTGTACCTGTGGGATGGAAGAAGGATGAAGATCTGGCATTCCACAGAAAATTCAAGGCAGCTCTGGTTACTCCGCGGCTTGCGCTACTTTCGCGCAACAACCACAGGAACCAAAACACTTGGTACCTGGACACCTGCTGCGGCCAACACATGGTGGGATCCGTCAGGTACATCTCGAACATCAGCCGCGCCCCTGCCACTTACGTTACCGTCACCAACAACGAGCAACTGCGAGTAAGCGTGCAAGGCATTGTGGTATTGCAAGCCGGAGATAGCAACACGCACATCTCGTTCAACGACGTGCTCTACGTACCAGATCTCCACTTCAACCTATTGTCGGCAGGATAACTCAGAGACTGCGGAGTCATGCTCGCCACGGACCCGTACACACGCGACCTCATCCTGACCTACGTTCCTCCGGTTACCCTCCCCGAGTCTTACAAATACCTCGGAAGAGCTCAATCGATGGACGACATTTATGTGCTGGAATTCGACATACCCAGTTGTCAGGCCTCATTAGACGAGCTCGTTGACCTCGTTCCCCTGGACTTTGCGTTCATGAACAAGGAGTCATGGCAGCATCCGGATGGACAGTCCTAGATCCACCGCAGTCCTCATCCTCGTGAGATAAATCTGCACCAAGTCGGCCCCGACGGACTCTGCACCACCTGTTTCACACCCATAGCAAGCCGCACAGAAGAAGTTGAGAGAGATCTCGTGACAATCCAAGAGGCAGAAAGCGCCGAGGCAGAACCCGAAGGCATGACGGAGATGGAGCTAGCTGCTTCCACTCACCGCATCTTCGGCACAGGAGACGAAACCCTCGGAATATAGCAACAGGCACGCCCTGAACCCGCCTCGGACACTCTCCGTTGGGTCTTGGAAGCAAACACAGGCACCTTCGACGAAGAAAACCTACCTCGCCCTTATCCCCGCGAGGTTTAGGGTTACGGCCGTGGATCTGCCGCAGTCCTCACCCTCGTGAGATAAATCTGCACCAAGTCGGCCTCGACCGACTGTGCACCGCCTGTTTCACACCCAGAGCAAGCCGCACAGAAGAAGTTGAGAGAGATCTCGTGACAATCCAAGAGGCAGAAAGCACCGAGGCTGAACCCGAAGGCATGACGGAGATGGAGCTAGCTGTTTCCACTCACCGCATCTTCGGCACAGGAGACGAAACCCTCGGAATACAGCAACAGGCACGCCCTGGACCCACCTCGGACACTCTCCGCTGGGTCCTGGAAGCAAACACAGGCACCTTCGACGAAGAAAACCTACCTCGCCCTTATCCCCGTAAGGTTTATCGACACGGAGTGGAAAGTTCCCGAAAAACCTGAAGAACTCAGCATGAAGGAAGAAGAAGTAAAGGCAACAGCTGAGAGAAGGGAAAAGCTATACCAGGATCGCATCGCGGCAGGATGGGACGAAGAGTCCGCACGACATGGCAACTGGGGAGATGATGATAACACGGGGACAACGTGGGGATCCACCACTAGGGCATCTAGCACCACCCAAGGATGGGGAATTGGCGGATGGGGAGAACCAGAGCAACGGCAACTCACCGAAGGCGACCTTACCCAAGAAGAAATAGAGGAAGCTAAGAGAGAAATGACCGTTGAGCAACCTGCCCAAGAGTTGCCGTCCCACTTGGCCAATGACCCAGCCCACTTCCGTCACAACCCCACTCACCTTGCTGCTGGAAGATCCCCGAGAATCTGCTGCAATCATGACATTGGTAAGCTTACCCATGGCTGTGTGGCGATCTGTGGACATGACAGCAGCATATGCTGCAGTATCATGATGCCATCCCTGTTACCAAGAAGGTTTTGGGATGTCATGTCGCTGAACCTGCATCCACTAGTCATTTTGGCTGCTTCACTTCCCCTTGCTCAACCCAAGGTGCTGCAGCCTTTCCTTAGACTGCTTTGGCGCCAACGGAACCAGCCCCGTCAATGCCTTATTTCCAACCCCCTTTCTCCTATCCATGCTTTCGCTCTCCTTCACTTCCCTGCTGTTGCTGCTGTTGGGGCTGTATTTGTTGAAGCTGTAGCTGCTACTACTGCTGGGTGTAGGGCTGTTGAAGCTGCTGCAAGGGCTGTCACTGCTGCTTATAACGCGAATATTGTCACTCATTGTGGCGAAATTCGCCACCGATTTGGATTCCCGCATTCTAGGAATGGCGTTGGGGGAGGGTTGCGCCTGAACAGCTACTACCGTCGGATGCCGCTCCATTGACTTGCTCATCCCGTTATTGTCACCCCTCTCCAGTTGAACACCGGCTGACAGAGCTGCAGGGGGGGGGTGTATCGGTATGGAAAGCCGCTCACATTAGAAGCGTCGATGTCGCTCCAATTTGCGGTTGAGATCTGAGTCGTTGGTGGGGGTGTCTTTTGGTTCGATGCGAACCAGCGGTGTCCCCGATTGAACGACGGCCCTGTTGCTGATGAATCCAGCGATATTCGTAAGCCATTGCGAGGTTTAGTAGCTAGGTGATCATATTAGAAACTCTTGCGAACAACTCTACAAAATGTTGGAAGGAAAAAGATTGCAAAAACTTTTCATAGGGACTCTCTTGAGGTTTTCCCATGCCATCAATGCTTGTGGTTAATCATGTGAAATGCTTGAGAAATCTTGACGGCTGAGCTTTGTTTGAGCAATGGTTGGAAGGTATGCAAGAGCAATCTTGATCAGGCTCGTCAACCAGTGCACTAGCATACGACCAGCATTGCTCATCCTCACTACAGCAAACTGAAGCAAAGCATATAAGACGCTTCAATCTCAGATCAATTCTTACAGTAACACTGCCTATCATAATTAAATAGAACAAAAGAATGCAAAACTTAAAATACAGCTTTAAAATTTGGTATGGGTGGTATCATTCCGAAAAATCGTGAGACGCGAGTCTCGTTGTCTGCTTGGTATTGATATAATGCCTCTCTCCTATATTTCAATCCAGCATTACATCAATGACATCCACTACCAATACTTGGTCTACCTTACCAGTAAGGAAAAAAAATATCCCAATTATGTACTGACGTACAACACCTACAGTACATGCATCATGCATTGATAAACGTCTCATTTCGGCAGGAAGAGGGTTCTGCACTTAGCAGCAACAGATGCAACCGAGTTAGGTCAAAAGAGCCAGCACACGTACCACGAAACGAACACGAACCTACCAACCGTATATGCACTTCATGTGGCAGGGCCTTTCCGGGCTTTGTTAAAGCCAGGGTCTCACGTAAGCTAAGGAGCCATCAACTGCAAAACAGTTGAAGCTAGGCTACCTAGTTAGTACAGACGAATTCCCCTCTGGTTGGGTTAAAAACTCAGCGTGCGACACACCCCGTCGTTGCCCCAGAAGCAATTGCAAAACACTTTTGGGTACTTGTGACTTTTGTTGAGTTGCGAGCATTTTAGGGTTGGCGCCAAGTCTAGTTTCCAAGCCTAAAAGGTTCGAGTACACTCAGGATTTGAGTTCGCTTCGCACCCTCCGCTTCTCCCCACTTCAAACCTTACACCTCACCAACCAATTACAGCCCAACTTTCACCATCAACTGCAAAACTCTTGTAGTACGTGTGACCCTGGTTTTAAGGTGACAAGAAATGCATCGAAGGACATTAATGACGACGAAATAGGATTGAAGACGTCAAATATGGCGATAAAACCCTTCCCAAAAATATCTTCAGAGAGCGCTGTTACAATCCTAAACAGGACTTAGCCAGGGATCGGCTCAGGGTTGTTCGCAGGTATTGTTGCAGCGGAAGTGTTGACCTCAGGCCAAAGTGAATGTAAAATGACTGAGATAATAATAGCATGCATACATTGTGTTTATATAGGAAATACAAGGAATACGAAGAGTTCTAGACTAGCCATGTTCTCTAAGGGGTACATTCCCTTATTGCAGCCAAGTTCAAACCGTGCGGCGCGGGAACCTCTTCAAAACATGTTCCCACTCTTTTCCATTTCAAATGTTTACTGCCTGCATCGGTTTTGATCTTCTAGACGGTTGCTGGCGTCGCTTCGACTCTTCTGACGCCTCGACTTCGTACTCGGTAGAGTCGGCTCTTGCAGATAGAGGAATGCCTTTTCATTGAATTTCATGTCGTAACACTCCCCTTAATTCCTGGGCGCGCAGAGGGCTGACTCGCTTGACTACTCCGGTGAGGTCGGAGCAGTGTTTGTACTGCTGACGTGGCAGTGACTTGGTGAGGAAGTCGGCTGCCATCTCAGTGGTCGGGCAGTAAGCGAGGTCAACTTTGCCCAGGTCAATTTCGTCTTAGACGATAAAGTATCTAAGTGCAATGTGCTTCATGCGGTTCACGAACCCCGGCTTGTTCGCGATCTTGATGGCGCTCTGGTTGTCGCAGTGAAGGCGAAAGGTAGGCGAAGTTGGAATTTTTGCTTCCTGCAGCAGCTCCTGCAGGTACAGACATTCGCGAAGTGCTGCTGTCGCGGCAATGTACTCTGCTTTGGCCGATGACAAGGCAACCAGCTCCTGCTTCTATGAGTTCCAGGAGAATGGTCCAGTTGGCTCCAAGCGGAAGACGAAACCGGTTCGTGATCGTCGATTCGCGGGATCAACAGCATGATCTGCGTCCACGTAGCGGTTGAGGTTGAAGGAGGTTGTGGTCAGCGTGGAGTAGGAGAGCCCGATGTCAGGTGTGGAGATGAAGTACTGCAGGGCGCGCTCCAGGTCCAGCTGGTTCTCGGCTACTGGCTTGCAGGAGCATTGTGCCAGTTGGTTGGCGATGTACGAAAGGTTGGATCAGCATGTGACAGAGGCGAACAGCAGGCACCCCAGTTGCTGCTGGTACAGTTGGAGTCCGGTGGGCGACAGAGGTTTGTTATCCGGTTTGTAGCTGGCGCTGGGGTTGCGGTAAGGAGTGGAGAGTGGTGAGGGTGAAATATTGAAGCATTCCCCCTGCTGCTCTGCGTACTTGGAGGCTGACAGATGAATTGCTTCTGGCGCGTAGGTGATGTTCAACCCTAAAAACCGTGTGACGACGTGGTTGATGATGATGTCAACGCGCTGCGCCAGGCTCTCCTCAAACTGGTTAAGGAGTTTGTTGCAGGTGCCAGCGTAAAGTAGGTCGTCGACGTAGACGGTCAGGAGGATGTAATCGCTGTTGAAGTGGAGGCGGTGGCGCAACGTGCTTTGAAGCGCTCGATGGTACCGTCAGCGTTGGTTTTCAGGAAAAAAGAACCACTTTCCGCTTAGCAAACTCCTCCCATTCACTGTGGCACGATCGACTAGGACCCTAGTATCACGTGATTCCAGCGCCTTTAGCTCTGCGTCCATTGCAACACGCCACTCTTTAGCGTGAGGACCAGTTAGAGCCTGGCGTGGATTCTTGGGCTCGACGACACGCGTGAGAGTAGTGACAGACATGTGTAGGCTGAAAAGTTGTAGGCCGGACACATTGGTGGTGTCTGCGGTGTCTGTGATGGGGACCTCCACCACGTCACCATCGTTTCTCTCGTGGCTAGGTGAGGAAGTGCTTGGCTTAGGTTGGCGCCTTGATGGTTCTGCCGCGGGAGTGTCGTCGCTGTCGTCATCGTTGCGCGGGCGAGGCGATACGCCGGGATGCTCGTCGGCGGGGTCGCGGTCAAGTGCTGCTGCTGCTGCCTCGTCTTCTGGGGATGCAAAGTTGCGCCCGTTGTTGGCGTAGGCGTGGGCGACGTTGCGGCGTTCGTCCTCGATCCACTGCTGCAAGGTGAGACGTTCGTACAAGAGGATGTCGCAGGCAGGAACGATCTGGTTGGTGTTGATGTCAAGGATTAACCAGCCCTAATACTCGTGACTGAGTCCCAGGTGGACTCCCCAGCGTGCGCGGTGAGTGAACTTGCCAATGGTGGCCGAAGTCGGTTGATACTGCTCCACACACCCCCAAATCCTCAGCATGGAAGTATCTCCCCTTGAGCCGGTCCACTTCATGTGCGGGGAGAGGTTGCCCCTGTTGGCCGTGGTGGAGAGGAGGTTGTGCAGGCGTACGGTATGGTTCATGGTGTACGACCAATACTTCTTGGGTAAGCCGGACTAGTTCATGAGTGCGCGCACTTTTGTCATGAGAGTGTGGTTGACCCTCTCAGCGACGCCTTGCTGCTGGTGAGTGTAGGGGAGAGAGATCTGATGCTTGGTCCTCTTCTCTACGATAACACTTTCCAGTTCGTTGCTGCGAAACTCCTTGGCGCCGTCAGTCTGCCAGATTTTCAGCTTCTTTCCCGTTTGCCGTTGTGCGTGTGCAAGCCAGATGCGGAAGATCTCAGGAGCTTTGGATCGAACGTCGACGTTGGCGATCCAGACGTAGTCTGAGTACGCATCCACGAAGGTGAGTGTGTATCGCTCGCCGTTTATGCCGTCGAAGGTGAGCACGATGAAATCGCTGTAGACTTTCTGCAGCTTCTTGTAGCGGTTGGAGCTTGGTTCCAGTGAAGGATAAGCTTGGTGCGTGAGAGCAGTAGTGGGGCAGTCGCTGCAGGTGGTTGGATGTGTCGTGCTGAGGGGTTCCGTGCCGTCAGGAAGACTTTGGCGCGGAGACAGTTGTTGAATGTCTGGCGCGAGGGATGACTGAGTCGCTGGTGCCAGAGTGTCAGAGGTCCACTGGAGATCCCCGATTGATCCTAGGGAAGGGTTACAGGCACGGCGGCCTGGGGGGTTATGGGCGCACTCACCCGCTACACAAACAAGCCCTTTTATCCCAGTGGTTAGTGGTTGGGATTCTGACATGGTATCATAGCGAAAGATTTCGGGTTCAAATCCCGGTGTGTGTACTTCGGGCATCCCAGTGCGGGGGGGTGTCAGAGGTCCACTGGAGATCCCCGATTGATCCTAGGGAAGGGTTATAAGCACGGTGGCCTGGGGGGGGATTATGGGCGCACTCACCCGCTACACAAACAAGCCCTTTTATCCCAGTAGTTAGTGGCTGGGATTCTGACACAGAGGTCTTTGTCGGCACGAATTCCTGAAGTGCGCAGGTATCGTGCGTAATGTTCCGCCGCTTCTGCTTCTGTCTCGTGAGGAATTAGTCGCACTGGTCCTTCTTCTTCTCCTGGTTCTGCTTCGTTGTCTTATTCCTCTATTTCTGGTTCTCCTGCTGTCTCCCCTTCGGCAGGCGCTTTTGTGAGGTAGAGCGCGAGGAAGTTGCGGTTGGAGATGATGTAGAGTGGGGTCCTAGTTGTCAAACATATATGCTGCATATTGTCTAGGCTGTAGTGGGGTAGCCCATATGGGGTACAACCCAATTAGGGTTTACTACTTGTACTCCTGCATGCTGTTAGTTCATCATTCCTGCTGCTAGATTCTAACATGGTTTCAGAGCACTAAGGTCCGTAGGACCGTTTTTTTTCGGGCCCACCTACCGCTGCGGTTACCGCGCTACCCCACGTACCTGCCTGCCTTGCCTTGCCTTGTGACGTGCTGCACTACGCGAGCCGTCCAGCAGCCCTAGCGCTGCCTCCTGCTGCCCTAGGCCAGCGCGCTGCCCCTAGAGGCCCGTAAGGCCCGCGCGCCGCCCCTACACGCCCTTCAGGCCCGCGAACAGCCCGCACCGAGCCGCGCGCAGCCCGCTGCTGCCGCGCGCTGCCCGCACCGAGCCCGCGCAGCCCGCACCGAGCCCGCGCAGCCCGCACCGAGCCGCGCGCAGCCCGCGCCGAGCCCACGCAGCCCGCGTCGAGCCGCGCGCGGCCTGCTACGGCCTCGCGAGGCCCGCGCGCCGCCCGTAGCAGCCCGCGCCGAGCCACGCGCGGCCAACTACTGCCTCGCGCGGCCCGCGCGCGGCCTCGAGCAGCCCGCGCCGAGCCGCGCGCGGCCCGCTACTGCCTAGCGCGGCCGCGCGCGGCCTGCAGCAGCCCAGCGCGCTGTCAGCGCAGCCCGCGCCGAGCCGCGCGCGTCCCTCTGCCTCAGACCCGACCTGCCGCTGATGCGGCCCTGCCCTGCAGCTGCCACGGCCCCGACCTGCCGCTGATGCGGCCCCGCCCTGCAGCTGCCACGGCCCCGACCTGCCGCTGACGCGGCCCCACCCTGCAACTGCCGCTGAAGCGGCCCCGCCCTGCAGCTGCTTCGGCCCTACTCTGCACCCGATGTCACGGCCCCGACGTCGCCGCTGTCGTGCGCCTACTCGGCCGCCGCCCGTCGAGCGCCGGCCCTGCTCGCCCGGCGAGCGCCTGCTCTTCCAGCCTTTGGTGAGCGCCTGCCTGCCTGCCTGCCGGCCTGCCTGTCTGCCTGCCTGCCTGCCGGCCTGCCTGCCTGCCTGCCTGCCTGCATGCCTGCCGACCTGCCTGTATGTCTGCCTGCCTGTCTGCCTGCCGGCCTGCCTGCCTGTCGGCCTGCCGCGCCTGCCCTGCCCGCGCTACTGCTGCTGCTACTGCTACTGGCAGGTGGCCAGATGCAGCTCCAGCGACGTTCACGTGAGTCTCTCACGCCCCAGCAGCTTAGTGAGTGGTATACTAGCTGGGGTTGTCGCGGTAGCCGTCGTAGCTGTCCCCCTGGAGCTGGTCAGTTGGGAGCGTCTGGCAGTGGCCAGCTGCAGCTGCAGCGGCGTCCACGCGAGACACTTACGTCCCGGCAGCTCCACGAGTGGTACGCTCAGTGTAGCAGGTCTACGCGTACAGTTCGCTGCCAGTACGTCATTCGCACAGGTGATCGGGTTGGTCAGCCTTGCGGGACGCTTGGTCACACACAGTCCCGCTGCTTCGCCCGTCTGAGCGACGACTGGCGTACAGTGTTTGGCGACGAGGCTGAGCTCCCCACCTGGCTGGAGCTGCTTGGACAGAGGGTAGATATCTTTGCTCCTGACTATGATGCTATTCTCACTGCCATGTATGCATTGCCTACTAGTGCTGACCGTGCCTGTTACCTGTGCGTACCGCCTGACCCTGGTATAGAGCCTGCTGCTCTCGGTGCTGGTGAGGCTGCTGCTCTAGGTGCTAGTGCGTCTCCTGCTCTAGGTACTGGTGAGGCTGCTGCTCTAGGTGCTAGTACGTCTCCTGCTCTCGGTGCTGGTGAGGCTGCGGCTCCAGGTGCTGGTGAGTCTGCTCTCTCTTGTACTGCGCCTGCTGCGGTCTTGCACACCTTCACCCTTGACTCAGGAGCTTCCCGCTCCTTCTTTCGCGACTGCACCACACTCACGCCGCTTAGTCGGCCAGTTGCAGTCTCCCTGGCGGACCCCTCTGGGGGTCCTGTCCTTGCCCACTACTCCACGGTTCTGCCGTGTCCGGCCGCCCCGTCTGGCTCGCTGTCAGGTCTTTACCTCCCCTCGTTCTCTACGAACTTGGTGAGTGGAGCTGACCTCCAGGATGGGGGGGTTCACCAGTTCACTCCTGCGGGTCAGCGAGTGACTCACTGTACGTGTGCTCGGACGGGCCGACACCTGGCCACATTTACCCGTGCGCCTGGCTCGAGTCTGTACACACTCACCACTGAGTCCCGTCAGGTAGCTGCGTCTGCGTCTGTGTCTGGTCAGCTGGCGGCCCCTTGCGAGTGTCGCGCTTTGTCGCACGACACTCTCCTGTGGCACCACCGCCTTGGTCACCCCTCCCTGCCTCGCCTTCGTAGCATGCACTCTCGCTCCCTGGTTTCTGGTCTTCCCAGGTCTCTGCCTGCCCTACCTCCCTCGCCTGCGCCGCCTTGCATTCCTTGCGTCGAGGGGCGGCAGCGCGCCGCTCCTCACTCCTCCTCGTTCCCTCCCACAGAGGCTCCTCTGCAGACTCTCCACCTGGACGTGTGGGGCCCAGCCCGCGTCCGTGGACAGGGCCACGAGCGGTACTTCCTGCTGGTCGTCGACGACTACACGCGTTACACCACGGTCTTCCCCTTGCGCACCAAGGGGGACGTCCCTGATGTTTTGATCCCTTGGATCCGCGCTGTTCGTCTCCAGCTCCGCGAGCGGTTCCAGCGGGACTTTTCTGTCCTGCGTCTGCACTCTGACAGAGGCGGTGAGTTCACCTCAGACCTCTTGGCAGCCTACTGTGCGGAGCACGGCATCACCTAGTCCTTCACGCTTCCGGCCTCTTCGCAGCAGAATGGGGTTGCTGAGCGCCGCATTGGCTTAGTCATGGAGGTCGCTCGTACCTCCATGATCCATGCAGCTGCCCCCCATTTTCTGTGGCCGTTTGCGGTCCAATACGCCGCGCGTCAGCTCAACCTCTGGCCCCGTGTCTCCTTGCCGGAGACCTCGCCCACACTGCTGTGGACGGGGAAGGTGGGCGATGCGTCGCATTTCCGGGTCTGGGGTGCTCGTGCCTTTGTCCGCGATACCACTGCGGACAAGCTCTCCGCCCGCGCTATTCCCTGTGTCTTCCTTGGCTTTGTCCCTGACGCGCCTGGTTGGCAGTTTTACCACCCCACCTCGCGCCGTGTCTTTGCGTCTCAGGACGTCACGTTCGACGAGTCGGTTCCCTTTTACCGTCTCTTCCCCTATCGCACTGCCCCTCTCCCCCCCCCACCGCTCTTCCTCGCTCCAGGTGCTCCCCAGGTAGACCCCCTCCCCGCTCCCGGTCCTGCTCCTTCAGGTGTGTCTCAGGTAGACCCTCCTCCCTTGACTGCGCCGGTTGAGGTCACTGGTGACTCAGGTCCTGCTCGGGGTGCTACTTCTGGGGGTGCTGAGCCTGGGGGTGCTGAGCCTGGGGGTACTGAGCCTGGGGGTGCGGAGCTTGAGGGTGTGGGGCCTGGAGGTGCTGAGCTTGGCAGTACTGAGTCTGGGGGTGCTGCACCTGGGGTTGCTGAGGCGTCTGGTGAGCTGTCTCCCTGGAGCGGCCGTCTCCGTAGTCGCTCCGCTGGTGCCTCGCCGCTGCCCTCTCGTCGTCCACTCCCCCTCTCCTCCCTGCAGCTGGTTGAGTGGTACCTTGGCCGTCAGGGCCGCGCTGCTGGAGGTTCTGGAGCTGCTGAGGGTACTGACACTGGGGGTTCTGGAGCTGCTGAGGGTGCTGGCGCCGGAGGTTCTGGAGCTGCTCGAGGGCCTGGTCCTGGTAGCGCTGGAGCTGGAGGTTCTGGAGCTGCTGAGGGTGCTGGCGCTGGAGGTTCTGGAGTTGCTGGAGGTACTGGTGCTGAGGGTGCTGGCGCAGGAGGTTCTGGAGCAGTTTGGAGTGCTGGTGCTGAGGGTTCTGAGTCTGCTGCTGCGCGGTCTCCTTGGAGTAGCCGCCTTCGTCCACGTGTGCCTCTCACCTCGCAGCAGCTGCACGACTGGTACGGTCGCCGTCAGGGTCGCGCTGCTGGAGCCCGGGGCTCTGCTGCTGGAGGTACTTCTGCTGACGTCCCTGGAGCTAGGAGTGGTGCTGGTACTTTGTCTACTGGAGGTGCTGGAGTCGCTGGTCCCGGAGGTGCTCGTACTGGAGGTACTGGAGCTGCTGGGGCTGAGGGTGCTGCGTCTGGAGGTGCTGCTGCTGGAGGCTGGAGACCCTGGGATTGGAGGTGCTGGTTCTGGGGGTGTTGCTGCTGGAGACATTGAGGCTGGAGACCCTGGGACTGGAGGTGCTGGTTCTGGGGGTGCTGCTGCTGGAGGCACTGAGGTTGGAGACCCTGGGCCTGGAGGTGTCGGTTCTGGGGCTGGAGCTTCTGGAGCTGCTGGAGGTGCTGGAGCTGCTGGAGGTACTGGAGCTGCTGGAGCTGCCGGTACTGGTGCAGCTGCGCCGACACGACTGTTCTTCGCTCCGCCGTCTCCGTCGTCTCTGCCGTCGCCTGACTCTGTTCTTCGTCAGGTTCTTACTCTCCCGTCGTCTACTGGTCTTCCGTTACAGCCTGGCTCACCGCTGCCTGCTCCTTCTCCTTACACTGAGCAGACAGGTAGTCTTGCTGAGCGTCGTGAGCCTGCGTCGCGTCCTGTCTCGCCTGTTCGTCCTAGTCGTACCGGTCGTCGTGTTCCTCGTCCGCGTCAGCCGGCTGTCCCCGGCACACGCCTTGTAGCCCTGCGTCGGTCCCCTACTCCGGAGCGTACTCCTCTTCCGTCTCCCCCTGCGTCCTCTTTGCCTGACGTCGCGGACCCTGAGTCTGACCGGTTTCGTGCTGAGCACCCTACTGTCACACGTCTGCTAGCCACTGTTGTCACTGACCCGTCGTTTGAGTCTGCTGCTGCGTCTGCCCTGGTCGCTGAGCTTGTTGACTTTGCTGCTGCCTGTCGTCTAGACTACGCTGCTAGTCTTGTTGCTGAGTCTGAGTCTGTCTGTCCTCCGTCCGTCGGGGGTGAGTGTGCCCTTGGCACGGACGTCCTTGAGGACAGGCACGAGGACCTTGAGTGTCTTGCAGCCGCTGCGCCTCATCTCGTGGCCATGCTGCTTGCCCCTGAGGGAGACCCGGATGCTATAGACATCCCCACACCGCGCTCTTACGCTGAGGCGATCGCGGGTCCCTACTCCTCTCAGTGGCAGGCAGCCATGGATGCAGAGATGGCATCCTGGAAGTCCACAGGCACTTACGTCGATGAGGTTCCCCCTCCCGGGGCGAACATCGTCGATGGCATGTGGATTTTCAGGGTGAAGCGGCTGCCAGGTTCTCCGCCTGTCTTCAAGGCGCGTTACGTTGCTCGAGGCTTCAGTCAGCGAGAGGGAGTTGACTTCTTCCAGACCTTCTCCCCTACCCCGAAGATGACTACTCTTCGGGTGCTGCTGCACGTTGCCGCTCAGCGTGACTACGAGCTTCACTCCCTTGACTTCAGCACAGCTTTCCTACAGGGCAGCCTGCACGAGGAGATCTGGCTGCGCCGCCCACCTGGCTTCACTGGGACGTTCCCTCCTGGTACCCAGTGGAGCCTCCGCCGGCCAGTCTACGGTCTCCGCCAGGCACCCCGTGAGTGGCACGACACACTGAGGACTACCCTTGCGGCTCTTGGGTTTGCGCCTTCGACTGCTGACCCTTCACTGTTTCTACGCACCGACACTTCGCTGCCTCCGTTCTATATCCCCGTGTACGTCGACGACTTGGTCTTTGCTACTGCTGACACTGAGGCCCTCGCCCTGGTGAAGTCCGAGCTGCAGAAGAGACACACGTGTACAGACCTGGGTGAGCTGCGCAGCTACCTTGGCTTGCAGATCACCCGGGACCGAGCACGCCGCACCATCACACTGACTCAGTCACACATGGTGCAGCAGGTCCTTCAGCGCTTCGGCTTCGCCTGGTCCTCATCACAGGCCACTCCTCTGGCTATAGGTCACTCGCTCTCAGCTCCACCTTCAGCGCTTCACCTTTGGATGAGTCCGTAGAGCCGAGTGGTCCTTACCCAGAGCTAGTGGGCTGCCTCATGTACCTGATGACTTGCACTCGTCCTGACCTTGCGTACCCTCTTGGCCTTCTGGCTCGCTACGTGGCTCCTGGTCGGCACCGAAAGGTGCACTGGGATGCTGCGAAGAGGGTACTGCGCTACTTGTGCAGTACATCGGGCATGGGGCTTGTGCTTGGAGGACGGCGAGAGGTGGTCCTCACTGGGCACTCAGACGCTTCTTGGGTTGATGACCAGGCTACGCAGCGGTCGTCACAGGGTTACACTTTCAGCCTTGGCTCTGGTTCTGTTTCTTGGCGTTCTACTCGCTCGTCTTCTGTTCTCAGCTCCAGTTGTGAGGCTGAGATCTACGCCACCGCCATGGCTGCTCAGGAGTTATGCTGGCTCACCTACCTGCTGACCGACCTGGGAGAGCGGCCTCGTTCTCCTCCAGTTCTGTACGTCGACAACAAGGCTGCCATTGCCTTGTGTGAGGAGCACAGACTGGAGCAGAGAACGAAGCACATCGCTCTGCGGTACTTTCTGGCTCGAGAGTTGCAACAGCGTGGTCAGCTTCGTCTTGCACACGTGGCCACTCGGGCCAACACTGCTGATATATTCACCAAGGCACTTCCGTCTGGTGATCATCAGCGCTTTTGTACTTTGTTAGGCCTTGTGCCTACGTTTCCACACTTGCTGTAGTCTTTTGTGTGTACTGTGCTCTATATTTATACCTGCATGCTTGCTCTTGCTAGGTATTGATCACTGTACTGCTCTTGTTGCTTATATATATCTCTGCATGTGGACTGGCCTTGCGGCCCTTTGCTTGTGCTCAGAATGTGTGGTGACGTTGAGGGCCAACCTGAGCTTGCTTTGCGTCTCTTGACTGGTCGTGTGACCCCTTGTTCTCCCCCACTTTGCCTATGGGGGTGTGTCAAACATATATGCTGCATATTGTCTAGGCTGTAGTGGGGTAGCCCATATGGGGTACAACCCAATTAGGGTTTACTACTTGTACTCCTGCATGCTGTTAGTTCATCATTCCTGCTGCTAGATTCTAACACTAGTATCCTCAATGAAGTGGGTGAACGGATCTGGGCGTCCGACAACAACCCCAAGAGCAACGGTTGTGCGGAGAAGAAGGAGCGCACCGCGGGCCAGTTCTTCCATATGGGAGAGCAGGGGGAGCAAGGATACGCCTCTGCCAAGGTTGGAGCAGAGCTGCACCCCCTGGACTATTGGGTGTTGGACACGGGCGCTGCTTGGACGATGACGCCGCGCAAAGACCTGCTGGACGACGTACGCGCTGCACCGATTAACGAGGTGTGCTCCGCCTCTGGACACGCGCTGAAGGTGGCTGGTTGGTCCAAGCAAGTCACGGGGCGGAGTTGTTGGCGCGTTCCTCCCCAGAGAGTCATAACCTGGTGAGCAACAGTTTACAAGTTGGACTTTTGAGAGTCGACTCAAAAGTCAAATGGGTTGGCTTACCAATGCCACGATTGCAACAGATTCTCCAGGAAAGAAGTCCAGATTGGCAAATTTAACGTGGTGAGCAACTTTCTACAAAGATACTGTTTGAAACCCCCTACTGTATGTTTTGCGCCAAAAAAGTGTATGCGGCTTGAAGGGTTCCTTCTGGCCCGCCTTGTCTGGTAGCATGGGAAAGACAAGGCATTGACTTGGCACAGTTTCTATTATTTAACAATACAAACAGGTACCAACCGCATTTGTAGCATATATGTACAGGGAGGTGCTTGTCAAGGCAAGGCCATCGTAGCTGTAGGCCTGTTCCGTTATCATAAAGAAAGCATAAGGATTGCATGCGTGCACAGATCACGCATGGTACTGCCTAGGTGAAGGTGTATTAGAGGCAGGGAAGGGTGTCATGGTGGCCATGATGGCTTGATGCTGCCTGCAGTGTGACAAGAGATAAGAGTACAGGCATGATACGGATTGAACTTTGGGAGCACGCTTGCACGCACCGGACACAAAGCGGACGCGAGCAGATAGACACGCAAGCAGACAAACAGGAGAAGGCAGAGAAAGAGAACTGCGGACCTTGTTGCAAGTCTCGTGCAGGCAAGCAGGAGATAGAATCAAACGGACTCCGCAGGCAGGCCGAGCAGGAAGGAGGACATCTCGTGCTGCAGCCACACGCACTCCTCTTTGGAGAGATGCCCGCTGAAATCAAGCTGCTCGCCGTCTGCTGCTGCTACTTCACAGAAGTATTTGTTGCTTATCGCCCATTCCTAAAAAGAGGGGCGGTGGGCGGGGAGTAAGGGCAAGGAGGAGAGTGTGAGATGGGGGAATTTTCTTGATGCTTGAGCCACACGCGATGGGTGGCATAATCAAGCTGCTTGCCGTCTGCTGCTGCCACTCAGCAGAAATACGCGTTGCTGAACCACCTCTCCTGAAAAGATGGGAGAAAGGAGGGGAGGAGGGCAAGGAGGAGGGCGAGATTTTTAGGCACTTCGTCCCTGCTGCAGCCACACGCACTCCTCTCGAGAAGGATGGGTGCCAGAATCAAGCTGCGTGCCGTTTGTTGATGATGCTCAATAGAAATACGCGTTGCTGAACCGCCTCTCCTGAAAGGGGACCAGGGGTGGGGGGAGGAGAGCGGGAAGGGGGTAAAGCATGGCTGGTACTTGGCAGAAATAGTGGGTGCTCTTCTGAAAGGATGGAAGGGGAAGGGAGGGGGGAAGACGTGGGGTGGATGGCTGGTGGTGAAATTTGATAGTGAGGGTGAGGAGTTGAGGTGAGAAAGCATTTTGCAGTGGTGAAGTGAGATGAAGTGAGCTGAGGAGAGGTGAGGTGAGATGAGGTGAGGTGAGGTGAGGTGAGGTGAGGTGAGGTGAGGTGAGGTGAGGTGAGGTGAGGTGAGGTGAGGTGAGGTGAGACTCGACCGACGGACGCGGTGGGGATGGTGGTGCAGATGGTCCACCCGAACACCCTCGGCACCCCTCAGAACCCCTCAGCAACCCTCAACACCTCTCAACACCCCAGGGCGCACAGGCATTTACCATTTTGCAGAGGTCGATGCGGACTATAGATGCGGTGGGGATGGCGGTGTTGATAGTCCATCCAAACAGCTGCCACGTGTGCAGCAGCTGTGAGCCGTCGATTCGCATCGTGCGGACCACAAAAGCTGAGCACACACACACGAATGCCAAGCTGACGTGGATGGGATGGGGATGATGGGGGGAAAGGAGAGGAGGCAGGCCCTTTAGAAGGGTTCTTCGAAATGAACCATAAATGCCGCATTGCACACATGCTCGGGATTGACAGGTGAGGGCGGGGAGAGAGGGGCAGGAGAGGAGGGAGGGGAGAGAGGGGCGGGAGAGGAGGGAGGGGAGGAGGGCCGTTTTTCCATGAGTGAAAATCGTTTCACGGTGCAGCATTGCGCACTGTGAATGCTGCACCATGCTCAGGACGGGCTTGCTGACGTGGGTGGAGAGGAAGGAGGGGGGAGTGGGAGGGGGGGAGCAGAGGGGGACGGGGGGGGGGGGGTGGGAAGGAATGACAGTGGGATGGCAAGGGGCGGTAGGTGAATGGGAACCAGGGGCAGCACAAATGGATCATGGATGCACTCACCGCTCCGCACCGCACCGCTCGTCGCTCCCATGGCAAAACCCCTCAAGAGTCAACACTTCTCCGCATCCCTGCACATCCCTCATCACCCCTCCCCACCCCTCTCATTTCGCATAAGCATCCCCATCTTTTCCCAAGGCACAGTGTGAAGAGAGCAGAGGCAACATACATGAAGGGTGGAAGGGGTTCTTGAGACAAATCTTCCCACACCCCTCAACACATCTCAACACTCCCCAAACCTCTCACCACCCCTCACAACTCCTCTGAGGGCTCACAGTGTGCAGAGAGCGGAGGCAACAGGCACGATGGGCGGAAGGGGTTGCTGCTGCCCTGGGGGTTCACACCCCACACACACACCACACCGCTCCTGATACACAACACCCCTCAGCACCCCTGAGCACCCCTCAACAGTCCTCCTAAGGCTCACAGTGTGCAGATAGCAGAGGCGACAGGCATGATAAGTGGAAAGGGTGTCTGCTCCCCCGTCCCCTCGCCATCATCCAGTATCAGAGGCATCAGCAGTGGTATCAGCGCACATAAAACACAATACTGTGCAGTAATGAGAGATGGGAGACGGGAGATGAGACAGGACAAGAGCATGGTAAACATATATCTTGTGCTGTTTTTTGTTTATGCTTTTGTTGAAAATGAGAGAGAAAAAGAACAGCGGCAACCGCACCAACGGAAGCGACATGAGAGACAGTGACTGTGCAACGATGGGAGAAAGGAGGTGAGAGGAAGGCTTTGGTGGTTCTATCTGGAGAAGGGAAGGGAGATAGTCGCTGGTAGGTCGTGGTGTACTAGGTGGGTGGCCTGTGGAGCGTTGATGCTTGTGGGATGAGCAGTACCGTGAGAGGGACAAACTCCCTCAGGTGTTTGAAAAGGCACATGCGAGCACAAGTGTTTATTTAGGCATCTAGAAATCGCACCCATATCACCCCCATCGCTGCCACCACACCCATCGCCCCCACCACAGGCACCACAGCCGTCGCTCCCATCGGCCGTATCATGAAGCCAGCTAGTACCCACTGCTCACTGCACCCATCGCCCACTGCACCCACCGCCCATACCGTGAAGCCGAGCGCCGCTTTGGCCGGATGGACGGGTGGCAGGCGGATGAAGAGGCCAGAGCTGGTCCTCTCCAGTATCTGGGGGGGGGGGGGGGGGGGGGGGGGGGGGAGGCTTAGGAGGATGGGCGCAAGGGGGAAAGGGGGATTAGCCCAGCGGAAAGTGGGGGGGAGAAGGGGGGATTAGCCCACTGGAGGGGCGGCAGGCGGATGAAAAGACCAGAGCTGGTCCTCTCCAGTAGCTGGTGGGTGGGGGGGGAGGAGGAGAGAGGGGGAGGGAGGGAGAATGAGGAAAAGGGGATTAGCCCAGTGGAAGGGGGAGGCGGGAAGGGGGGATTTGGCGCACTGGACGGGTGGCAAGCGGATGAACAGCCGGAAGCTGGTCGTCTCAAGCAGGTGAGGGGCGGAGGGGAGGGGGAAGGGGGATTGTCGCAAGGGGGAAAGGTGTGAGGCAAGGCGGAAAGGGGGATTAGCCCAGTGCAGGGGCAGGCGGATGAAGAGGTGGGAGCTGGTGCTACTGAGCAGCTGGGGGAGAGGAGAGGGGCAAGGGGAGGGGCAAGGGGAGGGGCAAGGGGAGGGGCAAGGGGAGGGGCATGGGGAGGGGCATGGGGAGGGGCATGGGGAGGGGAAATGGGGAGGGGCAATGGGTGGGGAGGGGCAATGGGGAGCTGGTCCACGTCAGCAGTTGGGGGAGAAGTTACGATTACCACTGCATGCCAGCAAGTCTACAGGCTGGTCTAAAGGATTGACATTAGAACGGCATTCAACAACCGGCCATTGAATCGACCCTTGACCACATTCTGTGTGATAAGTCAAGTTTTGAGTCGACTCAAAACTCGACTCTCCTCCCCCTCCCACCCCCACCCCCCCCATCCCCGCTTCCCCCCCGCCCCCCCCCCTTCCCCCCACCCTGTCCCCATCCCCTTCGCCCGCCCATGGGCGCACCACGCTCGTGCCAGCAGGCACAATATCGCCCAACCGGTGCGACGCCTCCATCAACGGCGTCTCCATCTCCCCCGCAACTGACGCCGCAATCTGCGCCGATTTTGGCGCTGAGGAGTTAGGCCCCGGCGCCGCCGCCGCCGCATGCGGAGGAGCGAGCGCTATGGAAAAGGAGGCAGCAACTGCCGTCGTATGCCAGTCTGCCTGATTGCGACCGGCGGGCGCTGCGGCTTGCTCGGTTTCCGCGGGCCGCGGGGGGGATGCGGCGGGACTTGCGGATTCCGCCATTGCGACTGGAGAGGGGTGCGGAGATTGCGCGGTGGGAAACGCAGTATAGCTTACAAGATAGGCGGAATGGATGGAACAGGGCTGGGGTGAACTGAATTGAAGGCTGCAAAGCATGAGAGGCTATGGCGAAAAAAAGTCCAAAATTGAAGGAATGGAGGAATTGGAAAGTCAAATACATAAAACCTGGGGAAGCGGGGGGAGGGAGCGGGGATGAGTGGGGCGGGGCGGGAGGGGGGAAGCGGAGGAGAGGGGGGAAAGGTTGTTGGGAGACAAGTGGAGTGCATGAAGGAAAGCCGCGCGACCGAGGCTGAAAAGAACGACCTGGACCCACTTGCCTTACGTATCACAGGACAAGCTTTACGCGATATTAACAGCGCCATTACAGTGATCTCAAAAGAGACGTGGTTTTTTACGGTAAGCATTCCGTAAAAATGCAGCACGCGGCTCTATAAATCTGTAGTTAGTCAAAAATTCATACGCTGTCCTAAGCCCACCCATGCCGCTTCCCCACAGCACACATTGTTGGGCTAAGATGAAGCCTAAGTCTCTATTGCAACAATCATCACATCACCTCACCCATCACATCGGAAATCGGACATCGCTCAACACATTAGCACGCAGCAATTTCGACCCCACACACCCATTATAATATAACCTCCCAGCCCAGGGACCCAGGTATGTGTTTGGTGGAGTACATCCTGTCAAACATATATGCTGCTTATTGTGTAGGCTGTAGTGGGGTAGCCCATATGGGGTACAACCCAGATTAGGGTTTCCTACTTGTACCCATCATGCCTCTAGTTCATTCATTCCTGCCTAGACTTCTGACATGGTATCAGAGCAGTAGGTCCGTAGGACCGTCTTTTTTTTCGGGCCCACCTACCGTTGTGGTTACTGAGCTGCCCCACGTGTTGCCTGCGCTGCGCCGCCCGCGCGCGCCTTGCCGTGCCTGCGCTGCGCTGCCCGCGCGCGTCTTGCCTTGCCTGCGCTGCGCTGCCCGCGCGCGTCTTGCCTTGCCTGCGCTGCGCTGCCCGCGCGCGCCTTGCCTTGCCTGCACCTTGCCTTGCCTTGCCTGCGCCGCGCCTTGCCTTGCCTGCGCCTTGCCTTGCCTTGCCTGCGCTGCGCCGCCCGCGCGCACGCCCTGCCCTGCCCCGCGTTGCGCTGCCCCGCGCACGCCGTGCCCTGCCCCGCGTTGCGCTGCCCCGCGCACGCTCTGCTCTGCCTGGCGTCGCGCGCCCCTGCAGCCCGTCGCGTCGCCCGTCTGCCCTGCCTCTGCCCGTCGCGTCGCCCGTACGGGCTGTCCCAGCCCGTCGCGTCGCCCGTCCGCCCTGCCTGCCTGTCGCGTCGCCCGTACGGGCTGTCCCAGCCCGTCGCGTCGCCCGTCCGCCCTGCCTGCCTGTCGCGTCGCCCGTACGGGCTGTCCCAGCCCGTCGCGTCGCCCGTACGGGCTGCCTGCCCGTCGCGTCGCCCGTACGGGCTGTCCCAGCCCGTCGCGTCGCCCGTACGGGCTGCCTGCCCGTCGCGTCGCCTGTACGGGCTGTCCCAGCCCGTCGCGTCGCCCGTACGGGCTGCCTGCCCGTCGCGTCGCCCGTCCGCCTTGCAGCCCGCGCGTCGCGCCTCTGCTGCCCCGCGCGTCGCGCCCTACGGCAGCCCGCGCGCCGCGCTCTGCTGCAGCCCGCGCGTCGCGCCCTGCTGCCCTGCACGAAGCGCGCCCTGCTGCTCGCGCCGCCCAGGCCGAGCCGAGCCGCCCTACCCGACCCGATCCGCCCTCCTGCTCGTGCTACTACTGCTGCTGGTGGAGCTAGGAGTGCTGGAGGTGGTGCAGCCTAGCCTCACTGAGCCGCTCTGCTGCTCTTACTGCTGTTGCTGTTGCTCGTGCTGCTGTCTTCCCTCTGTACCGCCCTCCTCCTCGCACACCTCCTTGCGTATCCGCTATGACTTCCCTTCGTAGTAGCGGTGGGAGTGGTGGCGGCGGCGGTGGCGGCAGTGGGAGTGGTGGCGGCGACCATAGTTGCAGTCGCGGTGGAGCTGTTCAGTGCGGAGTTTCTGGCGGTGGCGAGATCCAGCTGCAGCGGCGTCCGAGCGAGACCCTTCCACCCCAGCAGCTTCATACGTGGTGCGCTCAGCGTTGTGCGTCTCGGAGAGGTGGCGGCGGCCGTAGTAGCAGTCGTGGTGGAGCTGGTCAGTGCGGAGTCTCTGGCGGTGGCCAGATGCAGCTGCAGTGGCGCCCGCGCGAGACCCTTACGCCCCGGCAGCTGCATGAGTGGTACGCTCAGAGTTGGGGGTGTAGGACTACTGCTCGCTGCCCGTACGTTATTCGCACAGGTGATCGAGCTGGTCAGACTTGCGGGACAGTTAGTCACACAGAGTCCCGCTGCTTCTCCCGTCTGAGCGACGCTTGGCGAGCACGGTTTGGCGACGAGACTGAGCTACCCCTCTGGCTAGAGCTGCTTCAGGACGGAGTAGATATATTTGCCTTAGACTATGACACTATCCTTACTGCCATGTATGTTTTGACTGGTACTTCTGAGGGTGACTGTTACCTGTGTGTGCCCCCTGACCCTGGTATAGCGGCTGCTGCTCTAGGTGCTAGTGAGTCTGCTCTCTCTGGTACTGCACCTGCTGAGGCCTTGCACACCTTTACACTTGACTCTGGTGCTTCCCGCTGTTTCTTTCGCGACAGTATCATGGTCACACCCCTCCCTGCACCTGTCCCTGTCTCCCTGGCTGACCCCTCTGGGGGCCCAGTGCTTGCACGGTCTACCACTGTGCTTCCGTGTCCGGCGGTCCCGTCTGGTGAGCTGTCAGGTCTCCACATCCCCTCGTTCTCTACGAACCTGGTGAGCAACGCAGTCCTTCAGGATCATTGGGTTGACACCTTTACTCCTGGAGGACAGCGTGTGGCGATCTGTACGTGCTCTAGGACTGGCCGCCACCTGGCCACGTTCACACGTGCGCCAGGGTCCAGTCTGTACACCCTCACCACTGTGTCGCGCTACACCCCTGTGTCTCCTCAGCTGTACGCGTCCGCTCAGGTAGCTACCCAGTGTGAGTGTCGCCGCCTGTCGCACGACACTCTCCTGTGGCACCACCGCCTTGGTCACCCCTCTCTACCCCGCCTTCGTGGCATGCACTCTCGCCTACTGGTCTCTGGCCTTCCCAGGTCTCTGCCCGCCCTCCCTCCCTCGCCTGCCCCGCCCTGCATTCCTTGTGTCGAGGGGCGGCAGCGCGCCGCTCCTCACTCCTCCTCGTTCCCTCCCACAGAGGCTCCACTGCAGACTCTCCACCTGGACGTGTGGGGCCCAGCCCGCGTCCAGGGGCAGGGCCGCGAGCGGTACTTCCTGCTGGTCGTCGACGACTACACGCGTTACACCACGGTCTTCCCCTTGCGCAGCAAGGGTCCGCGCTGTTCGTCTCCAGCTCCGCGAGCGGTTTCAGTCGGACTTTCCTGTCTTGCGTCTGCACTCTGACAGAGGTGGTGAGTTCACCTCCGACCTCTTGCGAGCTTTCTGTGAGGAGCACGGCATCCGCCAGTCGTTCACGCTTTCGGCCTCTCCGCAGCAGAATGGGGTTGCTGAGCGCCGCATTGGCTTAGTCATGGAGGTCACTCGTACCTCCATGATCCATGCGGCTGCCCCCCATTTTCTGTGGCCGTTTGCGGTCCGGTACGCCGCGCATCAGCTCAACCTCTGGCCCCGTGTCTCCTTGCCGGAGACCTCGCCCACACTGCTGTGGACGGGGGAGGTTGGCGATGCGTCGCGCTTCCGGGTCTGGGGTGCTCGTGCCTTTGTCCGCGATCTCACCGCGGACAAGCTCTCTGCCCGCGCCATTCCCTGCGTCTTCCTTGGTTTTCCTCCTGACGCGCCTGGCTGGCAGTTTTACGACCCCGCCTCGCGCCGTGTCTTTGCGTCTCAGGACGTCACTTTTGATGAGTCCGTCCCCTTTTACCGTCTCTTTCCCTACCGCACTGCCCCTCGCCCCCCCCCGCCGCTCTTTCTCGCTCCAGGTCCTTCCCAGGTAGACCCCCTCCCCGCGCCAGGTCCTGCTCCTTCAGGTGTTTCTCAGGTAGATCCTCCTGTGCCTGCGCCTGTTGAGGTCACTGGTGACTCAGGTCCTGCTGGGGGTAGTCCTGCTCGGGGTGCTGTCTCTGGAGGTGCTTACCCTGGGGGTACGGAGCCCGAGCGAGAGGAGCCTGGGGGTGCTGAGCCTGGGGGTGCTGAGCCTGGGGGTGCGGAGTCTGGGGGTGCTGTGCCTGAGCGTGAGGAGCCTGGAGGTGCTGAGCCTGGGGGTGCCGAGTCTGAGGGTGCTGAGCCTGCGTGTGAGGGGCCTGAGGGTGCTGAGCCTGGAGGTACTGAGCCTGAGCGTGAGGAGCCTGGGGGTGCTGAGTCTGGGGGTGCGGCGCCTGAGGGTACTGCGACTGCTGGTGCGCGGTCTCCTTGGAGTGGCCGCCTTCGTTCGCGTACGCCTCTCACCTCACAGCAGCTGCACGAGTGGTACGGTCGCCGTCAGGGTCGCGCTGCTGGGGCTCGGGGCTCTACTGCTGGAGGTACTTCTGCTGACGTCACTGGAGCTGGGAGTGGTGCTGGTACTTTACCTGCTGGAGGTGCTGAGCCTGTGCGTGCGGTGCCTGGGGGTGCTGCGTCCGGGGGTGCTGAGCCTGAGAGTGCTGAGTCTGGGGGTGCGGCGCCTGCGGGTACTGAGACTGCTGGTGCGTAGTCTCCTTGGAGTAGCCGCCTTCGTCCGCGTGCGCCTCTCTCCCCGCAGCAGCTGCACGAGTGGTACACTCGCCGTCAGGGTCGCGCTGCAAGAGCTCGGGGCTCTACCGCTGGAGGTGTTTCTGCTGTCGTCGCTGGAGCTGGGAGTGGTGTTGTATCTACAAGAGGTGCTGGAGTCGCTGGTCCCGGAGGTGCTCGTACTGGAGGTATTGGAGCTGCTGGGGCTGGAGGTGCTGCGTCTGGGGGTGCTGCTGCTGGAGACACTGAGGCTGGAGACCCTAGGACTGGAGGTGTCGGTTCTGGGGGTGCTACTGCTGGAGACACTGAGGCTGGCGACCCTAGGACTGGAGGTACTGGTTCTGGGGGTGCTGCTGCTGGTGGTGCTGGCGCTGGAGGTTCTGGAGCTGCTGGAGGTGCTGGAGCTACTGGAGGTGCTGGAGCCACTGGAGCATCTGGAGCTGCCGGTGCTGGTGCAGCTGCGCCGACACGACTGTTCTTCGCTCCGCCGTCTCCATCGTCTCTGCCGCCGCCTGACTCTGTTCTTCGTCAGGTTCTTACCCTTCCGTCGTCTACTGGTCTTCCGTTACTGCCTGGCTCACCGCTCCCTGCTCCTCCTCCTTACACTGAGCAGCCTGGTGGTCTTGCTGAGCGTCGTGAGCCTGCGTCGCGTCCTGTCTCGCCTGTTCATCCTGGTCGTTCCGGTCGTCGTGTTCCTCGTTCGCGTCAGCCGGCTGTCCCCGGTACACACCTCGTAGTCCGTCGTCTTTCCTCTGCTCCGCAGTCTGTTCCTCTGCCGTCTCCCCCTGCGTCCTCTCTGCCTGACGTTGCCGACCCTGAGTCTGACTGGTTTCGTGCTGAGCACCCTACTCTCACGCGTCTCCTTGCCACTGTTGTCACTGACCCATCGTTTGAGTCTGCTGCTGCGTCTACCTTAGTCGCTGAGCTTGTTGACTTTGCTGCTGCCTGTCGTCTAGACTACGCCGCTAGCCTTATTGCTGAGTCTGAGTCTGTCTGTCCTCCGTCCGTCGAAGATGAGTGTGCTCTTGGCACGAACGTCCTTGAGGACAGGCAGGAGGACCTTGAGTGTCTTGCAGCCGCTGTGCCTCATCTCGTGGCCATGTTGCTTGCCCCTGAGGGAGACCCGGATGCTGTAGACATCCCGACCCCGCGCTCTTACGCTGAGGCGATCGCGGGTGAGTACTCCTCTCAGTGGCAGGCAGCCATGGACGCAGAGATGGCATCGTGGAAGTCCACAGGCACTTACGTCGATGAGGTTCCCCCTCCTGGGGCGAACATCGTCGATGGCATGTGGATTTTCAGGGTGAAGCGGCCGCCAGGTTCTCCGCCTGTCTTCAAGGCTCGTTACGTTGCTTGAGGCTTCAGTCAGCGTGAGGGAGTTGACTTCTTCCAGACCTTCTCCCCTACCCCGAAGATGACCACTCTTCGGGTGTTGCTGCACGTTGCCGCTCAGCGTGACTACGAGCTTCACTCTCTTGACTTCAGCACAGCCTTCTTACAGGGCAGCCTGCATGAGGAGATCTGGCTGCACCGCCCACCTGGCTTCACTGGGTCGTTCCCTCCTGGTACCCAGTGGAGCCTCCGGCGGCCAGTCTATGGTCTCCGCCAGGCACCTCCTGAGTGGCACGACACACTGAGGACTACACTTGCGGCTCTTGGGTTCGCTCCTTCGACTGCTGACTCGTCGCTGTTTCTGCGCACCGACACTTCGCTGCCGCCGTTCTACATCTTCGTGTACGTCGACGACTTGGTCTTTGCTACTGCTGACACTGAGGCTCTCGCCCTGGTGAAGTCGGAGCTGCAGAAGAGACACACGTGCACAGACCTGGGTGAGCTGCGCAGTTACCTTGGCTTGCAGATCACTCGGGACAGAGCACGCCGCACCATCACACTGTCTCAGTCACACATGGTGCAGCAGGTCCTTCAGCGCTTCGGCTTCACCTGGTCCTCTCCACAGGCCACTCCTCTTGCTACAGGTCACTCACTCTCAGCTCCACCTTCGGACGAGTCCGTAGAGTCGAGTGGTCCTTACCCAGAGCTAGTGGGCTGCCTCATGTACCTGATGACCTGCACTCGACCTGACCTTGCGTACCCTCTTGGCCTTTTGGCTCGCTACGTGGCTCCTGGTCGGCACCGAAAGGTGCACATGGATGCTGCAAAGAGGGTACTGCGCTACTTGTGCAGTACATCGGGCATGGGGCTCGTGCTTGGAGGACGGAGCGACGTTGTCCTCACTGGGCACTCAGACGCTTCTTGGGTTGACGACCAGGCTACGCAGCGGTCGTCACAGGGTTACACCTTCAGCCTTGGCTCTGGCTCTGTTTCTTGGCGTTCTACTCGCTCGTCTTCTGTTCTCAGCTCCAGTTGCGAGGCTGAGATCTACGCCACAGCCATGGTTGCTCAGGAGTTGCGCTGGCTCACCTACTTGCTGACCGACTTGGGAGAGAGGCCTCGTTCTCCTCCAGTTCTATACGTCGACAACAAGGCCGCCATTGCCTTGTGTCAGGAGCACAGACTGGAGCACAGAACGAAGCACATCGCTCTGCGTTACTTCCTGGCTCGAGAGTTGCAGCAGCGTGGTCAGCTTCGTCTTGCTCACGTGGCCACCAGGGCCAACACTGCTGATATATTCACCAAGGCACTTCCGCCTAGTGATCATCAGCGCTTTTGTACTTTGTTGGGCCTCGTGCCTACGTTTCCTCACTTGCTGTAGGCTTTGCTTGTACTGTGATCTATGTATATATACCTGCATGCTTGCTCTTGCTAGGTAGTGATCACTGTACTGTGTTGTTGCATATATACCTCTGCATGTGAACTGGCCTTGTGGCCCTTTGCTCAGGCTCAGAATGCGTGGTGACTTTGTGATCCACCCTGAGCTTGCTTTGCCTTTCTTGACTGGTCCTGTGACCTCTTGTTCTCCCCCACTTTGCCTATGGGGGTGTGTCAAACATATATGCTGCTTATTGTGTAGGCTGTAGTGGGGTAGCCCATATGGGGTACAACCCAGATTAGGGTTTCCTACTTGTACCCATCATGCCTCTAGTTCATTCATTCCTGCCTAGACTTCTGACACATCCTATACCCAGTCACTTATCAACATCATTTACGATTGAAAGCTGCCGTCAGCACAGCCACAGAGAGTGCCATGCAGCCATGCAGCCATGCAGCCATGAAGTGACTGGTTTGCAGCTCTGGTCCTCCCTGGTTCTCTCTGGTAGCATGGGATTGCGATTGCAGCAAGACAGGACCAATCATACGATGCAAGGCACGTCTTTCACATAACCGCTGTGTGGGTGGCAGCTGCGGTGACATGCATGTCGGAAGATCAAAGCTGCTCTGCAATATCGTGGAATTATTCCAGGTCTGGACTGGACCCGGCTGTCACACTCCTCTATAATATACAATACACACAGGTGTTTGTAGGAAGGACACACTTGCGGCATTTGTACACGGTAGGCGTGGATGCGTCGAGGGAGGGAGGGCGGCGCATGGTACAGCCTGAATACGACGCATGACGGGATGGTGTAGCTGCAGTCAGGCCGTTTATGGCATGATGGTCCGCTGCCTGCAGTGTGGCACGAGAGTTGAGGGCATGTTACGGATTGGAGTTGGGAAACAGAATTGCACACACCGGACACAGAATTGCAGTAAGGCGGACTAGGCGGACTAGAGCAGATGGAAAGGCCAGCAGACAGCTGCAGTGCAGGCAGACCAGAAAACAGGCACATGCACAAAAAGCGACCGGCTGACCTGGTTGCAAGTCGTGTGCACACAAACAGGGAATCGGATTAAACCGAATCTGCAGCAAGGCCGAGCAGGTACAAGTAGACCTCAAGCTGACTTTTGAGTCGACATAAAAGTCACCTCGCAAACAGGGGATCGGATTGAACCGAGCCTGCAGCAAGGCCGAGAAGGTACAAGGAGACCTCAAGCTGCAGCCACACACACTCCTCCCTGGCCGACTTTTAATTCGGCTCACAAGTCAAAGCGACCTGCTCACCTGGTTGCAAGTTTTGTGCCGGCAAAATGCAAGCAATCAAATCAGACTGACTCCGCAGGCAGGCCGAGCAGGAAGGAGGACACCTCGTGCTGCAACCACACGTTCTCCTCCCGGGACAGATGCCCCCCGAAGTCAAGCTGCTTGCCGTCTGCTGCTGTGACTCGACAGAAATATGTCGTGTTGAACCGCCTCTCCTGAAATATGGAAGGGTTGAGGGAGGAAGCTTGGTGAGTCCGTCCAATCAGGTGGGGAAGGAGGACACCTCGTGCTGCAGCCACACGTTCTCCTCCCGGGACAGATGCCCCCCGAAGTCAAGCTGCTTGCCGTCTGCTGCTGTGACTCGACAGAAATATGTCGCGTTGAACCGCCTCTCCTGAAATATGGAAGGGTTGAGGGAGGAAGCTTGGTGAGTCCGTCCAATCAGGTGGGGAAGGAGGACACCTCGTGCTGCAGCCACACGTTCTCCTCCCGGGACAGATGCCCCCCGAAGTCAAGCTGCTTGCCGTCTGCTGCTGTGACTCGACAGAAATATGTCGTGTTGAACCGCCTCTCCTGAAATATGGAAGGGTTGAGGGAGGAAGCTTGGTGAGTCCGTCCAATCAGGTGGGGAAGGAGGACACCTCGTGCTGCAGCCACACGTTCTCCTCCCGGGACAGATGCCCCCGGAAGTCAAGCTGCTTGCCGTCTGCTGCTGTGACTCGACAGAAATATGTCGTGTTGAACCGCCTCTCCTGAAATATGGAAGGGTTGAGGGAGGAAGCTTGGTGAGTCCGTCCAATCAGGTGGGGAAGGAGGACACCTCGTGCTGCAGCCACACGTTCTCCTCCCGGGACAGATGCCCCCCGAAGTCAAGCTGCTTGCCGTCTGCTGCTGTGACTCGACAGAAATATGTCGTGTTGAACCGCCTCTCCTGAAATATGGAAGGGTTGAGGGAGGAAGCTTGGTGAGTCCGTCCAATCAGGTGGGGAAGAAGGACACCTCGTGCTGCAGCCACACGTTCTCCTCCCGGGACAGATGCCCCCCGAAGTCAAGCTGCTTGCCGTCTGCTGCTGTGACTCGACAGAAATATGTCGTGTTGAACCGCCTCTCCTGAAATATGGAAGGGTTGAGGGAGGAAGCTTGGTGAGTCCGTCCAATCAGGTGGGAAAGGAGGACACCTCGTGCTGCAGCCACACGCACTCCTTGCGGGACAAATGCCCCCCGAAGTAAAGCTGCTTGTCTTCTGCTGCTGTTACTCCACAGAAATACGTGGCATTGATCCTCCTCTCCTGAGAAAGGCAGAGGGAAGGGAAGGGGGGAAGATGTGTGGTGGATGCTTAGTGGTGAGCTCTCCTCTCGCGACAGGTGAGCCTTGAAGTCAAGCTGCTTGGCGTCTGCTGCTGTGACCCGACAGAAATACGTCGTGTTGAACCGCCTCTCCTGCAAGAGGGTATGCGGTGCGAGGTGAGGGGCGCAGGGGAGGTGATGGGCGCAGGGGAGGTGATGGGCGCAGGGGAGGTGATGCGAGGGAGGGGGTGATGCGAGGAGTTTACCATTCCGCAGAGGAGACTTGCTGGATGGACGTGGTGCGGATGTTGGCGTCAATGGTCCATCCAAACACCGCTTAACACCCATCCGCACCCCTCGACACACCTCAACAACAACACCCCTCACCCCTTACTCCTCACCTCGCTCACAGTGTTGCCACATTCATTTACCATTTTGCAAAGAGACACTCGAATGATGGATGCGGTGGGGATGGCGGTGTCAATGATCCAATCAAACAGCTGCCACGTGTGCAGCAGCTGTGAGCCGTCGATTCGCATCGTGCGCACCGTGAATGCTGCACACACGCTCAGCACTGCCATGCTGACGTGGACGGGATGGGGGGACGGTGGGGAGGAGAGGAGAGGGAGGTTGGCCAGATTGATGTGCATCATGAAAGCTGCACACTGCCATAAGCACCACCGCCTTCTCCTAAGGCAAAGAGTGCAGAGAGCAGAGGCAACATGCGTGAAAAAAATCTTCCCACGCCCCTCGACGCCTCTCAAATCTCCCCGAACCTCTCACCACCCCTCACAACTCCTCTGAGAGCTCACAGTGTGCAGAGAGCGGAGGCAACATGCACCATGGGCGGAACGGGTGTCTGCTCCCCTGTGGGCGCAACAGCATCGAGCATCAGGGGCAGCAGCAGTGGCAGCAGGGCTAGGAAAGCAAAAAACTGCGCAGCGACGAGAGACAGGAGATGGAAGATGGGAGATGGGAGATGAGAGAGAGGAGAAAGGCATTGGTAGACAATGGTTTGTTATGTTTCTGCTGTTGCAAGAACAAAACAGCGGCAGCAGCACCTGTTGAAGCGGCATGAGAGAGAAGAGCTGTGCTCTGAAAGAACTGGTGGGCAAGCAGTTGTTAAAGGCATCTAAAAATCGCACCCAGCTCACCCCCATCATCATCATCATCATCATCATCATCATCATCATCATCATCATCATCATCATCATCATCATCATCATCATCATCATCATCATCATCATCATCATCATCATCATCATCATCATCATCATCATCATCATCATCATCATCATCATCATCATCATCATCATCATCATCATCATCATCATCATCATCATCCCAATCAATTCCATCGGGCCTACCACCACCATCGGTCACACCGCACCACACCCACCATAAAGCCGAGCGCCGCTCTGGCTGGCTGGAGGGGCGGCAGGCGGATGAAGAGACCCGAGCTGGTCCTCTCCAGTATCTTGGGGGGGGGAGGAATGGGGGAAGGGAAGGGCGCAAGGGGGAAAGGGGGATTAGCTCAGTGGAAAGTTGGGGGGCGAAGGGGGGATTAGCCCACTGGAGGGGCGGGATGCGGATGAAAAGGCCGGAGCTGGTCCTCTTTAGTATCTGTGAGGGGGGAAGGGGGGGAGTGGGGAAAGGGGGATTAGCCCAGTGGAAAGTGGTGGGGGGGGGGGGGGGGGGGGAAGGGGGAATTGGCGCACTGGAGGGGCGGCAGGTGGATGATGAGATCCGAGCTGGTCCTCTCCAGTAGCTGGGGGAGCGGGGGGAGGGGAGAGAGGGGGAGGGGGAATTGGCGCACTGGAGGGGCGGCAGGCGGATGAAGAGAGTGGAGCTGGTC